>OZ030013.1:19947500-20675000 GCA_964023405.1 Apodemus agrarius
AGCTCGTAAGAGGACTTGGTGATGGGTCTGTGTGCCTCTGCATGCAAGAGGAGAGCTCACCGTGAAGGACGGCATCTTTACGTTCACTGTACCCCGTCGAAGAGCCACAGCAAATGCCTCTGCGTGTTCGGTGAAGAACGAATCCATTTGCATCCTAGCCAGGCTTGGCCCGACTCCTCGCAGGGCTAGTCAGGAAAGGTGTCATGCCGCCGAAGAGAGGCGACTGGGAAAAACACAGTCGCTGGGAATAGAATTCTCCTGCTTGGCTTATTTCCATTAGAGTATAAAGTGGGAATGTAAGGGTTCTTTGGAAAGCTGTCTGGAGGGTGTTTTGCTGGGGCAAACTTGCGAAGGAATGTTTCCTTAAAGCGGACACGGGTAGGGAAGGCTAGGGCCGACTGGTGAGGGAAGGTTTGGCTGAAAAGCAGACACAGGAGAGAGGGTACTCTGTTAAAGCAAGTGAAAGGATAAGGTTGCAAGCTAGGAATCCTCCGTGCCTGAGTCTTGGGTGACCCCAAAGGAGCAGAGGTTTGGCCCATTCTTTCCTCCAGAGTCCGGCTGCGAGCCTCGGGCTGGGAGTGTCCCTGGCATCTTTTCCCATCTCCCTCCGTGGAGGGGCTATGGCAAGGACAAGCGCGGCTTGGGGCTGGCAGAATCACCGCGGGGTGGGGGGGGGCCTCCTGCCTGGGGGCACTTAGGTCCCCCGATTGCCAGCGGGGGAAGGTGGACGAGACCCTGTGTGTGGCGGCCACGTAAGCGGAAATGACTTAGGTTCTCAGAGAGCACGGGCTCTGATGGTTTGAACTGATTGGCTTAGAAGCTATGGAGTGGCTTGTATAGGCGGGTTTTGCTGAAAATCTATAAAAACAGTCGTGTATCTGCCCTAAGTGTGCACTGTCCTCTACCCTGCGTGGGAGAGGGCCGTGGCCCCAGAGCTCTGGAAGTAAAACCTCCTGCATTTGCATCAAGAA
This sequence comes from Apodemus agrarius, assembly GCA_964023405.1. Classification (NCBI taxonomy): domain Eukaryota; kingdom Metazoa; phylum Chordata; class Mammalia; order Rodentia; family Muridae; genus Apodemus; species Apodemus agrarius. The sequence continues at coordinate 19,948,472 of OZ030013.1, forward strand.
TGTTTCTCGTGAGTGATTGGGGGTGCCGGCTTCCGAGGCGTGGGGTGCCGGGGTGCCCCTGTTTTTCTTTCGGGTCTTACACAAGCACATGAACGGACACGTGGTGAAAGAGTCTTTGCCAACAACACATGTGTTGCCTTACATTATGTGGTTAAGCTGCATTTGCCAGGACTCCAGAGAGAGAAACGCACCAAAAAAATTCTGGTGGTATACTGCAGTTTCTCACCGCTTCCAAGGACTCGGATTTATTGGAGGCAAGACAAGTGGAGAACGTTGTATTTGGAGGGTATAAATATAGGCCTCCGTGGAGTGATGGAGACAAAGCTTGGCTTTCTGTTACAGGTAGCTGTGCGGTGCTTGTGGTGCTTGAGTCTTTACTGATATTCACTTCCCTGAGAGAGACACAGTCGAAAACGTCTCTTGGTGCTCCTGGTGGTCCCTCCTGCCGAGGCTGAGGCCTGGCTGTCTCCGCTAGGTTGTGTCACCGCCGCTGTTGCTAACCTGACTCTACCGAACTGGACTGCTGGTGTATCGGTGCCGATTGACCTGTTTGCCAGTGGATCGAGCTGCCGCTGCCTGCTGACCCGTGAACTGAACTGACGATTTCCACACAACACAGACTGGAGTTGCTCCAAAGAACCTGTCTAAATAGCTCCACTTCCCCCAATACCCTTTCTTTCCCCCACCCCTGGTGGGTGGTGGGCTACAGGGGAGGTTAAAGCGTTTAAGAACCATCATTAAAAATAGATTTTGAAAAACATTAAAGTTACAAGAAAGAGTAGCTCAGTCATTGGAGGCTCGTGGGTGGTAGGTTTCTGGAGGAAACACCCACATTTGCGCAACAGGCATTGTATTCCCTGGGCTAGTTTTCCTGTCTCACCTTGCTTTTGTTGAGACATCCATTTTATTTCCTGATGGCGAATGAAGGTGGGGCCCCACTCCGACACCAAGGCTCCATCTCTAACCCATGCGCCTGCATTTCTAGATCACAGTGCTGGAAAGGCATAGCTCTTCTGGACATAGAATCTGTCACAAAATATATTAACAAACGTACCGAGTGACTAGCAGAATAAATGATAAAATTAGAGCGATCAGTACTAGTTCTTGCGGTAGAAGGCAGGAATAATGGCCAGACCCTGGCCTTTGGGAAGAAACAGAAATGTCAGCTTAAGTGTCCCACTAAGAGTGATGGGTTATAAATTACTCAGTAAAGCAGAGAGCTATGAGATGACACAGGTACAACATAAATGAATAAAATTCAAAGTCTAAGGAAATGCCGGTATTTCATACTTCAAATAACTTCTACAAACTCTTTTAATTACAAAGAAACAAAATAAGCCCATAACAGAGACCATTTTCTCCCACAGATAAAACGAGCAGCATTAGGGACTATTGTATAAGGCAGGGAGAACAGCTTCGTGTTTGCAATATGCTTATTGAAGATAAGTAGCAAACAAAACAAAATGTAAAACAAACAAAAAACCAAGCCGGGCATGGTGGTGCACGCCTGTAATCCCAGCACTTGGGAGGCAGAGGCAGGCGGATTTCTGAGTTCGAGGCCGGCCTGGTCTACAGAGTGAGTTCCAGGGCTACAGAGAAACCCAGTCTGGAAAAACAAAAACAAAAAAACAAAACAAAATGTGAAGATAAGTAGCATGGTGCGCAACAAGAAGAAATGACCAAAAATTAAAATCAGAGAATATTACACAACATGACTTTGGACTTTAAAATTATTATTATTTTAAAATGTTCTTTGTTGCGTCTTTGGATGAGGATTTCAAGGGCTAGCAGACCGGGAACTCACTTACCTAACGGCTGGTCTCAAGCACATATCCTCCTGTCTTGGACTCTCCATTGCCAGAATTCAACGCCAAACCCTGACACCAAATTTTGTAATGTTTTATAATATCCAAATGTCGAAAATTAAGCAAAGGTTGAAAAATTATCCTTTCACCAAGAAAGAAGCTGGTAGGAAAAGACAGAGAGGCAGGCAGATCTCAGTGATTTCAAAGCCAGTCTGATCTGCATAGGGAATTCCAGGACAGCCAGGCCTTTGTAGAGAAATCCTGTCTCAAAAAAAGAATGAATGAAAGAAAGAGAAACAAGAAAGGAAGAAAGAAAGAAAAAGAAAAAAGGAAGAAAAGAAGTAAAGTAAAAAGAAAGAAAGTTAAGTGTTTTTGTTTTAGTGAGCAAACCTTTAGAGATCTAAGGCTGACCTGATGCTGGAGTAAAGCTAACTTTCTACCTTAATGCTTACATTGAGTTTACATGGCCAAGTGCCTTTACATGTATGAAATGCACATGTTCATGGCGTGGCTATCAAATTCGTGCTGTTATGGTTCCCGTGGATAGCTTAACCACTGACGGAGCAGTGGGAAGGGTGGAAACTTTCAGAGGCCATTAAGGGCAGATCAGTGATGTCGAAGGCGTCGACTCATCGAGAGTGTGGGCTCTCTCACAGAGTGGCGCTCTCCGGCCTCCTCGTGCAACCTCTTACCCACGCTTCCGCCGCTAACCTTAGGACAAAGCATGAAGACCCTTGCCAGACGCCACGGCCTTGATCATGCTCTTCCCACCATCTTCAAAACTGTAGTAAACAATCTCACGTGTGTATAAATCGCTCTGTCAGTGATGGTCTGTTCCAGCAGCACGGAAGGAGCTGCGTCACTCTCAGGAGGTTCTGGAAAGCCGAGCAGTAGCTAACAGGTCCAGAGACATTCCTCTGCACAGGCCACTCCGACATATTTTGGGATCCTTTACCTATAGTAGACTACTTTACTTACTTAGGTTGTGATTCTGGGAGTTAGACCAAAGGCTTCACGTACTCTACTCTTAATCTTCCAACTCCCCCTTCGCCCCTCCCCCTGCCGTCCCCGCCCCCTGATGTCCCCGCCCCCTGACGTCCCCGCCCCGCCCCACACGATATTTTATGTTCCTAAAAAACCGAAAGGACGAGCACCTGTTCCTGTGCCCCGGCTCAAGCTGGCAGCTCTTGTTGAGTAAACGAGTGTGAATGAGCTCACCGAGCTGTCTGTCCCCAGACCCCTGGGGAAGGGGGCAATTATGCCTAGAAAGAATATTTTAGATCTGGGCGTGGTGGCGCACGCCTTTAATCCCAGCATTTGGGAGGCAAAGGCAGGCGGATTTCTGAGTCCGAGGCCAGCCTGGTCTACAGAGTGAGTTCCAGGACAGCCAGGACTACACAGAGAAACCCTGTCTCGAAAAAAAAAAAAAAAAAAAAAAAAAAGAATATTTTAAAATTTAACCGAAAAAGAACTTCATGAGCCAGAGGGATGCTCACTGAGTAGAGGCACTTTCAAGGGCTGTCAACCCAAGTTGCATCTTCTGGGCCCATGGAAAAGTAGAAAGGAGAAGAGCAGCTGATATTACAAAGTTGTCTGCTGACCTCCATACAGACCCCATGGCACACATGTGCCTATACACACATACACGCACATGCACACACACACACACACACACACACACGCCCATGCACACCCACGCGTGTGTGCGGCACACACACACAAACATGAACACAAACAATAAATGAAAATTTTAAAAATATGTGAAAGAACTTCACATAATCTCTAGCTACTAGAAAATAGTATTAGAGGCCACTTTCTTTTTTTGCATTTTGTGGAATTTTTTTTCATTTTCCTAACTCTAATAAAATGCTCAATTAGTTCTCATATAAATGACCACAAAGTAGAAGGTATGTAGATTGATTTTTATACTGAAAAATGAAGATTCTTTAACTATTTAATGCTATTATCTACTGAGTATATTTATTCTGAATGCAGATATGGTTTTTTTGTGAAAAATGTATCAGAAGAGATACACAATGAAAGTGTATTATGTACATCAATGCTTCTAACGTAACGATGGTTGGTGCCAACAAGCTCTGACTGTGGAAGGATTCGAGCACAATTTCATTTTCACCGGCAGAAACACGGATACCGCAGTGACAGAGATGGTGTCACTAGAGCAACAACGATAGCAAAATTGACAAATTTTCATACGTATGGGGCCACAGATGCAATTGGGAAATTTCATTATAGTGAAGAAAAAGGAAAATGCAACATTTGTTTTTAAGTGTTGCCATGACTCTGTACATTGTCACGTCCTAAAGCTGCTCCGTTTTTTTTTTTTTTTTTTTTTTTTTTTTTTTTTTTTTTTTTTGAGACAGGGTTTCTCTGTGTAGTCCTGAGTGTCCTGGAACTCACTCTGTAGACCAGGCTGGCCTCGAACTCAGAAATCCGCCTGCCTCTGCCTCCCAAGTGCTGGGATTAAAGGCGTGTGCCACCACGCCCGGCTAAAGCTGCTCCGTTTATTTCACAGTTCTAAGAGGCAAAGGTCTGGATGGGCTGAGCTCTCTCTGAGGTCAGGGTCTCAACAGACTAACATAAAGTTATTTGCTGGACCACACTTTAACTAGAGGACAGACTGCCCTTCCAGATTCTTACAGAACAGCAAGGACGCTGTGCGTGGCAGACCTCAGGGTCTCTGTTTTCTCGGCTGGAGGTGACTTTTAGTTCAAGACTGGACTATCCACTAGTGGTCTCACAAAGCCTCTTCCATCTTCAAACCGAGAACGCAGGGTCAAATCCTTTGCACACTTCGACTCTCTCTTAAATTCTTCTTTCTTGGGAGAAAGTTCTTTGCTTTTGAAGAACGTGTGTAATTAGCTAAGGCCTTCTAAGATAATCTGCCCTTTTTAAGGTCAATGATTTCATTGAGCACAGCTAAGGAGTGACATGCTATCACGTTCAAGATTCCAGGGAACAGACTGTTGACATATTGGGACCCATCCCAGAGAAGAGTATTAGGTTAACACAGTTAGTTTAAAGTCTGTGTCAAGTACAGTAAGAAAAAACTAACTGTAATGAGCTTTAGTAAAGTTTTTGTAAGTTCTGAAGGTATACGGTTTTCGTAGTTTGTAACCTAGGTATATCTGCATAAATCATGAGTTAAGAGAAACACTGAAAAAAATACAGAGAATGTCCCTTACTATATTTCTCTTCTGTATTAATACAAGATATTCTAAAGGCACTTTGAAACTATACTCTCCATCCAAATGTATAAATTTTTCTACGTGTAACGCAATATTGTATCAATTAAATTAACATTTTCTCTCTTTCATCCATTTCCTGGTTCCTACTCTTTAACTGCCAGACTGCCAAGTCACCGCATGTCTCCACTGCTCAGAGCTAAGAGCCAGGGGGGAAAATGATTGGTTGGAAGAACATTTATGCCGATTCTGAATGCAAGGGCGTCGCAGTTCTTGACTCGTTAATTGCCACAGAATAGGCAGATTTTAAGAAAGTTTGGAGCCCGTTAGAGAGCTGTACACTAGGAAGCAGAAAGAGGTAACTGAATCGGACCACTTCAAATGCAAGCAGCGGCATAAACAGCAGCCCTTAACATAAACAGTAACGGGGATGTTTGTGTACTTCCTGTCGCACTACCCCTTGGAGGGCCTGAATCGGGACCTGCCTCCCCGGGTTCTATAGCTCAGAGGCTTGCCTTAGGTGGGGTTGGAAATGCCCTAGAATGGCTCTTTGTTGATTTTCCCTCCTGCTAGAGCCTAGTTCTACTGCAAAGCAAAGTGCCATTGAATTTGCTCAGTCAGGCAGAACACTCAACAGGAAGGAAGGAAGGGCCATTCTTTCTGGTCCTATTGTCTGACCACCCGGGCTTAAGCAATCAACAGCTCTGTGGGTTTTCTTTTTCCTTTTCTTTTTTCCCCCTTCTCCTTCTGGTGGGCACTGGGGGGGTGGGGTGGGGGGGGATACAAACTGGCTCTTCGGTTTACACTCACTTTTTGTACAGTTGGGGGGCATCCTTTTCCATGGCTCAGACTTAGGTACCGATTTTCTTTCTTTCTTTCTTTTTTTTTTTTTCCAGCAGCAAAATATAGATGGGGGTGAGACTGTACACGTTTGAAAGTGCAGTCCGTGTGTATCGAGGTGTTGGGATTTCTCGATGGTTGTATTGTGAAAATAGAGACTAGCAAATAGACTGTTCTATTTCACCCATCAAGCTCTAGACCAGTCAGCAGTTCTAAGTGATGGTCTCAGAGGCTCGGGCCCTACTTTCCATTCCCGATAGGTCCTTTCCCCTCTGAACTCAGTTTCCTTTCTTCTTTTGGAACAGGTAGTCTAAAGACAATTCCTGGTTCCACACGGTTATAGTGCTATTTAGTGTAGAAAGATGTATTTAGAAAAAAATATATTGTATTTGTTTATGTATTACTATGTATGTACTTAGAAAAATGTATGCTGCTAACTCAATATAGAAAGATGTATTTAGAAAAAGATATTATTTTATTATAATAAACAACATTATATTATTATTATATTATAATGTTTATTATAATAAACAACATTAAGGTTCTGAGGGGAAAATGTCATCAATTAAAATGGGCAATCATGATAAGTCAGGAAGAGACATAAGGGCTGGCTGAATAAAAATAATAAATTGATGACTGATATGTTTCTTTTCTTTCCTTTTCTGAAATGATGTCTTGCTACGTAGCCCAAGTGATCCTGGTACTTTGTCTTTAGTTGAGTCTGGCCTCGCCATCTGGAGCGCTGGTATTACAAGCCTGTATCACCACAGGTAACGAACAATCCGCTTTAAAACAGTTATCAAAAGGCTGATCCCCCACATCCTTTGTTTTTAATATGAAGTTTAGTGGAGGTGGAAAAGATTTAAGATCTTAAGAGTTCTTACAGTTACATTATATGGGGGAAATGGCGCCTGGGGAGTACGAGCCTTAGAAGATGATCGCAGTTGTCTTTTGCACACATTAGGAGCCATGAGACGTTGACGCTGGAGTTATCTGGGCCTTCTCTGACAGTCCCTTATAAAACTTGTCGCAGTCTTTAATAAGGAATAACTCGGTTCATCAAGTATGGCGGATGGCAGGAGCCTTGGGGGAATGAGATGGTCATCCAAGCCCTAGTGATGTCCCCAAATGGACACGGCAGAGGACGTGCTCTGCTGGCTTTGGTAGACTTGTTTTCCTTCTAAGGACCTAACACAAGGGGAAAGCCTAGGGCTGGATTGGCTTATGAATTGGGGCTTCTTGTCTCTCTGTCTCTCTCTTCCTCTCCCCTCCTCTTTTTCCTCTTCCCCCTCCTCCTGCATTTCTTATTTCAGAAAGTCCCTCAAATAGTCCAGGCTGGCCTGAAATTTTGCTATGTAGATAAGAAGGACTTTGAATATCCTGCACTTCCCATGTACAGGGATTATAAGTATACCACCATGCCTGCTGAATGCAATACTCAAAACAGTGGCAACAGCTCAATATTTTAGCAAGCAAGTGTTCCTGGATGTGCATTTGGGGATATATTATGTTACAATACAAGGGGTTTTTTGTTTTGTTTTGTTTTTGTTTTTGTTTTTAAATAGCTATTTGAATTGTTGATTTGAATTTTGTAAAAAGTTATTAAATGAACTTCGACCTGGTGTTTGGGCACTATTTCCAATATTTTTGAGATGTCTCGAATATTGCCTTGCGCCTTGTACTACATATTTATATAAAGGAGAATTCTCAATACTAATGAAAGGATCAAAATATCAATAAACTCTGAAAAAAGGCTGAGGATGCTCTATATTCTATGGTATCAAATATTCAGCCAGGATTCAGTTCTTTATGGAACAATAAGCAAGCATACCCATCTTCATATGCTATTTCACTTTAATCTAGTAAATGATAAATTACATGTGTATCAAAGAATTGTTTTAAAATAATTTTGTAATGGTTTGTTGTAGTAAATGTTGGATTAATATGTCTATTTTACTTGCCTATATACCTGTGGCTGCACAGCAACTTTCTGGATGAAAAGCTGTCAACAATAAAGAACTTTTTTTTTTAGATTTATTTATTTATTATCTGTAAGTACACTGTAGCTGTCTTCAGGCACACCAGAAGAGGGCATCAGATCTCGTTACAGATGGTTGTGAGCCACCATGTGGTTGCAGGGATTTGAACTCAGGACCTCTGGAAGAACGGTCAGTGCTCTTAAGCTCTGAGCCATCTCTCCAGCCCCAGCAATGGAAAACCTTAAGAAAGCCTAATCCAAAACAGGTCTGAGTCGGGTGTCCTGCGGATAGTACTTGCTCATTTTAGAACGGCCCTTTTACTAGCCAGGTGTGGTAGTGTCCGCCTGTCATCCCACCAATTAATTAAAAACACAAGGAGGTTTCAATAAGCCCCTTGTGGATGTCGCGATGCAAAGCTGGGCTCTGGGTGAGCTGCCACCTCTGGGCTAGGAAACCAGCAAGTCCTTAAAGGTGGAGAGACTCAGTACCTTGTGCGGTGGTTATAGGAGGTCCTGGAGAACCTCAAACCATAGACTATACCGTGTCAAAGCTTTATTGTTATAGACACCAGAATTATTCCTTCATGTAAACGTATCCCCTTGGGCAAAGGTCATTCTCCCCCCTAACTACCCCTTTGAGCAAAGGTCATTCTCCCCCCTACACGCCCCCCCCCCCAGATGAGTCAGTGTGAAACCCTGCAGCAGCAGGAATTGAAACGAGAAAAGTTCCCCCCCCCCCCCAGAGCATAAGCCTTGAAGGAAACCTAGATTTCTTCCTTTACAGTTTTTTGTCAAGATCCTCTTATCTAAAGTTTTATTTCCTGAAAATTTTTGGTGAGAAAAATAGAGACCAGTACCTAGTCTGGGAATTCAGAGAGCTCTGATCTGGTTCATTAATTCACATTTTCGATGCAGTTTTTCTGATCTGTTAAACAGGGCCCTTGGAACAAACACTCGTCTCATGTTGCTGGTAGATTTCAAATTCCCTCATTCTTGTGCTGTACATTGATGGGCACACACACACACACACACACACACACACACACACACACACACTTGTTCGAAGCTATGACCCACTTATCCAGTTACATCTGTTATGGGAAAGGAAAAGAAATGTGCTATACTATTCATGCACATAGTCTTCACTGGAGAGCCGAGGGGCCCCCACGCCAAAGGTGGGGCAGAACCTTTTCTTGTATGAAAATGGGCTTTGCTGTATAGAAAGAGGATTGTTAAAGCTAAGCCAAGCCACTCTACTCTTTCTAGGAAAGCCACACTGCATCTGCAGTCCTCAGGTTGGAAGGGGGAACAAAATAGAATCCAAAGGGTTTTTTTTTTTTTTTTTTTTTAACTTAACCAAGTGGTTCTTGGAAAGTTTACAGCCAGGGAACTAGTCCATAATCTTTAACAACACAAAATGGCTTGCCCAAATACTATTGAACTTTCTCTGACATTTACCAAGCCGAGTGCTCGAGATAAAATTAAGACAGGTGGACATCCTTAACTATAGCCATCGGATGGTTAGTCTTGATTGCCAATTTGATAGAATTTGGAATCAACAAGGTGGCATACTTCTGTTTGTGTCTTTGAGGTATTAGTTGGATGAGGAAGACCCTCCTTCAGAGTAGAATCAACAAGGAGACTCGCTTCTCTGTGTGTGTGTGTGTGTGTGTGTGTGTGTGTGTGTTTGAGGTATTAGTTGGATGAGGAAGACCCTCCTTCAGAGTGGGAGGCTTTCCAATAGGGATTTACCAGACAGAGAGCAGCACAAGGAATAAGGACTGATTCCATCCCTCCTTCTCTTCTTTCTGAGCAAGTGGCACCTATGCCTGCTGCTGCTGCTGCTGCTAGCATCCTCAGCTCATGTCAGACCACAATTTCTTAGGCTTCCTAATGTACACTAAAGAACATTGACTCCGGAGGAAACTTCCAAGCCTTTGGCACCTGACTGGAACTGCTGAAGAAACCCCCTTCGTGGACTATGCAGAGTCTTTAGCCTTTCCACAGGGTAGATAGCGTATTCATAAATTCCCTTGTTGCCGTGATAAAATATCCTGACGAAATCAACGTAAGCATGAAAGGCTCTATTCCAGCTCACAGTTGCTGGTATGTGACTCAGCCGGTCACATCCTACTCCCAGTCAGGAAGACAAGATTTGAGAGTACATATGGATGCTCAGCTCTCTTACTCTACCCATAGTCTCGGAATCCAGCCCGGGCATGGCGCTAGCCACAGTGGACTGGAATTTCCCATCTCTACTAACACAATCAGGATAACTCCTCACAGGCATGCCCAAAGGAACATCTTTCAACTGAAGTAGGTCCCGTCAAGTTGACAATTAACGCCATCACCCAGCCCCTATCATGTAAGCTAATTTTAAAAACCAACTTCCTACCAGATCTGTTCCTCTTGAGAATTCTGCCCAATACAGGTGTAGAACACCTACAGGTGTAGAAGCCAAAACTATTCTTTTTTTTTTTTTTTTTTTTTTTTTTTTTTCGAGACAGGGTTTCTCTGTGTAGCTCTGGCTGTCCTGGAACTCACTTTGTAGACCAGGCTGGCCTCGAACTCAGAAATCCACCTGCCTCTGCCTCCCAAGTGCTAGGATTAAAGGCATGCGCCACCACCGCCCGGCGCCAAAACTATTCTAAGTGATAACATTCAAATACCTTAAATTATGCTGAGTATGATGGCACATGCCTTTAATCCCAGTATTCAAGAAGTAGAGGTAGGTGAATCTTGTGGGTCTGAGGAGGCCAGCTGGGGCTTCACAGTGAGACCCTCTTTTTTTTTTTTTTTTTTGGTTTTTTAAGACAGGATTTCTCTGTGTAGTCCTGGAGCTTACTCTGTAGACCAGGCTGGCCTCGAACTTAGAAATCCACCTGCCTCTGCCTCCCAAGTGCTGGGATTACAGGCGTGCCCCACCACGCCCATCTTGAGACCCTCTTAAAAGGGACACTCAGCATTCAGCAGAACTTCCACATCACTGATAGATTCTAAATAACTGGCCCAGATGGGAGACATAGCAGTGTCCTCAACAATTCTTCCATTCCAGTTCAGCGACACCTAAAGTTCTCAGGTTTGCCCCATCTTATTCTGTGGCTTATAAAACCTGGGGGATGAGTTTAAGATAGTCCCTAGAGATTCGCTGATGACAAATTGTTTTACGGCTCACCTGATAGGAGCTCCATTTGAACGTCAGCATCCATCTAAAACAAAATCGTGCTGCATGCCATTCTGGTCATATTACTGTTGGTCTGGGTGCTTGTCTTGACTCATGACTAAAGATATAAACTTACTGGCAGACTTGTTTCAATCAAAGGTGACAGATATTCAGAACTACATCAATTTGAACGTACACCATTAACAAGGTACATGTGTCAGATAATAGTCATATATTCTCCAGTGGTATCATTCCATTCCAACATTTAGGGGGTTGATGATAGCTTATCTTCTACGCTGAAGAGGACTATAATTCTTATACCAAACTCTAGCCATTTCACTGTCCACCTTTCATAAGATGTAAATGGATGTCCATTCAAAGACCACTAGAGAAGGCCTGGCTGTCACTCAAGCCTGCAGAGGACCTTGCTGGCCATGCAAGCGTGTGGACTGCAGGAGCATGAGGGCAGAGTGATCATGGCTTCCCCAGAGACGTGAGAGGAAGGCGGAGGAGGGCCGGCAGTGTGTGGCTGAGTTAGATTCCCTGCAACAAGCTGCTGGAACAGACATGTGTGATCCTGCAAAGGTGCAGCTTAAGCCACATCAGAGTACACAGAATGTCAAAAATGTCAGATGCTGTCTATGTGACTCGGCAAGCCACAGGCAGCAAGTAAAACCAGCTCAGACGAGGCCATGGGTTTTGCATCTGGCACAGGCCCATCTGTGCTCACCATGTTTTTAAGGTTGGACATGTTTGGCCTATTGGCTTTCAGGCTTCTTTCTCTTCCTGCCTTTCTTCTTTCTTCTCTTTCTTTTCCTATAGCCTCGTTGATCAGTTTTGGAATGGAAATCTCTCCCCCCGCCCCCGTGGCAATATGTCTTTAAAGTATATAATTTGATTTTAATTTATAGAAGCTCGAAACTAAGAGTTCATGGAAGACTCATACTTGAGCTAGCCTTTTGATCAGTTGCTGGAACTCTTAATATTATAGAGACCTTTTAGATGAAGGAAATGCATTTTTAATTATAAGAGCCAATGAGACTTTAGGGACAGGGAAAAAAAATCATGGTTTGAGTGTGAGATGTCTTCTACAGACACATGTTCTGAATGCTTTGTTCTTTGCTGGTGACACTATTTTGGAATATTATAGAAAGCTGAAAGGTAAGACTTGGTCATTGTGGAAGTGGCTTTGTCTCATTTCCACAATGTATCTAGGCCTTAGCTCTCTCTCTTTTCTGTCCACTATTAAGCAAATGTTAAAATTATGCATAATAAGTATAATGGGCATCTATAGAATATTTCACCAAACAACAGAACAGTCTTTTCAAGCATGTTTGGGATATTCTCTAAGAAAGGCCAAACATTCTGGATCATGCCATGTTAGCAAAATTTAAAAAAAACAGAACTCATACAATGCCTGCTCTCAATCTACCCTAGATGTTAGCTAGAAATTGATATAGGAAAAATACACAAAAAGAGATTAAATAATACACTTCTAAATAACACACAGTTTAGACAGATGTCAGAAGGCAAGTTGAAACATTTTAAACAAGCCAACCGCCTATCATTGCTTTTAGGTTGTGATGAAATCAGTGGTGAGATGGACATCTATAGCATTTAATGTATATATTATAGAAAAATGTTTTTGTTTGTTTGTTTGCTTGTTTATTTATTTTTGAGACAGGGTTTCTCTGTATAGCCCTGGCTGTCCTGGAACTCACTCTGTAGACTAGGCTAGCCTCGAACTCAGAAATCTGCCTGCCTCTGCCTCCCAAGTGCTGGGATTAAAGACGTGCACCACCACATCCCAGCTTAGAAAGATGTTTTAAAAAAGGTTCTAAAAATCAATCAATTAAGCTTTTAAGTTAGGAAAGAAGTTAGATATAACACCAGGTCCAAAGTAAGGCAGTAAATAATTAATATTTCAAAACATGAAGTCAATAGAGAAAAATAAAACACAAAGCCCATTTTTTAAAAAGATCAATGGAATCAATGGTTCTAGCTGTGTTAAGACAACAAATGAGCCGGATGTTGGTGGCACACGCCTGTAATCCCAGCACTTGGGAGGCAGAGGCAGGAGGATTTCTGAGTTCGAGGCCAGCCTGGTTTACAGAGTGAGTTCCAGGACAGCCAGGGCTACACAGAGAAACCCTGTCTGGAAAAAAACAAAAACAAAAACAAAAACAAAAACAAACAAAAAAAGACAACAAATGACAGCAAATTTGCAACATTAGAAATGAAAGTAGGGATAATGCTATAGATACTGCATTAGCAGAATAATAAAGAAGTGCAGCGAGCAGTAGTAAAATAAATTATCTGAAAGACAAACCTGCATCCTAGACTCACATGAGATGAAAAGACTATATGAATAACATGATATACATTAAAAGTCATGAATCAGTGATCAATGACTATCCTGGCTTGCTTCTGTCAGCCTGACAGGCTGGAGTCATCTAAGGGAACCTCAACTGAGAAAATGCCTCTATAAGATCAGGCTGTAGCAAGCATTTTCTTAATTAGTGATTCATGGCGTGAGAGCACGGAGCATCATGGGTAATGCCTTCCCTTGGCCAGTGGTCCTTGGTGTTCTAAGAGATCAGCCTCGGGAGCAAGCAGTGCTCTTTCGTGGCCTTTGCATCAGCTCCCTGCTTCTGGATTCCAGGTTTGGCTTCCTTATTTTTTTTTCTTTCTTTTTCCAGGTTTGGCTTCCTGTTCTGACTTCCCTCAGTGATGGACTGTGATGTGTAAGTGGAAGCTGAAATAAATATTTTCCTCCTCAAGCTTCTTTTGTTCTTAGTATTTTTTTAAAGTAATAGAAACCCCAACTCTAGCAGTGAGATTCTAAGCTAGAAAGCACCAGACCTGCTTGGGTCCTTCTGATAATTTCTGCTGAACATTGAAAGAAAAAATAATTTCACTTTTCTAGAATTTCTTTCAGAAGACAGGAAGAGAAGGAACAATTTCTGGTCTGTTCTATAAGTTCACCGTGCCCTAAGAGCCAGTCCACCAAAGGCTTTACAAAACAAACAAACAACAACAACAACAACAACAACACACACACACACACACACACATACACACACGACTTTTAATTAGTATCTTTCACTGAAAGCAGGATACTAATCCTCAATAAAATAGAATCCAGAAGTAAAAAAAGAAGTATACATCAGGGCCAAGTGGTATTTGTCCTAGGAAAGGAAGTCCCATTCAGCATTTGAAAATGAAAGACAGACAACAAGATAAACATCAGTGACTACTAATTACTATAAAGTAGTATAACTTAGATGTAGTTTGAGTGGCAAAGGAAGAAGACAAAAGACAACATAAAACACAAGTAAGCAAAGCAAAACAAAAATAAATCCAAATCAAAATAATAACAGTGAAACTACTTTAAAATGACCCATTGATCATGACTTTAATACCAAGAGGTCACTCATCTCCAGGAGTCATCCTGGCTTTCACAGCAGACTCTATCATCAGTTTAGAAATAGTACCCAAGACCATTAGGAACCAGATTGCTAAAGAACCAGGACCCGTCAATGAAATCAACCTTTCCTCTCAGTTTCTGTGAGGATTAGCTATAAGCAAACACTTGTATTAAAGACATAAAAATCCTCCCAAAGCCAGGTGTGGTGACTTAAATTTTAGCACTCAGGAGGTAGAGGCAGGCGGATCTCTTGACATCTGAGTTCAGCCTTGTGAGTTCTAGGCTAGATAGAGCTACATTGAGAGATCTTGTCTCTAAATCGATAAATGTATCTATCTAAAGCAAAGCATCCAAATCTAAAACATGGTGGAACATTTCTTGATATAATTGGTACTCCTAGATCTCATCATATGTCTCATCACACTAATTATTACTATTACTTTAAAGACTAGAGAAGATGTATATAAGATGTTTGTGTAAATGTTTTTTAAGACAGAGGGTTTTGAACAGCTTTTCCTGGTTAACAGCCTTAACAAAAACCCAGGAGAGGTAGCAATGGCTGCCCCAGGGCTGGAGGGTAGTGAGGATTCCCAAACAGCAAAATAGCTATTATTCGGAAGCTATCTTGTTTACAGTGGAATTTTCGTTGGTATATTGAAGTACTCCTCAATACATGTTAAAAAATCTCTTTGGTGATGAATAATCAATTTTAATCCATAAAAGTGTTATTGGAAAAGACTACAAAGATGAAGTATTGGAGGCTGTGGAGGCTTGGATAGGAATGGCCCCCCTAGACTATTGTGTTTGAATGTTTGGCCCAGGGGGAGTGGCATCATTAGGGGGTGTGGCCTTGCTGGAGGAAGCATGTCACGTGGAGGTGGGCTTTGGGGTCATTTGTGTTTAAGCTATGCCCAGTATGGCACACACTCTCCTTCTACTGCCTGTGAATCAAGATGTGGAACTCTCAGCTCCTGCTCCAGCACCATGTCTGCCTGCATAGTACCGTCCATGTTTCCCACCAGGATAACAATGAACTAAGCCTCAGAAACTGTAAATTAACCCCAACTAAAAGTTTTTCTTTATAAGAGTCACCATGGCCATGGTGTCTCTTTATAGCAGTAAAACCTAAGACAGAAGTCTTTTGTTTTTAGAGAATGCAGGTCCATCAGCTTGTTCCACTTTATTATTAGATATGCATGAGCCACATCTCATATATGTGTATATATATATATACATACATACATACATATATATATATATACATACATACATACATATATATACATGTTTGGAATTTGTAGGGCAATAGCAACCATGCATGGGACATTGCAATTGACAACTTCTTTGGAAAGTCAGTGGAGATAACTATAGGATAGCCACACATTAAGGTTTATAGGCTTAAGCAAAACACACCAGGTCTTGCTTATATCTTTAAGATATAGTGCACAATGTAATCTCAAAAGACTGGCTTTTATAATTTTTGTTACAGTTCTAGAGACTGAACTCATGACCCTGCACATTCCCGGAAAACTTTCCACAAACTGAGTTATAACCCAATCCAAAAACTGACTTTTATAATGTGTTAGGTTTTATTCGTATTTAAAAGCAGGTGCAACCACATTAATGTTTTTGTTGTACAATTCTCTCCAAAAAATAGCATAGAAATTCCTAGATTTTTACTATTTTATGAATCCACTTTTATCATTAATATTAGTCAAATCTTTTTTCCAAAGCACAAACAAATCCTCTTTTTAATAAGGGACACTGATTTATACACAAACACAGTAATGCCAATCAATATGAGCTTGTGATTTATGGTTTATCATTCTCTCCAATTAACCAAAAAAGCAGATAAAAGTAAATGACTGTATAGTTACCTGGAAGTTAAACAAGTCCTAGAAAAAAATATGTACATTTAGAGATGGTGATTTATGATTTAATTACTATGGAATTACTTTTTGATAAGCGTGGGGAGATTTTATGAATGGAATATATAAGAAAATATGCACATCTCAAAACTAATGCCAGTCATGCGAGGAAAGGCACACTTGACTAAAAAAATTACAAGATGAGAAAACTATGTCAAAAAACTTAGACGATCAATGATAAAGTAAAAATATATATCCATCCTATGATTTAATATCTTTGCCTGTAGAACAAAAATGAAAGTAATAAAAATTTGATTTCTTTTTTTTAAAGAGTCAGACAGAGGTGTGTTAGTTTTGACTGGGCTTCACAACGGTGCATTTTGATCAGTTGTGGTCTCCATCTGTTGCAAAGAGACGTTTCCTTGATGACATACGAGGACTACACTTATCTGCGGGCATAAGGACAGGTGTTTAGAATCTGGATAGGGATAATTCTGGCTTAATAAGAGGCAGTTGTAGATTCTCCTCTAAGGTCCATAACTTCGCTAGCTCATGGTAGTTGGCTGGCTTTCTAATACCCGCCCTGTTTTCCCTCTTGTTGAGGGGTCTTACATCCTGGCTGGGAGTCACTACTCCATCCTTACGGATGCCTTACAACACTAGACGTCGCTGTTCGTGAGCGTCACAGCCATGTAGGACTGTTGGTTGCACCCCACCTTTGGAAGCTTGCGTGGCAATTTCTGGTATCATGATAGCTGTCCTCAGAGAAAAAGAACTCCAGAGCCCAAGACTCTGGATATTCTCACAGAGAATGGGATGGAAAGCCAGCTGTGAGAGCCAGAGGATTAGAGGGAGTTTGCTGTGAAACTGTGTTTCCTAGAGATGTCAGAAGCCACGTGTATGGCTGCCTACCTAGGGCTGCCTAAACAGGACCTGAACTAAGACAACACCAATCAACATGGTAATGTGGACAGGAGAAAGCTTGCAAGGCCTCAGCTCCACACGAAGAAATGCAGGCAAATATGGAATGCTGGGAGTGGGAGAGACAGTCTTCCCGGAGGAGGAGAATGTCAGTTTTATCCAATGCCAAATGGTCAGCCTTGAAAGCATACATACAAGTGAAACACAGACTGAGTATGTTATATTTATATATTTAGAAACATATGGACACACATTCATTCATACATATGAATGGTATACATGCTTAACAACCATTAAAAAAAAAGAGAGGCCTTGAATTTGAAGGAGCTCAGAGGGGCCGTGTACATGGGAGGGTTTGGAAGGAGGAAAGGGAAGGGAGGCGTGATATAAATATGTTATAATCTCTTATATATACTCTCTTATAAAAAGCAAGAGTTAAAGGGATGAACAGGTGTATGTATGTGCACACATAAAACTTGATCGCCCTACTTTCAAGTGCAAATCACATCACAAGATGATACTTTCTACGTAGATCAGATTGGCAGGAGTAATTATAATCATACCAGCATCTCCAAGGATATGGGACCATCTCGTTGGCTGCTTATGGATCCTTGGGTTGATTAAGGTAGGAGTCAACAGAGGAAAGGTAATGCCTACATCCCCTTAAATGATCTCCATCCTCAGGGTAGCAATGCTAGTTCTAGACCTGTTCTTAGAGACAGACTGGTGAGTTGTCTCAGAGGCGTTAAGGAACTGGCCGCCAAAGCTGATGTAACTGGTGCGGGAGGGGCTACCCTGCTGTGGGCGCTGCCATCTCTCCGTAGGTGGGCCTCAGCTGTAGAGGGATATCTGATCCTAAGCCACAGAGCAAGGCGATTACTGAGCCAGCGGGTAAACTTCCTCCAGCCGTCCTGCCTTCAGGGTCCTGCCTTGAGTTGCTGCAGTGACTTTCATCAAGGAAGGATTGGGAACGGGAAGTGTAAGCCAAATAACACCTCTGCCCCGCAGATGACTTTATCACAGTAATAATGATAAAATTAATTCACAGTTGGACTAGTTATCTGGGGTGGAAGGTAGGGAGAAAAGTTACTAATTCCTTCTACTAAATTAATGTTCTAATACTCAATCTTAATTATTTTGTTTATTTTGTGTATATGTGGTGAATACATGTGAGGGCTGATTTATATAAGTTAGGGCACACATGTGGGGTCAGAGTACAACTTTGGAGTCCGTTTTCTGGCTCTCTCTCTTTTTTTTTTTTTTGGTTTTTCGAGACAGGGTTTCTCTGTATAGTTCTGGCTGTCCTGGAACTCACTCTGTAGACCAGGCTGGCCTCGAACTCAGAAATCCGCCTGCCTCTGCCTCCCAAGTGCTGGGATTAAAGGCGTGCGCCACCACGCCCGGCTTTCTGGCTCTCTCTTACTTCAATATTTTACACTTAAAAATTAAAGTACTAGCCCGGCGTGGTGGTGCACGCCTGTAATCCCAGTACTTGGGAGGCAGAGGCAGGCGGATTTCTGAGTTCGAGGCCAGCCTGGTCTACAGAGTGAGTTCCAGGACAGCCAGGACTACACAGAGAAACCCTGTCTCGAAAAAACAAAAAACAAAAAAACAAACAAACAAAAAAATTAAAGTACTAAAAGTACTAAAAGATCATCCACTTATTTTGATTGGAGGAAAAAAAATGCTTTTAAACAACATCTCCTAAATCCAGAAGCAATAAAAGAAAAGGTTAATCAAATGAATGTGGATGAGTTTAAAACATTTAATATGGAGACATGGATAAAAACATTTGTATCCTATCAGTAAGAAAGATGGTTATCTTTGAGATTAAGAAACACAATTCAGGCATAAAGTTGATATTTTTTTTAAAAAGCACAGAATTATTGATTTAAAAATATGGGAGCCAATTTTCAATTTTTTCAGACACTGGAAAACTTTAAATGAGACATTTCAGCTACTATCTGGGCAGTAGTGGTGCACACCTTTAATCCCAGCACTCAGGAGGTAGAGGCAGGCAGATCTCTGAGGCCAGCCCCTTCTCTATGCAGAGTTCCAGGACAGCAGCCAGAGCTATATAGAGGAAACCTTGTCTTGAAAAAAAAATTATTACCTGCCAAGCTAACAAAAATCTTTAGATTTGGGCAGAATATGATGTGTGTGTGTGTGAACAATCTAATAAAAAGCCAAGATGGGGGAGAATAAATTAAAATTTCCTTGAACAACAATTTTGTTGAAACTATTAAACTGATTACATTGAAAATGCAGCTTGCATTAAGGTTTTGCTTTTGTTTTTGTTTTATCTCTGTGTTTAGCCCATGTCCACATTACCACACTGAGAAGGAGACACGGAGTAATAAGGTATATAAGAACAATGAACTCAAAATTAACTAAATCAAGCTGTCTACATGGAATTAAAAAGTAGGGCCAGGTGTGGCAGAATCCCAGCTTGTTGGAAGCCGAGGCAGGATAATTGGATGTCCTGGTCTATACTGCACAGTGAACCCATGACTCAAAAATAAATAGGTAAGTAGGTAGGTAGAAAAATAAATGGTCTATGATAGATTTTACATAAGCTCACTGTATGTTTTGTTGAGAGAAAGAAATCAGTTTAAAACCGTTCGTATAATATAATTCCCATTTAAGTCTTGAAAAATACATTTATTTCTATATACAAAGAAACTTTCTAAAAGAATATACAAGAAATTTTGGATGGCCTCTTCTTCCTCCTCCTCCTTCCCATCTTTCTTCTCCTCCTCTTTCTTTTCTCCACTTTGTCTTAGAGATTAAACCTAGGGTTTTGAGAATGCTGAACTCACACCCACTACCACCTAGCCTACGCCCTGCCCCACCCTGATGGTTTTTCCCTAGAGTAGGACTGAGTTGAGACTGAGGGTGGAGACAGACTGTGTTAGATTCTGCTTTGAATCTGTTTCATTGCATGTCATTAAAACAGCGACCTGGCATGATTTTTAAAAGTCTAATCAAGTATGCAGCGTCTCTTGTTGCAATAGAGTTAACTTGTTTCCTTTATCCCCGTGCCAACTATTCCAACTATTTCAAGACATGTTTTCTTTAAAGGTACAAACTTCCAGTTTTCTCATCTATGCTCTCCCATTAACAAGACCTGCTTGAATTAACTGTCAAAGAAAGGGTCCAGGTATGAATTTATTTTTTTAAATTTTATGAGGAACAGAGTTTTCCTCTAAAATGATCTACTTTTACAAAGCTAAGAGGAGCAGTCTTAATCAAAGATCTGTGATGTACAAAGAGTTAGGAAGATATAAACACATAAGCACAGAGAATAGCAAGAACCGGAAATTAATATCTTGTTACCATCGAAGACAAATTTGGGTATCAAAACTATTAAAATATCAAACACAAAATGAAGAAAATTCAAAACACATATGTGCATTTGAAAATAGTTTTATTTGAAAACTATAGAATAATTAAAAAATTATAATAAGCCGGGCGGTGGTGGCGCACGCCTTTAATCCCAGTACCTGGGAGGCAGAGGCAGGCGATTTCTGAGTTCCAGGCCAGCCTGGTCTACAGAGTGAGTTCCAGGACAGTCAGTGCTACACAGAGAAACCCTGTCTCGAAAAACAAAAAACAAAACAAAACAAAAAAGAATGAATGATAAATTATAATAAATCTCAAACACATGAGAATTGGTAGCTTATCCAATGATCCATGGCCCAGGTGCCAGGAGGCTGGTCTTGCTTCTCGTTTCCTCTCCTGGTATTGTTATTAAGACTTATCTTTTTATTTCCATTCATGTGTGTGAATGCATGCTACTTGTGTGATGGTACACAAAGAGACCAGGAGAGGTGTTGGGTTCTCCAGACCTGGATGGAGTGTTGGACGGTCGTGAGATGGTTGATATGATCGCCGGGTCCTCTGACAAAGGAACAAACACTGAGCCACATTGTTTTCATGCGAATCTTAACCACAACAATAGTCATATTGTTATATATATAGTAAATGTTATATATAGTAAATGATTCGGTATATCTCGATAAAAGGTAAGGAGGAGAAAATGTTGCACACATTTAGGAAACATTTAGGAAAATACAATAGGTGTTTAGGAAAATTTGTTGATGTTTTCCAGAAACTAAACACTAAGAGAAAGAAAATAAAGTTGACTCTCGGAGAGAAGAACCCAAATCAGTGCTAACAAAATGCTGATAATGAAGATATAAATCTAAAGAAATAAGTCGTTAAGAAATGTATGATAAGGGGCTAACTAGAAAACATTTGTATTCAATATAAATATATAAAATATTATATCCAATATAAATATATTAAATATAATATGTCCAATATAAATATATAAAATATTATATCCAATATAAATATATTAAATATAATATATCCAATATAAATATATTATGTCCAATATAAATATAAAAAACACTTACAATCAACATGTTTTTAATGAGTAAGGGTTATAGTTTTTAGGAGTAAGGGTCTATATCATGGTGCTGTTTATGTAGGCCCCTTATAGGCTGTGACTATTTGGTAAACTAGGAAGAGCTAAGGGATTCTAGGCAAACAGGGGACACGATGTCATTTTCATTGTAAAGGGACTAACTGTGATTGCTGCTGTGTTGAATTGGCTGTTGTGGCTGAGAATGTGGCTCCATTGGCCGGATACTTGCCCAGAGTGCTCTGGGTTGATCTCCAGCACTGTGTAAACCAGGCACAGCCACGACACACGTTTTTCATCTCAGCACTCGGGAGAGGGAAACATGAGAAAACAGAAAAATCAGGAGTCCAAGGTCCTGTTCAATTACACAGAGTGAATCTGAGGCCAGTCTGGAGTACATGAGATCCCCTTAAAAACAAAAACAGGGGCTGGAGAGAGGGCTCAGTGGTTAAGAGCACTGGCTGCTCTTCTGAAGGTCCTGAGTTTAAATCCCAGCAACCACATGGTGGTTCACAACCATCGGTAATGAGATCTGACGCCCTCTTCTGGAGTGTCTGAAGATAGCTACAGTGTACTTACATATAATAAATAAATCTTAAACAAAAACAAAAACAAAAACAAAACCCTCACAAACAGTTCCTTCAAATACTTCACAAGGAATTGTACAGATAATAGAAACGTCATCTCTCTTATGTGTTAATACAGCATGCCTCTGGAAAAAAATTTTGTTGGGAGATAATGAAGCTAAGAAGTCCTCAATATTCCACAGCAAGATGAAAGTCAGTTCTACCATACCCCAAGTAAGACATAAAGTAGAGAGAAGGCCTTCTGTGTACACAGTATCGTTCCAGAGAGGGTTCAACAAGCCAGGTTTTCTCAATGTGTTTGTTAGACTGAATTATCTCCACACTTGTCTTAACTCTCCATTTAACTAGAGAAGTTCTTTCTAAAGCAAAGTTGGAGTTTGGAACGTTGCCAGCCATTCGGACAGTAAAAGAGACATTTCAAGTGGTCCCCAGTACTTGGGGTATGTGGAGAGCAGTGGGCAGGGCTGGAAGGTTGCCAGGGCGGCCCCACCCACCGTCCACGCACCTGCTGTTGGTGAGTTCCATGGCCCCACTCAACTAATTCCTTCTCCGCAATCCTTTCTAGGAAGATCATTTTTTTTCCCTTTCAGGTGCTGTAAACTTGTGCGTGAAGTGTAATGTGTCCACAAGTTACTCATAACCCAGAAAACTTCTGAGTCATGTGAGATACGAAAGAGGATTCAGATGTAATATAAACAGTGATTTGTTAAAACAAATTTGAAAATAATAACGTTGCTACATGCAAAATCAAACATAAATATAACCAGATGTAGGAAAACCAGTCAGTGTTTGAGGACAATAGAGTTCTGCTATGTTGAGAAGCCGGGAAACCACATTCTCAGGGAATCAACATTACAGCAGGAAATTCTTCTCCAAATCCCAAGTTTATAGAAATGTATCTATTCCACAGAAACTCATAAAAATAAGTTAGCAATTCTCAGTAAATGTGGCTTAATCCTTGCACTTTAAATGGAAAGAAATAACTCTTTTTAGCAATTATTACTGAAAGAAAACTGCCTGGACTGAAGAAGAAAAGGAGATTATGAAATTTCCTTCCTTCCTTCCTTCCTTCCTTCCTTCCTTCCTTCCTTCCTTCCTTCCTTCCTCCTCTCTCCCTCCCTCCCTCCTTCCCTCCCTCCCTTGCTCTCTCCCTCCCTCCCTCTCTCCTTTTCCCCTCCCTCCCCCCTCCTTCCCTCCCTCCGTCTCACCCCCCTGTTTGTGCCCCCACCCCATTCAGAGCAGATCTCACAAAGTGACCTGAACCTTGTAATCCCACAGCTCAGCTTCCTCAGCCCTGGGGTCACAGGCCTGTGCCTCCGTGCCAGCTTCAACTTTGGAATCTAGATTGTTTTTTTTCCTTCTTCATTGTATTAAGGACTTACTATTTCTAATAATTCATTTGGAAAGGTAACCTAATCAAAAAAAAAATTAACTTCAAATGCCAAGAGTTCTTTTTGCTGTATGAAGTTCTTAAATAACGGGAGGATTAAAAAAAAAATAAAACCAAGTGTACACCAACCATCGTTTAACAGATAAAGTCAATTTTATGTTACCAAAGATGGATGAACTAAGCGATTTGAATTCTTCGACAAGAAAGGCCTTTGAACGGTGTATGTGCAGCTGCCACTGCGCCATACAGAGTTCCCTTCTTCGGTGAAAGAAAACTTTATTATCCTGGAGATGGTAGATTTTTTTTTCCCCCTTCTCTAATAAGCTTCTTATTTCTTTCTTACAATGCACATCAACATGGTCCTTTATGCGAGCTAATACACGCAGAGAGTTATAAAAAGCAGATGTGAAGGCTTTAAATTCAAATCATATTGTTAGAGGAGGCGTCCTCGGACTCAGATTTTACTTCTTCGTCCCCCTCTGCTCCTCTGTGCTGTCCGCTTCCTTTATTACCCGCAGATCTGTTCTTCATAGATTTTTCTTTCTTTTGGAATACTGTCATGTTCTGATGTCAAACTACTTATTCTTTCTAATGGAAATGTTGTCTCTCGGTGATTATGAAGGACATTGCTCTTGACGTTTTCTGAGTCTCCATTTCCTCCCTCTTCCTCCCGTGAAGCCTTTCTTCTCTCATTGTGCATATGTTTTCTTCAAATGCCATTTTATGGTTTATGGTTTCCCAGCCAGAGCACCAGTATTATAATACCTGTTATTTATATGACGCTTTATGGCCTTATAAAGCACTTTGATTTCTTTTGTTTATTTATTACATTTTGTTTCTTTTGAATACATTTGTCAAAACTTCATTTCCTATGAAAATCAGCAGCAGACAAGGCGTAGATCGGTTACCAGAAATGGTTTTCTTCTAATTATTTTCACAACCATATTAATCCTGACGTCTGAATCCCTTCTGAAACATATTAATACAGCAGTTTCAAGCTACAGAGGACAAGCTCCTGCTACAGCTTTTCTTCCTAAAATTGTATTAAGTAATGGCATGTTTTTGATTTGTATTTCCCACAGAGTCATTGTTAAAGATATTACCAGTCACCATACTAAGATGCCGGCTACTTTAAGAGTATTTCTAGCTGTACATATGTGATACTCATATTCCAGTTCTATTTTAAACTGGGTACTAAATTTATGAATTAGCATCAACCATTGTTGTACCAAGATCATTACTGACTTGGTGGTAAAGTTGAAGACCTTTGTTGTCAGAGAAACACACAATTTCTTTAAAACTGTCTTGTCCAAAAAAAAAAAAAAAAAAAAAAAAAAAAAAAAGCCGGGCAGTGGTGGCACACGCCTTTAATCCCAGCACTTGGGAGGCAGAGGCAGAAGAATTTCTGAGGCCAGCCTGGTCTACAGAGTGAGTTTCAGGACAGCCAGGGCTATACAGAGAAACCCTGTCTCAAAAAAAAAAACAAAAAACAAAAAACAAAAAAAAAAACAAAACAAAAACAAAACAAAACCAAAAACAAAACCAAAAACAAAAAAATTAATTGTCTTGTAATATAATTTACTACTAGTCTAACTTTTATTGAGTTGTACATAGTAATATCCAAGGTTTGTGATATTGCAGAGGACTTTTTTTTAAACCTGCATGTATTTATGAATTTAGTTATTGTGTATTTGTGTGAGTATGTGTACCTGTGCTTGAGACGCTGAGCAACACAGAAATTTGAGGATGAGATTGTCATAGCTTAATTTATTATGACGGAATCCTTCTTTAGACATCGGAAAGAGTCTCAATAAGTTGATCTTTTAAAAAAATCATTTCTAGACATTTTGTTTTGTTTTTGTTTTTAATAAAATTTCTGAGACAGATGCCACATTTGTTGAAAATTACCACCAAATTAATTGGATTCAAATGTTTTATTATCCTACAGTCTCTGGGAGTCAAGAATATGGAAAAATAGGTTCTCCAAAGAGGTTACAGGCAAGATACCACAAGGAAGGGTTATAGTTATGCCAAGATTTGATGGAGATAGTAGATCTGCTTGGACGTCCAGGGTCACAGTTAGTTACTAATGCTCTACATTTTCTCATTGTCTGTTGTAGGCCCAGAGTGCTTGGCCATGAGTGCCTCACGCTGACTGACTTGGTGGTACGAATGCCTGGGTCGGGTGGGGAACAAGTGGTGAGAGCAAGGGAGGGGGAGAGGAGAGAGGGAGAGAGAGGAGAGGGGGAGAGAAAGGGGGAGGTGGAGGGAGAGATGGAGAGAGAGAGTGTGTTGGTATAGGACGAGTGTGGAGGAATGATGGTGAGGAAGAAACAGAAAAAAAAGAAATCCAAAGGAGAAGCTCGCCTTTTCATGACCTAATCCTGAAGTTGACAAACCACGACTTCTGTGGTCTGCCGTTCTGTGAGTAGACCACATGGTACAATGTGAGAGGGAACCAAAGAAGGACATGGACATCAAAAGGAAAAGATCCCTAAGGGCCACCTGAGAGTCTGGTTATCACAAAGGACAAGCAGGCTTTCTTTCTTTTTTCTTTTAATAGATATATTCTTTATTTACATTTCAAATGATTCCCCCTTTCCTGGTTCCCCATCCCCACGCCCGCCTGAAAGTCTCATAACCCATCTCCCCTCCCCCTGTTTTAAAGGTCTTATAATTGAGAACTTACAGAAATCAAAGGGTTGTGCTGTTCTGTTCCTTTCTTTCTGTGTGCTTGCTTGTTTGTTTTGACCTAGGGATTTCTCCCGTATAGCCCTGGCTGTCCTGGATCCACCTATATCTGGCTCCTGAGGGCCAGGATTAAAGATGTGAACTACCACTGCCCAGCTTGTTATGTTGTTTCTTTGAGACAAGCTTTCATCTATTGATTGGTCTGAGCATTGCTATGTGGAACAGACCGGCCTCAACCTTGCACCAATCTTCCTCTGCCTTTCTAGTGCTGGGATCACAGGAGGGCCCCCCCCCCCCCGCCCCACTCTGCTCATCTTTTCATCCTGAAGACTCAATATTCTGCTCATTGTATTTCCTGATAACAAGTATTTAAAACTGTAGCACAGCGTCCATGGCCTTTTGGAACTGGAGTTTTGCTTCTCTCCACAGCTGCTATGCCTCAGACCCTGCGCTCCACACTCGACAATTCCTGAAAATATTTCCATGTAAATGTAGCCCTTGCTCTCCGGCATGCGTTCATTTATCTGATGGATGCAGAGTGTACCCGCTATGCTGAGCACAGGGCTATCTGGCAGGACGTGAGATAAGACTCTATCTACATGGCTAGGCCCCCTAAAGGCTATGAATCTTTCTGTGGAAGATGTTATTGAAGAACCGGCAGTTGAAATTTGTGTTAAATTGTTAAAAATTGTACAGAGGAAGAAGTTGGAATGTCACAATGTTGTGCAGAAGGGGATGTCAGATCTTCTATGTAGGCAGACGATGAAGTTACCATTGGATGAGGTTTTAGGTGCCTGTGGTTTGTATGAGTCTTGGTCTAAGAGTAGATACACAGCTATTCCTAAGATTATTTTTATGTGAAATTAATTTAGATAGTGGTTTCTACAGCCAAAGTCCAAAGTTAATATTTATATCACTACCTTTGAACATGACCATAAGCGTCATACACCTCGACAAACTTCTTTCCCCAATTAAGTAAACGTGAAAGAGATTTTAAGCATAGAATTAAATAAAACCTTATATGCATTTTTTTTATGTGTACCTTAGTTTCTTTTCCTGTTGCTATGATAAGCTACCCCGACAAAAACAAACTTAAGGGAGCACAAGGGTTATTTGGGCTTACAGTGCAAGCTCCAGTCCATCATGGCGCAGGAGTCAAGTCAGGAAGAGATTGGACCAGTCACATCACGTCCATGTCAGGGACCAGAGCAACGGTTGCTTCCTAGTGCTGAGCTCACGCTGTCTGTGTACAGTCCAGGGCACCCTGCAGGGGACACGGTCTCGCTCACAGAGAGGATGGTTCTTTCTCCATCCATTAACATACATAAGAGAATGTTCCATAGGCATGGCCAGAAGCCAGCCTCCCAGGTAGATTTAGATCCTGTCGTGTTGACACTGAACACTGATCATTATACTGAACAATATATTTACTTATATATTATATAATAATATAATATATGTTAATAAACTTATGTTAGGGGATGTGGTGTCCTTCAGATTCCTGAAAAATGAGCCTTCGGATAACAGAGGTTTGAATGGATTCTTCACTTTGACTCACTGTGACGAACTTGCGTCTGATTCCCAAGCTGAGACTCAGTCTGCTCGTGTGTATAAAGGGGGACCATTGAGATGAGGTATCTCTTGACATCCAGAACTATTATTCCCAACACACGGAGGCTAGCAGCAGCAGCAGCAGCAGCAGCGCTTGCATTATTTACTAGGATTAAAGCTAAGTTTGAGCTATAGTAATCGTTCTGTAATTCAATGGTGTAAATGCTATTAGAGTTTCAATGTCTTAATATAAAGGTCTAGAAGTACATTCGTAATTATCATTATTCAAGACTGCCTGACTACTGTGTGCACTTTAGAGAATGTTGTAATATATTCTAATTCAATAATTAGAGGTATTGAAGAACCACAGGTTGTGCATAAAAGAGCAGGAAATGACTAAATAGCCTTGATTTGGGTAACTCGTATTTATGGCTATGCTACTGTATGTAATTAGAAACTACCTAGTGGAACCTGAAGTGGTGGGAATGGATCGGGGCAGAGAGAATGGAAGCTCAGAGACATTCATTGTCAGACCTGCTAAAGAGCTTGGCTTTCATCTTCTGGGTAAAAGACAATGAAAGTTTTAAGCAGGGGTGTGGCTTGCGTGTTTCAGTGGCTGCTTGGGGGGTGGGGTGGGGGGGAGGCAGGTGGGAGATGACCTTAAGGAAGCAGCCCGGCCAGTTAAGGATGACTTAATATGGCAGTGAAAATCCTGAGACACTGACCTGGGCAGAGGTTGCCAAGCAATAAAATGGTCAAACTGAGAATGGTGATGGCCGGCCGGGATCACGTGGGCGGAAATGAATCTTCGGGAGATAAAACTGACAGAGGTTTCTGATGAATTGCATGGAGGAAAGGCAGGCATTGTCTGGGAAAACAGGGAACCTACAAGAAATGACAGCATTAAGAGAGAGTGGGGGGGGCATGTCTGGCAAAAATTATTCAAGTATTAAATGAAATAGATTTGGTGACTAAGTGGATGGGTAAGCAAGGTACTTAAGAATTACCCCTCAAAAAAGAAAAATAAATTAGAATATATTATAGCATTCTTATTTTCTTTTTGAGGCACGGTCTCACTATATAGTCCTGCCTAGCCTGGAACTCATATGTAGACCAGGCTGGCCTCAAACTCAAGAGATCTACCTATGTCTGTATCCAAAGTGCTATGATTGAAGAAGTATATTTCAATACCTACCTAAAGGTGACGTTTTGATCAGCTGAATAGATAAGAAAGATATTTGGGAGGGGGATTTTAATTTCTGTTTCCAACATATATACTTTCCAGTGTCTGTGGAAAAGCTAGGTAGTTATAACTGATATACAGTTATGATGTGTGTCTGTTCTGAAGATGTAGGTCTGTGAGATATAGACAGTGTGTGATAGCTGACTTCGGGAGTTGAGGAGATCGCGTGAGACATGTGGGTACAGAGAAAGACCAGATGACAGTGTGATCCCTGCCCCTTTCTGGAAACCCCATGTGTAGCAACAGCTGGTCTTGAAATCAGAGTAATCCTCCTTTCCCCTAAACCTTCTGAATCCTAGGGCTACAGCAGGATCCACTAGCCCTGGTTCATTGCCAGCAAATCTGTTTATCAGGAACCGTCTTCCCAGTGGGCCTTGCGTTTGGTTTGTTCAGGTTTCTCAGTGGAGCATTTTCTCTCTAAGCCCCTTCTGACAACCCTCTGGGCGCGCCTCGTTTCTTTCTCCCACACCACCAAAAATTCCTGATCCTGACAAAATCTACCCCGTAGACAACTGATTTGAAAATGTGAGGTACACTTAACTGTGTACCTCACTGCTGCTGATCAAGTGACCTGGAAGGAAACGAGACTCATCTCAAATGACAGCTTCCAACCCTGCCGGTGCCCTTAAAAACTCTCCTGCTCACACACTGCCCCTCCCCCCTTAGGTCATCCGCTCAAGCTCTTGGCACTTACTGGGCGGTCCCCCCTTTCCCATGTTTGCACAGTTAGCTGCCGCCCAGCCTGAAGTACCACTCACCTGCCCTTCCGTGTTCTGCAGTTTCCCCTAACTCCCGCGTTCTCACTCCATCCCCAACTTCTATGCGTGTCTGGAGGTTTGCGAGCTGTGCCTGTCCTGCAGCAGCTGATACGTTTTGCATTTGTCTACAAACCATTTGGATATGGCAGATATGAACTCAGCAAAATTCTTTAGACAACTGTAGATGGAAAAAGTCACTAGATAAGACGTTGGAGGACGGCGAGGAGAGAAATTTAAACTCGTGTCCAGTTGTTAGATGCCCACGCAGAAGTGTTAATCCTACCCAAGAACCAAGAATTTGGATTATGTTTTACTCTATATCCAGTTATATTATCTTTCATCCTGTACCTGTTAGGATTCTGTCTAAGCTCCACCCCAGTTACCTGGCAGCAGCCAGGCAGGCCCACTATAAAAAGGACTTCTTGCCCCTCCTCTTTCTCTCTCTTAGCCTCATGTTCTCTTGTCCTCTCTTGCCCTCTTGGGTTCTTCCCTTCCCCCCCTCCGGCCCCTTCCCCCCTGGCCCCCGCCCCCCGCCTGCCCCCCTCGCCTCCACATGGTCATGGCCGGCCTCTACCTCTCTCTGCCTTTCTCTGCCTCTACTACCCCCTTAACTCCCCTCCCATGCCCTAAATAAACTCTATTCTATACTATACCATGGTATGTCTGGTCCCACAGGGTGAAGGGATGCCTCGGCATGGACCCACTGAGGTGCCCCCTTCCCCTACACACCCATAGAACATATTTTTATGACACTTTCTCTTTTTATGATCACAATACCTACATGAATTTTAAATGTAACTGAGAATAAAATGGCAATTCATTCTATAGTATTGTTAAGCATTTCCTGAAGTAAATATCCTTTACAAAAAGCACAAGAAACTGATCATTGTAATCTATTGAACAGAAAAAAAACTTTTTTTTTTTTTTTAGAAATAACCTTAAAGGTATTAAATATACCTTACCATGTGCACACACATGCGATTTTATACAAAAGGAACAATAATTAAAAGCATAAACTGCCTCTGCAGAATAACTATCATTACTTTCTCTGCTTATGTGTCACACATATTTATTAAAGGGAAATTAGAAATTTTAATTGTGTCTAAAGGTGATAAGATCCGAATCTAAAGAATGTAGTTCGCTGATGGATGCTTCTTGGTATAAAAAATTAAGATAATAAGAAAAGACACCATACTATACTATCTAGAGTGATTATTCCCCACCTTCCCTTTCTCCCCCTTGCTCCAGGCCCCACCCCCACCCCTGCTCACTCCAGACCCTGCTTGCTCTGGGCCTCTTGCTCCAGTCCGGTTCACTCCGGCCCATAGATTCTTTATTTGTTTCTTGTTATGGATGGTTGTGAGCTGCCATGTGGTTGCTGGGATTTGAACTCATGACCTCCGGAAGAGCAGTCGGTGCTCTTAACCACTGAGCCATTTTCTTTACGTGGAAATCTTTGTGTGTTTCTTTTAAATGATGAGACTTAATATATGTTGGGTTGTGTTTTCTGTTAGAGGGTAAGGATGTTGACTCAGGAAAGGTCTTCATCAGTGCTAGCGCTCACGGCTGCGCCATCTTTCATCACACCATGAGTTCACAGCATGCGGTACTGGTTCCTTATGAGACTGCCTCCCGCCTTTGTTTCCTCGCTGCCTGTGCTCCGTAGAGTCACTCTAGGACTCTGCTTAGAACATCCTGAAGAAAGTCTCAGCAACCACGACCTACTGATAGTCAACATCAGAGGACTCTATGCAACTCCAGGCAAGCGACAACCTTAGAATTAAGCACCTTTGGGTGCAAATTCCCTCCTTCCCAAGTAGAAGCAAGATTTCAATTCTCTATGATTTTTTTTTTTTTAACCTCTGGAATGAGACTTTTGCTTATAGATGTGACACACACAGGATTGCCAAAGAATCAGGTGAATCGCGCATCTAAAGAGCTTCAAAGAATACCAGTCACGGGCAGAGTCTTACTGGTTGGCAGCGTTAGGGGTAGAACCAGGAGCTTTGCATATGGTCTGCATGGGATAATGTTTAAAAACCGTTTTTTTTTTGTTTGTGTGTGTGTGTGTGTGTGTGTGTGTGTGTAGTGGGTGCATATTTCTATTTGTGTTATATGTACATTGGTGTGTGTGCATGTGTACCTGTGCATATGCATGGTCGTGTGGAGGTCAGGGGTCATTGTGGAGGTCAGGAGTCCTTCCCTCTTTTGTCTTTCACCTTATCTATTGATTTATAAATGTAGTTATACATTTGTTTTTGAGACAAGATCTCCCACTGATCCCAAAGGTCATTGACTCAGCTAAACAGGGTGGCCAGTGAGCCTTGGGGGTTAGCTCGCCTTTGCAGGTTTTTTGTTGTTGTTGTTGTTGTTGTTGTTGTTGTTTGAGGGGGGGTGCTCTCTCTCAATATTCTCTGCGTTCTCTTCTCTCTGTAGCGATTGCGTAGCGTCATCTTTCTGACTGTCCATACATGCCTGAGTCCGTCCTGGTTTTCCTCACCGCTGCCCAGCTGACCTTTGTCCAACCCCTCTACGACCTCCCCCTGCTCCTCAGCCTGCCCGAGTGTTTGAATTCATCTGCAGAGGCGCCTTCCTCCTTTCTCTGGGAATTAGGACGTTAACTTTCAACTGTACGGTCAAGCCATAAATATTTATCTCGGATTCAAACCTCTTCTCTTCATTTCAGACTTATTTCACGTTGATCTATGTGTTGCCACCAACTATTTTTTTTATCTTCTCGGTTTTCAAAGATATCTAAATTCCTACGTGCTCAAAACCAGGATTTTGATATTTTTCTCAATCCTGTTTTTCCCCCTCATTTTTAACCCTTTCTTTCTCGTCCTTATCCATTCTGTTACCAAACTGTTGATTTTCTGTCTCCAATATTGCTTGAATCTATAGAACTCTTCATCACCTGGTTTCCTAAACTACCAACATAAATCTTACTTGAAAATTTCTAACCCACCTATTTAGTTCATTCACAGAACAACCTTCCTACCCCGCTGATCGATTATGGATTTTTTTTTAATTTTTATTTATTTATTTATTTATTTATTTATTTATTTTGTTTTTTTCAAGTCAGGGTTTCTCTGTGTAGTTCCGGCTGCCTCTGCCTCCCAAGTGCTGGGATTAAAGGCATGCGCCACCACTGCCCAGTCGATTATGGATTTTAAAAGTGCTTTTATATTTATTTAGTGTAACTGTGTGTATCAGCATGAATTTTTGTGAACCGCATACGTGCAGGAGCTCATGGAGGCCAGGAGAGGGCGTCAGATCTACTGAAGGAATTGCAAGCTGTTGCAATCTACCTGAGGTGTGTGCTGGAAACTCACCCTGGGGCTTCTGGGAGAACAGTGAGCAATCTTGACCTCTGAGCCATCTCTCCAGCCCCTCCTCCCAAGAAGGGCAGGTCCCTGCCTCAGTCCCTTAACAAAGGAGCCTTGACACTCCCGTCAAATAGCCCTATTTACACTTTCTTTCTGTTTGCTTGTTTTTTTGTCTGTTCAGCTTTTAGGGGCTGGCTAACAGTTGCTGAATGTTGCTGTCCTTATCCTTGTGATTGAAATTATATTGAACCCATCAAATTGATTCACCTTTGGGTCCTTGGCAGACCCGAGCAGTCCTCAGCTTTCTTAAGAGAATCTCGTCTCCCTGGGTACTGACTCTGCTGTATCTATGTGGGTGACTCGGGGAAAGATGGCTGATCTATGTATGTACGTGGTAATCTGGCGTGTACTATCATAGACATTCCCTTCCTGCATATCACAAGAACCGAGGCTGGAGGACACTCAGGACAAAACATTTCTCTGCTGACCATTGCGTTGTATGTGATGGCCACAAAGCTGAAGTTGTTCTGGTCGGATTGCTTCGCGGTTAAAGAAGTATTTTCCTCTCTTCTTTTCTGCAAGTCCGGAACAAAGAAGTGGCTTGTCTCAGCTCGTGTGACTCGTGTCTATTTTGCAAACACGTGGGGGAACCAGCCTGAAGACAAAGCTATCCTAGAAAAGACGACCGGGAACACTGAAGACAAAGCTCGCATCACCCCAGATCCCTGCCCCGTAAACAAGGGCTGCCGGTGCAGGACACTATTCGACGGGACTGTTGGGCTGCGCGACATCTCCCACCTCTTCTGTGTTTTGTGATAGATAATGAAAGGATAAGGTTGCAAGCTAGGAATCCCCCATGCCTGAGTCTAGGGTGACCCCAAAGGAGCAGAGGTTCAGTCCACTCTTTGTTGGCCTGGAAGTGTGCACATATCACACCCACCTTCAAGGTCGACTGCGAACCTCTGGGAGTGTCCCTGGCGCCTTTTCCGGTCTTGCCTCGGCAGAGCAGCTATGGCAAGGACAAGCATGGCTGGGGGCTGGCAGAATCACCACGGGGGCTGCGGAACTCCTGCCTGGGAGCACTTAGGTCTCCCTATTGCCAGTGGGGGAGGGTGGGCACGACCCTGTGCGTGGCGGCCACGTAAGCAGAAATGACTTAGGTTCTCAGAGAGTGCGGGTTCGGATGGTTTGAACTGATTAGCTTAGAAGCTTGTGGTAGGCAGGTTCTGTTATAAGCCTATAAACTCACTTCTTTTACCCTGCATGGTAAGACTGTGACCCCCAGAGCTCTGGAAATTATAATGCCTCTTACAAATTGCATCAAGGCTGTTTCTCGTGTGTGATTGGGGTGCCGGCTTCCGAGGCGTGGGGTGCTGGGGTACCCCCATTTTTCTTTCGGGTCTTATAATAACATTACTGTGTGACAAGAAAGTGTGAGCAAGGTGCCAATATTATCCTCACTGTACACAAGAGGAAGCTGAGCCTTAAAAGGTCATTAATTAGCAGTGGCTAAATGGTTGGTAAGGCTGGCAAGTGCGCCAGCTGTCACGCCGACGTGGGTCCACCTGACTCCAGGCTTCACCCTTCGGCATCCACGACACTCAGTTTGACCACATCGCCTTTGAGACAGCGATGGCATGACTTTCTTGCTAACTTAAGGCCAAGTAACTGAAGCCTTGTCAGGATCCTACTGCTGTCTCTTCTGTCTTCCATCTTCCGCCTCCTCCCCTTCCTCTGGTT
Organism: Apodemus agrarius; assembly: GCA_964023405.1. NCBI lineage: Eukaryota > Metazoa > Chordata > Mammalia > Rodentia > Muridae > Apodemus > Apodemus agrarius. Next base: position 19,983,392 of record OZ030013.1, read on the forward strand.
TCCGTGCTGGAGACCGCTCAGAGCTCGCTTATGCTAAGCATGCTCCAGCCACTAAGGAACACTCTTATTCCACTTCGTATTTTAAAAGAGATTCTCTCCTCTCTCTCTCTCTCTCTCTCTCTCTCTCTCTCTCTCTCCCCCTCTCTCTCTCCCTCTCTCCCTCCCTCCCTGCCTCCTTCCCTCTCTCTCCCCCCCTGTGTGTGTGTGTGTGTGTGTGTGTGTGTGTGTGTGTGTGTGAGGGAGGTGCCCATGGAAGTCAGAAGAGAGTGTAGGGGGTTCCCCAGAGCTAGAGTTAAAGTCAACTGAATGTGGATATTAAGAACTCAACTATGGCCAGGCAGTGGTGGCGCATACCTTTAATCCCAGCCCTTGGGAGGCAGAGGCAGGCAGATCTCTGAGTTCGAGGCCAGTCTGCTCTACAGAGTAAGCCAGGACAGGCTACACAGAAAAAAACGTTTCAAAAACAAACAAACAAACAAACAAAAGCAAACACACACCCAAACAAACAAACAAACAAAGAGACATGAGCGAAGTCCAGAGGGTCAGGAGAATGAGTAGAAATATGTAGCGGTGGGGAGTGGGGAAGGGGGGGAAGATGGGAATGGAAGGTGAAGGGCGAAGTCTGGGGGGGAGGGACCAGGACGACACCAGGGAAGTAAGAGGTTCCCAGAACCTCACGGGTAGCCGAAATACTCACTAGGGGAGATTCAGGGGAGATTGAACCTGAAGAGAACACCTTCAGTGGATAGGGATGGCCCCCAGTTGAGGGATGGGGCCACCCCCCATCTCAAAATTTTTACCCCGAATGTTCCTGTTTAAAGGAGCAGAGGGTGAAGGAAAGGCCACCCAGAGACTGCCCCACCTTGGGGTCCTTCCCATCTGCAGACACCAAGCTGACAATACTGTGGATGCTAAGCAGTGCTTGCGGAGAGGAGCCTAGTATGACTGTCCTCCGAGAGGATCTGCCAGCATCTAAGACAGATACAGATACTCAAGCCAACCATCGGACTCATCAGACTGAGCTTGGGGTCACCCATTGCATGAGTTAGGGAAAGGACTGAGGAGCTGAAGGGGTCTGCAATGCCATAGGAAGAACAATATCAACTAACCAGACCCCTACCCCGAGAGCTCCCAGGGAGTAAACCACCAACCAAAGAGTATACATGGAGGGACCCATGGCTCTACCTGCATATGTAGCAGAGGATGGCCTTATCTGGCATCAACGGGAGGGGAGGGCCTTGGTCCTGTGGAGGATTAATGCCCCAGCAAAGAGGGATTCTAGAGTAGTAAGGCGGGAGTGGGTGGGTAAATGGGGGAGCACCCTCTTAGAGGCAAAGGGGAGGGGGAATGGGATGGGAGGTTTTCAGAGGGGAGATGGGGAAGGGGGGCATTTGAAATGTAAATAAAATAACCAATTAATAATAATAATAAAAAGAACTCAACTAAGATCCTCTTATAGGGAAATCAGTGCCCCTAACCACTGATCCATCTCTCCAGTACCATTCCTATTGAAGAAGCAGTTTTAAGGTATCCTTTAAGCCAATAGTATGTTGAATCTTGGACTTCAGCAGTGTTGAAGAGTAACATTAAAGATATGTATAGTCATAATGCATAAAAGGAAGAACGTTTGAAGATTGTGGATGACTAATATACTAATGTCACTTAAGTAATTATTAAGTGGGTTATTTTTTTGAGACAGGATTCTGCTACATGGCTGAAGCTGAACTTAAGCTTCCTCTTCTGAATCCCCCCCCCCCCAATATGGCCTCAGCTCCCCAAGTGCTGGGATCACGACTATAGGCCACCAGACCCAGCTCCAGAGTTATGTTTCTAGGAGAAGTCTTAAAGTTCATTACGATATTATGAAAGTAGTCGATGTGACGCTGGAGACTCTCATCTGCCCTTTCCCGACTCGATGACTTCATATAACAGTGATACCTCTCAGATGAGCCGGACTGAATGTCCAGAATTATATTTTTTAATGTTCAGCTTAGGATTTGGATATGTCAGCTGGTCTCCAACCACAGTTCATGTTTGTACACTACTGTCGGTCTCCTGGCTTTGGAGAAGTGGCTTTTTAAAGTGTCCAAAGGAGAAAACAAATGTCCACGCTGGCTGTTCCGTGATGACAAAATCAGATGGTCTCACTTCAAGTAGGTATTTGACAGAAAGAACTTCAAAGCCACACCTGGGGCAGCCTTGGCCCTAACACAACGGAGCGAACGTTTATTAGCACCTTCTCAAACACTGACAGAAAGGAAGGACTCGGAATGTGGGAACGGAAACTCGCAGCAAAGCGCTTCAGGGTCTCAGAACTCGGGGCTCACACGGGAGGGCCGCTTTGGACGCCTTTCCTTCCTTTTACACTCCCACTTAGCTTTCCGTATTAAGTGTCAAGTGAAGCAGGTGGCGGCCCTGTCATTCTGACATTCCTCTGCAAATTAATCAGGCTTTGATAGCACAGGTCAGCCCTGCCACGCAGGGGAGCCTCGGCTCTGGGATTCTGGCAGGAGTTCAAGAGGAATGTTATTGCTTTGAACTCACTTGTTAGCCGTGCAAAATAAACACCATCCACCTTGCAATAAAAAAGCATCCGCGGGAGGAAAAAAAAAGCGAACATTCTAACCCCCTTCCCCGAGCCTCCAAACCCCTCGCTGCGGCTGCTAAATTAGGACACGGAAAAAAAAAAATCAAGCCTGCTTGTGAAAAGACAAAAGGAGGGGACGGGGGTGCGGGGGTGGGGGTGGGGTGGGGAGAGCCATCTTGCAACAAACACAAAAATTACGATCGCTGAGAACTAATGATATTTTCATGATCAGAAACGGGGCACGGAGAGCCGGAGAGCTCACGGACGCATCCCGACGCGGCGGCTGCGGCTGCTGCTGTAGAGTGCTTCCTGGCTAATTATTTGCCACCACCACTGTTCACTTCCTGTGGTGGATTTATGCTAAATCCTGTTATTCGTCTTGCTCTGCAGTTGCCATTGTCTCTGAGTAGAAGCGAGGCTGAAAGGCTGCAGTCAGCCTTTATTACGCAACATGTGAATGGGGGGTTGACCCAATGTCCGACCACTTCTCCGCTCCAGTTTTTATGTGCGCTTGCTGAGCCTTCCCCAATAAATCACCAGCTTCCAGGGAACTTTTACTCTTTTTTTTTTCTCTCCTTTTAACTCCACCGTGTGTGTGTGTGTGTGTGTGTGTGTGTGTGTGTCTGAGAGAGAGAGAGAGAGAGAGAGAGAGAGAGAGAGAGTGCCTGTGCACACATTCACTTAAAAATAACACAATTTCCTTTTCAGACAGTAGGTAAGACCTATACCCAATTTCTACCGTTCTTCCTCTCCAAAATATGTAGAACCACATTTGATGCCTTCACCTCATTCTATGATTAAATAATTTATATTTTAAACAAACGTGATGTGCAAACTGCCCAAGAGCTGTGGGAAAAGCCAAGAGTCCCTACAAAATCCAGCTTTCAATTTTCTAGACTAGTTCTTAAACGCTTTGACCAAATGTGGTATCATCTTAAACACAACTTTTCCTTTAAGTAAAATTAACACAAGTATTGTGTCTTTGATCAAATGTATACCATTCTAAATCTTTAAAATACATTATAATGTTTTACGCCATGGTACTATTTTAATGAGAATATTACCACCATGTTTATGAGTAGCTCAGATTTAAACATTAAATATTAAAACTTATCCTGGGGCTGGAGAGATGGCTCAGCGGTTGCTCTTCCAGAGGTCCTGAGTTCAATTCCCAGCAACCACAGGGTGGCTCACAACCATCTATAATAGGCTCTGGTGCCCTCTTTTGGTGTGTCTGAAGAGGGTAATGGTGGTGTACTCATATGCATAAAATAAATAAATCTTTAAAAAAATCATTTTTAAAAGCCACAAAATTGGAAATTGTGGTAGATAAAAATAGGACAATGATAGAGGCTTCTGTTTTAGCTTAAATATTCCATTACTTTGTTTCTAATTGTTTTATAAACACACCTGTGTTACTGGTGTGAACGTTTTAAAACTCTATCAGATTATAGCTATGAATATTCACAGCAGTGAAACTATAGACTTCAAATTTCTCTCACACAGACTTTATTCTAATACGCACATACACTGTTATTATTTAAATCTTTGAAAATCTTGTTTCAATTAACTGCAATTCTTGCTTGTCTTGCCGTTTTTTCCTACAATAAGTCCTATGAGAAATGTTCATCTAGAAACATTCAGATATTCTGATACATGTTCTGCTGAAATGAATTTAAATTATAAAATAGACATTAGTATGGATAACTAAACTAGTTACATTAACCCAACTATGGAATACCAATGGTGGTGTTGTGCATAAGAATGGCTTCTGTAGGCTCATGTGCGTGATCGCTCGATTCTTTCTTGGTGGAACTATTTGGGGAGGATTTGGAGGTTTGGCCTCCTTAAAGGAGGCGCGTCACTCGGGAGAGGCCTTGAGGTTCCAAAAGACTGTGTCATTCCCAGCACGCCCCTCTTTCTCCTGCTTGTAGATCAAGATGCACGGTCTCAGCCATGCGTACAGCATGCCTCACTCGGCCATCATGAATTCTAACCCTCTGAAAACCATAAGCCCAATTAAACACTTTCTTGTATAGGTTGTCTTGATTATGTTTTGTCGAAGCTGTAGAAAACCAGCTAAGTCAGAAGTTGATGCTAAGAAGTGGGCTACGGTGTGACAAACCTCCCTGTGGCCTTCTGGGAAGAATGCGCCAGACCATGGGACTTTGGCCAGGAAAAGCTGTCGACTGCTGTAAGTGGAGCTGAACGGGCCATCCCAGGAGGGGCTGGGAAGGTGACACCGACAGTCACATGAACTGTGGAGGTTTTGGAGGGAACAGAGGCCAACATCTGGGAAACGGACCATTCTGACAAAGGATGGCGCGGTCACTTTGTCTTCATCCTCAGAGTTTTCATGAGACTAAGTTAAAAATTAATGGACTAGTTTCTCTGGCTTAAGGATGTGTCAAGTTAGCCTAACAATTACTGTTTCATGTGGTCGTTAGTAATCACTCTCATGCAGAACTACATTGAAAAAGAGCCGATGTGACAAGAAGAAATGTACAGTTTGAGGAGAAAAATAGAAGCAAACCCTTAATGAGAGAGCCAAAGCCTGTGCTGAAAGGGATCAGATCCGAGAGAGTCCTAGCGTTGACATAAGGGAAGAGAAGTCCCTCCGCAGGACAAGATTCCACTCTCAGCTTCCGCACTGCGAAAAGGAAAGGACTAAAGAAGTTCCTGTTCCCAAAAAGGGAAAACAAGTCAAAGCTTCCACAACTGTGAATCCGTTCACGCCAAGGCCCACCGGGGGCTCAGTAGCCAAAGGAGCCAAATGTGTCAGCAAATGTCAGCCACCTGGTGGGGCCTTAAGAGTCCTGAGGATACAGGGGTAGAAAGGGCAGAGGGAATCTTCCTCTGGGGCTAAAAAAGAGCCACTGAGCCAGATGTGCAGGGGAGTCCTGGAGGTGCTCCTGTAGGTGCCCCGAGAGGGCGTGGGATGAGGCTGTGAAGCGTGAATTGCTTTGGAGACACTGAGATCTTATAGACATTAGGACAGGAAGTATCTGCCAAGAGGAGCTGCATCTACAGAGTGAAACCAGAGAGAGAGAGAGAGAGAGAGAGAGAGAGAGAGAGAGAGAGAGAGAGAGAGAGAGAGAGAGGTGTTGCAATCAGTAAAGCTAGAAGGTCAGAGCCCTCTAGACCCCTGGCCACCAGACTTGGAGCACATGATTTGGAGAGTTTGCCCTGTTGGGTTTCAGTCTTGCTTTGGTCCCATATTTCCTCCCCGTGTCCTGACTCTTCTCTTTCTGGAAAGGTATATATATTCTGTGCCATTGTATGCTGGAAGTATGTAATTTGCTTTTTGATTTTACAAGGGGCTGTAATTAAGAGATTGCCTTGAGTCCAAGAAGAGACTTTGAACTTGAAAACAGTGCTGAAACTGTGATAGTTGGGAACTTTTGAAGCTGGATTAGGGGCATTTTGCACTGTGATATGGCCAGAGACCTACAGGGCCAGGGAGTGGAGTATGGTAATTTGGTGAGAATGGCCCCCATAGGCTGATGTGTTTCAGTACTTGGTCCTCACTTGGTGGAACTGTTCGGAAGTTGTCGGATTGTTAGAGCAGGCGTGTCACTGGCGGGGCAGGCTCTGAGGCTTCAAAAGACTCGTGCCTTTCCCAGGGTGCCCTCTCTTCCTCTTGCTTGTGGGCTCATAGCTGAGCTGTTCCCGCCACCCTACCTTTGCTCTGACATAACGGATTCTAACCCTCTAAAAGTGATAAACCCAGTTAAACACTTTCCTGCCACAAATTGTGGTGTTTTGTCACAGCAATAGAAAAGCAGCAAAAGCAACCACAGAGCATATTAAAGGAAAAACGGAAGAAAGTAGGAAAGACGGGGTGTACACACACACAAGCATCTTAGGGGTTTTATTGCTGTAAAGAGACACAAGGCAACTCATACAAAGGAAAAGATATAACAATGGGCTGGCTCTCAGGTTCAGAGGCTTGTTGCTATAGTTGATTCATCACTCTAATCTTCCCCGAAGCAGTGGTGTTGGTGGTGTCGAATTCTTCCCTACCACCCCAGTGCTGTGGATTCTCAAATAAAAGACATACACTCAGATTTATATGTAATATGCCTTAATCAGCTCAAGGGCTGGGCCACTACCCAACTTCCATGTTGCAAATGCCCCCCTCCTGTATTACCAGAATCTAAATTCCATCTTTGTCACCCTCGATCCCATCGGGAGGGGCCCCTAGGCCACTCTTCCCCGGCTCGTACATGACTGTAGGATCTCTCTTCTGCAACTCTGAAGCCTGGCTCTTATTCCTCTTTCAGCAGGGTGATTCTGCCTTTCTCTCTCTCCTGTGTTCTTGCCCAGAAATCCCAAAAGTCCTGCCTCTGTCTCCCTGCCCGACCATTGGCTGCCAACAACTTTATTGACCAATCAAAGCCAACTGGTGGCAGGGACTCTCAGCGTCTCACATGCAGATACACACATTCCCAAATAATTTTGGGAACCCGATTAACATAATACGAGCAATAAACCAAACCCACAACATAGGCTTAGTCCATTATTGTCAGGTCAGGGTCCATGGCGGCACATAGGCAGATGTGGTACTAGAAAAGGAGCTGAGAGTTAGACATCTGGATTGTCAGACAGCAGGAAGAGAGAGTGCACCGCCGGCCTTGTCTTGAGCATCTGAAACCTGAATGTCCATCCCCAGTGACACACTTCCTCCAACAAGGCCACACATGCCAATAGAGCCACTTCTTATGAGTTTGTGGAGATTATTTTTATTCACTCCACTATATTGGATACTGATGATAATTTATTGAATGAGAAAGGCAAATATCAAATAGCAAGGTATTGTGGTATTGTTAGAGCAGGTGTGTCACTGGCAGGGCAGGCTCTGAGGCTTTACTCTGATTACATTGATCATTTACTATGTTAAATAACTCAATACAACAAAGGACTCTGTGTGTGTGTGTGTGTGTGTGTGTGTGTGTGTGTGTGTAGGGTAAGGGTCAGACTATGAAACTTATCTATTATAAATTCATAAGAGAGTATGTTCTGGGGATATCTCACCTCTCATGTTTAATTTAAAGTGAGAAATAGTCTACCATCATTGGATGCATGCCGTAGAGGCATGAACCTCTGAGGGTAAGTGTTTGCTTTCCATTGCTGTCACAAGTTCCTCAGACAACCAACTTATACAGACAGAGGTTTATTCAGCTCGTGGCTTTACAGGATGCAGTTTAGGACCTGTTGGCCTCAGTACTTCGAAGCCTGTGCTGGGGGGAGACAAAGTGCTCACCTAATAGGCAAGAAATGTTGTAGAGAGCCATATTGGGGTGCCATGCCACCTGGCAGGAACTTGACATCCGATCAATGTGAAGTTCCTCTCCCAGCCTTTGAGTGGGAACTCCTGTGTCAGCCATAATCCCCTCCACCTAGGGTGGAGTGCTCAGACCAAGGTGAAGCCCATTGTTCTTCAAGGACCTGCAGTTTCCTGAGAAACACTAGCCACCTGTGGAGCAACTGAACCGGTCCTGCTGAGAAGCTTCCAGCCTTTGGGGGGAAGGGTTTTCCCCTGCCTCTCTATTTGGAGTCCTCCATTGAACTTTGAGACCTTGAATAGCAGGTGTTGTCCTGGTCTCCATCTCTTTTTGCTGCCTTCCCATACATCCCCAGCTTCCCTTCCAGGTAACCCTTCGATGTAACTGCAGGCAGTTACAAAATGTAAGAGACAAAGAGGAGAGACTAGGCCCTATTGCCCCTTCCAAATCACACTCCCAGTTAGCACCAAGTTAGGGAATAAATCGTCAACACATAGGCACTTGGGAGACATTTCAAATCCAACAACAACAGTATGTGAGCATCTCTTGACACTGCAAATAAATATGTCATGATTTGGATGTGCCTAATCCTTCCTAAAACACATGTTGAAATTATGCTCCTGTTGTGATGTTGGGGAGTTGGGTCTTTAGTAGGTGATTAAGACTGTTAAGAAGGACTAAAGCTGTTCCCAAGCAAATAAGTTTTCATTTGTCCTGGGTGGCCTGGTTATACCAGGAGCAGGTGATTAGAACTTTCCCTGTGTATTAGCTGTAAGATGGTTCTCCCCTTCATTTGGGGCGTTAAGATATTTCTCATAAGTACATTTCCAAAAAAAAAAAAAAAAAAAAATTAAGTGGAGAAAAAATTTTTACCACTGTGTTATAACCATAAGATGAACTTTCTGGAATGACTGAACAGTTTGATCTGATTATGAAATGCCTCTATCAGCTATTGACAACACACCTGTTTGGTCACTGAAGTCTTGCTTTTTGACACCAAAGGGAAGACATAAAGCAGCTAAACTATGTTAGTTTTTATCAGGCTGACTTCATTAGATTTATGTTTCTGTTTGACTTGGTAGTTTTGGAATGGCTTGAGTGTCCCTGCTAGGTTCATGTTTGAAAGCGGATCCTCAGTCGGTAGAACTGTTTGGGAGGGATTAGGTCGTGTGGCCTTGTTGGAGAAGATGTGTCCCCGAGGACTGGCCTTGAGGTTTCACGAAACTCCAGCCCTTCCCAGTTTGCCCCCTGCCTCCTCTTTGTGGTTTCAGCTGCTGCTCCCGAGGCCCGCTTCCTACTGCATCTCCTCTACCATCACGAACTATAACCCTCTGAAACGGTAAGCCCTTAGTAAATTCTTCCTCTTATAAGTTGCTTTGAAACAGTCCGTAATCCCTTGCTCTTGTGTGCTCTCTGTCTTAGCGAGGGCCGCCATTGCTGTGAAGAGACATCATAACCGCAGCAACTCTGACAAAGGGAAACATTTCATTTGCAGCTGGCTTACAGTTTCAGAGGTTCCCCGCGTCCCATATCGTCATGCCAGGAGACGTGGCAGCAGGCATGGCGCTAGCCAAGGAGCTGAGAGATCTGCGTCTTGACTGTAGCCAGCAGAAATGAAAGTGACACTAGGCCTAGCTTAAGCCTAGGAGACATGACACCCCTCCCCCAGTGATGCATTTCCTCCAACAAGGCCACACCTCCTAATAGTGCCATCCCATACAGGCTAAGCATTCAAACACATGAGTCTGTGGGACCCATTCCTATTCAAACCACCACAGTATTCTCTTAATTCTTAAAATGGTTGGTTTTAATGCAACAAGTAAAAGTAAATGTAGGTCACCCTGATGGCTTAGCATGTAAAGTACATTCTGTGGCCTCTTTCTATAACTCCCAACACACCTGCCTAGGGACGGTAACACCCACAGGAGGCTGGATCCTTCCACACCCATCATCCATCAAGACAATTTCTCACCGACATTATCGTGAGACATTCTCATCAAGGCAACTCAGCTGAGCGTCACTCTTTCCGGTCACTCTAGGCTGTGCTGAGTTGACACTAGACACTCATATTTTTATTGCTATTCTCTATGTCTTCAGCTCTTTAAGTGTATGTTTTCAGCAAGAAGCCAATAGTCTTAAATAAAATGATTTCCTCTGGGTACGTTTCTTCAGCTATTGTACCAATTCGATCACCTCACCGTTGGTAAGCATGCTTTCTGAGACGGCTAACACAGGGACATTTTTTGTTAGTTTCTAGTTCATCTTATTTATTTTTGTGATAAAATTATTCTACTAGTAAGATAGTTGTTCTGTAAATCAGGTGGTACATGCCTGTGATGGTTTGTATATCATTGGCCCAGGAAGTGACCTCATTTGGAGGTGTGGCCTTGTTGGAGTAGGTGTGTCAATGTGGGTATGGGCTTAAAACCCTCACCCTGGCTGCCTGGAAGTCAGTTTTTCTACTAGCAGCCTTCAGATGAAGATGTAGAACTCTCAGCTCCTCCTGTACCATGCCTGCCTGGATGCTGCCATGTTTCTGCCTTGATGACAATGGACTGAACCTCTGAGCCTGTAAGCCAGCCCCAATTAAATGTTGTCTTTTATAAAACTTGCATTGGTCATGGTGTCTGTTCACAGCAGTAAAACTCTAACTAAGACAGAAGTTGGTACCAGGGACTGGGGTATTGCTGTGATAGGCCTGACCATGCTTTTGATCAGAAAAATGTGGAAAGGAAGTCTCAAAGAAGCCCAGTAAAGACTTTGTTCTCTGGTTAAGTCTGATAAAGAGAATTTTGAACAAACATAGCAAGCTGAGAAAGGAAAAGTACAAAATATATAGTTTGAGTATTAAAGGGACTCAAGGAAGTGAAATGGAGCTGAGTTCAAGGATATTAAACTGAATTAAAGGAGTGGTGACCTTGGGGGCAAGATTCACATAGTTAACTTTAGGTCCAGGCATGGTAGTACAAGCCTTTAATCCCAGGAGGCAAAGATAAGCAGATCTCTGAGTTCAAGGCCAGCCTAGAACAGGGCAAATTCTAGGTGAAGAAAAACTTTAATCCAGGCTTGGTGGACCACACCTTTAATCCCAGTGCTTAGGGGACAGGCATGCAGATCTCTGAATTCAAAGTCAGTCTATGGAGCAAGATTCAGGACAGCCAACTTAGGCAGTGAAGGAAATGGGAAAAAGGAAGCTAGTGTTAACATAATAAAACTAGGGGGTCAATGTTCCGGCTCCTGCAAGCAGCAGAACTCAGTGGCTTTGGCCATGTGTCTCTGGCTTTATATACAAGAGGAGAAGGAGACTACTGGGACAATTGATGCTGGTTAGCTGGAGCTAAGAAATTAGTGGTGATTAAGAAAAGACCAGCATCACTGAGGTGAAATATAGGAAGTGTTTTCTGAGAGCACAAAGATGTATTCCAGAGATAGCCAAGTGTTCCTCATGCTGCAGCTGTACTTGGTAATGTGTAAGAATCATCCAGGTGGTACTGGTTTTGAAGGCATGAAGGCATCATGAAGAACAGCTGAGGCTTGGTACTGTGAGAGGCCATGGAAAGCCATTGGTAAAAGTGTACCCTCAGTTGTAATTGCCAGCCCAGGACTGAAGGGGTCATGCAAAGGAGTTGAGGCTTGGTACTATGAAGAGAGCCTATGAGAGGCTTTGGTGAATTATAGTTGCAGTGGAAGACCCTAGCATATTGGAGATGCCAGTACCATGGGATGACCACCAAGAACAGCAGCGGCAGTGGAGTGGATCAATCTGAACTTAGAGTGCTACAGAGAGCAGAGCTGGAGATGTGACACCAGCTCTTTGGAGATACACAGAAGATCATGTGTGGATCTCAGACATTGGAACAAGAAGCCGTGAAGCTGAAATTGACTTGGGGTACCCAAGATGTTAAAGATGCCAGAGCCACAGGATACCTGCCAAAGAAAGCTGCTAACAGGGAGTGGAACAAGCCCAGGAGAAAGAGCCTTGTTGTAGTCAACAAGGATGAAAAAGGAGTTGGATATCTGAAGACTGCTTTGCCATCAGACATGGAGATGCAGAGTTTGGACTTTGCCCAGCTGGTTTCCTGTCTTGCTTGGAGGATTACAGTTAAGTGATTTAGTGAATCTCAGAAGAGACCTTGAACTTTGGACTTTTAACAGTGTGGAGACTGCTATAGACTAAAGGGACTTTTGAAGTTGGACTAAATGTATTTTGCATTATGCTATGTTTAAGTATGGCCCCCATAGACTAATGTTTGAACAAGCCTATGGGGGCCAGGGAGTGGAATGTGATGGTTTGTATATCATTGGCCCAGGAAGTGACCTCATTTGGAGGTGTGGCCTTGTTGGAGTAGGTGTGTCAATGTGGGTATGGGCTTAAAACCCTCACCCTGGCTGCCTGGAAGTCAGTTTTTCTACTAGCAGCCTTCAGATGAAGATGTAGAACTCTCAGCTCCTCCTGTACCATGCCTGCCTGGATGCTGCCATGTTTCTGCCTTGATGACAATGGACTGAACCTCTGAGCCTGTAAGCCAGCCCCAATTAAATGTTGTCTTTTATAAAACTTGCATTGGTCATGGTGTCTGTTCACAGCAGTAAAACTCTAAGACAGTGCCTGTAATCCCAGAACTCAGGAGGCAGTAGATGCATGGGGGTGGGAGGTGGTGGGGGTGGGGGGTGGGGGGGTGGAGGGGTTAGGGGGAGTGGTGGGGGGTGGTGAGGGGAGGCATGGGTGTGTGTGGGGGTGTGTGGAGGTGGGGGGAGTTGGGGGGTTAGAGGGGTGGGGTTTAAGACAACCTCAGCTACATAGCAAGAATAAGAGGTAGCCTGGATTATATGTAACCCTGTAACAAGCAAACCATCCCTGATTTTTTTTCCACTTTGTAGAGAGAGGTATCTTCCTCTTACAAGTTGAAGATGCTGTAGATCTGATATTAAAGTAATTTATGTATGTGTTTATTTTGTATATAAGATACCTTCACAAGCCGGGCGTGGTGGCGCACGCCTGTAATCCCAGCACTTGGGAGGCAGAGGCAGCAGATTTCTGAGTTCGAGGCCTGCCTGGTCTACAGAGTGAGTTCCAGGACATCCAGGACTACACAGAGAAACCCTGTCTCGAAAAAACCAAACACCAAAAAACAAACAAACAAACAAACAAAACAAAAAACAAAACACCTTCACATAGTAAACATATTTTGCTTCTAATTTCATAAGAAAATAATCCACTCAATTGTATCTGAAAGTGTGACATTCAAAGCCATTATGTTTTCTTGTATCAACATGAGTTTTGCTACAATATTTAACTGAATGTAAAGGCGCCATGCCACAGTCCAGCGATCGATCTGGTTGGCACTTGTATACTAACTCCATCATTTTCACTTGTACCTCCACAGTTAGACTCGGCCCAGCCCCTCAGCTCTGCCAATGGGGCATGAACACAGCTGAAGACACGGAGTCTGGTTATTTTCTAATAAAATTTCATTTGTGGACACTACACTTTAATTTTTGTATAAGTTTTGCGGATCATGAAATATTATTTTGATTTTTTTTTCCAACCAGTAAAATAACCCGTCTTTGGGTTTTCAGGTCATCTAGCACACGTGGGTAGGTGTAGTCCTTGGACCCTAGTCTGCCAGCGTTCAGTCTGTAGTAGCACGTAAGAGGCAATCCACACTGGGATTGAGTAAGTGGTTTGCAGTAGTCTGTGGAACCAGGCAGAAGAACACTGGGTTCCGGAGTTCCAGGTCAGTGTAGGCAATGCAGCAAGGCTCTGTCTCTAAAAATAAAAACAATAATATAATAAAAATGTTATATAAAGTAAATAGAACTTTATTCTCTCCCCACTCCTCTAACCGGCTTTAATATAGTTGGTAGCTCACCTCACTTCTTTTTTAGCGAACAGTACTGGCCCTCTGATGGTGGTCATCTTTGGATCACTCACGGGAAAACTGGTGTGATTTTAAACGCATGGAAAAAGCTCTCATACGTTTCTTCCTTAAATACATTTAAATTAGTTTTCAAGGAAGCAAGTTTCACGTTCAGTGTCTTAATTGTTTTTCAATTTTGAAATAAAAAATCGTATTTAATAGTGAAATTGCTTTTTTAGCAGAAAGTTAGACGAGTCACTGGACTTACTGCAGTGTTATTTCTGGTCAGAATGAAAACAAAATGTGTGTGTCTGTGTGTGTGTGTGTGTGTGTGTGTGTGTGTGTGTTTAAAGACTGATGACAAAAAACTCTTAAACCCTGACATCAATTTCCCTTTAACCTAGGCAAATATTTGCTACTTTCCTATTGGCTGTTAAGGGCCATCAAACTTTAAGGATCTGAGTCCCATGTTTGAAGGTTTATGATATGAAGAATCACTTCGGGTAGTGTGACATGGCTGGGCCAACTCTTATTTTCAAGGCTATTTTTTGTTTCTTAAAGTCAGTTATAGAGGTTTGGGCTGAGGAGATACCAAAGTTGACAAATTGCTTGCCCGGTATGCATGGAGAGCTACATTTAATCCTAGGAGTCCAAACTTGTAATCCTAGCATTAAGGGGACAGAGATGAGTAGACCCCAGGGGCACCCCAAACAGCCAATCTAGCCTACTTGATGATCTTCAAGCTAGCGAGAGACATTGCTTATTTCTTTAAGAAAATGGTACATGAACACCTGAGGTGGACCTCTAGCCACCACATACCTGTGTACACATTCACTCAGGAAAATTATTTCAAGTGACGATTATGTTTTGAATGTGCATACAGACCATTTGTTAATGTGTATACACTTTCAGGTGTGTGGTGTGACAGAGCTGGGGGGGGGGGGAGTCTTGTCCGCAGCCAGCCATTCGATGTCATGTATCTCCTAGGGAAATGGCTATTCTGCTTAAAGTGACAGTGGTATCACTGTCACAAAGATTTAAATGCTGCCGGGAAAGCAGACGGAGTGGCTGGCAGGGCACTTCTTATGCTGATTCTATTTTCATACACGCACACATCCATGCAAACATACAAACATAGAAGCATGCATGCATGAATGCATACATATATCCATTGAGATCATCGAGTCCAGATCAGTGATATAGACCAAGCAATATTTAATTGTGGAATATAGAAGAAAAATATTTATCTGCAAAAGAAGGAAGGAAAATGGATTCTCAGAGAATGTACAAATTAGACTGTTAGACGTACATACTTTTCATCTCGTTATTGTAAGTATGGGTATGATTAGCGTGATTTCAGGGAGACCAGAAGGTGACAGTCAGTCAGCCTCTTAAAATTACTTGTCCCTAAATCTGGATGTAACCAGTAAGGACAGAAACATAAAAAAGTCTCATCCCATTGTTCCATTCATCTTGGGACAATAGCCAGCCTCAGAAATTTCTGCAGAAAACCCATGGTACTATATAAAAACCTCTAAGGCTCTGTAGCGTCTCCTGCACTGACGTAGTCTGATGGCATAGTCTGATGACATAGGTGAACACCCGATTTGTATGTATGACTGTTTGTTTACTGTGAGACCGGCGTGTGCTGCCTGTGAGGCAGATAGTGATATTCCACTTTCTAGAAATGCATAAAGCTTTCAGAGATTAGGTTACTTGCTTCAGCCCATCTGAAGCACGATTCTAACCTCCTTTTTTTTTTTTCCTACTACATGTTATTAAAGGTCTACTTTTCCAAGCTGGTGTGGTTTGTACACCTTTAACCCCAGCACCCAGGAGGCTAAGCAGAAAGGTCTTTGTGAGTTCGAGGTCAGCCTGGCCGACGTAGTGAGTTTTAGGACAACCAAGGCTGGGTCTCAAAGAATAAAAATAAAAACTGGTTTCTCAAAAATCAAGTAAGAATCTTTAGGGAAGGAAGTGTCCTCTTGACCTCTCCCGTGGCGTCTGTGCGCCACGCTCAGTGGCTTGCACAGTTTCTACTTTATGACTTTCCTGAGTCATTTTGACACAAAATGATAAATGAGTCGCACTTCTTATTCTTTTCTTCCCCGGCTTCCTCCTCCTCCCGCTTCCCACATATTCATTAATGCATCGCACCCGTGAGAGTAAAAGTACTTTTGAAAAACATGAACTCCTGAGTCACCATGCCAATCAAACGTAATAGCCGTATGTCGAGTTGTGTGTGCGCGCGGGTTTTTTTTCTTCTTCTTGGTGTTAGTCACAGCAGAAGCCAGCTTCACTGTGTGTCACTGACTAATTCACTTTGTTTGAATGTCTTGGTTTCTTTCCAGGATGTTATTATTTGTGCTTAGATGATTATGTTACTGAGTTAACTTTCGTAGTTCAGTGTGGCAGACAAAATGCTCTCCTGGAGATGACCTATCTCTTTATCCCGGAACTTTTATTTTTAATTAAAAATGTTTTAATGTTATTGTGTAAGCACATAATGAATGCACACGTGCCACAGGTCACCTGTGAAGATTAGAGAACCACTTCGTGGATTTCCTTCTTTCCTTCCACCTTTATGTGGGTTCCAAGGTTTGGACTCAGATCACCAGGCTTGTTCAGCCAACATCTTTTACCTTCTAAGGCATGGCTTTGGCCCCAGTACATTCTAAATATGTTAGTATAGGGGCAGAAAGCTATAGGGTTGTAATTGGTTCCCTCGTTCCTCTCAGGCACTTTGCCATAGTGAGGTAGAAACAACGAACACAGGGTTCAGTGGCATGCTATAAACAGAGTTTCCTGACTCATGCTTTATGCTTATAGAGTTAGACATTTTCAAGCACTTACCATTTCTGTTTTGCTTATAGATGCATACATACATATAACTATATTTACAGTGCTAGATCTGGCTTAATTTTTGCATGAAAATGCCTCTTCAGGTTTAATTGCTCTTTAACTCTAGTGCGTTCTGGCCTCAGGGCCCGTTTTACTCCTCACAGGAAGTCCCAGAGTCAAGGGCTTCTTGGCTTTGCATCCCTAATAAACCAATGCTTTTCCCCTTCCCCCAAGAAACCTTCGCATTTGTCTTCAGCTGTATGTGTTGAGAATTTCACAAAAAATATATTTCTGTCTCTGGGTCTTTGTTCCGTCATGGCCTTGAACATGTGATGAGCTCTTTCAACCTAGAATTGTATATCCAGTACTGGGAAATTTTAACACATGTATTCTAATTTCTTTCTTCCTATTTTCTATTTCGTATCTTTTTTTTTTTTTTTTAGTGTGTGTGTGTGTGTGTGTGTGTGTGTGTGCCTCTCTGTATGTGCACCTCTGGTGTGTAGGTGTCTGAGAAGGGAGGAAGAGAGTATCAGAGTCCCTGGAACTAGAGTTCCAGGGTCTTGCGCAGCGCCCTATGCGATTGTTGGAACCAACCCTGGGTTTTCTATACTGACAATAAGTGCTGTTAAGCACCGAGTTATCTCTCCAGCCCCTGTGGCTATATTTTTGTAACCACTGTTGTTGAATGTGAGCTTGCCTAGGGATAGACAAGTAAGTAGGTTCATGGTAGTGATATTGGCCCAGCCTTCCTGAAGTCCAGGGTCTGATCCGCAGCACTGAAAAATAAACAACAACGTGCTGAATTTTGAGCTTTCTGGCACGATCTGTGTTATCTTTTCTTCCAATAAAACTATTCATGCCGGGCAGTGGTGGCGCACTTGGGAGGCAGAGGCAGGCGGATTTCTGAGTTTGAGGCCAGCCTGGTCTACAGAGTGAGCTCCAGGACAGCCAGGACTACACAGAGAAACCCTGTCTGGAAAAACCAAAAAAAAAAAAAAAAAAACAAAAACAACAACAACAAAAAAAAAAAAACTATTCATAATGCTACATTTTGAAAGATTCCCTTTGCCTTGTCTTGCTTTCAAAAGACTTCTTCTTCTTCTTCTTCTTCTTCTTCTTATTATTATTATTTTACTATTTTATTGTGTTGCTCTTGAGACACAGTCTCATGTAGCCCAGGCTGCCCAAACTGCCCTGCAACTAATTCTGATTTTGACCTTCTGATCCACCTACCTCTTGCCACCCAGTTACAGCCATGAGTCACGAATTCTAGCTGTTTGATTTACAGATGCATGAATCCCGTTTTCAGCTTCTAAGAACTCCTGTTTTCCTGGGATGATTCTATTTTCATAGTTTCATGAAACAAGGTCTGGAATAATTAAAAGTTCAACGGCCTCTTCTACCTTCGCCTCTACCCCACCCCCACCTTGTAGATAACAAGGTTAAGTGGTGTTGCATAGCTTTTAGGAATGTCGATTCCAGGGGCCAGATTTTTGGCTTTCAATCTCAGCTCTAACACTTATTAACTAGACGGCTTTGAACAAGTAGTTAAATTTCTATGCCCCCTAGTTTCCTGAGTTGTAAAACACCGAGTCTAACAGTTACCTCCTTCTTGAGGGAGACTTAAATCCCACAAGATGAAATACATTTTAAAATGTAAAGACACAGGGCAGTATGTGCGGGGTATTATTGTGGATATTCATGTAGTTGCATGCTCTTCCTTGAGGAGGAAAGAAAGCCTCCCTCATTCCAGGTGCTAAGTGTGCACACAGGTAATGCAAGCAAGGCAGTTTTCACAACAGACTTTCCCCGCCGATAGGAGGGCCGCTCGCCCGGAACACAGAGGAGTCAGACCAGCTCACCTGGCTGACTTCCCAACCCTAGGCAGGCAGAGAGCCAGAGGTCGGCTGGGCGCTCAGATGCCAGGGTGACAGCCGAGAGGCTGAGCCTCCTCTTCCGCCCTGGAAGCACCGGCTGCAAACAGGAAGCTTGTTCGAGTTTTTAAAGATAAACCCCTACAGTGGTTAGCCCGGAGGTAAACGCTGCCTTGCTAGTCCAGTTTTTCTGCCTGCTGCAGGGATGCGGAGCGGAGCCTCTGAAGTGGTGAAAGCTTTAGGCAGAAGTTGTTCTTATCTCCCCCACGGTGCTCCCATTCCAGCCCTCCCCTCCCCTGCCCGCCCGCCCTTGTCATCCTGGGACGCGTCAGGAGACTGCCCTAAGAGGGCATCAGGAATGTGGACGCCTCCCCCGGTCTCCCCGGCTGGCCCTTTCAGATGTTCCCAGCAGGAATGTGTAGGCTGTGGTCTACCTTCCTCTCCTGGTTATCAGCTTAGTCCCTGTTACTTCCTTTCTGCCTTTACCGCGTGCTCTGGGGGCAGCGCGGTGACTCAGGAGAGACAGATTTGAGTTTAAAATAAAACATTAGCCCTCCCCGCCCCCAATCCTCCCACTTCTGTCCCACTGAATTGGCACTAACGGGTTCCTATGAGGAAGACAATACTGCTATCCTAGGTTTACATTTCGAAAAGAAAAAGGGAAAGTTTCAAGACCCCGGAACAGTAAGCAATGAGCACCAATATTCAAATCCAGGTTTTGGCTAATTAAATCCTAAGACTAATCACTGGGGATGAAATGCGAGGAAAAACATTATAAATACTTAGAAGGAAACATGTGGGTCTCCATACTAAGCAGGCTAGGACTATTTTCTAAAAATTTTACGTGTGAGGGAAGGGTTGTTTGTTTTGAAGTACTGTTGATGATATTTGGGTTATGAATTAATGGAGCCCTTGGCTGGGAGGATTTCGGGTCCTAAGTTTTGAACACGTGGTGCTGTCTGTTCTCCTTTCTCAGTTCCAGACAAGGTTCACTCCTTGCTATGCTATTAGGATCTAGACCACAAGGAGACCAAGAGTTTCCTTTCATCTCTAGGATCCTTTGTGTGCAAAGCTCTCAGCCCTGTTCTCTTGAAACACAGGCGTGTAAATGTAGACCTAAAGTTAGTCATAACCAAATTACTACATTAAAGCTAGAAGTTACCTGAAATTCATTCACTCATTCATTCATTCATTCATTCATTTTTCTTGCTTGCTTTCTTGCTATCTTTTATTTCCATTATTATAATTATAATTATTGTTATTGTTATTATCATTATTATTATTATTATTATTATTATTATTAAACAGTGTCTGTCTATGTAGCCCTGACTGTCCTGGAAATATGTATACCAGACTGGCTTCAAACCTACAGAGATCTGCCTGCTGCATTTTCTTTTTAAAAACACAGTAAGAAAGTTGTTACATATAACAACTTTCCTTGGGCTTTGCATGGAGAAAAATGAATGTTATTATATAGTAAAAGTTACAGGTAGTGTTAGCTCTTGATTTTATTTCAGAAGTGTAGAGATTCTTTACTATTTACCCAAACACTCATTATTCAGTTGTTAAAATGAGTCCAGATGCCGCTCAGACTTCTCATTAAAAACAGCAAGCCATACACTATTGAGCAATAGACTGGTTTATTTTATTTTAGGAAGTTTATAATCTTATCATTTGCAAAGAAAATTTCTCTGGAGGGGGTGGAGAGGTGGCTCAGTGGTTAAGAGCACTAGCTGATCTTTCCAGAGGACCTGTGTTCAATTCCCAGCACTCACACAGAAATTCAAAACTGTCTATAACTCCAGTTCCAGGGGATCCAACACCTCCACACAAACATACATGCAGCTAAAACACTAGTATCCATAAAATAAAGATATATAAATACATTTTTAAAAAGGAAAACTTCATTCTGGGCGCTGGTGGCACACGCCTTTAATCCCAGCACTTGGGAGGCAGAGGCAGGCAGATTTCTGAGTTCGAGGCTAGCCGGGTCTACAGAGTGAGTTCCAGTCCAGCCAGGACTACACAAAGAAATCCTGTCTTGACCCCCCCCCCCCAAAAAAAAGGGAAAACTTCTCTGGAAAGCAGAGGACCTTCCTATTCTTCAGAAGATTGTTGGCTGCAACTGTATTTATTCCCAGGGCTTATTACATGATCACAGAAAGAAATTTTGTGATTTTTTTTCTTTCTCCTACCAAGGTTTTGACAGTATGACTGGGAGGTTCAAAAATATTTACTGAAGACTCGAAAGATGGCTCAGAAGTTAAGAGCACTGACTGCTCTTTCAGAGGACCAGGGTGGGATTCCGAGGATTTGTGCCCATAACTAAAGCCCCAGGAGATTCAGCTCCCTTTTCTAACCACCTTTCCCCCTGTACAAATGTATTACATACATGCGAACAAACCACCAGTAGGCATAACATAGAAGATATTTAGTAGCTTGCACATACGCCAAACTTGAAAAGTAAGGAATATAAATATTCGGAGAAGTAAATGGTGGAAGAAAATTTCCTAACTCAGTGTGGAAAGCCATATTTCTAATGAGACAACCTTAAGGCAACTGCAGACTCTTAGCAATCTCAAGTGTACTTCTTGGCTGTGCGAAGCCTTCAGAAGTGCCCTTACCTCCAAGGCTTCTGATTTATTGCTCACATATAGCACCTAGTTGGTATGTTGAATAAAATTTTAATTGACAGGTGACTTTTGTCTTTTCTAGTGAAATATTTTATTAGCCAACTGTTGCATTTGTTAACATTGTTATGGTTGTCTTACTTGAGTTACTTGAAGTCTGTGTAAGCATAAGGCATGAGAAGTGAAGCCGAGGTTTTATAAAGTCAGGGACTACCGCGGACGATGAAAGAATCCCCGTGTATTTTAACGACCAATGCTGTAGCCAAAACATGTCTGCTTGCATTCTTTATTTCTCCTAAGTGCCATTTCTTGTGAAAGGTTTTATTTGTATTGCTACAGTCAGAGAAAAATGCACTCGAAGGTGAATTGGCCATGGACCATTTTTTCTGAGAGAATAAAAGCACACGTTCTAACCAACGCTGCAGTCTCAGCTCAGGATTCGACCTAAAATTCAAGCTGCTTAGAGTGCGTAAAACGTAGGTTGCTGCTTCAAACACAGCAGCTTCTGATTCTGAGAGGACGTCTAGGCCGTCAGGAGTTGCTAGAGAGGAGTTCGCCTACAGAGCACGGGCCAAGCATCAGTGCAGTAGAATCGGGAGTCCGTAGCCGGCATAATTTTATACCCAGTTCAGAATGGCTTTTTCACAATAAAGTATGACAAAGTGGTGGCCTGGGTGTGCTCAAATTCTTCCCTTCTAGCGATTTAACTGAAGCCCAAAGAAAGCCCCATTGTGATGCTGCTACACGGGTAAACTATACTTGATTTGGTTGGTTTATTTCTAAATCCTGTCTATACATGAGAATGGAATCAGCCCAGATGCTTCCCAAATTTACAGCTCAAACGTGTTTCTGATTATGCTTTCAAATATATACAATTCGGTTAACTTGTTTAAAATATATGGATTCCCGCTAGGCAGTCCCACCTGGGAAAAACCGATCTCTAAGTATGTAAACTTCTCTTTTCACACACACACACACACACACACACGCACGCACGCACGCACGCACGCACGCACGCACGCGCGCGCACACACACACACACACACACACGCACGCACGCACACACACGCACACGCACACACACGCACACGCACGCACACACGCACACACACGCACACGCACACACACGCACACGCACACACACACACACACACACAGAGCGAATGTTTTCACATTGAAACTGAAGCCGTAAGTGAAGGCCCGCAGTCTCTGTCTGGGTCTAGTTACAAGGTCTGTTTGTTGCCGTCCCAGATGAAGGCCTGCTGTGTGTCTGGCTCTGTCTACTTCATTTCCCCCTCTAATTAGGCTTTGCCCTCAATTAAGTTAATGATGCAACTTTTCCTATAGATCATTTGCCCTTTCAATCAATTAACAGAATATGAAGGGTGCATCCCTCCTTGGCTTGGGATTCATTTGCCTCAGGGCAAACGGGTGGGCTCCCAGAAGTCCACAGAAGCAAAAGCCAGAATCTCATCGCAACACATATTGCCCTGAGACAACTGGGCCTCGTGGTAGCTTTTGCTAACCTGCATTTCCTTATTGAGTTGTGCCACTGTAAAGAAAGCATCTGAAAGTCTATACCATGTCAAAAAATTAATGACTATGTTGTGAAGTAAGTCAATTTAAAAATAAATTCAGGGTCAATATTTTAAAAGAGTAGATACAGATGCCTGCACTGCCAGAGTAATGATCACACCACACACACACACACACACACACACACACACACATACTCACATACACCAACTCAATACACATATACACTCATACACATTCACATATACACTCACACATGCATGCATATACACACTCACAGGCACACACATACACAGAATCACAATGCACATTTACACTCATACACATTCACATATTCACACATGCACACACAAATATATACAGTCATAATACACATATACACTCATACACACTCACATATAAACTCACACATGCATACACATACTCACAGGCACACACACACATACACAGAATCACAATGCACATATACACTCATACACATTCACATATTCACACATGCACACACAAATACATACAGTCACAATACACATATACACTCATACACACTCACATATAAACTCACACATGCATACACATACACACTCACACATGTACATAATGCACATATACAACCTCACACCCTCACATACTCATGTAATATACATACATACTCACATACATACACATACTCACAGGCACAAACACACATACACAGAATCACAATGCACATATACACTCATACACATTCACATATTCACACATGCACACACATATTCATTCACACATGTACACATACACACACATACACATATACTCTCACACACATACACACACACTCACACATGTACACACAGACACAGACACAGAGACACACACACACACTCACACATGCATGCATTTCCAATGCCAATACATTTCCACAGTTACTGAATTGACCTGAAAAAAATTCCTGTTGTTAAGGGTGAAAATGAAATGATTCTTTTCAGAAAAGATTACTACAATTTTCTTAGACAGTACACAAAGGTCTCACAAAATATTTTTAAAAATGATATGATTTTAAATGATAAAGATAACGTTCATGATGTTATACCCCACGGGTACTAGTATTTGAAAGCTACAGAGACCAAGATTTCAAAACAAGGCCAGATGCTATTTTCTTAAAATGTGTAATGAACATGTTTTAAAAAAGAAAAACAGATTCATTTAGTAGTTAACTGAAAGGCAGGATTGAAACAACCGTCGAACTACAGATGAAAAATACTAATTCCGTATCATCGCGAATCTCCCCTAGACTCTTTACACAACAGGAGGTGGTTTTTAGATAGACGAAGGTGTGCTTTCATGCATCCCTGTGAGAGGTGGTGTCTGATTTTAATGATTAGAGCTTGCCTTGCTCAGTCTTACTGACAAACATGAAAGTTTAAGGTCTAAGATATCCTGTGGTGATCTTTATGTGTGTGGTGAACAGACTTCTACAGTCACCTTATACAATATAGTCACTGCTTTTGTTGTTTATATGACAAGCACACAGAATGTATTCTCCTAGGGCATTTCAAGCACATAGAACAGTTTTGTGGGGAGGAAGGGAGGGAGGGAGGGATGGAGTGATGGAGGGAGGGAGGGAGGGAGGGAGGGAGGAACAGGGAGACTAAAGTGACCTTGAACTCCAGCCATTCTGTTCCTGCCTCCCGAAGGTTGGGGTTACAGGTCACCATGCCCGACCATCAGACAGTTTATTAGTTCTCATCACAGTGCCGTCCGCTAGCTCTAAGGAACATTTTATTAATAACTACACGTCTGGAGCTCTTTACTGTGGTCTCCTCCACCCTACTACTGCTAGCTGCCCTCTGTTTCTAGGACACTGGCCCGTTTAAAGTCCACTGAGAATGACTTAGATTTAATAGAAAGTTCAGATTAAAAAAAGAAGTGCTTGTACTAAAACATTTTTAAAATTTTACATTAGTAATGGAGTCTAAAAAGATACACTTTGTAAAATTTTGCTTATGAAAAACAACTCCAGATGAATAAGACTGATCAAATAATAGGACCATACATGAAAGACTGTTATTTAAATGGATTGGCTTAATTTTTTTTTCTCACTGGATTGAGTATAGCAGGGAGGAAACCTATCCCAAAGCAGGGTGGGGGTGGGGGGTGTCGGGGAGGGGGTTAGAGTCAACCTTAGGAATGCTTTACACACACACACACACACACACACACACACACACAATCAATCAATCAAATAAAGGATAGAGATTGGAATCCAGTTGGATTAAAGAATGCATTAGAGCCCATCTTCTATCCAGGGAAACAAAGTCCAATGACAGCTAACAGAAAAATCAGCAGCACCGCACTCAAGTAACTTTGGAATGTAGGACTCGGGAGATAGTATGGCGTATGATCGAAGAGCTTGAATACACCCCAAGAAAAGACGGATGCCTTTTCTGCATCCTGTGTGGTACCCAAGACCAAGACAGAGACTTGGGCAAGAAAAAAAAAAGTTTTTCATTCTAGGAAAAGACTGACGGCTTACAATAGGTTTGACAAAAGCATTTTAAGCAGCTGTGCCCCCCAAGGAAGATTGTAGTCCAGAACTCAAGTGATGTTATTATGAGGCTGATATACCATAGACATTTTTTTTGACAATATGTTAGTGCTTAGGACAAGGAATGAACAGTTTTATACTTTCATCAAGAGCATGGAAAGTATTAGCTGTAAGCAGAGCCAGTTGATTCACAATCCAGCATCCCGGATTGGTTGCTAATATCTAAAAACCTATCTGTGAAGAGCATCGTGTCCTCACTGTGCTTCCTCTGGGATCCTTAGATCACTTGGACGTTAGCTGGCCTTCTGCACACAGCTTAGCTGCCTTTGACCCGGGATGTGCTCTACGACAAATGCCACACACTTGAAGCTCCTGCATATTAAAATTCTGGCACGCACAGCACTATTTACTCCCTGAGCTCTGAATTTAGGTAAGGAAACCAGGAGGTAACAAAGTGATGGGTCAGCGAAAGATATGGAAGCCCAAAGTGTGATGTCCTGTCACTGTCTAATGTGATCTATTCCTCCCTCTCGGTTCCTCTGAGGACTCTCAGGTCAGGTTTTGTAGTTACTTGGTTGGTTCTTTGCATCGAAGGCCTAGGGCATCGTCTTCTACAAGTACTTCTCCAATCTGTGCTGTTTTCTTTGAGGAGGGCCGTTTTCTTTCCTTTGCAGTCGTTTTGGATCATAGCATTCTTGTGTCATCTGCACAAGTAGCCAGTGACACTCCTATAATTAGTCTACATGACAGAATTGCTCTCATACCTCAAAAGTACCCGGTGTAAGTCTAAATTATATCTTTGAATTTCTGCTCTCTGGCACTGTATTACAAGCTTGTGCAGTGCTGCATAGCATGCAACTGGCTTTTGGAGAATTATGTTGAACCAAAATGCGTAGCAGTTATGGGGGAATAGAATAGAATAGATACTTTACACGAAAAATTTAAAGTATTTTTATGGATGTACTAAGATTTTCACATGCTTCCTGTGGTATACTTACTTAAAACAGTCGTGTTTTGCATGTCTACTTGCATCAACTATCCATCATGAACATATTTAGATCTGGTCTTACATGTGTGTCAATATTTATTTCACTTGGTTCTTCATCTCCTTTTCCTATATCACATATTCATATATGTTTGCATATGTGTAAATATAAATATGCAGACTTAAGTCCCTATGAGATGTGACCACAGAAAGATATACAAAGAAATCCCACTAATTGACAAATGTTAAAACGAGAAACATCAGAGCATTTTCATGCCCTGAGAAACTACATGCATTATTATTGCAGCATTGATGCAGGTCCAACTTTCTAGAGTTTGAGGACATTTGCTGATTAGGTGAAAACTGAGCTTAAGATAGAAAGTGAATAAATTATGCATCTGGATTTAATAATCCTTTTGTTGTTCTTGTTGATGATGACAGTGTAGCATAGGAGTCATGCAGTCATCAAAGCTTCACAGGCTTAGACTGGTTCTAGTTACAGCTCTAGGGATTCAACCAACTTCTGGAAAGATAAGTGATCAGCAGCACTGTCTAAGTAGAGGCCTGGTAACTACCCGAGTAACTACATGACTATGTCCGTGTCTTAGGGTTTCCCTGCTGTGAACAGACACCATGACCAAAGCAACTCTTATAAGGACAACATTTAATGGGGGTTGGCTTACAGGTTCAGAGGTTCAGTCCATTATGATCAAGGTGGGAACATGGCAGCATCCAGGCAGCAATGGTGCAAGGGGAGCTGGGAGTTCTTCATCTGGAGGCTGTTAAGAAAATACTGGCTTCCAGGCAGTTAGGATGAGGGTCTTAAAGCCCATACTCATGGTGACACACCAATACTTCAACAACAGGGCTACACCTTCTAATAGTGCCACTCCCTGGGCCAAGCATAGACAAACCATCCCAATCCACATTTCTCACGTTTGTCTTTAATACTACATTCCTAAACCCAGCCACTGAACATTTCTGTGTGAAGGATGGCAAAAATCAAACCCTTGATTTTTCTGTCTCAAGAAAGTTTTTTTTACAGCCTTTCATTTTTAGCTCAGGAAATAGCAACATATTCTACTAAAATCCCAAAGGTCAATTTTGGCTTCTGTTTTCATCTTTTTTTTTTTATTCAGTCAACCAGCAAATCCTGCAAACCCTATTTACAAGACACATTTGGAATATATATATATATATATATATATATATATATATATATATATGTATATGTTGTAGACATTTACTTAATTCTTGGTCTGGGGTTTCTATCTGGCCTTAGCTATTTAAGTTCCCAGATGAAACACACACACACACACACACACACACACACACACACACACACACATACACCCTTTACATTTACAGTAAACCTTAAAGAGCATAACAGCTGGGCAGTTTCCTAACTTCTATGCTATTAGAATCTACTTTCCTGTAGATACCCTGAGTTATTACTTACCATGTTTCATCTGGGCGGCTCTTAACTCCAACTGGCCAGCCCTCAGGGCCATGTCCCCTTGACTCCTAACCCATGATGGCTTCTTTCTCCTCCTGTACTCTTCCTTTCACAGTTCCTCTCCAAACCTCAAGCCCAGGAACCCTAAACCCCATTTACGTCTCTTCTGCCCAGCTACTGGCTGTTGGCATCTTTATTTACCAATCAGAAAGGTAGGCTCACACAGCATCATTTGTGTCTGTGTGCAGACTCTCGTCTTGGGGGCACACACTTACCATTACAATACAGAGCAAGATCATGCACATTTGTTTCTTGCCCTGTCTATTTATTTAAGCAACATCTTAACTACTTGTCTATTTGCTTTTTTTTTCTGCATCTTTGTAAATGTCTACCCTCACAGAAGCCCGAATGAAATTTAGATCATACCATCCTGCTATACAGTGACGCCTTTCTCGCTGAAATGTGCAAACTGTATACTCCATATTGGTACAAGTTGAAATAGCTGCCCAACAGTTACAGCCAACCTAGCGATATTTGCTCATATCACAGGACTCTCCCTACCATACCGTAGTTCTGCTTACTTCTGGAAACGTGTTACACCTTGTACTGTCTTGGAGCCGTGTATTGGCTGGTTGCTGCTTCTGATCTATCTCTGATCTTCACAAGTCTAGCTTCTTTCTAAAATATGTTTACAGATCCATCATTTCATTGTTACCTGCTAATTAAGGAATTACTGCTGTGTATATATGTCTGGTGTGTGTGTGTGTGTGTGTGTGTGTGTGTGCGCGCATATGTATTGTGGAGGAGGGCACAGTTTGTGTATGAAGGTCATAGGACAGCTTTGTGGACCGGGTCTCTCCTTTGACTTTATGTGAGTTCTGGGGAACCAAACCCAAGCTGTTATTAGGCTTGTGAGGAAGGGCCTTCACCTGCTCGGTCATGCTGCCCACCTCTCCTCCATCTTTTCTAGAGGGTCCTTCAGTACCATGCACACTGATGGTCTACAGAAAGTAAGCCCATTTCCTAACTCTTGAAAATTGTACCTATAACCATATTTGCAAGAAGTGTTTGAGGAAGCAATTCGGCGTGTTGCAATAGCTCTAAATTACCAAATGTCCCTTTAATTTACAGAGGAAGGGCACACAGGAAACTCATGAAGAGAGGAGAAGGTCCGGGCTCCCAGGAGCTTAAGCTCCCTGGGAACCGGACTTTGAGCTTTGACTCTGGAGCTATGACTCAATACACTCATTCTGGTTTCAGCTCCCAGGGAGATATTTCCTTTGCTAGCCCTAGGAAACTAATACTTTTCCTGATCACCTGCTCTAGAGCAGCTAAGAAAACAGCAGCCTTCCGTGTCTTCTTTAGATAATTCTTACCACCTTCTCTGTTTTCCTCCTTCCCAATTGCCCTCCCCATGACTTGAAGGATCAATTTGAATACAGCAGCTGTGTTCTGTTTTGTACATCACTATTATCTTTAAGGTCTGCCCAACAGTAAAGCCCAACAGACACATAATAAACCTTGGTGTGCTAACTCCCGGCCAGCGAGTGTTTTAGAACAAAGTCTACATAGCTCTACGATCCCTTATGACCTAAGGTATTTTCATAATTCGACTATTTTCATATTATTTTTAACTACTTTTGGCATAAAGTTAGAAGCTGTTGGTAGCAGAGTTCTTGTATTATAATAAAGTCAGGGTTTAAAAGTGGTCAATAGAGAGGAAATTATTATGTGGATTGTGGAGGAAGATATTATAAGGAATTTTAATCCTTATAAGGGAATGATTTCATTGAGGGTAAAGAAACATGATTCTAGGGTCATTTGGGGAAGGTTAAGTAATACAAAAGTCTGAGAAGTGTATACACACTGACTCTACAGCTAAACCGAATCTCAGCTAAATCAGGATGGATTTGTGGCAAAATCAAAATTGACAGGAGGCTCTCATTTGTAGCTCAGAAAACCTTTTCAGAACCCGTGGACGGCAGATTTGAGTCTGTAAAGTCCACGGCAAGCTTGCAGGTGGGGGCTGCGTTCTGCCGGCGAGCGGAAGGCTGCTCTTTATTTATAACTTTGACGAGTGACTGCAGATGGGAACATCTGAAGGTGGAATGCGTCAAGCTGACAGTAAGGAGGATTTCAGAGGGCATTTTCTGTGAATCAGTGAGTCACCTCCGCTCATTTTGTTTAATAAATTCGAACGGCATGCCAGACTATAAGTCATACGTTTTATTAAGGTTACAGTGACTATCCTAGAGGAGCAGCAGACATGCAGGAAGCCATCACCTACACTAAGTTTTCAAGGGCTCAGGTTATCCCGTAGAAGTGTTTGTTCTTCTTAGAATGGAAAAAGAGAGTTGGTCCAAAGGATTTCTTTGGCAGATAACTATAGGTTTTTATACTTATGAAATATAGTTTCAATTATAAATACAGAAAAATGTTCTTTTTCATTATAAGTTTCCACATACAAAGGAAATAAATCTCTATTAAAACAACATTTCCACTGCTTTTGATCCCTACTCTGCCTTTATTAACTGCGGTAGTATATGATTGTAACCTCAGCTCTTAGGGGACGAAGGCAGGAAGATCAGAAGTTTGAGTCATCCATAGTTGTATAACAAGTTTAAGAATGCTACAATGCATGAGACTCTGTAATAATAATAATAATAATTATTATTATTATTATTATTATTATTATTATTATTTTGGGGGGCTGGAGAAATGACACCATGGTTAAGAGCACTGACTACTCTTCTAAAGGTCCTGAGTTCAAATCCCACCAACCACATGGTGGCTCACAACCATCTGTAACAAGATCTGATGCCAGCTACAGTGTACTTACATACAATAAATAAATCTTTAAAAAAAGATTTATTTATTTATTTATTGTATGTAAGTACACTGTAGCTGTCTTCAGACACTCCAGAAGAGGGCTTCAGATCTTGTTACGGATGGTTGTGAGCCACCATGTGGTTGCTGGGATTTGAACTCAGAACCTTTGGAAGAGCAGCTGGTGTTCTTAACCGCTGCGCCATCTCTCCAGTCCCAAATAAATCTTTTAAAAAAATAATATTTTGGTTTTATAGATTAATCAAAATAATAATAAAAACAAATTAAAGTCCTGACATAAAAGGCTAACATAGATTAGTGTTAACATTACTCAATGAATGAAACAGAAAGGAAGAATTCTTTTTTCTTTTCTTTTCTTTTCTTTTATTCTTTTTTGTTTTTCAAGACCACGTGTCTCTGTGTAGCCTGGCTGTCCTGGAATTCACTCTGTAGATCAAACTAACCTCTACTCAGACATCCACCTGCCTCTGCCTCCTGAATGCTGGGATTAAAGACATATGCCACCACCACATGGCTGAAAGACAGGATTCTTTAAGAAGAGAAATAATTGTCCATTTCATTGTGAAGTTCAGATGTAGAAGTCGCTGCTAAATCCCAAGGTTTAAGTTGCGGATTCTTAAAAACCACTTACCCTAAAACATTTATGCTATGAGTCAGGCATTTTGCATAGATCATTTGAGGAATGTGAGGTTTCTAAGCTTAAACGCTGAAAGCAATGTTGCATTTTTCATGAAGTATCTGGAAACCAAGTCCTTGTAGCTGATAAAATCAGAACGTGGAGATATTCACTTCAGTCCATGGCTGAAAGGAAGGAAAGTCCTGTGAGCGAGCCGGGCGAGACTCCAGACAGACAGACAGACTGCCGCGCTTCCTTTCTGAATGGGAGGTTTGGATGCCTCAAAGAGCAGATGATGAGGTTGGGAAGCTTATGGCTGGAGACCCGAAGAGCAGAGCGGCAGGCGCTCGGTCACGAGCGAAGATGCTGGCCGCCAGCGAAGGCTCGCTTGAGGGCCATCGGGCTACAGAGTGAGACGCCCTGTGCTTGTGCCTCACACTCATTCTTGAGCTGGCCTCTGAGAGTGAGCATCGCCTCCGCCTCCACCTCCGCTGGCTGAAAGAGCACCAGAAAGAGGAAGGGCAGGCCCGGCTCAGATCGGAAAGCCACGCGGCCGAGTCTCATTTATGGAGAGGACTGAAGTCACAGGCTCCTCTCTGCCACATCTCAGAGTTTGGTCACGTCCTTGTGTATGTGTGTCCATTTGGCCATGGTAGATTCATAGTTTTCCTGGAATCAAAATTTCGCAGCCCGACTCTAAAGACAGGCTGTGATGTCTAGATTTTAGTAGTAACTGAAGTTAAGGGGAAGCAGGAGCAAAAATTAAGGAAAGAAAGCCTGCAAGTGGAGAGAAGATATGGTGTTGACCAAACACACACACACACACAGACACACACACACACACACACAGACACACACAGACACACACACACACACACACACACACACACACACACATTCAGGATGTTTTCTTGAGTTTTGATGAAGCTTTGCCTGTACTCTGTGCTAGTATGTTCTGTCAATAACCTCCTTGATAGAAATGACGGAACATCCTACTTTCTCTACGACAATATCAGTTTCAGTTTCACTCATTTTTTTTTTAATAAATACAAAACAAAAACTTGCACCACTGAAAAACACTGCTTATTAGTCTAGTACATTTTGGGTTTTAAAACATGAAACGATGTGGAAAAAACGCGAATGAAGGTGGAAGTCTACCATTGACCGGAAGCCTTCTGGGGCTCAGGGCGTAGGGGAAGACTCCCTTAGGTAGCAGAGTCTCTCTTCTCTGATCTTGTCTGGGGATTCTACATCCCCATATGCACCTCTACCTGAGGAATGCCAAGCAGCCACTATTAGATTTTAGGATCCATTTCCGGTCTCCTGACAAAACCGGCTCAGCCAGAATCTGAGATTCCTGAAGCTTTCCCCATGCTAATAAGCATTCCAGGTAGCCTAAGCCCCCGGCCAAAGACCTTTGCCCATCCTGGATGTCCATCCCCCCCCCCCCCCACACACACACACTCAGTCTCCCAAAACGTTATAAGTCTTCAATCATCCTAAATAAAGTCGATCTGCCGACTGACAAGCAGTCCCGGTGAGGTCCTCATCCGGACTCACAGGGCCTCTGAACGCCCTGTTCCAAGTCTCTGCTCCCAGGGCCCTTGGGGCCCGATCGCCTGAAGATCGACAGCAAAAAGATCTAATGAATGCTGCAGTACTAGTGCCCTTTAGAGCCCTCGTGTCCACGTTATGACTTCATAGAGATTCAACCCAGTGAGTTATTCAGATATAGAATATTTTAACAAATGCCCGAGATTAAGCTGATTGGCTTATGAAGAGAAAAGGTTTCTTCTCACTCAGGACCTTGGCAGTCCCAGTATGTTTGTCCCACCTCAGGGGATGACGTAGTGCATCATGGTGGGAGCCCTTGGTGGGGGAAGGTGTTCTGCTTGGGGTCAGATGCCAATGAAAGACAGGTAGAAGAAAGGGCTAGAATTCCCAAACCAAGAGCACACTACTGTGTACCGCTGTGTTTTAGCTTAGTTCAGCTTGTGTGTCTCCGAGGGGCGGGGCTTGAGTGCTCGCTTGTGGTTCCGTGTGGGGACTGAAGGTCGCCCCACGTGTCATTCCTCAGGGGCTCTCCTTGTTCGTTACTATTTCTTACATTTTTCCCCCCTGTTGTGAAACAGCTTACTTCACTGTGTTTGGAACTTGTCAGTTACGATAGGTTGGCTGTCCAGTAAGCCTCAGATAGTCTCCTGTCTACACCTTCACAGAATTATAAGCACAGACTACCGTGTATAGCTTTTTATGTGGGTGGGAGTTAGGGATCAAAAGAGATGTTGATGCTTGCAATCCAAGCACGTCACCAACCGACCTACCTCTCCAGCCCTCGCGCCACCTTTTAAACTTCTTGCCATTTTCCCACAAAGTCAAGGGGAAGGCTTCCTTTATGACCCGACGATCCGATGTGGAATGAAGTATCTTCTCCACCCTGATTTTCAGATAGGTAAAGAACGTCAAGTCGGGACTCTACCTGGGACTGAACACAGTACTTTATTGTCCAAAGAATACAACAGAGGGAAAAATGAGAGAAGACAGACATTCAGAAGAAACCAAAGTGCAGAAAAGGAACACAGCAAAAATAGTGTTTATCGCCTTAATTTTCATGACAGCCAATAGAAGCTATGAGTGCTAAGATTTTTTTTTTTTTTTTTACAAATTTTAAATGATGAGCAATGGGGACAGATTAGAGACCACAAACATACCCTGCAAACACTGAAGGGATGGGGGAGGGGGACACACGTAATCTGGGGGCTTGGGATTTCGTTAAGAAGTAAAAATATTGTGACTGTAGCTAGTCAGGTAAAATGCTACACCTTGAAGCAGCCATAGCAAGCCAGAGCAGACTCAGTCTCCTGGGAGGGCTCAGGGGATGACTGGGGGCCGAGCCTTTCTGGCCTTGAGTGGATGCTTCAGGCTGTCCTGTGTTCCTCTCGGCTTTACTCCTGCGGCTCTCTAGCTGTGTAGACAGAGTCGTTCTGGACTAGAAGGAAAGAGACTGGAGCAGTGAGATAGGGGGTCAAGGTAAATAGGGCCTTTGATCAGGAGTCCTAACAATGCAAATCTCCCCCATCCCTGTGTGTGTGTGTGTGTGTTGAACCTCAGCATTCCAAGAGGGCTGTATGAACACTTTATCAGTGAGCTATATCTTCAGCCCTTCACACACACACACACACACACACACACACACACACACACACACAGAGTGGGGGGGGTGGAGGGGTGGAGATTACTATGCCGGGTACTCTGGTAGGAGATAGACTCTTGTGAGCTCAAGTCCCCGCTTTGTGGTTTACAATCTGAAGAGAAGGTACACACTGTAAAGGAGTTGTCTGTGCGGTTAGCATCGCAGTGGAGACAGATGCCTTCGCTTAGGAATGTGAAATCTGGTGAGCTATCCTGAAGGCATGGGACGCCACGGCAAATTCCCGAAGAAAAGTAAGCCACAGGTCTCGGTCGTCGCCCGGACCTCCTGGTTCGGCCCTGCGTGATGCGTGAGATTTAACGCTCCTTAGGTTCTTCTTCCTCAAGTGCCTCAGGCCCAGCGCCGCCCAGAAGACTGACGGCTGTGAGAAAGCCAACGGCGAGTTTTCTGTCAAAGTTTTCATGTTTGTGCCCCGCCTCAGTGATGCCACGAAAGGTCTGTGCAACCCACAATTCTATTAAAACAACAGCAACCTTGCTTGGCAAAGTGCAGCGTCAGTAAGACTGGCATCTTTCTGGGAAGTATCAACTAAAGAAAAGAGTATAATGGGAGTTTAGGGGAAATGAAGAATTTTTCTTATATACACCAATATGAATCTGTGGTGAAGACAGTGTTATTGATTGATTATTGGTGAGAAATGCAGTCTGGGAAAGGGAAGGCCAAATAATGTGCTGTTTATCACTTCCACCAAGGGCCTCTGTAATCCAATCTCAAACACCTTATGAATAATAGCTTCTGTTTCACAGAACAGTTACTTACCTTAAGAAAACAACAACTTGCCAGGTATGTTAAAGATAATTATGAATTGTGAGAAATCAAATAAAACAATAAAAATCATAAAAGATCAATTTTCTTTTGTTTTGCTGTTTTTGTTATTTATTTATATGGGTAGGAAAGGACTCATTTTGTTTTATATTTTTTGTGTATTTTTTATTTAAAACTTTATTATATAGAGCTTTTGAGTTAAAAAAAATCACACACAAAAAGTAAGCAGACCCAGGACATACATATCAATAGACTCTGTCTATTCAATTAGAAGATCCACGCTGAGCCTTATGGGTGTTCACACCACATTTTCGTTATCAAGTATATGTTTATGTGCTTTTCCTCCGTTGAAAAATGGAAAAGCGTTGAAATCAGAAAAATGATGAAACACGAATTTTAATTTTAATGCGGCATGTATGTGTGTGCTTGTGAGTGTGTGTGTGAGTGTGTGTATGTGTGTGCATGTGAGTGTGTATGCATGTGAATGCATATATGTATGTGCATATGCATGCACGGGTATGTATGTGAGTGTGTGTATGTGTGCATGTGAGTGTGTGTATGTGTGTGAGTGTGCATAATGTGTGTGAGTGTGTATAATGTGTGTGCATGTGAGTGTGTGTATGTGTGTGAGTGTGTATATGTGTGTGCATGTGAGTGTGTGTATGTGTGTGAGTGTGTATATGTGTGTGCATGTGAGTGTGTGTATGTGTGTGAGTGTGTATATGTGTGTGCATGTGAGTGTGTGTATGTGTGTGCATGTAGGTGTGTGCATGGGTATGCGTGTGAGTGCAGGAGGCCGAAGAGGCCAAAGGCATGAGATACTCCTAGAGCTGTCACAGGCATGTAGGATGGAGGATGACCAGCATTTTGGTGGGAACTGAAGGAGGGTCTTCTGAGAGAGCAGGGCACATGCTTAACCCTGGACTCCTCTCCAGCCCCAACGATGACTGTTTTTTGTTTGTTTGTCTTGTTTTTCTTTATAAAAATGACATTTCTTAATACTGCTTTTACTTCTTTGAAAAAAAAAGAAGCTAGTGTGATGTGTTGGTGTGCATGTGTGTGTGTGTGTGTGTGTGTGTGTGTGTATCGAGCAGTTTAGATATGCAGCATGTATTCTACATCAAAGCCCCTGAAGTGCATTTGTTGCTTTACTACAGAAGCGAAGGCATATTGGTTATTAGACTAGAAATTTAGTTCTTGCTTCATACATTTATTTTACTTATAGAGACTAAAGCTATATCACAGTTGAGATAATAAATATTAAATGTAGGTTAGAATATTTTAAAAATTTAGGTTAAAAGAGAAGTTCAGGGCCGGGTGTGGAGGCGCACGTCTATGTCTGTAATCCCAGCACTTGGGAGGCAGAGGCAGGCGGATTTCTGAGGTCGAGGCCAGCCTGGTCTACAGAGTGAGTTCCAGGACAGCCAGGACTACACAGAGAAACCCTGTCTCGAAAAACAAAAACAAAAACAAACAAACAAAAGTTCAGCCCAGAGAGGCATACTGACATCGTAACATTGAGGAGGCTGAGACCAGATGATCATGAATTCAAAGCCAGCTTGGGCTGCATCGTGAAATACGATCTAAAAAAACAACCAAACCAAACCAAACAATGAAACAAAACAAACAAACAAGCAAACAAACCCCCAAAAAGTAAAACAACAACAACAATATAGCAACTGGTAACGACAAACCCAACTCAAAACAAAAATAACAGCAACAAAACCCACTAGTAACTAGAGATTTCTTGATCTGTAACGTACGACTTTGTAATATTAAAATAATTGGTCTTTTGGCAATGCAATTGTCCAGAGTTATCTCAACCATCTATTTCCAACATCAAAAACTAATGTTGGGGCATAGGGGTGCGTCTCAGGTGATAGAGCACTTGCTTAGTATAAAGGGAGTCCTGGGCTTGAACCCCCTAACGTGGTATCAACCAAGTAATCCCAGCACTTGGGCGGTGGAAGCAGTCGGATCCGGAGTTCAAGATCATCCCTCAGCTACATAAAGATTTAAGGCTCGACTGGACTACACGAGACCTTGTCTTTAAAAAAAAGTTTCAGAGAAAATGTAATGTTAGGTTTTTTTCCCCTCAACTCTAAAATGGGTGAGATTTGTCTTCTGATTTCCCCCTTTAGGAACCCTGGGATGCCTGCATCTAGACCTCTTCCCAGCAGTACTAAAGGAAGCATTCAAAATATGCCAAAGACCCTACTGAATAGGCATTCGTAGTTCACTAATTTGATAAACATGTAATTTGCATAACTTTGATTACTGGTCCATTTCAGATGAAAAGCATGCTCAGAAGATCTTTCTTTCTGTTTCTACATGAACACTCCATGACTACTTAGCTTTAAGATGTCTGTCTTGTGCTTACTTGATGATATAATATGTTATCAGTTTTAATTAAGAGAAGTCAATTTTCATTACTGCTTGTTATAACCCTTCTCATATAATTAATTGGAATAAAGTTCAATTATACTCATAACCAATGTATAAGTTAAGTAAAAAAGAGGTTAAAAACTGTGATGCATCCTAATATTTCCTTGTCCTTTATTTAATCGGAAAACTTTGAGGTACTTCTTTTCTTTCATTTTGTGGTCAAACTTCCCTAGAAGTCAGAATGACCATTTTTTAAGGAAGCTACTCAAATAACGTTTTGATTCACTACTCAAAAACTTCCATATTTATTATTCTTTAATATTTTTATTTTATATTAATTTTTATTCTTTAATATTTTAATATTTTATTAAATAATGTTTAATATTTTAATGTAAGTCCATTGATCTAATCTGCCTGTCTGTTGATATGTGTTTGAAAATACATATTTACATACACATGAATCTTATTCACAGGACCGAATTGGCCATTGCTATTATATTTACCCATCATAGATGTGTGAAAAAGTATCTATTACTCTGGGCCCTTTTGCAAAGACTCTCAATGAATTCAGGAAGAGCTTTCCTAAAGACACACATATGTCTTATCAAGCTCCAGTGATAACATTTTCTGGGGGAAGTGAAGATGTTATTTTTCAGCTGAAACTGGAAGAAATGTAGGTAGAAGGTGGGAGGTATAATTATGTGGTTCGGAGTTTTGTCAGGGTACTGGAATTCTTGCTTTTTATTTTTAAGATGTGCGAGAAAGAGTTTTTAATTGTACAAGGTGCACCAGGAACTTTGTTCTCTTCTTACCTTTTCACACTGGTGCACGTTTGCCTAAGGGCCTTTAAATTTAAACTTTTTATCAGGCAGGTGAGGAATTATATTAGTCTTACCTATAAAAATATTTTGGGGGCCTGTGTTCAATCCCCAGGACCCACAGAGTGGAAGAAGACAATTGATACCAGGAAGTCGTGCTGATCTCTACACATGAGCCATAGCACATGACAGTCTATGCACACACACACACACACACACACACACACACACACACACCACAGACACACAGACACAGACACACAAGCATGCAGAACAAATAAATTGTGTTTTTAAATAAAATTCTCTCTCTCTCTCTCCCCTCCCTCCCTCCCTCCCTCCCACCCTCCCTCCCTCCCTCCCTCCCTCTCTCTCTCTCTCTCCCTCAACACGAACGGCAAGGGTACATGCCATCCTCTCCTGAGCTGTTCTGTTTCATTTAAAATAAATGCAGAATCCACTTCAGAAAGACAGTCGCAAGATTCCTGAGAGCTAAAACATCCCTGTTATTTCATTACATGGACAAACATCCCTGCAACTCAGAATTGGCAGAACAGGATCAGAAGATAACTCCACAGGGTTCTCAGATAAGACCCAAGGCTTCTGCCTACCGGGAATCAGATCACCTGGCTTTAACACTGACCTCAGCCTATTGAAACACAGGGAGTCCTCAGTGCATGGAGGTAATGATCATGATAATATTTACAGTAGGCCTTTGGTTACAGGGAAGACAAGGTTAGAGGCAGGAGAGAGGCTGGGATGGCCTCCAACCCCCTCACCTGTCTCCTTTAAGGAAGCACAGCCTCAGTAGGATGGCTATTGACTTGCCCTAGGATGCTTTTGGGCCCTTATCATTGTTTGAGAGGAGTATTCATCCTGACATAAAATGGCAATACACTTCTAATTGTTCCTAGCTGCTGCTGCTGTTGGAGGTGGTGTGTGTGTGTGTGTGTGTGTGTGTGTGTGTGTGTGTGTGCATGTGTGTGTGTATTGCAACAGGGTTTCTCTGTGTAGCCTTGGCTCACCTAGGACTCACTTCATAGACCAAAGTGGCCTCAAATTCAGAAATCCTCCTGCATCTGCCTCCCAAATTCTGGGATTAAAGGCACATGCCCACTAAACCCACCAGGCCCAAAACTTCTGTCTCTGGTCTCTCCCTCTCCCTTAGGCAGGTTGCCTTAGTTGTCTGATTTTATATTTCAATATGCACATTTCGTCTGCTCTTTCTGTTTCTTATTTGTGATTTCTGAAAGTTGTGAGCAAAGTGCTCAGGTAGCCAAACCTGCTGGGGTTCTGTCTGGGGCTGCGCAGGCGGAGTAAGCAGACCTCAGACCGCTGCTTGCTTCCTCCTTCCCTTGGTTACTGTGTCGGCACAGAAACACTTTGCCTGACTAGAAGGTTTAGGCACCATATGATGATGGGTTATAAAAGAGAGAAGGGGTATGTCTTAGTCAGGGTTTCTATTCCTGCACAAACATCACGACCAAGAAGCAAGTTGGGGAGGAAAGGGTTTATTGAGCTTACACTTCCACACAGCTGTTCATCACCAAAGGAAGTCAGGACTGGAACTCAAGCAGGTCAGGAAGCAGGAGCTGATGCAGAGGCCATGGAGGGATGTTACTTACTGGCTTGCTTTCCCCAGCTTGCTCAGCCTGCTCTCTTATAGAACCCAAGAATACCAGCCCAGAGATGGCACCACCCACAAGGGGCTCTCCCCCACTTGATCACTAATTGAGAAAATGCCCCATAGCTGGATCTCATGGAGGCACTTCCCCAACTGAAGCTCCTTTTCCTATGATAACTCCAGTCTGTGTCAAGTTGACACACAAAACTAGCCAGTACAGGGTATTAGGGAGTGTGGCATGGCGGCATGGGGGAAGGGGGGTGCCTAGGCCGGCCCAGGCCCAGGCACCTCTTCCCCCTGAGGGACCACACACACACACACAGACGTGGTATAGAAAAGAGTTTATTCAGGGAAGAGGATGGGAGTTAATGGTGTAGTGGAGGCAGAGAGAAGGAGAGAGAGAGAGAGAGAGAGAGAGAGAGAGAGAGAGAGAGAGAGAGAGAAGAGAAGTAGAGAGGAGTGGAGGCCAGCCATGACCAAGTGGAGAGAGGGGGGAAGGGAGAGCCCAAGAGGGACAGAGAGGTGAGAGCTAAGAGGGGGAGCAATGAGAGAGAGATGAGAGAGAGAGGAGGGGCAGGCAGCCCCTTTTATAGTGGGCCAGATATATGGGACGGGGCATACCTGGCTATTGCCAGGTAACTGTGGGTGGAGCTTGGACAGAATGCCAATATAAGAACTCAGTTTATGCAAATACGACAAGTTACAGATGAGATCACAGTGGTACATTCCCGACCATTGCGAATAACGCATAAACAGTTGGGTGAATATCTCAGTGGGGCCAGGACAAAATAAGAACCCGTCCCTGTCCCTCACACTGTGTAAGCTGAGGCACTGCTCTGGCGCAAAGGTTCATGGGAGCATTTCTTTTTCCTACTCTGAGCTTCATTGCGGGTTTTTTTTTTTTTCCTTCTCAAAACCATTAATTTCCCAGCATTGGCTCTTCACCCCACATGAAGTAAAACACTAAGAATGTTTATTTTCTACTCTACCTTTTTCTTTAAAATATTTTTCTTATTTTTTGAGATTGTATTATCAGTCCCCTGCTTTCCTTTTCTTCCCTCAAAGCCTCTCATATACCTTACCCTCTCCATTTTCTTTTAAATTCATGACCTCTTTTCCTTTAATTTTTGTTTTACGTATACTCAGGGCTGAAATTAATAGAGTTGATACAAACAAACAATAAAAAGAGTGAAACAAAGAGTAGGTTTTTTTTTTCTTTTTGTTTTTTATTGGATATTTTCTTATTTACATTTCAAATGTTTTCCTCTTTCCAGGTCTCCCCTTCAGAAGCCCCCTATCTCATCCCCCTCCCCTGCCTTTATGAGTGTGCTCCCCCACCCATCCACCCACCCACTCCTATCTTCCCGCCCTGGCATTCTCCTACACTGAGGCATTGAACAACCTCAGGCCCAAGGGTCTCTCCTCCCACTGATGTCCAACAGAGGATGTCCAACAAGGCCGTCCTCTGCCACATACACGGCCAGAGTCATGGGTCCCTCCTTTGGTTGGTGGGTCCAATCCCCAAGGAGATCCAAAGGGTCTGACCAAGTTGACACTGTTGTTCCCTCCATGGGGCTGCAAATCCCCTCAGCTCCTTCAGTCGCTTCTCCAACTCCTCCATCAGGGACCCCCCCCCCACACACACACACTCAATCCAATGGCTGGCTGCAAGCATTCAACTCTGTATTTGTCAGGCTCTGGCAAAGCCTCTCAGGAGAAAGTCATATCAGGCTCCTGTCAGCAAGTGCTTCCCAGCATCCACATGAGAATCCCAGTTTGGTGACTATATATGGGATGGCTAATATCCATTTATCAATGAGTGCATACCGTGTGTGTTCTTTTGTGACTGAGTTATCTCATTAAGGATGTTATTTTCAAGTTCCATTCATTTGCCTGAGAATTTCATGAAGTCACTGATTTTAATATCTGAGCAGTATTCCATTGTGTAAATATACCACATTTTCTATATCCATTACTCTGTTGAGGGACATCTGGGTTCTTTCCAGCTTCTGGCTATTATAAATATGACTGCTATGAACATAGTGGAGCACGTGTCCTTATTACATGTGGAAACATCTTCTAGGTATATGCCCAGGAGTGGCAGGTAGTAGCCTCAGGTAGAGCTATATCCGGTTCTCTGAGGAACCGCCAGACTGATCTCCAGAGTGGTTGTACCATCTTGCAACCCCACCAGCAGTGGAGGAGTGTTTTTCTTTCTCCACATCCTCGTCAGCACCTGTTTTCTCCTGAGATTTTGATCTTAGCCATTCTGACTTGTGTGAGGTGAAATCTTAGGGTTGTTTTGATTTGCATTTCCCTGATAACTAAGGATTATAACTGCCCGCAGCTACATCGAACGGGTTACCTGGAAGGGAAGCTGGGGATGTATGGGAAGGTGGCAAAAAAGAAATGGAGACCAAGATAACACCTGCGATTCAAGGTCTCAAAGTTTAATGGAGAACTCCCAATATATATAGTCAGGGGGGAAAGGGCTGGAAGCTTCTCAGCAGAACTGGTTCAGTTGCTCCACAGGTGGCTAGTGTTTCTCAGGAAACTGCAGGTCCTTGAAGAACAATAGGCTTCACCTTGGTCTGAGCACTCCACCCTAGGTGGAATGTCAAATTCCTGCCAGGTGGCATGGCACCTCAGTAAGGCTCTCTACAAAGGATGGTGAACATTTTTTTAGATGCTTCTTGGCCATTCAAGTCTCCTCAGTTGAGAATTCCCTGTTTAGCTCTGTTCCCCATTTTTTAATAGGGCTATTTGGTTCTCTGGAGTCTAACTTCTTGAGTTCTTTGTATATATTGGATATTATCCCTTAAGAGTAGTTTTTTTTTTAATTGAGAAAATTATTAAGATTGATCCCAATTAAGTAATAGTCAGAGAGAGAGAAAATCCAAGTTAGCAAAATCAGAACTGAAAAGAGGGACATAACAGATACTGAGGAAATCCAGAAAAATCCCAAAGATAGACGTTAAAACCTGAACTCTAGCAAATTGGACAATCTGAAAGAAATGGATAATTTTCTTGATAAATACCACTTGCCAAAGTTATATCAAGACCAGATAAATAATTAAAATAATCCTATAACCCCTAGTAAACTAGAAGCAAGAATTGAAAGCTTACCAAGCAAAGGAAAAAAAAAAAGAGTTTAGAACCAGATAGTTTTAGATCAGAATTCCATCAGGTCTTCATAGAAGAGTTAATGCCAATACTCTTCTAATTATTCCACAATAAAATTGGAGGGAGCATTACTCAATTCACTTTATGTGGCCACAGTTGTTGTGATGTCCAAACCATATAAGGACAAAGAAAGAGAACTATGGACCAAGTTTTCTTATGAACATAGATGCACAAATTCTCAATAAAATACTGGATAACCAAATCCAAGAACACACACAAAAAGATCATCTACTGTGATCAAGAAGCTTTCATCCCAAAGATGGAGGGATGCTCCAACCTGCACAGATCAATAAATGTAATTTGCCATATAAATGAACTGAAGCACAAAAAAATACACGATTATCTGATTAGATGTAGAAAAGGCCTCTGATAAAATCCAAAACCTCTTCATGATAAAAGTTGTGGAGAGATTAGGGATACCAGGGACATAACTCAGCATAATAAAGGCCATTTGTAGCAAGCCCATAGTCAACATTAATTTAAATTGAAAGAAACTCAAAGAAATTTCAAAATCAGAAAAAAGTTCAGGTTGCCTTTTCTTCCACATCTACTCAATTTAGCGTTAGAGTATAAATAAGACGCCTGAAGGAGATCAATGGGATTCAAACTGTAAGGGAAGGAGTGAAATTATCTTTAATTTTAGATTTTTATGATATTATATATATCATATATAATACATATTATATATATGATATCATATATATGTATAT
Source organism: Apodemus agrarius (assembly GCA_964023405.1). Taxonomy (NCBI): domain Eukaryota; kingdom Metazoa; phylum Chordata; class Mammalia; order Rodentia; family Muridae; genus Apodemus; species Apodemus agrarius. Next base: position 20,027,127 of record OZ030013.1, read on the forward strand.
ATGTTATACTAAAGATTTCACCAGGAAATTCATACACTGATATAACACTTTCAGCAAAGTAGCTAGTTAATTAACTCATAAAAACAATCAGTAGCCTTCCTACATATGATATACGCATGGACTGAGAAGGAAACCAGGAAAACTACACTTCTTACAGTAGTCTCAAATAATATAAAATATCATGGGGTAACTCTAACCAAGCAAGTGAAAGAAGATTTGTATGATAAAAAATTTAAGACCCTGAAGGAGGAAAGTAAAGATCCCAGAATATGGCAAGATCTCCTATGCTCATGGATTAACATAGCAAAAATGGCCGTCTTAACAAGAGCAATCTACAGTTCAATGGAATCACCACCAAAATTCTAACACAATTCTTCACAGATCTTGAATGGACAACTTTCCACTTCATATGGAAACACAAAAACCTCAGGATAGCTAAAATAATCCTGAACAATAAACAATCAGAAGTTTCTAATCTGAAGTTGTACTACAAAGATAATAGTGATAAAACTGCATCCAAAAATTGGACACCTTCATCTATGGAATCCAATTGGAGACACAGACATAAGTCTATACATGTATGGACACCTGATATATAAAGAGATGAGAAATACACACTGGAAAAAAGAGAGGATCTTCAACACCTGGTGCTGGCTATTTCAGCCTGAAGAAGAATCAAATAGACCCATGGTTATCACTCTGAGAGAAATTCAACTTAAATGTACCTGCGGTGTCAGCATAAAACCAGACACACTGAACCCGACAGAAGAGAAAGTAGGGAATCTCCTTGAATGCATTAGCACAGGAGACAGCTTCCTGAACAGGACATACTCTCAGTGCAGGCACTGAATCAACAATGAATGCATGGGATCTCACCAAGCTGAAAACCTTCAGTAAGGCAAAGGGGCACTGTCAATCAGACAAGAACGTAGCCTACAAAATGGAAATTTTTTTTATTAACTCCACATTTGATAGAGGACTAATGTCCAAATTATATAAGAAACTCAAGATACGAGGTCTTAAAAAAACCAAATAACCGGGGCCGGGCGTGGTGGCGCACGCCTTTAATCCCAGCACTTGGGAGGCAGAGGCAGGCGGATTTCTGAGTTTGAGGCCAGCCTGGTCTACAGAGTGAGTTCCAGGACAGCCAGGACTACACAGAGAAACCCTGTCTCGAAAAACAAAAAAACCAAAAAAACAAAAAAGCAAACAAAAAAACCCCAAATAACCTAATTAAAAAATGAGGAAGAGATCTAAATAGAATTCTTAGAAGAATATATTCAAGTGGCTGGGAAACACTTAAAGAAATGTTCAACATCCTTAGCCATCAGGGAAATGCAAATCAAAACTATTCATTTGAGGCCCAACTCTATTGATGATGCAGACCACACTGTGTGTGTGTGTGTGTGTGTGTGTGTGTGTGTGTATGTGCTGTGTATGATGTGTGATGTATGTTTAAATCTGTGAGTGTGTTAGTGGTGTGTGTGATGTGTGTGATGTATATGTGTGGTGTGAATAGGTAGTGAGTATATGTGATATCTATGTGGTTTGAGTGTATGATGTGTATGTGTAAGAGTGTGTATGAATGTGTTTGTGTAAGAGTATGTGTGGTGTGTGTGATGTGTGTTGGAGTGTGTGTGTGTTTATTTAAGTAATTCTAACTCGCCTAAATATCTGAAACATCTCTGAATTTCTGTTTTCAAGTGCATGCTTACGAAAACCAAGACCAGTTCAAGAGCAGGACAAGGAGAAGCATCTAGCCACCTACAAGAAGCCCGATAAGCCATAATTTTTAAATTTGTGTTTTTCTACCAGTGGCTAACATAATGTTATAATACTTGAATTCAGACTCAACAGATTTCAGGCATCTCTTGGAATCAGAATGAAAGCTATTTTAGCTCTGAGTTACATAAGACTTGGAATTACATAAGACTTCACGGGCAATGGTTCTGAAAGCACTTGGGACCTCTGTGAGACCTGAAGCTATTATAGCCAAAGGAAACGCTCAGAACAGAGGAACGAAGCCAGAAAGAACCGGAAATGAGGAGTCTCCAAAACAGGGGAGCAAGTCTGAGAGAGAGCGACCAAGAGCCTCCAAGGAGCTGACATGATGCAAAGATTAAACGTGGATTTCATTTTTTCCCTCTGTTTCTTTTCAATTAAATTTCCCCAGGAGTCTGTGGTTTTGAGCATTATACAATGTAGCTGCGTTTGAGTACCTCAAAATAGGGAGAGGCAGGGAATTATAGCATTGTCCTATGAACATCATTATTTAGAGCTATAGTTTTTATAATTTTAGGGGCTCATGGAACGTTTGGGGGTAATCTAACTCTCAACTTCTGATAGTGAAATGTATAACAGTGTAATTACACACACACACACACACACACACACACAGACGCAGAGAGAGAGAGAGAGAGAGAGAGCTTCACAGAGTCACATAATTTGTCCCTGGGTCTGGATAAATAATGTGTTAACCTTGATTGGGTACATACCATGCCAGATATTCAGCTAAGTACTTTATCCGACTCAATTTTCACGATCATTTTATGATTCAGATATCTTGATGTGCTTAGAGGGGTTAAACAACACACTCCAACTTGCACAGATCAAATGGAGGAGACAATATTAAACCCAAGGCGGGCTATTTTTCCAGTTCTTTGCATTCCTTAGTTGCCTGTGGTCCACAGTCCAGGGTTGTGGCCCCCTAAGCCTTCTCCCTTCCATGGCCATATGATATGTGTGTTGTTATAGTTCAGGTCTTGGCTCTGTAGCCGTGCTGATGAGACTTCGCTGGTGTAACTTCAGGGGTTCTTTCTAGGAGACACAATCCCACAGCAAACTCCCCGATCTTCTGGCTCTTACAATCTTTCTGTCCTCTCTTCATTAACGATCACTGAAGCCCCAGGAAGAACGGCTCTTATACAATATCAGTGGTCATCCCTGAAAACATACAGGCAAAGAACATTATATAGAATAAGAAGGTCATATTTATATATTTAGGAATATGTATGTATTAATGTATTTACACACACATACACACACACATATATGTAAGAACACACACATGTAAGAACAATTAGACAAAAAGAGGCTATTAATTTGAGACAGACAGCAAGGTGAGGGTATATGCAAAGGGTTAGAGGGAGGAACAGAATGGGAAATGATGTAATTCTATTATAATTGAATATGTTATTATAAAATCAATGAAAGTTGGCTACAGAGCCTAAGTTTTCTTCCTCATTGATCATAGAAACATTGAGACTAGGCTCTCCCTTGTGCATGGGAGACAAGCACCCTGTCACTGTGCTGCATCCATAGGTACCGAGATTTTACTCACCACTGCCCTAGTCCCCTTTATAACTGGAGGACGTCGGATGACGTAAAATAAAACTGGGCCCAGGACCAAGAGAGTCACGTCTCCATTCTCCTCCCATATGTCTCGTCATGGTCAAAACATGTTAAACAAATCCAAAATAATCTTAGGAATAAGAAAAAGTGCATGGAAGAAAATCATCCTTAGCCAGTGCCTCAGGGATATGTGTGAACACTACAAATTGACATTTGTAGTGATGATTGATTGACACTTACAGTCTTCCCTTTTCCGAGCATTATATTGGAAACGCCTGGTCTTGTCACTGGTCACAAAATATATTTTTGTGGATTATTCTGTCATTGTCGTCATCACCATCACCATCACCACCACCATCACCATCTCCACTATCACCATCACCACCACCATCACCATCTCCACTATCACCATCACCATCATCACCATCACCATCACCACCATCACCACCATCACCATCACCATCACCACCATCACCATCACCACCACCATCACCATCACCATCATCACCACCATCATCATCACCACCACCACCATCACCATCACCATCACCATCACCATCCCCACCATCACCACCACCATCACCATCACCATCACCATCACCACCATCACCATCACCATTATCACCATCATTACCATTGTGTGTGTTGGGTTGGGGCACACAAGAGCCATGGCACACAATTGGAGGCCAGAGGACAATTTCGTAGACTCAGTTTATCCCTTCTACCTTTTTATAGGTTCCAGGGATGGAACCCAGGGCCCCCCCCCAAGGCTCACGAGCTAAGCACTTTTGCTTGCTAAGCCATCTCACGGACCCTCTAGGGACCGCTCATGAATGGCTGTAGTGTTCTAATGAAGACTCGTGGCCTCCTTTAAATTAAACCGTCCCACCAGTCATTCACTTCTCTGTAAAACTCAGGCTTCCTTTTTGGTTGAATGGAGACGAAAGCCTTGACTCGTTTACCCCAGGATGAACATTGTGTGGAGAACGAATGCCGTATACTTGAGTGCGTATGGAGTGGGGAAGACAGCATTACTTCGTTTACCTTCTTGAAAGGACATTCGGTTCAGTAGGAGAGTCGCGCGGTTACTTTGTGCTACTGCACTGGGACACTATTTCCAGTCTATCCCACGGACAGAGAGTTTTGTGCCGTTTTTATGGGGTTGGATGTACACGTTCATGACTTTGATTCCTGTATTTGGGAGGCTGAGGCAGAGAGATCGTAAGCTCAGTGCTAGCACAAAGCCACATAGCAAGAACGTCTAGACTCAACCACAAGTAAATAATGCCTCTCTGTAGGTTTTACCAGAGATTATGACTGGGGTGGAGGAACAGAAGGAAAATGAAGGAGAGGAGTTATCTCTTTATTCTGCAAATAATGCTAAAACCATTAACAAGTCTTTCATTTACACACACGTGTTTTTACTGAACTTTGTTTCATTTCTTGTGCTAAGGACAGCACCTAAGGGTCCACTCATCCTCAGTGTATAATCTAAGGCTACATCGTTACCCCAGCCTATTTAGAGTTAGATGATAAATTGCATGGCCAAAACCAAATTAGCACTAGCTAATGTCCATTTAGTCCTTCTTTAAAAACTTGAGATTTACCTATGTAGATTACTCATGAGAATAGAGGAATGACTGAAGATATTTCTTTAATAAAATTAGACTTAAAGGTCTATGAGCTTACCTGTTTGCATTAACAGCCAAGTCATCTGTTTGAACTACATCGTTGTCTTGCTTGATGAGACAGCATAGGCATAGATGTAATTGTTAGCAAGCAGGCATCCTCGCCACCTGTGCCAGGGACCCAGTGACTGCAGTATATGTCATCATTACCTGACAAGATGGGCCACATGCCTACTGTCACCATATCCTCCTCCTGAGCACGTGCTACATCCTCTTATAAATGGCCAGTCCCTTCCCTCCCTGCACTCCTCCGTCCCTCCACCCTTGGCCAGAGGCAGCCTCTGTATACCCCCTCCCCAATAAACTCCCAAATGAGATCTACTGCATGGAGAGACTTTGCAGCATCTGTCACTTAGGTCACAATGGTAATGGAAGGTCTGTCCTCTTCTCACATACCTGGCCTCTCCAGTGTCTCTGGTCATTTCACATTCTCAGTGACCTCTCCATCTGCATCTTCTGGTTCCTATGGTTAGGCACTGAGTCGTGGCCCATGTACGGCCAACAATGTGATGAAATAATCCAGCACAGGTTTCAATCCTTTCCCCAAGGTTTGAACTCTGCACTCAGCCATGGGCCGGGAAGAACGAGACTTAATGTCTGTGTCTCCCTTTGGGTGCAATGTAATTGAGTACAGGTGCCCTGAAGCTAGCGGGCCTTCCTACTTGTGTACAAAGTATTTGATAATTGGGCATTAAAGCCAATCATTTCCAAATACATATAAGTCACCAGTACCAATGTTTTAGAAAAGACTACAATAACTTTTACCTAGATTGTTGCACGTTTCCTGATCAGTCCCTCTCTGAATCCTTCCTTCCTTCTGCTCCCTCATTCTCACTCCTATCCCTTTCTTTCCTTTCTTTTTCATTATTACCCATAGGTACCACTCACCTTCTATTTCTGAAGGTGAATTCACTTTGGAACCAATTGCTTTAAAAAATAAAAAGTAAAAATAAACAAACCAAACAGTAGTCTTACACGTAAAGACGAGTAAGATAAGACAGTCTGTGAAGCCTTTGCAAACCACTGCTCCCCCAGGCCTGTTGTTGTCTGTCTTTGGATTACACCTGCAGTAAACTTTCTCTTGTTCCCTGAGTCTCTCCACCTTCTGTTCTCAGGGCCTTTTGCTAGAGTTGCACATCTGCAGGATGTCCTTCCCCTCTGGTTTGCATACTCAGATTTAAAGATCTACCTCTGGGAAGTCTTCTCTGACAGCCTCAGGCTGCCAGTCACTGGTTCACTCCTCTCTGTTTCCTGTTACTGAATCAGGGTTCATTTATATATACATTCTCTAGCTAGTTTGGTATTTAGAAGACAAGACTTGTATAACCTGACTTTCAGTTCTCCATGTGTATATATATATATATATATATATATATATATGTATGTATATATACATATATTGATGGGAAGAAGGGAAGAATACATAAAGAATGAATAGAATATTCAATTATCACTTGGGACTCAATATGCTGAAAATGGCAGTTATAAATATATATATGGATTGAGGTTTCCTTTATGCTGTGGATCTTGAATTTCATTGCACATTTATTTCTGACTAATAGACAAGATCATAGATTGGAGGAGAAATGTTTTCACACTTGTAGCTATGTTAACTCTCATTACCAGAAATCGTGAAATTAAAGGTTTCTTCCTATAGGAGGTAGAAAGAAATGTGTGAATTGAGTTGAACATGAAATGATTGGGGTTAGGTTCCAGCCCATTTTCAACCAGCAACAACAGGTTTCTGCTTGTACGAACATTTGTGGAACAGAGAGTACGAATGTCTGTTATCAACAAACTCAAATGGTGTGTAACTAATTCACCTGGGGCATGATACCGGCTTTGACTTGAAGTTCTAACAGCAGCTTGCATGTGGGTGCCTTGAGAAAGCCACAGTGCTTTTGGTGGGAACGAAGGGACAGCCCCACAGTTTTGTGCATGTTGTGTTACCAATGGCCAGTGTTGTGTTTAGCTTGTTCTGCACTGCTGGGGGTTTAGACATCCATATTGACACATCATGTCTGGGCTCCCTTCCTCTCTTGAACCATTGATAGCAAGAATCCCACAGCCCTACAGGTCAAATGTCCTTTTCTCTCCCCCTTCTTCACATTTCATTACTGTCTTGTATTCTATCAAAGCTTACGTTCCCAGCATATTTGATGGATTTAGTGGTCTCCAAATTGCATCTTTATCTTTGTCATTTCTTCTAAGCTCCAGCCAGCTACAACATCCATTATAACACTTCCACTACCAACTGTAATGATTTATATATGCTTGGTCCAGAGAGTGGCATATTAGGAGGTGTGGCCTTGTTGGAGTAGGTATGTCTCTGTGGGTGTGGGCTTAGGACCTTCACCTTAGCTACCTGGAAGTCCGTCTTCCACTAGCAGTCTTCAGATGAAGATGTTGGACTCTCAGCTCTGCCGTACTATAGTGGATGCTGCCATGCTCCTGCCTTGACGATAATGGATTGAACCTCTGAACCAATTAAATGTTATCTATGATTTGCCTTGGTCATGGTGTCTGTTCACAGCAGTAAAACCCTAAGACACCAACTGAACTGATAACTTCATCTTCATTCTTAAGTTTTTTTCTCATACCTCTGGAAGAATGGCATCATACAGTCACTTGAAACCACCTTTCTCTTGACATTTCCCTATGATTTTTCTTTCCCCTACAATATATAGATTTAACCATTTACTCCTTTCTGTTTTACTCTTAAGTCTTCAGGATGTTTTTCTCTACCCCACTACATAGCCTCAGTCTAACAATCTGCAGCACCTTTCCAGAAAACCACCACAGGAGATACCTGGCTGGCTTGTATCCACTCAGGCCATCCTCCAAACAGTAGTCATAGGTCTTTATTATTTATTTGGACAGGGTCCTACAGTGTAACTCAGGCTGGCTTTGAGCATGTGATCCTTCTGTCTCAGCCTTGTCACTGTTGGGTTTACTGATGTGTGCGCCTGCATATTGATCCAGACTAGTCTTTTTAATGTAAAAATCAGATGATATGCCTGATTTCCTTATTAAGAATAATTATTTTGTATTCATAATTATTTTTAAAAACAACATAATTGTCCATATCTCTGTGTATGTATATATGCATATGTTTAAAATCGACTTCTATATAGTGGTAATATCACACCAGGCAGTTTTCTGAGCTATTTGTAAGGACTGATTTAATTCTTACAAGTTTACAAAGTAACTATTATTGATAATGGGAATATTGGAATGCCTGCACACGTGACAAAGCCTTTCTGGACCTTTGGGTGGGCTTTGCTCAGAAGTTATGGTGCTAGACAGTCACACAGAACTTCCTCTGAGTCAGTGGCATTTGATGAAACTCATCGATCACAGATGGTGAGTTTTAGAGAGAAGTTTGTTGTTGTGAATTCATACAGTGGAATCTCAGGGGGAGGGAAGAAAGAAGGGAGAAAGAGAGAGAGTTGCTGTGTTGCAATAGAGCATCTCTCTGTCTCTCTGTCTCTCTGTCTCTCTGTCTCTCTGTCTCTGTCTTTCTCTTTGTCTCTTTGTCTCTATCTCTATTTCTCTGTGTCTATGCCTCTCTATCTCTGTCTCTGTCTCTGTCTCTCTCTCCAGCAGCAACAGCAGCAGAATTGCTATATAAAAGAAGGGATCCCAGGAAGTAAGGTAGTCTTTTTAAGTTGCTGGTCTTTTGAATTGCTAGTCTTATAAAGGACGATGGCAGAAAGTGGGGTGAGGTATGGGAAGGAGGTAAGATGGCAGCCCATTAGGCCCAACTAGACATCTAGATGTCTCCTCTTAGAGTCAGTCATTTCGTCACAGAGAGACCCTTAAGCAGGGATGCTCATTCAGGAGAAAACAAAGGCACAGGAAACAGAACTCTTAGCTGGCATTTTTGGACTCTAGCGAGGACATTCTCAGAATTGCTGCTTTGGGGGGTCTTTGCCCTATTGGATCAGCTGAGATCTGCAGTTCTGCCCAATACCACCTTATCCTACATATTTGGAAACTGGACAATTAGAGAAAATAATTTGCTCCGGGCCTCACTGTTAGTGTGTGGTGCATGGCCCTGGGCCCCCGTGCTTCATGGTCTTTGTTACCACTAAAAACAAGGGCTTTGTTGTTGTTGTTGTGGTGTTTTTTTTTTTTTTTTTTTTTTTTTTTTTGTCCTTGGAAAGAAAGGTGCAGAGTTAGCAGGCTGTTTTCTGGGGCACAATATCGTCCAATCTCTTAGACTTTCAGCCAGTTCATCTGCCTGCTTTCTGACTCATTTCCAGTTTCACTGACTCGATATCGCTCTTCTCGATATCGCTCTTCTGGAATGTGCCACCCTGCATGCCAAATCAGGGCGTCTGCTCATTTCCCATCTTTTTCTGAACCAAGCTTGGGTTCTTCTCCCAAAGTAAGGCTTCCTGTGTCTCTACCAGGCATGTACATGGGTCCTTTGCATTTCCAGACCACAGCTGTCTTCTGCTTAGGTACCTGTGCTCCATCAGGGCCTCGGCCTTGTGTCTCCTATTTCCTGCCTGTTGAAAATTTCAACCTTCTGCAAAAAATGTCTGTCATTTAAATAGTAGAGTTATATTCTCAAAGGAGTTTGCTCGCCGTGTGCATGAGCATAAGGGAGTGAGGGAGTAAGACAGACATCTTTCTTTCTATGCTTTCTAAAGCATAAAAGTTTTCTGAATGAAAATCAGACGTAAGTACAGGACTATACAGATACCTTGCTCTCAGCAATCAAGGTTCATGACTGAGACATGCATGCAGAAATTAGATGAATAAGAGGAGCACATATGAATGTAATATAGACCTTGTATAACACAAGGGCCTTCCAGTAACAGTGAACACCTAAAGAAATAAGCTTTATTGGGTTTTGTTTGTTTATTTTTTTATTTTATTTTAGTTTCTTCTCCTCTTTGGAGGCTGGGCCTCACTATGTAGCACAGGCTGGTTTCCAATGTATGATCCTCCTGTCTCAGCGTCTCAAGTGCTTGGATGATTAAAGGTTTCTTGTGTTGTTTGCACTTGGTTTGAAGTGAACAGTTGGGAGAAAGTGTGAACGGATAAGAGGGTAATGATCTAAAGGCAATGACCAAGGGTAGGGGTGAGGATACAGCAAGGGCGGGTAGGGGTGAGACTATAGCAAGGGCGGGCCAGTTGGGATCCTCGGTACCCCTTTGTCTTCAGGACAGGGTGCTCCCTCCTCTGTGTTAGGCTCCATCTCATGGGATGTTCTTAGGGCTGTGCAGGAAAGGTGAGCCAAGACAGGTGACAGTGAGGACATGTTCGGATACCACGCTGAACTCTGTGAGAAGGAAGAAAGGGGAAGGAGGGGTGGGGTGTGGAGGGAGAAGAATACTGCAAGAAACAATTATAGAGGCCCATTCAGAAAAAAAAAACAAAACACATGATTGGTCAGCTCATAAATAATGCCTATTTGTTTATCAAGTTAGTTTAAATTAAGTGAGGATTTTGCTTTTCTTCTTTTAAATCCAGAATTATCTCTCTGATTCTCCTCAGGACAAACTCCTTCTGAGAATGCACAGCCTTTCTAAAACTTAACATGGCTGAAAACAAACTCCTCTTCTTACTAGCTAACCAAATGCCTCGATGGCTCCATTTCAGTTAGTAGTGTGGCCTGCTCTGCTTGGCCTTTTTGATTCTTCTTGTATCCTTCATGATATTTATTTATTTATTTATTTATTTATTTATTTATTTAGACAGGTTTCAATATGTTGCTCTGGCTGATCTGGAACTCATTATGAAGACCCCGATGGCTTCAAAACTCACAAATCTTTTTTAACCATGTCCTGCCTCCCAGGACTGTGACTTAAGGTGTACGGCACTACCCTTGACTTGCCCTCCACTCTTAAGTTGAACATGTTTGTCGGTTATTTTGATATACAATTCTTGGTCTATCACAGTATTTCTTAATCTTTATGACAAACAAGTAAGATATTATCACAGTTTACCTGATGGTAAGGGAAGTACAATTGGCCAAACTCTACACACTTATCATTTGACACTTAGACATCCGAAATGAATTCTACCTGGGAGCGAAGCTCACACTTATTTTGCAGGTGAATCCATTCAGCTTCTGGAACCTTCTCAGGAACCACTCTAGATGTTGATCTCTTCTTGAGATTTTTTTTAAATTTTGTTTTTCTTAAGATTTATTTACTTATAATAGACCAATTTATAATATTTTTATTCCTCTATAATATAGACCAATGTGTGGGTGATTTGGTTCTTCTGAGAAGGGGAACAAAATACTCAGAGGAACAAAGATGTAGACAAAGTGTAGAGCAGAGACTGAAGGAAAGGCCATCCAGAGTCTGTCCTACTGGGGGATTCCTCCCAGATACAGTCACCAAACCTCGTCACAATCGTGGATGCCAAGAAAGGCTTGCTGAAAGGAGCCTGATATGGCTGTCTCCTGAGAGGCCCTTCCAGAGCCTGATAAATACAGAGGCAGGTGCTCATAGCCAATGATTGGACTGAGCACGGGGTCCCCAATGGAGGAGCTAGAGAAAGGACTGAAGGAGCTGAAGGGGTTTGCAACCTCATAGGAAGAACAACAATATCAACCAACCAGACCGCCCCCACCCCCCAGAGTTCCCAGGGACTAAGCCACTAACCAAGGGGTACACATGGCTCTAGCTGCATATGTAGCAGAGGATGGTCTTGTCAGGCATCAATGGGAGAAGAGGTCCTTGGTCCTATGAAGGCTCAATAGATGCCCCCAGAGTAGGGGAATCGAGGGACGGGGAGGAGAGAAGGGGTGGGTGGAGGAACACCCTCACAGAAGTAGGGGGAGGGAGGATGGGATAGGGGCTATCCGAGAAGGGGTGGAATACTGGGAAAGGGGATAACATTTGAAATGTAAATACAGAATATATATATGTGTATATGTGTGTGTGTATACACACACACACACACACACACACACACATATATATGATTTATTTATTTACATGAGTGCTCTATCTGCATGTATGCCTGTACCTGTATAGCAGAAGAGTGCACCAGGTCCCATTACAGATGGTTGTGAGCCACCATGTGGTTGCTGGGAATTGAACTCAGGCCCGCTGGAAGAGCATGCAATGCCCTTAACCGCTGAGCTATCTCTCCAGCTCTTCTTGAAGCTTTGTAACAGTTACTCTGAGGTACATCTACATTCAAGCAGCAATATGCCTATCAACCAACCAGACCGCCCCCCTCCAGAGTTCCCAGGGACTAAGCCACTAACCAAGGGGTACACATGGCTCTAGCTGCATATGTAGCAGAGGATGGCCTTGTCAGGCATCAATGGGAGGAGAGGTCCTTGGCCCTATGAAGGCTCAATAGATGCCCCCAGAGTAGGGGAATAGAGGGACAGGGAGGAGAGAAGGGGTGGGTGGAGGAACACCCTCATAGAAGTAGGCTTATTTACCAAACCAAACGAGAAATTCCTAGAAGGCAGAGCTTATGTCTTTTTTTTTTTTTTTATCTTTCTTCATGGTCTAATGAATTAAAACATTCCTAAATGTTAAAATTCAGATTTAAATTAAGAATTGTCGCCTTTGTCATTCCTACTGGGGAAGAGTAAGACCACTAAGAGAGTTTTTGAGTCAAATTGGAAGTAAATACTGGCCAGGATGATGGATAATGGCTAGATCAATACCTGAGATTCCCAGAGTATGACACTAAATTACATTAGTCAGGGGATTATAAAGGCAAAGCCCACAAGACTGCCCACCTTTGTCCAATCACGGACAAGCATACATCCTGATAGACTTCCTGCCTGCTTACATGTGTACCAGCATGGAGTACCTACATGTGATTCAGCACATCCTGTACATTCTTGGAAACCAAGCTTGTTTACCGAAGTGAAAACACATGGCTTGTTATCTTGTATAAACACCCCCCCCCCAGCATTCCAGGAAGTTATCAGTCCTTGAGCGAATGGTATTTCCAGGTTAGAAGCATATTTGTCTAATAGATATCTTAAGCACAGTAATTTAAACTTAAAACATATTAGCATTCTAAAACGATCATCTAGGAATAAATGGAGTTGATTATTTTCCGGATAATGTAAGGTATTTTAGAATATTTCCATTTTTACAGCTATAGAGTTGGAGGTGTGAGAGACTAAATAGTTTGTCTAGAATCCTCCATGTAGGACACTAGAACCTAATAAAATAACCTTTAAAACATAGAGGGTTCCATGGGAATTTTAAAAAAAAAAGGTCATATCTATGATTACATTCTAATCTAATCTACATTTGTGAATTAACAGCGGTAAGGCGATACATGTGTTCTCTGATGCAGAAAGCACTTGGGGACTGAATCACAACATGTATTATAAATCCATTCAAGTGTCCAGGGGAAAACACAGAGACACAGTGACCTGCTCAGAGCCAGGCACCAAGGACAGATAAAGGTTGCTGAACATTTGATATGTAAGCTGGTCAATATTGAGTCTGGGCCACCAGAGTCTAAGAAATGGAAAGAAAAACAGAAGATCATCAGAGGTGTCAGAAAGAAAAAAAGGCAACGTGAGAAAGACCACAAGAAACAAACAAATAAGGAAATATATAGTAAACATATATATGAATATATATGAGTTCATATATATGAAAAGAAAAGATATAATTATGGAGAGGAAACTGAATGACCACAGCAAATGAGATGTAGAAAGGAAATGATGTCAATGTTTAAAGTTCACAAAAGAAAACATACCTACTTTTAATCAGATCATCTCCATTTTCCCTTACAGCAATGTTCCATTTGCCTGGGAAGCTCTCTAACTGATTACAAATTCCACTCTCTCTGTAAATTTCCTTAAATTATCCCTGGTTTAAATATCTTTTGGAAAAGTTTAGTAAATAAAAATAGTTTTTTTTCTCTTCTCGAGTAATATCAAGTATAATTTTAATATTTAATATTGTTTTATTTTATTTCTCAAAATGATTTTGAAACAAGGTTTCCCACTGTAGCCCAGGCTGGCCACAAACTGGCAGTAATCTTACCTTACTGAGTGTTGAGATTCCTCACAGGAGCCACCAGAGATGGCTGAAAACAAAGCAAAGCAAAACAGAAACAAAACGAAACGAAAAACAATAAAAGCACCTCTCTTTTTAATAAGTAGTTTACACGATACATAAGTATCTTATGGTCATTGCTTTTATTCAGTAGTGAGCCGTGGTTGCCTCCTCTGTCCTGAGAGCTTTGCTTTAGAGGTGTAGCTTCTGCTTAGTTTCAGGTAAGTAGCTTTAAATGTTATCCACATAAACCGCCAAGAAGCATTCACTTAAAAAAAAAATGTTAACAGACTGTTCTGAAGTTTTAGATAGACAGAAACGTTGAGAGGCTTTTTCAAAGAGTCCAGTGTGGGGCGTTTCGGTCTCCGTTGCCAATCTTGTGTACTCCTGTGGTGCTTTCGTTAAAACGGGGTTTCAGTATTTGTTCATAGCATGGATTCACGGATGTGTCTCTGATGTCCAGGTCTCACTTCCATTGCGTTCTTTAGGACACTAGCACACAGAGCCATCCTCTCCCTCTTTGGTTGCCTCTTGGCTCTCATGTAGTGCCTCAGACCTTCCTAGGTTTTAGGGACTGACATTTTTTATGAGTACCAGATAAGTAGTTTTGGGAAATTGTCCTTATAATCTAGAAATGTGCAACTATCTGCCATTTTTTTTTAAACATCAGAGAACTAAGTGGATTTCTCTAAATACTATAACAGGAGGTATTATGGACTGAATGTTGATGTTTCCTTACTCAGAGTTCTCTTGTTGAAATCCTGATGTCCATTCTGATGGTATTAAGAGGTGATGCTTTCAATAGGTCCTGAGCACCCAACCTTCATGGATGTATTGATATGGTACCCTTCAAAATCAGCCCTCAAGTGCTTTCTTTACCATGTGTGATCTATGGTTTTCAAGAATACCTTCATTAGAACAAGGTACTGTTTTCATCATGATCCCAGACCTTAGACCTCCAAATCTGTGAGAATTTTTTGTTGCTTAATCCATTGAATGCATAGGCATTTGTTATAGAAGCCCAAAGACATGAGACTGATGATGCAGTATTTCTGTTATCAACCTTCTGTATTGACCTCCATCAGTTGACTATGGTAACATGGTAGGGCTTGTATGGCTTTGGACCTTACCTGACAGGGTGATGAAGGAATAAAGAAAGGACAGACATGTGTACAGGAAACCTGGAATCCGGTAGACCATGAGCTGATGGAGATGCGTCAGTAGCCGGAATTATATGCCATTGAGCAAAGAGGTAGATTTATTATGTACACCTGAATGACAAGGTAGATACACCCCAGATGGTCCTCAAGCACTTTCTCTACAATTTATGATAGATAGTTTAACCAGGAAGACAAGGGTAAGCTAATCTTTGTAGGAGGTCGTTGTAGGTGAGCAATTTCAGGGTACAGCTATCCAAGTCAAGGAAGCTGTGGTTGGTAGTTTCTGCACATACTTATTTTAGCTAAATGTCAATCAATTGGAATATCTCTATGTAGTCCAAAGCACTGTGGTCTTTGACATGTATATTCTCCTCAGCTCCTTATCCTCTCCCCATAGCTATGCTTGCAGGCTCCTCTGCTGCAAAGTTAATATCTTTATTAAATATTGTATTGGCATGACACTACACTGCAACTTAGAGCAGGTGCTTCTTAGATCTTACAGTGTCTAAGGATGAATACATGGGCATTGACGCAGGAAGTGTGGCAGCAGGCAGGAAGCATGCCGCTGGAGGAGAAGGGAAGCAAGCTATTGCTGTAAACAAAGTGACCATGCTGTGTTTGGAGACGTGCACGAGGCTCTGAGGCTTTGGGCTAGAAAAGCAGTTGAATGCTGTGAGAATGGCTGAGTGGGGGCTGGAGAGATGGTTCAGTGGTTAAGAGCAGTGATTGCTCTTTCCAAGGTGCTGAGTTCAATTCCTAGCAACCACATGGTGGCTCACAACCATCTATAATAGGATCCAATGCCCTCTTCTGGTGTGTCTGAAGACAGCTACAATGTACTCATATAAATAAAATAAATAAATCTTAAAAAAAAAAGAAAAAAGAATGACTGAATGGGCCCTCCTAGTAGGCGCTTAGAAGACAGTAGCTAGATATCTTAAAGGCTTTGGGCACTGGAAACTCTTCTAAATTGGTTTGTGTGTTTAATCTTCTACATTTTAAAAGCAGGGTCTTACTGTATAGTCAAAGCTGGTCTTTGACTCACAGTGGAACCATAGGCATGGACATCACATCTCACCCTAGTTTTTAAACATTAGGTTTTGGTACTATTGGATGCTGTAGACTCACCTGGCGTAGTTCCTCCTATAGCTCTAGAACTAGTCAGTTTTTCATTGAGCATCGACTTTTGCTGCTTGAGAATGGTATCCTAAAACCAAGGAAAGAGACATCGGTATAATGCTCGAAAGTCTCGCTCTGCTCATGGATGATGTCCTTCTCAAGGACAAAACTGGCTTTGAAATTGAAGTAAAGCAAAGAGATATTTTTTTTCTCCCTCTATTGCCAAATGCTCTTAAGATAATTTAAGGACAAGTTCCTTCCTGAACAGTAAGCAGAGAATTAATAAATGGTTGGTTAGACATTCAAAGGGAATATTACTTATTATTTGAACAATTTAGAAAGATCAGTGGGAAAACTTTTGTTAATGTATTAGTCTTACCAAAAGAAATCTTTGCAAATTCAAACCACATTTGAATCTTCAGAATTACTACAATCTTTACCATCATTCATTCTCCTAACTTCTGAATGGAATAAAGAATAAAGTAAAGATGGGGGGGGGGATCCTCTATTATGTGGTTTCCATTTGTAAATTATTTATTAGATCTGCCAATATTTTAAATATTGAAATAATAAATGGACTTCTCACTTATTGTCTACTATTCATTCTGCTAATTACTTTACACAGTCATTCTTACATTTTTTTGAAGGCATTATAAGAAGTGGGCCTGGATATGCAACATATGTGTAATTCAATAAACCAAACCCATGTGCAGAAATGACAGCAAAAGCAAGAGCAAAGGCTGCTACCCCATCCCAGCTTGTTAGAAGCAAAGGACACATGCCAGATATAACCCTGCTCAGGTTGAGAAGGATGCTCATTTAAGGAAGCGTATACAGTAGAGGAGTGTTTAGAGCAAAATGCAATTGTAGCGTAAAATGTAGAAGTGTTTCCATCTGTAGAAAGACTTGAGTTCTGGAGTTAGGGTTCCCACATCACCCTGTTGCCTAGTAACAGGATGAGCCTGGAACTTTGAGCTCCCAGGTTCCAATCTACTGTACTTCCTCTAGTTCTCTGAGCCATTCCTTAAAGTCAGTCGCACACAGAGATGACGTGGAAATATTACAGGAAAGCCAATGCCGACAAGGGAAACCTGAAGCTCGAAGACGCAGTAGATGGGTTGATGGGACCTTCTCCCAGCTGTGCCAAGCCAGCACCATGTCTAACAAAGATGGGCAACACTGCGAGTCAGCGTGAAAGGGATGGTTCGCCTCCTACCCGTGCCCCTTATCTCATCTGCTTCCCTTTCCTCTTCCCCTTCCTGTTCTTCTTTCTCTTGCTTTTGTTCTTATTGGGACATATGGACATAGTTGGGAAGAACAAACTAAAATTTCAAGGGTGGTAAGTACTTTCCATTAATTCTTGCTCTTTCTGATCAGTGTGTGTGTGTGTGTGTGTGTGTGTGTGTGTATAAAACAGTGCATTCTTGCTCATGTACCTCTTGGGTCATTAAAACCATGATCATTTATTATAAAATGGCATTAAATATGACAGTAAATATTGAGGTACTGGGTGATAGATAGGGCATAAATACAGGGTTGTGATAAAGAAATCATGGTCCTTTAAAATGGTAACCCTTATTATAGCTATATTAGGATCGTGGCTTTAGAAAATAAACACATGCGAACCTCAGTTGATGTCAAAGAGCCTAGACACTATAATTAAAGATTTCACTCCTTCGTCCACTCAACAAGTGCAGTAGCACATGCACTTCCGATGCAGTGGCTGTCAGGGGTGCTTGCCTTCCATTTCTTAGTTTCAGAAGGAAAGATGTTAATATTGTTGACTCTAAGAAGTAATTCAATCTGATCGACTTGACCTGCTACTAGATGCTAGTTCCTTAGGGAAACATAAGAATTAAGTCCACTTACACATACAGGTTTGAATCACTAGGGCATTTCGCTCAGCGGCACTGTTTTGATACAGGAGGTCTGAGGTTCAATCCCTAGCAGCAGGGAGGGGGTGGGGATATGAGGGTTTGACCTTCTTAGCACTACTTAGCAGCAGGATTTCCTTCTGACAGTACCTGATCAATTCACGAAGAGAATCCTGAAGTGGTGGAGTGGGTTCCTCCACCCAACAGATCATATAATATACACTGTGATCTGAAGTTCCCTGGTTATGAGAGGAAAGGTCTTACTGTAGCCGTGAGTGCTGAGGTACAAACCATGCCACTGATCTGCCATCGTATGTCAATGCCAATGTACAGTTTGGATCCTAAAATGATTACTTCCATAACCATAGCACTTGCCTGATAATCCAGGCCCAGTTCTAAGTTTCCAGCTGTCCTATGACTGCTAGACTTAACTCCTGATGGTACAAGGAAGGGGTTGGGATCTTCTATTGTCTCAGGTAAAAGCTCCATGGAATCTTATCTGGAGACTTGTACATAGAACTTAGGAGTTCCTGTATACTGCCCAAGGATGCTACTATCCATGGGATAAAATTATACTTGCTCTTTCTTCCATGCTTGAGAATATACTCAAAGTAGATGTTTTCCCGGCAGCCAAGGTCATGCACTTCTTTGCTATTTGACAAGTTTATATATCTACTGATACCAGCAAGGCATAAAGACATAATGATTCAAGAATAGATTTTAGAAGAGAACTTAAACAGTTAGAATATGTGAATTTACAGTACATTTGAGGAGGCTATGAATGTGGTTCCACTTATGAGAGCAGAGGGACCCAGAAAGCATTCTGCACCTAGAATCTGGTAGGCAATCCATTCACCTTCTCTTTAGGGAAATCATTAAGTGTTGCCCAGTTCTACTGGTGAATGATTTGGAAAAAAAGCAATGGGATTACTAATCTTCTTTCCTCATTCTAACAGTAGGACAATTATTAGAAATTTACTACGTCAGAACCATAGCTGTGCACTGGGGACACAAAGATACTTCCCAAGTGAGTAATGTCAGTTAAGGACACATAAAGATTAATTGCACCCTCCCCCATTTGTGTGTTGAAATCGTAATCTTCAGAGTGATCTGATTAGGAGACGGAGCCTTTAGGAGGTAATTAGGTCATGAGGGTTAAGCACTCAATAATGAGATTAGTGTCTTTACAAAAGGAAGCCCAGAGAAGACTAGTTATCTGTCTCCTGTATGAGGATAAATGAAAAGTCTTTATTCTGCAATCACCCTGAGAACCCAACCATGTCATCCTGATCTCAGATATTTGGATTCCAGAGCTATGAGAAATAGATTGCTGTTCTTTGGGAATTTCCTAGTCTGTGGAATGTATTATTATAGCCCTAACTGATCAGATATCAGTAAGGGAATCCATGCTATAAGGCACAGTGTGTAGAAACACACACACACACACACACACACACACACACACACACACGTACCAAATACTGTTTGAGAAAAGTCAGAGGAGACTTCATAGAAATGGCATTTGAGATGTGCTTAAAGTGACTATGTCTACAGAATATTTGTGAACACCTCATTCAGGACCCTGTCAGCTGCATTTGGTTATGATACATCTGGTTGTGTTTGACTCATGACACTTTCCTTGAAACCCGGATTTTATTTATATGGTTCCCTTGACATTTGCAAAGGAAACGTCTTGAGACTTTCCAGAATGCCTAAGTTCACAAGTACTAAGTTGTAGAGGCTAAATATCAGGCCTGTTTACTCACTGGCTAAGGAACTCATGAGCTGCATAACAGCACGCACTTATATGCTCACTCTCAAAGGCAGAAAGTAAAAAGGTCGTTATAAAAAACCCTTTCCTAGATAAGGTAACAGCATCATTTCAGTGTTCTAGGAAGATAGTGATGATACAGGCTAGAGAGTCATGGTCTCCCAGGAATATGACTAAGGCCTTGTGGAGGATCTTGCTGAACATTTGGTTACTTGGAAGACAACTTAGAAGGTTTGAAGAAGACTGATGTCTGTTTTCACCCAGTATGACCTAATGAGCAATCACAGGTCACAGTGACTTCCTACAGCTGGTAAGAATTAATCAGTATGTGTCATATACTATTGCTGATTGAGTGCTAAGGATATCACAAATGCATGTATTGCTTCCTTTCTCCCAAGCCTTTGGGGATTAGGTATTAAGCTTTCCCCATGTCTGAGACAAGGGAATTGAGCTTTGAAAAGTTAAGCAATGTATTCGAGACTACACAAACTAAGAGGTCACAGAAGGGGCTAATCAAGGACTACCTAGCCTCAGAACCTTCTGTTTTTCAAGTTTTTAGCTCCTCCTCCTCCTCCTCCTCCTCCTCCTCCTCCTCCTCCTCCTCTTCCTCCTCCTTTTCCTCCTTCTCCTCTTTCTCCACCTTCTCCTCCTCCTCATGTTAAAGACACAGGGGATACAGTAGAGTTTGTATAGAGAGGGAACAGGCTGATGCTCTTGAGAAGTGTATATTGTCCAGGACATCCTCCTGGAATATGTTCTTCACCACTGTTACAGCATAGTGTGGTCTATGACAGGAGTTACACACAACAGGGCCGGATATGTTGCTGGAAATTGATTACACCAGGAAACCGGATTTGCATAGTTTAAATAGAAGCAAAGGAATTGGAAGTAAGATGCAACACTCTAATCTGTGGCTGAATCACACCTCAGAACTCAGCCTCCACATTTCCTTCCTCATGTTGCAAATGCCTGCCTGTTGAGTCACCTTTTCTAAAACCTTATTCCCTGATATTTTTTCTTATCTTGTTGTTTTCTCCAACATTAATATCTTCCAATTTTCTAGTAAGATCTTATTGATTATAAAAATTATTGAAGTAAGGTAGAAGATCCAGATTTGCAGAAATAAATATTATCTAATCCAAGTTGCTCAACAAAGGCATTTTTTATAATCTAATAACTGACACCAATAGGAACATTATCAATGTAATTCAATTCAACATTTTTAAGAGTTCAATTTTTTCTTGGAACTTTGCTAAGTGTTGGAGATATAAAGATAAATAAGGTACAATTTTTTTCCTAAGGATTAAAACTTTAATGGGTTAAGCTGCGACATTTAAAGAAAATGCTAACACAAGACAATGTTATGATAACGATAGATACAGTTTAACATTGCTGTACCTCATCCAATCAAGGAAAGTATGTGGAGGAATTATAATCCAGCAATTTGTCTCCTCTGTTAAGACATCACATCCAAAGACTGTCTCGGTCCATACGATCAGGCTGGCATCCAGACCCGCCTCCAGTACACACTTTTAATCTCAAACAATGAAGGTAAAGATAGTTTGTAGGAATAGTCATGTTTGAAAGTGACATTTAATTGAGATGCAAGTCAAAGAAAGATTTGACAGAATGAGTCAGAGAGAGGATATCTAACTCTTATGAGAGCAGCAACAAAGAAAGTCTACTTAAGAGATAGGTAGATAGATGATAGATTGGTAGATAGATAAATGGCTAGGTAGAAACTGCAGTTTAATAGAAAAAGTTTTAAAGAGACAGGTTACAAAGAAAACAAGCTAGACAAAGGTGAAGACAGAAAAAGTCAGAGAATGAGAATCAACCAGAAGATTAATATAGATTGCTAGAGTTAGTTTGGAGCTAAGCAGAGCAGTTCAGTCAGAAGCCAAGAGAAGGCAGTTTGAATCAGTCAGCTTGGAGAGGAGTTTGGGCCAGAACTACTGAGTCAAACCAGCCAGCCAGAGTTCAGAAAGAGCTAATAAATAAATAAATAAATAAATAAAGACAACGCCGGGCGGTGGTGGCACACGCCTTTAATCTCAGCACTTGGGAGGCAGAGGCAGGCAGATTTCTGAGTTTGAGGCCAGCCTGATCTACAGAGTGAGTTCCAGGACAGCCAGGACTAAACAGAGAAACCCTGTCTTGGAAAAACCAATAAATAAATAAATAAATAAATAAATAAAATAAAAAATAAAAACAACAACAACAACAACAACAACAAACCAAAACCAAACATGTGAGTTTACTTAGCACTAAGCCTCTGAGATGACAATTATATCTGGTCAATAAAAGTTACTTTTACAAAGTGTGTGGAAAAAAAGTTGACATCCGATTTCACACATTATTGTTGAATTAAAACTATTTGGGGAAAAAATACAGAGTTAAGACAGGAAAAGGGATTTCAAACTCAGAGAACCCAGTGTATGAGTAAAAGTACAAAAGCACTGATGTGTGAGAACTGTAGGCAGGGACATGTTGTTAGATATTATGAGTTTGAGATGGTACAAATCTGGGCAGCCAGTCAGGACCATGCCCCAGACAAAGGACTGTTACATCTGTAAGGGGACAGTAGGACCGTGGCCTGAAAACATCCTGCTCACATAATACTTGCATTTCTGAATTGTTGTCACACTCTCTGAAAATTCACATTACTAGGATAGCTCATGCTATATTTAGCTGCTTGGAAATAGTGGGGTGGATTATTAAAACAACTTATGGTGAGGAAATAGTGGGATGGATTGTAAAACAACTTATAGTGAGAAGAAGATGAGACACCAACTTTCTTCTTTTTGATTCTTTTGGTTTTTTCCCCACACCTGTTCTCCCTCAAAGCATTCTGTTTTTTAAAAATATATTTGTATGACTTTTTTTTTTGAGAATTTAATACAATGCATTTTGATCATATTTGTTGCCTGCTCTTTCCCTAACTCCTTGAAGATTTACTCCTGCCTTCTCACCCTTTCCACCCCAAGGTTTATTCTTATTTCTATGCACACATACTTGTATCTCACATGCATATGTATGACATCCGTGCTGGAGAGTTTTCGTGGATATGCAGAGTGTCTGATGCTCACTGGCTGTGACATCCTGGATGCCAGGCTGAGTTAGTTAATACCAGACAATGGGAGATTGTCTTTAATTTCACCAAAATATTTTGTGAATGAATGCCTTTTTTAAAAAGGCTTTTTCTAGATGTGATGCAAGTATCGATACAAAGGCATTAACTCTCAGTGACTGTAGCTACCTACACATAAGATCTCCTTGAGCAACAATAAGTCTAGGAAAGGGAAAGGGTCTCACAAGGCCCTGTCCTTTACCTCTGAGTTATTTGCTATTGAGAGATTCTGGACGAGGGGAATCACTAGCCAGGGCTATATTAGTATGACCCTGTCTCAAAGCCAAACCAACCAACCAACCAACCAACCAAAAACAAACAAAAACAACCTAAATTATCTGGCAGCACAATTGAACACTTTTTATTAACAAATAAAATGAAATTAAAAAAAAAAAAGACAAACGACCATAGGATTTCAATACCACTTGTACTACTTAACACCATATGAGCTTTCAATCTCCTGGGTGAGTCCCTGAGGAGAGTTGCTCCTGCTTCTCCTTGTTGCACGGAGTTTATCAAATCTTCCCACAAAGATACCACAGACTCTCTAGCCCATGCTTAAAGCAGTGCCCTCGGCACCTCAGGTGAAGCTCTCTGTTGGAGGAAAACCTGGTGGTCATTCCTCCCAACAGGCAGATAAGAACAGCTGCGAACTACCAACAGGTCCTGTGTGCATGCATTTATACAGTTTCAGAGTGGCCAGAGATTGAATTAGTTGTTTTTCCTAACCAACAAAACATTGAGATATTGGGGTGTTATAAAAATGATTTGGAGTGAATGCTGTGTGTGTGTGTGTGTGTGTGTGTGTGTGTGTGATTATTTTAAAATAATATGATAGGATGAGCTATAATAATGTAGCCATTTGGGAACTATAAGCTTGAAAGTCATTGTAAAATGTTATAAAAACCTCAAATACTGTCATTCAGTTGAGGATGCTAATAGCATTTCATCAACATAAAGTGTTAAAGTACTTAGGGAACTCTCTTCGGGGAACATCCCACTTTCCATAGAATTTCCTAATCTAAGAGAGTTTGAAAACATATGACGCAAACCCCACTGATGTCACTCATTTGCTGATGGACACAGCCTCACTGCTGTCTTGTCCTTATGCACGGTGCTTACTCGGGCTGCCTTAAGCTCTGGCTATCAGTAGATGTTCGCTCTAACTGGGACTCCTAATTTTTTCCTGCTGAGAATGAAATCTGTTCTCAGGAGAAAGCACATCCAACTCTTCCTAAGCTGACAGACTGTGAAGATGCTGGTCAGGTGATTTGGAAAACTGAACGCTTTTGCTTACTCTTGTGGTCTTTCTCCAAATTGATCTCACATCCCACACCCTGTGGGTCTAGGATCTCTTTCAAAGGAACCAGAGCAGGACAAGTGCAAGGAAAAGGTCTCTACAGCCACTGCACCTCTTGCACCTCTGAGTCAGGGTGGTGTGCCAGGGGAGCCTCCCTGCTTTACAAAAAAAAAAAAAAAAAAAAAAAAAAAAAAAACGCTGACCTGCAGAAATACCTGAATTTAATTTGCTTTACAAATGGAAACCTTTTCTTCTCTAGATTGGAAGCAGAGAGCTTTTTTTCAATGTTTATAATTTAATAATTGCTTAGAGCCTTTCATCTGAAAGCAATTTATATATGTTGGGCTCAATTATCCTAACATGCTTAAAGCTTACCAGTACTTCTCCTCTCCACCCTGAGTGCATTTGTCTTCTTGGATAGGGTCCTCATACCCACAACAAACCTCAGAGTTAATCATAGGGATGTTTGATGGATTAGAATACGAGAAGACTTTTCTTATTAATGAAGTAAAAATATCTTGTAACTGACAGTGTTCTTGTATATTCCTGCAAAGCTGAACATTAGGCTTCGAGCTGTTCAGGCAGAAGAGCTACTGCACGGGGTTTTATTTGACAAGAGGGTGATGTGGGCTACCTGACAAGTGTGCTCCGCGCATGCGCTCTTAACCTCGTCACTGTGCTCCGCGCATGCGCTCTTAACCTCGTCCCTGAGCGGTCTCTGCCCATCAGCTCTGGCCATGTATGGTGGCCTCACACTGTTCACTAAAGACACATTAGTTTGCTGTGTGTCAGGAACTGTGCGAATACTGAAGAGAAGACCTGGAAAGAGCAAGATAAGTCTCTTCCGGGAAGTTTATAATAGATTTTCCTTTTGTCAGAATGTGAAAAGTCCATTTGACTTAGGTTTTCTTATTGGAGTGTGGAGGTGCATTTCTTTACCTCCATCTCACAGGAGGCAGAGACAGGCAGATCTCTTTGAGAGTTTGAGACTGTTATTAGCATAACTATTAATATTCATGACCATAATTTTCTGTTGCCCAAAAATGCTATTTAAACTACAAATGAAATAAAATTTCATTATTGAAAGATTGAAATCATTTTGACTTTTGTAGCCAACTTATCTCATGTGAAAACTTTTTTTTTTTTTAACTTGAGACAGGGTTTAACTATGTAGCTATGGCTGGCCTGGAATTCATGATGTAGACCAGGCTGGCCTTCAATTCATAAAGTCTGCCTGTCTCAGCATTTCTTATTTCATAATAAATCACATTTCTTATAAATACAAGAAAATAATTTTGCTTGGTGATAAAAAACTCCAAGGTCATCTCTCTCTCTCTCTCTCTCTCTCTCTCTCTCTCTCACACACACACACACACACACACACACACACACAGCCTTTGTAAAAAGAAGTTCATACAAATATATATGCCAGCACTCTGGGTTTCGGTGCTCCTTTGGTGCATGTACTGAGGTTCCTTTGACTCATACATAGACTTGTGCTTATAAATTGAGAAAAGAATATATGCAGTGATTGTGTTAATCTCAATAGAGCTATTGTTCAGATAGAAAAACATCTCATTGAGGCATTGCCTGGGGTATCGGGATTGATCTCTTATTTGTTCTTTGACTATTGAACTTACAGGAATATCAATTTGTTTCCACCAGATTTTGAAACAATCTGAAGGCTTGTTTATCCCAAGGAAATAGATATCAACTAAAGTGTGCAGCTATTGATGTTATAAAGGTCAATAATTTTGATCCTTACCGAAGTTCTTCAGATTGTGCATACAGAATCAAATTCTGTCTTCTCTTACTTAAAAGAATGTCCAACTAGTGTCTATCTCATATCTACCTCTCCACTTAACATACTGGAATGTTATACCTCATATAACCATTGAAAAGCCACCTGTGATGTTAATAGGAGAACACACCCCCAAAGATATAATCTGATTAAAAGAAGTTATTTTGATCTGAAGCCCACTGAAATACATTGGAGACATCCAAGACTTTCCAGGACCATTTTTGAAAATGGTTGCTCTAATCATGGCTTCGCTATGGTGCCTGTTTCATCAGCAAATGTGAGCTTGCCATATATGAAAAGCACCATCTATGGACATTTCTCATTTATCATCGACTCTTCCTAATCCATAATTTATATAACTTATATTAGCGAACTTCCCTCTCTTTGTTCCCTCTGTCCCTCACTTTCTAACTGCTTGTCATTGTTGGGGTGTAAGTTTCAAATGCAGACACTCATGAAATATATGCCCACATGTGGTTTTGCCTAGAGTAAATCCTTAGAGAGTTCCAGGCTTCTACAAGCCTATCGTCAACATAGTACAGCCTTGGTCCTAGAAAGTGTATCATAATTTGTGTCTTTTCTTGGCTGTGTACTTTTAGAATAGAGTCACAAGGAACATGGAATTTCCTGAATGACTCTCAAGGGCTTACAATGCCTTCAGCCAAATGTTGAGTTGGGAGCCTTTCCCAGAACAGTGTGAGAATACCCACAGCAGAAACTGTGGTGCGGCGCAAGCACTCACTTTTGTTTTTTACATGTCATAGTTACAGCTGCCTTTGAGCAAGAGGAGCTCGTAAGGTAGAAACTGAATTCCTTATTTTCTCCTCCTCACATTGTCTGTCATTCCCACCTTTCAGTTAATGTTATCACCAGACCCTGAGTCCCATAGATTAGGCAGTCAAATGCACGTTGTCTTCTCTGTCCTTTGATACAGGATGCTGCTAATTTCTTCATTTGTGACGCCTACATTTGCATGTTCCTTGTCAAATGAAGCTTCTTATGAATTGCCACCGACACTCCTGTAATTCTATGGCTCCCCGGTTGAACTCAGTTCTACTGAGCAGCAAATATTTGCATGGTTGCCAGGAAAATCTTCCAAACTCATATTTCAGATAATGTCATTCTCTTGTTTTCAAAGTTTGCACAGTTTTTCTTTGTTTACACAAATGCATTTAAAGTCAGAAGCTGGCATCCATTTTAACCTACCTTGCAACCTTTTTGGATTGTTGTTACCCTGTGTGTTTTATTTTCCTTTGAGTTCATTTTCCTGTTCCTTCTCTACAGCACTGTTTCTGCACACCCTTACACAATGTCCTCCTGTTTGGATATAAGTTCCTTCTCAGGAATTTTGAACTCAGCATTTAATGATTGGATAAAAGAGGGAATGAAACTATCTTTTCTTCCTTGATTATATTTTTGTATAAGAAGGAGAACCATAAGCTTGGTGCTGACATAATTTGTATATTTGGATTATAGAAATATTTTACCTAGAAGTAAGTGACTGTCAGACCGCTACAAAACTGAATTGAATTCCTTGCCTGCTCCTTAATATCTATTTTTCTTCCTTCTCCCAGATTAAAGGTGTCTCTGCCACGGTACATGTTCCTGCTTACCTTGAAGCTAGCAATATGCCTAATATATTGGTTGTATACAACTTAGCTGTATGCCTGAGTTTGGCCAACACTTTGCAAATAGACTTAACAGGACTACTTGTGGGTTTTTCTAAGATGTGCTGCTCTGGTCTCCACTTCTCCTAGATACCTGGACGGTCATGAAACTGGAGTCATCTTAGGTCTCTAAGGGAACCATTGTTGAAAATTGCAGACACCCCCACTTGCCTTAGACCACTTTCTTCAATTTCTTTTATTTTTTGAGAATTTCACACATGAGTATTGTACTTACATCATTTCCACCCCCTCCACCCCTCCAGTCAACCCCCTTATGCCCACATTCTCTTTCAAATTGACAACTTATTCAATTCTCTCTCTCTCTCTCTCTCTCTCTCTCTCTCTCTCTCTCTCTCTACACACACACACACACACACACACACACACACAAAACTGAGCTCTCCAGTCAACCTTCTTATGCACACATCCTCCCTCAAATTGACAACGTATTCAATTATCACACACACACACACACACACACACACACACACCCTACTGAGCTCTCCAGTCAACCTTCTTATGCACACATCCTCCCTCAAATTGACAACGTATTCAATTATCACACACACACACACACACACACACACACACACCCCTTACTGAGCCTATTTAACATTGTTCATATATACATGTGTTTAGGGCCAATCCTGGGACTGGATGACCTATTAGGGGACTCTTCCCAAAGAAAAGTGATTATTCTCATACATTAGTTTACGTTATTAATTGTCTGTAGTTCTTCATCTACGAGTATGTATGGTCTTGTATCCACAAGTTCTACCCATATTGGCTTTATTTATTATATGTAAGTACACTGTAGCTGTCTTCAGACACTCCAGAAGAGGGCATCAGATATCATTACGTATGGTTGTGAGCCACCATGTGGTTGCTGGGATTTGAACTCTAGACCTTCAGAAGAGTAGTCAGTGCTCTTAACCGCTGAGCCATCTCTCCAGCCCCCTGTATTGGCATTTCAACTGGTGATGTCATAATGCAGGACTGGTGTAGGTGACCATGTTGTTGAGATTTCTTGGGTACAATGTCCCTATCACGTCTATAAGACACCGTCTTGCACCAGGAATCCTGTCTCCTGCTCTAGCTCTTACACTCCTCCTACTCCCCTCTTCTCCAAGCCTTAAGTGTAAGGGGTGCATTGTAGATGTATCAGTTGGGGTTGGGTACTTCCCACACATTTAGTTTTTACATCATTACCAGTTATGAATCTCTGTAATAGTCTCTCTTTGTTGAAAAAGCAGACCTGCTTGATGGGGCGGGGGAGAAGCTATACTCATGTATGGGTAGAAGAATAACTATTTAAAATACAGTTAAAATTGAAATGCTTTAGAAACATGGTGGCCATAGGTTCTCCCCCAGGGTCTTTGTCCTCTTCAGCCACAAATAGTTGGCTTGCTTTATAGTAAGAACCTCCCTCCTAATGAACAAGCTTTAAGTCTAGTTCAACAGGGGTTGGATATCTTCAAGGTAAAAACGGTGCCCATGCACCACTAACGATATCTTGCCAGGCCAGTCATTGTGGTTTCCACTGGACATAGGCTATTTTACTTTCTTCCCTTGGTGCCTCGTGTAGTGCCTCTGGATGTTACGGATGCTGGTTCTCAGGAAGGAGGCTGCTGAGTTACCATAACATTTTCTTAATTGTAGGCTGTTAAATTTCTATAGTTTGGGGTTGTTTATTTCAGTCCCTGAAACTTTACCATAACTTAACATTACTTGGACCATCCTAAACTATCAATCTAGTGAATGAATACAGATCTAATGAGTCTCCCTAGGCTACCTACCTGGTAATTTTTTTTTCATCTCTGAAAAAAATTAAATAGAAAAATCAGTAACAACAAGAACAAAACAACACATTATTATAGACCTGGCATACAACAAACAGTTAACAAATTAATAAGTAAAGAAATGTTTAAATAATTGTAGAATATTTAAATTTTTGTACTTAAAAAGACAAATTATTATAAATAAACACAGTGGGGAAGTATTTTATAACAAAATTAGGAAAATCTGGAAATTCTATTAAAATAAAAATGTTAATGCTCCCCAACACTGCACTAGGACCAGTCTTGACTTCAGGTTGTTCCCCTTCTCTTTCCTTTCCCCAGCGGGGAAAATTTGTAAGGCCTACAAGGGAGACAAATACATAATGACACAATTAACAAAACGTGAAAATCCATCAAACACTTAAAACTCTATCAGGTAGGAGTTAAAAGGAATATAAGATAAAGACCTAAATATTGAATCAAAGTCCCATTAAAACAGAAAGCTCGAGGCCCCTGACATACAGCAGAGGACTGCCTGGCCTGGCCTCAGTGAGAGAAAATTCACCTAGCACTTGAGAGAGACTTGAGGCCCCAGGGAGTGGGGAGGTCTGGTGGGATGGGAGTGGGGCTGTGGGAGCATCCTCTTGGGGACACAGGAGAAGACTTAGGAGATGGGGAGTGGTTGGGGGAGGGGTGGGAGGGGGAGTGACTGGAAGGGGGATGAGTAAAAAGTGGAGTATAAAAAGGATTAAAGAAAACAAACAAACTCCACCAGAGAACTCCTACAGCTGATAAACAACTTCAGCAAAGTGGCTGGTTATAAAATCAACTCAAGCAAATCAGTAGCCTTCCTGTACTCAAAGGACAAGCAGGCTGAGAAAGAAGTTAGGGAAATAACACCCTTCTCAATAGCCACAAACAATATAAAGTATCTTGGCGTGACTTTAACCAAACAAGTGAAAGATCTGTTTGACAGGAACTTCAAGTCCTTGAAGAAAAAAATCGAAGAAGACCTCAGGAGATGGAAAAATATTTCATGCTCTTGGATTGGCATGTAGTAAAAATGGCCATCTTGCCAAAAGCAATCTACAGATTCAATGCAACCCCCACCAAAATCCCAAATCAATTCTTCATAGATCTAGAAAGAACAATTCTCAAATTCATCTGGAGTAGCAAAAAACCCAGGATAGCTAAAACTATTCTCAACAATAAAAGGACTTCTGGGGGAATCAATATCCCTGACCTCAAGCAATACTACAGAGCAATTGTGTTAAAAACTGCATGGTATTGGTACAGCGACAGGCAAGTAGATCAATGGAATAGGATTGAAGACCCAGAAATGAACCTACAGACTTATGGTCACTTGATCTTTGATAAAGGAGCCACAACCATCCAGTGGAAAAAAGATAGCCTTTTCAACAAATGGTGCTGGTCCAACTGGAGGTCAACATGCAGAAGAATGCGACCCACTCTTAACTCCTTGTACTAAGATCAACTCCAAGTGGATCAAGGACCTCCACATAAAACCAGACACACTGAAACTAATAGAAAAGAAACTGGGGAAGACCCTGGAGGACATGGGCACAGGGGAAAAGTTTCTGAACAGAACACCAATAGCTTATGCTCTAAGATCAAGAATTGACAAATGGAACCCCATAAAATTACAAAGTTTCTATAAGGCAAAGGACACTGTCAGAAGGACAAAACAACAACCAACAAATTGGGAAAAGATCTTCACCAACCCCACATCCGACAGAGGGCTAATATCCAATATATACAAAAAACTCAAGAAGTTAGACCCCAAAGAACCAAATAACCCTATCAGAAATAGGGCACAGAGCTAAATAAGGAATTTTCACCAGAAGAAATTCAGATGGCCGAGAAACAACTTAAGAGATGTTCAACATCATTAGTCATCAGGGAAATGCAAATCAAAACAACCCTGAGATTCCACCTCACACCAGTCAGAATGGCTAAGATTAAAAACTCAAGAGACAACAGGTGCTGGTAAGGATGTGGAGAAAGAGGAACACTCCTCCACTGTTGGTGGGATTGCAAGATGGTACAACCGCTCTGGAAATCAGTCTGGTGGTTCCTCAGAAAATTGGGCATGACACTTCCAGAGGACCCTGTTATATCACTCCTGGGCATATACCCAGAGGATTCCCCTGCATACAATAAAGACACATGCTCCACTATGTTCCTAGCAGCCTTATTTATAATAGCCAGAAGTTGGAAGGAGCCCAGATATCCCTCAAAGGAGGAATGGATACAGAAAATGTGGTATGTGTATATGTATGTATATATACATATATATATATATATATATATATATATATATGTATATACACACACACACAGAGTGGAATACTACTCAGCAATTAAAAATAATGAATTCATGCAATTTGTAGGTAAATGATTAGATCTGGAAAATATCATCCTAAGTGAGTTAACACAATCACAAAAGAATACACATGAAATGCAATCACTGATAAGTGGATATTAATAAGCCCAGAAGCTATGAATACTTAAGGCACAATTAGCAAATCAAAAGATTCCCAAGAAGAAGGAAGGAGAGGACCCTGGTCCTGAAAAGACTGGATCCTCTTTGTAGGAGAGTACCAGAACAGAGAAGTGGTGGTGGTGGGGGTGATTGGGGAATGGGGGTGAGGAGAGGACTTATGGGACATATGGTGAAGGGGGAACTGGGAAAGGGGAAAGCCTTTGGAATGTAAACAAAGATTATAGAAAATAAAAAAGAAAACAAACAAACAAACTCAGAAAGCTCAGGGAAGGGTGAGCCTATAGGGTGACTCCAGAGGTGTACCAGGGCTTTCGGAAGGAGAAAGCTTTTTTCCACCACAAAGAAGAGTTGTAGATGCAGTCTCTGTTGCTGTTCTGTAGATCTACGCCTCTCATCACCCCTCTCCTCTGGCACAGGCAACAGACTTCAGAGAATTACTTTCAATCACAAGTCCATCGGTGTCCATCTGCAGAGCTAGGCACTCATCTGACCTCATCCCGAGTCTACGAAGAGTCAGCCTGCTTCCTGGAAAGACAGACGCCTCCAGACTGGCCAGCTGTGGAATAATCAGAGCCTGAATCTGCGGCACTACCGGACCCCGGGGCCAGCTTGCTATTTCCACAGTTGAACAAAACGGACAGGAACCCTTTACTCTGGCCCGCGTGGATCTTTGACGAGCTCTTATTGAATCATTTCGTCAAGAAGTTTTTAAGCGTATGACCAGAATACTCTCAGACCATCTCACTGAGTTTAGAATCTGTAGATGAAAGATGGACAGCTGAGGATTAATGAATGATGTGTTCCGCTCAGGACTAAAGGCATGCCTTTCCTTCTGCCACCAGAATTCTTGGAATTATTCTGAACTTTTCACTTTTCTGTTTTTAATTATAGCATCTTCCTCCAGAAACCATGTTATGGTTCTCCTCAGGACTTGTGAAGTGTTGCCTGCCTTCTGATTGCATTAGCAGTAATGATCTGTTCTGTGTCAGTCATAAGGGGACTTGCAGGATGTCCTTTACCGGTGACAGTGAAAGACAAGGCGGCAGCAGGGACTCCCTGATTGGCTCCATTGCAAACCGACTTCTCGACTCCTGACGCCTTCCAGCTCCATAACGCTGGCCTTAGCTCAGCCCTGCTCAGGCCACTACAGTTCCTTCCTTTCTAGCTGTTCGTTAGTTTCTCCTTGTTCCATAATGCTTGACACACTTCAGAGCAGAAATTAGGATCTTGAGTCATGGTTTCTAGGGTCGCTTGGCTTCACACACTTGAGCGGAACTTGATGGTGGTGAGAATATACGGCTGGCTGGGGGGTTCTCCGCTTTGTGAACAAGGACCAGAGAGAGGAAGTAGCCAGAGCCACGTGTCCCCCCCCCCAAGGCACACTGTAGTGACCTTTATCAAGGACTCACCTCCTAAAGTTTCTAGAATATGCTAAAATAGTGCCCCCCCCCCAGTCAGAAACAAGGTTTTTAACACATGAGCATGGAGGAAACAGTGGATACATTTAAAGCTAGACGTGAAAATGGACTCTTCAATGAAACATCAGACTTAGTCCCGGTATTCAAAGAAGTAGAGTCCTGTGAGGATAGAGAAGAGGGCCATCCAGGGAGAGGGGACACATTGAGAGGTGACACAGCCATGGAGTCTACAGAGGCACACAAGTGCCACATGATCTTGTGCAGAATCTATAGATGTTCCTCAAAAAAAAAAAAAAAAAAAAAAAAAAAAAAAAAAGGAAATGAGGTTACTAGAGTGTACCCGAGTGGGTAATGGGGAACCCGAGACGTGGGGCAGACTAGATCCCTGGGCCTTGGATTTTCCCTAGCCTCTAGGCGTATGCATGAACAGACTATCTCATACCCCGTTGCCCTGGATGAAGAGCTGCTCGGTGCAGGGCTGTCACGCATGCACCTTTTCTTAGGTCTCCTATTTCTCAGGCTCAGCACAGGTCCAGCACTGCTTCAGCTCCTGGCCTCGGTGCCCCAATCCCTTGTTGCAAAAGAGGATCTAGGCTGTCTAGATTTTTACACCCAGCCAGTCAGTGTTCCTGTCTTTGGGTACCGAGTTTCACTCCCTTCCTGCTATTGGTGGGGGGTTGGCCTCAACACCTGCTGCACAGCCCACCCTGATAGTTCTCTGGGCTTTCGCCCACGCGGCTTCTGCGCTCCGGTTCACTCTCCGGTGCCGTTGGCAACTTTCACCTATTTTGGGCTCCAGGGATTTCAGCTGTCTCCTAGCTCTGCTGAAAATGGAGTTTGCACATTTTCGTTTCCCGTCCTCTTTGCTGCTTTTGGACGCTCTCCAGGTGGGGAAGGAGCTGTACGAACCGCTCGGGCCAAGTTCACACCACCGGTTGCCTCCCGCACGGTTCTCTCCGTCTGTAATTTTTCCACAGTAGAAGACTGTAAACCTGAAGTTAGGAGACCTCGGATGAGCGTGGCTAACAACATGACTAGGAGAGTTCTCGTGAATGAAATGTTGCTGGAAAGACAATGGACGAGACTACTAATGCATCAGTGCCATGAGCCTCATTTGACTAGGCATGTCCAGCTAGACCACCGAGACCGCTGTTGTCTTTTCTCTGCCTTGGCAAATGCGAGGACTATGTTGTTCACTTCCTCTGTTAGACAACAAATGAACGCAACGAACATCCTAACGCCATACTCCTGACCCTCTTGCCTTGTTTTAATCCACCCAAGCTCATACACGTTGTCTATCCTACATGTATTACGCCCGCATTTTAAAAAAATGTGATTCATTTTTCACATCTACTTATTCATTTTATGTGTTGGGTGTGTGGGGTGTGTTTGGCACAGCGCCTTGGTGGGAGGTAGAGGGCAGCTTGTAGGCGTCGGTTCTCTCCCCTGGGTTCCCGTGACTGAACCCTCTACCCACTGAGACATCTCACCCAAGCGCCAGGTCATTCTAAATTTTTTTTTTTTAATATTCCTGAATTACTAAAGAAAAGTGGCCACCCTTGCCACTGTAAGAAGATATGCAACAAAACTGAAAGCGAGAATTAAAAAAGAAAGGATGCTCCAAATTAATAATTGCGCCAGCATTTATCTTAAAGTAATTCATTTCATTTCGTTGTCAGGATTTTTGGCTATTGACCCTTTTACAGCAGTTCCACTTGTGGAAGTCAGTACCCCCTTCTACTTCAGGACGTACTCCTTTCCTAAGAGAAACAATGAACGTTTCTGAAATTCTCTCAAAGCAAAATCTCTCTCAGGTTGCAAAGAGAAATGCGTGTGCTACCTAACCAGTTGTCCCGAGTGTGGGGACACAAAGCCTACCTTCTGATTTCTCATGGTATGCATGTTTACACCTGGGCATTATTTTAAAATTTATATCAGTTCCTTCCCACGTTTAATCTTATTTGGATGAGATGTATGCTCTAATGTTCTACTTCTCTTTTCATTAAATTGTGACTACAGAAGCTACGGGTTTGAGGCAGGAAAGAACCATTTTGAATGCTGCTGAGTGATATTGATATTGAAATGTAACAGCCTTCGCCTCTCAATTCCCCATAATTCCTCTCATGCCTTAATTATGGCTTGTCCGACCTATAATTTGGCTATAATTTGCTTCTCTGAAAAAAAGTTTAAGAAATGAATCATTTGTTTTTAATCCTTGTTAGTGAATGCCCCCTCCCCCATTCATGTTCCCACCTTCTAATTTTTGAATACAAAATGGTGAATCATGAAGTCACTGGGATTTTCCTAAGCGTGTTTGGCAACCTCTTCCCATCTCTGGCCTACGAAGAAGCCTAATTTGGGATTTTTATTGCAGGAAGAAGCCATTTATTGTCTGAACAAAATTGTGTCGTTGAAACGTTGGGAAGGATGTGCTTACGGTGCAAAGAAAAGTTCATCTTGTCATTTCGCATACTTTTGGGTAGCATCCTACCTTGTTTTATGTGGATAGTGCACTCTCTCCATTATAAAGTATATCTAAATTAAGGCATAAAAACAAAGTAAAACAATCCCTGCTTATGGTTAGCGTCAAAATTACCTGTTACATGATTGCCCAGGTTAGTAGTTGAGCAAGTAAGTGTGTTTTTTCTAAGGGGGTGTTCTGAGCTTTGATTGAAGAGGAGGTATTCAGTGGAGCATGATCTAACGAGCAAATGAATGAAGTGTCATAATCTAGAGAAAGTGGGGTGCTCACCCACCCAGTGTGCCCAGGCTTGCCCTGCTCTTAAAACGTGAACCCCCCCCCCTTTTCCTGTGAATCGCTTCAGGCTCTGTGGTCTGAACTGTTGACTGTGCAGACAACAGACCTCGCTTGCACGCTTGATAGACTTGCCTTTGTTTACCTGAATGCTGGCTACGGTTGGCCCATCTGTGTAAGAATATATCTCCTCTCTGTATTCCTCATACAGAGGATCGTGTACTTGCGTCAGCCTACGTGGCCTGCCGACTTGGAAATTTGTTTTAAAGATCTGTAGTTTCATAGATTAATATAAAATTATACCTTTTTTACCTAACTACAAAAGTACTTGACACTTTTGCAAATTATCTTAGGACTGGCGACATAGCTCAGTTTGTAAGCGCTTATTGAGAATCACGAAGACTAAGTCAAACTGCAGGTGGTGGTGTGGACTTGTCGTGGTCCCTGTACTGGGGAGGTGAAGACAGGGAGATCCAGCCTGCCCCTAATCAGCAGCCCTCCGTTCTCAGTGAGAAAGATCCTGTCTCCAAAACCAAGGTGAGTTGTTCCTGTGGAATTACACCTGAAGCTGGCTTCTGCCTTTTGTACATACACACACACATGTGCACCTGCGTGAACACGCTGCCCTCTCTATGTATACACCAAATCAAAAGCTATCTTTGAAAATGTGTAATTCAAGCTTATCATAGCTATGACATGCTGTGGTTTTCCATACGATACCAGCCACTGTAGTAAGTTTTAGAAATAAATACAAAACCAAGCAGGACACTCTCTGGACCTTTAGGGGAGTTTGTTCCTGTAGGTGATGTGGTAAAATAGAAATAAAATGTGCATCTTTTTAAAAGGGAAACGTTTAGGTCAGGTGGGTTAATGAATTAGGACAGTGATCAGGTTTTGAACTTGGACCTTTCTCTTCTTTCTCCCATTTCTGCTGTCAGTGTAAGGACAAAGCAAAACGGGGAGGGGGGCAATTCTCATTCCTATTGACTTTTAAATTAGTGCTTCCATGGTAAAATGAACCAAGTGACTGGCACAGAAGAGAGTTTGGGTTGTGAACAAGTGGCACCTTGGAATCAGAGCTCCTAAGGTCCTAGAGGGCATCATTAAGGAAACAACGTAAGGAGAGAAAGGGATTGGGAGAGAGAGAGAGAGAGAGAGAGAGAGAGAGAGAGAGAGAGAGAGGAGAGAGAATGAGAGAAGAAGGAGGAGGAGGAGGAGGAGGAGGAGGAGGAGGAGGAGGAGGAGGAGGAGAAGAAGAAGAAGAAGAAGAAGAAGAAGAAGAAGAAGAAGAAGAAGAAGAAGAAGAAGAAGAAGAAGATCTGGCTTACATAAGTAGCTCTGACAATTGTTAAGGATAATAGCAGATTATTAAAGTAATACTAGAGGCTGGCGAGATGGCTCAGCGGTTAAGAGCACTTGCTCTTGCAGAGGACAGGGGTTGGGTCCCTAGCACTACATGGTGGCTCATTACTACTCCTATTCCCAGGTCCAGGGGCTGTGACACCCCTTTCTGCACTCTGCAGGCATAATCCAGGCACGTAGCCACATACGCATAGGCAGGCAAGACGCTCGTAGACATAAAATAAAAATAAATCTTTGAAAAAAGTGAACCCATACTATGTGCTACTGTTTACCTTATAGAATTAGCTTCGCTAAAGCTCCAGCCTTGGGCATTTCAGGAATGAGAAGCTCTGAAATCCCATCTCTCATGTATTCCAATTTCAGTTCAAGGTTCTAATCCCTTGTAACTGATAAAATCTCAACCAATATGTAGTACAAAAGCCATTGGAAATAGCAGAGAAAAAAATTGTATTTGTGATGACTTAGGTACTTATCCAAGAATTACAACACACGTATAAAACTTCTTTCAAATATCTATTTTTGTCTCAAAATTACTGGGAATTTTCTGTCATATTTTAGATTGTTTCTTTTTTCAATGGGAGGAGGGGAATGCATGATTCAGAAAGAAACTGAAAGTGGAATTTACATGTGCACAGAATTTAAAAAGGCTAAATTTTAACAAACCTTAAACAAATTATTAAAGTTCCACAGAACTAGTACAATTTGAACTATTATTCCCATTCCGTAGACAAAGGTTATGAAATTTGGTGCGATTAAACTATGCATTGAAGGTTATAGTACTGTAGATTAAACAGACAACATTCCAATCTAGGCTCGGTTTAAATCCAGTGTAAGCCTAGTGTGTGTAACGTGTGGATTTGGAAGGACCCAGAGCCTGGGAGCCTCAGAATCTAGATATGCCAGACTAATTTTAAAGAAACGAACATAAGGTTAGATATAGCTACAACGAAGCTCTGAGAATGGCGGGGGCGGGGGGGGGGGGCGGAGAGAACACATTAAGTATTATGAACTAAAAAAAAGGCATAAAGAGAGAGCTAGAAGCCCCAGGAAGGAACTACCAAGCTAAACACGTAATATAAGCTTGTGCAGGAAATGAACTCCAGCTGTATGTAGTTTATATCCCCGAGGGAGCCTGGGATTCCAGCGAGCCTCGTAGTGCCACTGAACCCTTTGGTAAACTGAGCTACAGAAACAGTCTGGTGTGACGGGTAACACAAGAGAGCGGAGGAAGCTAATTGGGAGGTGGAGGGCACCGTCTTGGGAGACTACTGAATCCGGTGAAACTTGTAACCGCAGGAAGAACTGCCGTAGACTCTGACCGCAGGGATTTTTCTGTTCGGCTTCCTAGTTATTCAGACCTCGATTGATTATTGCGGCCTGTGACCAGTCGAGGCTCAGTGAGAAGTGTTACGAGACTTGTTTTAAATAGAGGAATATACATTTAAAGCTACTTTGAAAAGAAATCACCGGAAGATGATGCAGATTATTTTTAAACACTTCCCTTACGCTGGACAGTGGTGGCGCACGCCTGTAATCCCAGCACTTGGGAAGCAGAGGCAGGCAGATTTCTGAGTTCAAGGCCAGCCTGGTCTACAGAGTGAGTTCCAGGACAGCCAGGGCTACACAGAGAAACCCTGTCAGAAACCCTGTCTCGAAAAACCAAAAAAAAAAAAAAAAAAAAAAAAAAAAGTCCTTTAATAGAAGTTAATATGCTAATGTTAGGCATATACATTCGGCAAACAAGCAGTGAACAGTTTAACTTTCTAGGCTGGAGGGGGCAGGCTCATGAGTGCCCATTTGTAACTGAGGTGCTATGGTCAATGTATAGAAAGTGAGTTTCCCTTAGGGCGTGGCTTCTGGGAGCTCAGTCACGCTCCAGTGGATGCCCTGCACCACGGACACGAACAGCAAACCCTGAAGCTGATGATGGGTCAGTGTCGTTTTCACATCAAACTCTCAAAGAATTAATACCTAGATGTCTGTCTGGTAAAAAGAAACCCAAAATGTTAGTTATTGGTCATTTAATAATCCGTAACTGACGTAAGACATGGAACTTAAGCTGACTTAATATCTCGCTCATTCAATAATGACCACCATGCATGTGGCACTTTTCTGTTTTTAACTCTATCATCTGTGTCACCATATTTGGATATCTGAATTTTCATTCAGTGTCTCTCTCTCTCTCTGTCTGTACACCTGTGGAATAGAAGATGCATTCAACGGCCTGACTGGACCGTGCTTTAGCCTTTAGGCGTGTGTTTCTATCTAAAAACAGCTACATAAAACTATGGGTAATTGTATTCTGTATCCTCTCTCATCGTCTGAAAATAGAACTGACCACCTCCACAGGCATGTTTTAAAGCGCCAGTATAATCCCATGGGACAATCAGTGCTTTCCCTGAGGGGAAGCTCTCAAATCTTCCAGTTGGCCACATGTAAGGCTACGGACACTAGAACAGTACTGGCCATATCTCTTGATCAGCTGTCATAATCCCATTATGTGCCTCGATTCCCACTGGGAAGCCAGAAAGACCTGGCTACTATCATACCCCAAAGTCAAGCCCCAGGGATTTAGGGGACCCACTAGAACGTATATGACTAGCAAAGGCTAAAGTTAGGGCTCACCCCCAGCTCTGTGACCAATCCCAGTTCTTCTTTCCCTATTACCTCGCCTCACTTGATAAGGTGCGAGGACTAACGGACTGACTTTCTAAACAAAGCCAAGATGTTATATGGAGAGAGGGCGGGGCTGCCGGACAGTTGTGTATCTACTTCCATTTGCATATCTCCCAGTAGTGAACAGCTTCCGGTTCCTCTGGGTTCTTGACGCCACTTGTCTCAGCGCCACATTGTATCGAGTCATTTTATAACGGTCCTCTGAGCAAATGGGAGATCTCATTGTGGGTTTGACATGCATCTCCCAAGTGACACACACTTGGATAGCTGAGGACATAGCAGACATAGCAGAAGTGTCACAGGAGGAGAGACTGTGGTATAGAGCAGCACCCATTTTTGCAGATGGACCTTTTGTATATCTTCTTCTGAGAAACGTCTCTCGTCCTTTTTCTCAAGTTTTAATATTTGTGTGTGTGTGTGTGTGTGTGTGATTGCTAGTAGGATTTCTTCACATACTTTGAGTGAAATCCTTTATTAGATATATATCTGCAAATGAAGATTATAGTCAAGAAAAAAATATATATATCTGCCTCTACCGCTATGACCATTGACTTGTTCACCATAGTTACAAAGTGTGAACAATTTCCCTGCTGTTCATCGACATAATAGAGAAATGTGACATATATATATATATATATACACATATATATGTATACACATATACACACACACACACACACACACACACATATATATATATATATATATATATATATGTATATATTTCTGTCTTCATGCACACCAGAAGAGGGCATCAGATGCCATTACAGATGGTTGTGAGCCACCATGTAATTTCTGGGATTTGAACTCAGGACCTTTGGAAGAGCAGTCAATGCTCTTAACTGCTGAGCCATCTCTCCAGCCATGAAATGTGACTTTTAAAAACAATAAAATAGTCTCCTACGAAAGGAAGTCCTAGGATATCCTGAAATATGGATGAAACTTGAAGACATTATGCTAACTATATTAAGCTATCACGCAAGGACATACTATCTGCTTATATTTGAGGTAAGTCATTGTTTTAATGTTGGTGTTATTAGTACTGCGCTGAAACACCATGGCCAAAGCCACTTGGGGTTGAAGGGTTAACTTGACGTACACTTCCAGATCACTGCTCATCACTGAAAGAAGTAGAGACAGGAACTCTAACAGGGCAGGGACCTTGAGGCAGGAACTGATGTAGACATAATGGAAAAGTACTGCTTACTGGCTTGCTCTTCATGGCTTGTTCAGTCTGCTACCAAGAGGTGGCCCCGCCCAGAATGTGCCCCACCCTCCAATGTCAATGATTAAGAAAATGCCCTATACAAGTGTCTACAGCTCAATCTTATACAGACATGTTCTCAGTTGAACTCCTTCCTCTCCAATGACTCTAGCTTGTGTTTTTTTTTTTTTTTAAAAAAAACATGGTTATCTAAAAAAAATTAACTCATTAAACTCATCAAATAAGAAGGTAAGAGCTAGCCGGGCATGGTGGCGCACGCCTGTAATCCCCGCGCTCGGGAGGCAGAGGCAGGCAGATTTCTGAGTTCGAGGCCAGCCTGGTCTACAGAGTGATTTCCAGGTCAGCCAGGGATACATAGAGAAACCCTGTCTAAAAAAAAAAAAAAAAAAAAAAAGAAGGTAAGAGCTGTCTTGTTGGCTAAGGCTACTCTTCCAGAAGAGCCTGGATTTGACGACCACCACCCACATAGTAGGTCCACCCACATAGTAGGTCCACCCACACGGTATGTCCAACCATCCGTGACTCCGGTTCCAGGGGATCTGATGCCTTTTATGGCCTCTGCAGACACCAGATATGAAGTGGTACACAGATATACCCGCATACAAAGACATGCAAAGCACATATGCACATAATATAAACATTTTTTCAGGGGGAGGAGGAAAAAGAGGAGGAAGGAAAGGCGTGGTTACCAAGGCGTGGGATGGGCTATCACCTCACCACGTAATGCTTATTATTGTATGCCACGGTACAATGTGCATACATTCTAGAGATTTAGGGTATAATGATGGTAATCAAAACTGCATTTTACACTGAAAATATTTGGGCGGAAGACTAGAGAGGTGGCTCAGAGACGGAGGCTTGACTAAGACGTGAGGGTCTGGGTGCAGTCCCTAACTTCAAAAAAGGAAAGAAAGGAAAGAAAATATGCCTAAGAGGAGATATGTTTCGTGCTTTTGAAAAACTCAATTTTGAAATTTTAAAAACACAAAAAGAATGAGAACTAATAATAAAATCTATTCAACATATTCTCTCTCTCTCTCTCTCTCTCTCTCTCTGTATATATATATATATATATATATATATATAAAATTTTTTTTCCAGATAATTACAGTTCTAGTCATCACTTGGTCAGGTCTTGTTCCCCTGGTGGGATCTTGGGGAAAGCCTACCTGCTGAGCCCTAAAGGCGACCAGAGGTAGAACCCTGGGCCACTCCCCGTCACGTGATGGGAAAGAGCTCCCCGCCCCCTCCAGGCTTGTCCCGCCAGGCCCCCTCTCTCCTCTGTACCCTCCCACAGGCCCTAGCTGGCCTAAATTTACCTCCTGTATGAGCAGGAAAGGAGCTTAGATGGTTGTCCAGTTCTGACCTTGAAACAAGTTGGAAGGAAAACATCTTTGCTTTTCTCTTCTTTTTTCCTGCCTGATCATCGGGGCGCTCTGGTTTAGAAGCATATAAACTCGGGGGTGCATTTTCACATCCAAAGGGACTGGCTGGCTGCTTTAGGAAGTACTGACTGCTGGGCTGCGAGGCTGGAGGACTGTGGAAATTCTGATGGGGAAGGGGAGGGCCTGGCCAAGGGAAAGGTTTTGGTGGGTCTAATGGTTTTGGGAAAATCTCTGCAAGGCTGGAACATTTTGCCACACGTAAGTGGCTATTTCCTTAGCCTCTTCTGCATTCACTGAGAACTCCGCGTAGCTGACCAGAGACTGAAAGAGCTGCAAAACAGTCCCAGTGTGGGTTCGTCAAGAGAGATATTCAATTTAGGTTTTTCCAAAATGTGTTGCATGTAACAAAAGCCCGTATTTCTTTTCATTTCAAAAGAGATCTGCCTCGTTCTGGTTCATTTGATTCTTGGAAACATAGTTTTATATGTCCAGAGAGCCCTTTGAGCCTTTGAGAGAGTCTGGCAAAGGCTTCCACCCCCCACCTCGCCCCCCTTCTCTGGAAGCAGGAAATAGGCTCTGCCAAATGCAAATGAGCTCAGTCTCTAACCGGGAAAGCGT
Source organism: Apodemus agrarius (assembly GCA_964023405.1). Classification (NCBI taxonomy): domain Eukaryota; kingdom Metazoa; phylum Chordata; class Mammalia; order Rodentia; family Muridae; genus Apodemus; species Apodemus agrarius. The sequence continues at coordinate 20,070,740 of OZ030013.1, forward strand.
CAAAGCACAGAGCGCTACAGCGTTTTGAGAACGCACGCACGCATGCATGCCTTACACAACTGACGTTTGCGGGTCTGAACAACTACAGGAAGTCACACCGACCTATTTAAAGTTTGCCATTTCAGAAACACAAATGTGTCTAGAACTGCCTTAGATTTATGTTAGGAAGTCAGAAGCCCCTTCCTTCCCCCTTTTTTATGGTGCTTACAGAATCCTAGGGGACTTTTAGCAAAGTCTTCTGCCTCTGGGGTTGTCCGCGTGGTTCTGGGTTCTGGAACCCGTGCAGTCTCCCTCTTTGAGTCACAAATCCTAATTGCTCTGACATAATGCTGACCAACGGGAAGGTGGTGCCACGGCCCACTGCTGTCCTTCCAAGGGTTAACAGAGCTGGCTCCAGAGAGGTGAGGCAACCACAGAAACAGGATAATAAATGTGACACTCTCAGACTATCACCAGCAAATATTTGAGCTTATCAAATAACGGAGGAAGTAGTTTAGTTACAAATAAACCAATCTCTCATAAAACAAGTTTTCACACAGGGTCATTTCATTGAGCTGGAGACAGCTAGAGGCCACTCTAGACAGAACTCCCACTCTGTGTACACTTCGTAACAGCCTCTCATGATTAATGGACAGCAAGGGGGGTGGGGGTGGGGGTGCGGGGAGGCTGGGCCCTGGAGCTCGCTGGACCTGGGCTTCCTATCAGCCAAACAGCCATAAACAGCAGGTCAGGATTACTGCATGGGAAGTGCCCGTCCGCTGGGAACCGAGCTGGGTTTGTGCTCTCTTCCCTGCCGCCTGCCCGCCTGCCTTCTCTCTCACAGCGCGCGCTCTGTCTCTTTCTCCCCGTGTAGCAGAGAGCATCGTGTCCTAGAAACTATAGTAGATGTCACTGCTTGGCACTTTCTGTGCAAAGAGGACAAGTATGTGGGCGCAGGGGGGTGGCGGAGAGCTACTCTTAAAGCCACAGCGACCGCGTTGGCCAGGGGCTGGAGGGAGGCTGTTTTTCTGGAGCCTTTGAAATCAGCATGGCGAAAGCATCTAATTTGGATTCCAGAAAAACAACAACAACAACAACACAACAACAACAACAACAACAACAACAACAAAGCACAGGCACTGTTTGAGGGTAAGGGGGGGCATGTGGAGCCTCTTGTTTCAAAGAGAAATTCTCATTGCGATTAAGAAAGAATAAAAAAAACCCATTCTGTCATGATTACAGCAAATCAACAAGTAAAAAATGAAGGCCGGCAAGCAGCGAGAGTTTTGGGTTGTGAATGTTCATTTCTGGTGAAATGGAAAATATGTCCATTTCTGAATTTTAATTTGTAGAAAATTTGTTTCATTCCCCTAAAGGATAATGAAAAAATGTGAATTAGATGACACATAGGAAGAGAAGTATAAAAATAGAAACAGTCAGGCACAGCACCGCCATTCAGAGCAGGCATTTAATATGGTTTCTACCCATCTTTCCAAAATCTGTCAAAAATAGAATATTGAGACCTTCACCATATGGAGAATTTTGGACTATTTTAAGTCAGATTCTAGCATAGTCATGGCCCTATAGTGTTAGCCAATTTTTTTTGCATATATAATTTTTGGAGTTGAAAAATGCTAATTTTTGCAATTTAACTCTCCATAGGGACGCTTAGGACCCTTGTCCATTCCTGCCTGCTCTTCAGGTGTGTTCATTTACCCCGAATCCATGTGGTGTGTTTTTAATAAAACTTGGCGAGAAAAAGGCAGAGCTACTATCCTCATAGCTATCTCATTAGCTTTTATATTTAAAGCAAACGCTCTGGAGATTGCACTTTCCACAGAGCTGGGAGAGAGTCAGAACTGTCTCTTTCTTTATGATGTACTTAACTCGGGTAAAGCGCAAGCCCTGCCTCAAACAGTCACGTGCCTTTAAGCATGCAGCAATGAGACTTGCACTCGCCTGGTCCCCTTCCCGCCACCTGTGATACCTGCACATAGATGCACTTTGTTTATACTGGGCATCTGGAATTACTTTTCACAGCCATTGTCCTTTCTGAGCCCTGGACCTGGATCTATTTTCAATCATTTCGAACCTGAGTCAGTATTCACTACACACAGTAATTTCTCTGTACCTTACCAACGGTGTTTCTGCTGTTCTCCTACCTAACCCAGACAAAGTTATGTAGGGAGTGTGCAAAGAAACAAGAAACATAACTCTTTTAAACCTTTTGGAGTACTGTGTGATAGTGCCCACGAAGGCCCACTAAGGGTTAAAGCATTGCCTTTGCTGGTGTGTGTGGGCGGAGCTAGGCTGCGGGCCACCGGAGCCCGGGGCGCTGCCTATTTCCAAACCGAGTTCCTTCAGCCCTGACTCTGGCTGTGTACCTGTAGACTAAACTCCCCTTTCTCTTAGTTTCTTCGCTACTCCGGCTGCTGAACGCGTTAACTGTACTTAACAGTAAATTACAGTATTACAAAAGCAGCCAAAAGAAAGAATTTTAAATGTTCTTGCCACAAAGGAATGATAAATATGTGATGTCAATGGATATTCTGATTAGCCCAAATTGTACACACGGAACACCACCTTATATGCGATATGTATATGCAATTACTTGTCAATGAAAAAATAAAATCAAAATCAAAAGATTTTCAGCCGGGTGTGGTGGCGCACGCCTGTGATCCCAGCACTTGGGAGGCAGAGACAGGCAGATTTCTGAGTTCGAGGCCAGCCTGGTCTACAGAGTGAGTTCCAGGACAGCCAGGACCACACAGAGAAACCCTGTCTCGAAAAACAAAACAAACAAACAAACAAAAAAAATTAAAATATTTTCTTTAAAGTGACTTCTATTTTGGTCATTATAAGTGTTAAAGGGAAGAAATGAGTTCCTTTTAAGAGTCGCATCCAGGGGCTGGAGAGAGGGCTAAGAGCTCCGATTGCTCTTCCAAAGGTCCTGAGTTCAAATCCCAGCAACCACATGGTGGCTCACAACCATTCATAACAAGATCTGACTCCCTGTTTTGGAGTGTCTGAAGACAGCTACAGTGTGCTTACATTAAATAAATAAATAAATAAATAAATAAATAAATAATAAATAAATAATAAATAAATCTTTTAAAAAAAGTCACATCCAGATAGACCTAAATTATTTTCTTGTCCCTGTAGAGATATAATTCAGAACACTTTGGGTGTTCAAAGCTGGTGCTTTTGTGTGGGATCTAAATTGCATATTACTGGGCTTCCAAACATCACTAGGAGCTTCTTCAAAAGGTGCATCTCAACCATGGAGAGGGTGAATAGTAAATGTAAGCTAACACTGTAGCTTGGTGGCTTAGAGATTTTCTTGAGGCGAATGAACACTCAGCTCGTCTGTGAGAGAAAACAGCTATTTAAGCCATAGACGTGAGGAGGTATTAGTATTCACTTACTTCCTCTTACTTGCTACCTTCAAAGCATTTCCGAGTATGCAACAACAAAGACTTACACTGAATACACACTGAGTGAAGATGTACAAAGCATCTGCAGAGCATTCTGGGCACCGGCCTTCATGAATATTTAAAGTGTCCTCAAGGCAGGCAGCACAGGGCTAGCCAAGGATAGGCCATGAATGCAGCCCCAAACAAAACTGCAAACTGACTTGAAACAGTGTGGTGGTTGATGTGTATGAATTTTTTTTTTAACAGTCTCTGTGTGTTCTTGTGTACGGACATGCATGTGCATTTGTGGGTACTCCTCCTACATGTGTGTGCACATACGTGTGGAGACCAAAGAAAGCCCTTCCTTATTTTCCCTGGTCACTATCCACCGTATACTCTGAGGCACAGTCTCTCCCTCGAACCCAGAGTGTGACTATTGGGTCAGCCAGGTGCTCCGGGGACTGCTTGCCTTTGTTTCCTGCATGCTAGGACCATGGGTGGGCCACGGTGCCCGCCTGGCAGTTACGTTGGCACCGAGGCTCCAAATTCTGCTACTTACACTTGTGCAACAAGTAGTTTGTCCAATGAGCCATTTTCCCCAGCGGCCTAATATTTGTGTTTCCTGCTTTTTGCCTTAAATATTCTTTGATTGGAATGCTTTTTAGAAGTGAACTTTCTAAGGGGTAACAATATGCTGCTATGTGGGAATCTGACACCCTTGCCAGCAACGACAGTCTTTTGGAAATGTGCTCCTGTATTATTCTTCTAAGCTAAGTAATTAGCCTTGTATGACAGAAAATCTAGTCATTTTGATCAATGACAAAAGAGAGTCCTGCACTATACTTCTGACAGCACACCATACTAGAATAAAATGTAAAAAAGAAAAGAAATCCAATCATGGAGAGTTCTGAAGGCCAAGTCATTAAAGGCACAATATTATCTCCCTTTTCTGGAAATTCAAATTTCCAGTTTCCAAGACCTGTGAAATGTTCAGGGGGCAGAGGTGATCTGTGGGGTTGAGGAACATGAATGGGAATAGCTTCAGTCCCGCAGTCTGAGTCATCTTCTTGTCCTCTTCTGACAAGCTAATTCTCTCCGTTTTTCAATGTCCCGTTCACTGCCCTCACTCCTTGCTACGTGCTTTCTGCAGAGTTAAACCTGTCTTCATCATTGGAGCAGAGTCCATACAGAAAAGCCAAATAAAACACAGACACAACAAGAGTGCAGGGTGACGCCTAACATCTGCAGGTGAAGAACCCAACAGTCTCCACTCCAGATGTGAGGAGAGACCCACTGTGAACCTGATGCCAGTACATCTTCTAATTTTCTCTCCAGGGAAACCGTGCTGGGTTATAAGCATCCCATTGCTTTGAGACCTTGGAGAAACTGAGAAATTCAAAGGTTTAACAACTAACAAAGATAACATCTAGGAAGTGTTAAAAAAAAAAAAAGGTATTAAACTCAGATCTGCCTGTTTACTTGAACAAATGATCATGGTGTTCTCAGTTGTGACTTTTTAGAGCTTTTGTATATCATACTTCTGAAAAAAACACTGATAAATAAAAACTACAAGAGCCTCAAAGAATCAGGTCTTTTGTGTGTCAGAGGACCCACGGTTATCTGATGAAATTGTATGTTCCTTTTGCTCTAGGTCTTGAGCATGATCTGAGAGGTTGTGTTAAATTGTGCATATGTGTGCACATGTGCATGCAGGTGTATGTGCTTGTGTATGAACATGTATGTGGAAGCCAGTGGCTGACATTTTAAAGATTGATTTATTTTTATTTATATGTGTGTTTCATCTGCATGTCCATACCTGGTACCTACAGAGTCCACAAAGGGTGCTGTACCCCCTGAAACTAGAGTTCTAGAGACAGTTGTAAGCTGCCGTGTGGATACTGGGAAGTAACCAAGGGTCCTTTTTGACACATGGTTTCTCACTGAACTTGGAATGTATTTACTCAACTAGAATGAAGGGCTAGAGCTTGGCATGGTGGTGCACACTTTAATCCCAGCATTGGAGAGGCAGAGGCATGCAGAGCTCTGTGAGTTCAAGACAAGTCTAGACCACTTGGGAGTATTCTAGGTCAACTAGGGCTACATGGGAAGAAGAAGAAGGAGGAGGAGGAGGAGGAGGAGGAGGAGGAGGAGGAGGAGGGGGAGGAGGAGGAGGAGGAGGAGGAGGAGGAGGAGGAGAAGGAGAAGAAGAAGAAGAAGAAGAAGAAGAAGAAGAAGAAGAAGAAGAAGAAGAAGAAGAAAAGAGAAGGAGAAGGAGGAGAAGGAGAAGAAAAGAAGAAAAAGGAGACAAGGAGAGAGCTTTCCTGTTTTGGCTGTAAAAACCAGGGACAATGAGACCTTTCTCATATTCTCATAGTGTCTAGTATCCTTTTTCCGATATTATTTCTTCTAGCTGAATAGTTTAATAAGTAAAACTAGCACAGTTCTTTGAAGAAACAAAAAAGATTGTTCCTTTTTTGATGAAATTGACTATGTAATCCTTTACATAATCCCATTTCTCCAAAGTTTCACAACGAGCATTGTGTTAAAATGGGCAAAGGATATCTCAGTAAGAGAATTCAGAATGGGTAGACAAAAGCATGCTCCCATTGGACTGGACCCACTGACTTGTTCAACTTTCAGGAATGGTTGAGCCAGCAGATAGCCTTTACGTACAGTTCTGAATCACTAACCAAACTCAGGGATACACAGGAGTCAGCGATAACAGTTTTGTTTTAGGTCCAAGTTGAATCTGTTCCTGAGCCCCTTCATCCTTTCTTGAATTGATATTGAGAATAAATGCCTGCCTATAGTTCTAGAATTAACCCACGGAGACCAATTAAACTATCATCCTCAGGGATTGAAGCACACCACCAGAACTGATGGAAATCTCTCTGGGCTAATTAGAACACGCAGGTTCAGTTGAAGGTGACTTTGACAGCCGCAAGTTACCATTGCCATATAGCAGCAAGTGGTTTTCCCTTCTAGGCCTCGCATCTAAGTCGGTGGCACATAGGTTTCCACTTCTCCTCACTTAAAACCACGAAGTTTTAAGCTTGGAAGGGAATTTCATCTACAGAAGGATGCAGTGTCCACTTATTAATCTTCTTGAAAGATGTTGATTGTGATAGGAGCACAAGTTGAGATATTCCAGAACATCACGAAATAAGCATTGTATTTATCCCACGCTTGGGTTCTAATATCTTGGAGGGAGGGTGAACACAGTAGTTCTCAAATGTGATCTCGTGCGCAATCACGTTTCGTGGAGTAAAGCACCACTGTGTGTTGTAAGGTGTTCAGAATCATTCAGGACTTTCACTCGCTTGACACAGGTGGCACCCCCCTTTCCGTTGTGACAACCAAATCCAGACAAAAGCACACCACGGTGTCCCAGATATTTCTTTAAAAGGGAGAGGTAGCAAGAGACAAAAGTAGGCAAACAGTAATCCTGGAGGTTAATCCATTAGAGTCAAAACCGCTGTCAAGAGAAGTAAAATTTCCAGTCTAGTCATCCTTGACAGCTGCTTCCTCTTGAAAAGCTTTTCTTTCTCATCATGACTGTCACCGGTTTTAAGGAATGCAACTGTCTGTAACTCAAGAAAAGTGAGGTGTCAAATTAGGAGTTGTTTAGATTTCTGGGTATGGCCTGGAAAGAGGACATGAAGATAAGTGGAATTACCACAAGCTTTAGGTTTTGTGATCTCTCACAGCCTCTTTTTTCATTCCCCTTAGCTTGCCCTGTTTTTAGATGCCAGGCTTGTGTCTGGTTCAGACTAATCCAGCTTTAGTCTCTTCCATGATTAATCCCTTTAGAAAAGATGATTAAAGTCAATCTGTGTGTAATATCCCGCAAAGGTGAATGGAACCTCGCGACTCTGTGAGGACAGCGTCTTTTGGTGCTGATGGTCTTTGTCTTGGGCTATTAAGAGTTTGAATAGAAAAATCTAACACAGCGAAGATGTAATGCAATGTGGGAATGTGGATGTGTCAGAGGCACGGGGCGAAGTCCACTGGTCCAAATGCAGTTAAAGTCCTAAATAAAATCATAGTTGGAGAATCCATGATTTTTATTGTGAACTTACAATCTGCTATCTAGTGTTTGAGGTTGAGAACTTGGACTTTGGAGATGTACCCCCCACCCCCATCCCCGCCCAATGCTCAAATTTACTCTTCCACTTAGCAGATTTTTATGCACAGGCAGATTTCTGATTTTTCTGTGACTAATGTTGTTCACTGGTGAAGCGTGTCTCTCACTGGGATACTGTAGAGATCTAATGTCTCCCACTATTTGAAGAAATTCAAATGAGCTTTGAAATTGTGTGAAAAGTACTAACATATAACTTGGTTTTGAATATCTTAAAGCTCTACGTTAACTACATCATTTATTAATATGCTCACCACCTTTAAGCTTGCTAAAAAATATTGGTGTCTACCTGGGCCTTGGATAAGCTTGAAACCCATTGCTTTCCTCTCCTTTTTATGATGCCTGACACAGACACGCCCAAGAGAGTTTTTAGAAAAGAGAGTGGGGAATTCAATTCTGAATTTAGGTGAATAAATCCTTGTAAACATGATTTTATTTATTTATTTATTTATTTTGCCTTATAAATTCAACATGCCACCATTTATAGATACTAGAATTTTTTTTTCATATTTAGACATTTCTCTTTGTACAGGTTTGTAGCTTGTAGCTTTAAAAAGCAATGTTTCTTTGAAGCAAAATGTCTTTAAAAAGCAAAATGTCTCCATGACACATAATCTTGGAGACTTGACCTAAAGTCATGCAATGAATTAGTACAATAAAGCAATATTTAAACAAATACATCTCAATATAATTTTATCATGTCTCTGGAATTCAAAACCACATACTTAGTTGTAAGATACTTAACTCTGATTTTTATGCTAGTTTTTTTTAAAGACAGTTTTGATTTTCCACCTATAAAGCTATCATATTCCCTCATTGAAAGCAAGCAGTCTCATATAGGAAGACAAAATTGACAGATCAGGTAAACCTTCTAAAGGCCCTTGACATTCCAGGAATAGTCTGGAGAGAATCTCAGTAACCAGATTCCCAAGGCTGACATGCTTGGAATTTTGGCTTCTAGATTTCTGCCGAGTCACAATCTTATCCACACCAGATATGCCACAAATGGCAATACCTTCTAGAATGTACCAGATTTTTGTCTTTGAATTGATGTCATTTCAACTGGAAGGCCGAAGAACAGGTTTGAAGTAGGGGTGTGAGGTTTAAGCTGTAGCTGTTATGTGCGGGAATAGCCATATTGCACAATGAACTTGGACCTTAGCATCAGACCAGGCAGGGTAGATAGTAGACCATAAATTTTGCTTACAAACAGTGGGGTTCATTATTATTAATATCTATAAAGAAAAAGAGGCCTCTGCAAAACACAAGACCAGTGCTTTTAGATACAAAGAGAATCAATTTCCTGTTCCTGTCTTAGGAAGAGATTTAAACCTGTGACTGGTGATGCCATTATGGTCAAATTCAAATTTCAGAAAAGAGGGAGATGACTCCAGGAACCTCTTCCCATCCATGACTGACTGGTGAGAGGTTTGCATGGACCCACTGCAGGCAGCCACAGCTGCTGTGAGCTTGTGACTGTATTGACTATGCTAAGCTCAGGACCCAGCACCTCACTCTCTTTCTCCACATTTCCAGGCTCTTACATGTTTTCTTTCTTTCTTTTGTTTGTTTTTTGATTTAAATCCAATTCCATGGGCGTGACTCGGGGTTGGAGGTTTTTGTTTGTTTGTTGGTTGGTTTTTGGTTTTTTAGATTTATTTATTTATTTATTATATGTGAGTACACTGTAGCTGTCTTCAGACACTCCAAAAGAGGGTGTCAGATCTTGTTATAGATGGTTGTGAACCATCATGTGGTTGCTGGGATTTGAACTCAGAACCTTCAGAAGAGCAGTCGGTGCTCTTAACCACTGAGCCATTTCTCTGACCCTCTTACATGATTTCTGTCCCATCTCCCACATGGCGCTGAATCTTTGAAGAGTGCTACCAATGTTCCCTTGAGGGCTAAACATTAACTACTCCCAATTCCAAATCTTGAGCTTTTTGCTCTTGATTTAATTTAGAATAGAAATTTGAAGATATGAACGGAATTTTATTTCTGTCTTGGGAACACTGTGCCTCTAAAATTAAAACAGATACTAAAAATTAATTAAAAGTAGCTTTTATTGGACTTTAAACAACACAAAATTAGGATTTGAATTGCATGCAGTTTCATTTTAAGAATCATAAAAATAAAGCACGTGTGATCTTGGAATTTCTCACTGCTTCTGCCTGCAGTTATGATAAAATGCAAGAAAGAGTTGAGAATAATTTAGTGTCATTTCAACACACAAAATTTCATGTGCTTGTGGTGTATGATTGGCACACTCACATCAAAACATTTCTTACTGTGTCAAGGGATTGTTTTGGAATATTATAGGAAAAAAATCAGTCAAGAATCTATGAGCACTGAGCATCTATGATTACCCACTGCTCTCCCAAACTCACATAACACTTCACTTGTGCATTCAGTTTGATCATTTTATTCCTTCTACTGCTGCTATTTATATCATCCTAGTTCCCCTAAACGTCTTGAGAGAAAGATCTTTGCTCCAACCACTTATAATGCCCATAAATTAGAAATTAATAAGTGAGAGTAACAACCTGATCTTGATATCAGTTTTCCAGAATTATCACCAACAAACTCACACTAGCAGGGCACAGATCTTAGAAACCAAGCTCTGTGTATGTGGAAGTCCAAAAGAATGACATCCAGTCTCGCCCCAGGACAGAGAGCATGTGGCTTCAAAGCCACCAACAGAGCTTTTGCTTTATCTGGGATCAAGGATCCTGTGTGGATAAAAGGCAAAGGAAGTCATTCACCTTGAACAAAAATATTTTCCGAAAATAGAGTCTTGCTATCTAAAGCTGCTTTAATTCCTTGGGGTTTTGCCCTATGAAATCATTTTCCTTGAAGTTAAATCATTTCAAATCCCATAATAACAATTTGAGGGAGAACTAGATTGCCATAGAAAACATAAGAGTACGGTAGAGCTCTAAGTCTAGCATTAAGGAGATTTGACCTGGTTAGGAAATCCATTCATGAAAGCAGTGTGGTTAGAGTTGGTGGGAAGCCATCCTGCGGAGGGAGTGAGGAGCATGCAGGGGGAGTGGCTTTCCACCGTGCTGTGCGGCTGGAACTGGGGGACCAGCAACTATCGTACCTGGTTCACTTTAACTGAAGCAAACTTTTCACACGAGCAAACCTCATATTTCTGTTTGTATGTTGTCGTTAGAAAGAAAAGCAGAAAATATCAAAACTGTTCTACACACCCATTTCCTAATGGGGGAGAACCCTGTAATTTAATAGAGTGGGGCTCAGTTGCTGATTTATGTAATTGCTACAGACTTTCTTCTTGCACTGACCTTCTCTCATTCTTTGCCTCAAATTCTACAGGTCTAACAGAGATCGTGGTTTCTGTGAAGGGCGGGAGGGGGGAGGATAAAAAAATGTAAATATATCTACAAATGTAAAACTTCAGAATTTCAAAATGTGATATTTTGTCACCCTATAGGTTTGGTTTGATTTATTTTAAAAAGCTTCACCATTCTCTTGATAGTAGCTGACACATCTCTTCCTAGTCCCATATGCTTTCTGCTATTTTAAAGGAAACAGTATACAATTACCTCAGAGGAGCGGCATGTGTTTCCCAAGTGTGGATCTCAAAACTATCCATCTGGCCGTGCTGGCATCTTTCTGAATTGTATGTGATTGAAAAAAAAATGTATTCAACACTTTGAGACTCTTTGGCTAGATAAAGATGAGAATAAGACGGCTTCCCTCCCTCCAGATACCAAAAATCAAATCTGGTCCTGTAGGGTAGAGTTCATTGCCCAACCTACCACCTGGAAGCTCCCCAGACACCTGCCTGGACACCCACCATGCCCAGAGTGAATCCCCGGGCAATGCAGGGTCCATGTTTGGCAGGAGACTCTGTTTGTACTGGTTTGATTAAGGCATTGATTCAGGTTGCCTCTCCTAAGATCTGTAAGATCCTAAGAGGGAGACAAATGACCCACAATGCAATGCGGCTCTGCAAAGTGTTACACAGTGTTACAGAGGCTAGCTTAGGACCAGCAGAGGCATTCCCCAGTAAGAGGAAAGAAGGCTACTTCTCTCGGTGGGAAGATGGGGAAACTGAACAATCAAGATGCGAAGAAGATGCTGGTGAGGAGAGGAGATAGCAATGTCTAAAAACTCATGCAGACAAAACCAAGTTTGGAAATTCAAAGTACGTTCAATGCTGGTCTTATATAATAAACATTTTCTAGATTGCTGAAATTATTATACAAATTTCTTTAGAACTTCAAAAATACATTTATTTATTTGTTTATTCGTATCTATCTATCTATCTATCTATCTATCTATCATCTATCTGTGTGCTGGCATGAATGTGCTAGGGCAAGCCTGTGTTGGTGAGAGGCAAACTTGTGGGAGCTGGCTTTTTCCTTCTACCATATTGGACACAGGCCATCAGCCTTGGCAGCAAGCGCCTTTACCCACTGAGATAACCTGTCATCTTACCCGCCCCATTGTTCATACTCTTATGAGAATAATACTCACTTATGAGAGAGTAATCCCTACATTATGGACTAGGCATAATGCTATGGGTCTCTCACTCCCCAAATTCTCTCGGCTATCACTTAATATCCCTATACAGTTATCCAGCCTTCTATACCTTCTTTGTTGTTATTTTATTACGACAAAATGTTACTTGAGATATTGCCTGCAGCTTCCCATCCAGCTGGTGGTGGGGAAGCCGGACCCAGCCAGCGTGCCAGGTGCTCAGACCCAGCCGGCGGCAGAACCAGGTACCCGAGACAGCCCGAGTTTAAGACCTTCGGGGACTCAGGCCTGGAGCGGGAGATGGGCACAGAGTAGCGGCTGCACTCTGCACTCGTGGGGCGGACCCCGAGCTCCCTGCAGGCAGCTGCCATATTGCCTGCAGCTTCCCATCCAGCTGGTGGTGGGGAAGCCGGAGTCAGCCAGCGTGCCAGGTACTCAGACCCAGCCAGAGGCAGAACCAGCCTCCCATCCAGCTGGTGGCGGGGAAGCCGGACCCAGCCAGCTTCCCAGCAGCTTGGGACCAGCAGGCGGAACCAGATAACTGAGATATCCCAACTTTAAGACCCCTGGGGAAACAGGATAACAGACAGCAAACCCTGAGCAGGAGCAGTGCAGAGCAGCCCCCCAACAGGCGGAACCAAGTACCTGGGATATCCTGAGTTTAAGACCTCGGGGGGACTCAGGCCACCTGTCAGCAATCTGTGAGCAAGAGCCCTGCAGGACAGTGGTTCAGGTATCCCAGTCGCTGGGAAATAGCCTTACGACCCCACAGGAGGGTCAAGCACCAGCTAGTATCTACAGGACCAACTAACACCAGAGTTAACCAGATGGCAAAAGGCAAACGTAAGATCGCTACTAACAGAAATCAAGGCAGTATGGCGGCATCCGAACCCAGTTCCCCGACAGCAATAAATCTTGGATACCCCGAAACACCAGAAAAACAAGACTCAGATCTAAAATCACTGGTCAGAATGCTGATAGAGGAACACTTAGATAAATCTCTTAAAGTAATACATGAGAAAATAGATCAAAAGCTAGAAGCCATTGCAAGGCAAACACAATTAAATCCCAGATATCTCAACACACCAGAAAAAAAAGACTCAGATCTAAAATCACTGGTAAAGATGCAGATTGAGGATCACTTAGATAAATTTCTTAAAGTAATAGAGGAGAAAATAGATCAAAAGCTAGAAGCCCATACAAGGCAGACACAAAAATCACTTAAAGAAATCCAGGAGAATATAGAGCAAAAAATGAATCCCAATAAGGGGGAGAAACAAAAATCACTTAAAGAAATACAAGAGAACATGGGTCAACGAGTAGAAGTCATAAAAGAGGAAACACAAAAATCCCTTAAAGAATTACAGGAAAACACAAACAAGCAAGTGAAAGATCTGAGCAAAACCATACAAAATCTAAAAACAGAAGTAGAAACAACTAAGCAATCGCAAAGGGAGACAATGTTGGAGATAGAAAACCTTGGGAAGAAACCAGGAGTCATAGATGCAAATATCAACAATAGAATACAAGAGATAGAAGACAGAATCTCAGATGCTGAAGATACCATAGGAACCATGGATTCAACAATTAAAGAAAATGCAAAATGCAAAAAGCTGGTAACCCAAAACATTCAGGAAATCCAGGACACAATGAGAAGACCAAACCTAAGGATTATAGGGATAGATGAGAATGAAGATCTACAACTTAAAGGGCCAGCAAATATCTTCTACAAAATTATGGAAGAAAACTTCCCCAACCTAAAGAAAGAGATGCCCATGAATATACAAGAAGCCTATAGAACCCCAAATAGACTGGACCAGAACAGAAATACTTCCCGTCACATAATAATCAAAACCCCAAATGTACTAAACAAAGAAAGAATATTAAAGGCAGTAAGAGAAAAAGGACAAGTAACATATAAAGGAAGACCTATCAGAATTACACCAGACTTCTCACCTGAGACCATGAAAGCTAGAAGATCCTGGGCAGACCTCATGCAGACCCTAAGAGAACACAAACTTCAGCCAAGACTACTATACCCAGCAAAACTCTCAATTGCCATAGATGGGGAAACCAAGATATTCCACGACAAAACCAAATTTGCAAGATACTTATCTACAAACCCAGCCCTACAAAGGATAATAGGGGAAAAATACCAACACAAGGGGGGAAACAACACCCCAGAAGAAACAAGATAGAAATTTCATCTCATCCAACCCAAAAGAAGAGAACCACTCAAATACAAATAATAATAATAATAATAATAATAATAATGCCCAAAATGTCAGGAAGTAATAATTACTATTCCTTAATATCTCTTAATATCAATGGACTCAATTCCCCAATCAAAAGACACAGACTAACAGACTGGATACGGAAACAGGACCCTACATTTTGCTTCATACAGGAAACACATTTCAGTGTCAAAGACAAACACCACCTTAGAGTAAAAGGCTGGAAGACAGTTTTACAAGCAAATGGTCCCAGGAAACAAGCCAGAGTAGCCATTCTAATATCAGATAAAATTGACTTTCAACCTAAAGCCATCAAAAGAGACACAGAAGGTCACTTCCTGCTTGTCAAAGGGAAAATCCACCAAGAAGAATTCTCAATACTGAACATCTATGCGCCAAATGTAAGGGCACCCTCATTCATAAAAGAAACTTTACTAAAGCTTAAAGCATACATTGCACCTAACACAATGATTGTTGGTGACTTCAACACTCCACTCTCCTCAATGGACCGATCAGGAAAGCAGAAATTAAACAGGGATACAGTGAAACTAATTGAAGCTTTGGACCAATTGGATTTAACAGATATATATAGAACATTCCATCCTAAAGCAAAAGAGTATACCTTTTTCTTAGCACCGCACGGTACCGTCTCAAAAATTGATCATATAATTGGTCACAAGACAGACCTCAACAAATACAAGAATACCGAACTAATCCCATGTCTCCTATCGGATCACTATGGAGTAAAAGTGGTCTTCAATAGCAAGAAGAACAACAGAAAGCCCACATACACATGGAAACTGAACAATACTCTACTCAATGACACCCTGGTCAAGGAAGAAATAAAGAAAGAAATCAAAGACTTTTTAGACTTCAATGAAAATGAAGGTACGACCTACCCAAATCTCTGGGACACAATGAAAGCAGTGCTAAGAGGAAAACTCATAGCCCTGAGTGCCTCCAAAAAGAAACTGGAGAGAGCATACACTAGCAACTTAACAGCACACCTGAAGGCCCTGGAACAAAAAGAAGCTAACTCACCCAGGAGGAGTAGAAGAGAGGAAATCATCAAACTAAGGGCTGAAATCAATCAAGCAGAAACAAAGAGAACCATACAAATAATCAACAAAACCAAGAGCTGGTTCTTTGAGAAAATCAACAAGATAGATAAACCCTTAGCTAGACTAACCAAAGGGCACAGAGATAGTATCCAAATTAACAAAATTAAAAATGAAAAGGGGGATATAACAACAGAAACAGAGGAAATTCAAAAGATCATCAGATCCTACTACAAAGGCCTATACTCAAAACAACTGGAGAACCTGGAGGAAATGGACAATTTCCTAGACAGATACCAAATACCAAAATTAAATCAGCATCAAGTAGATCAGCTAAACAGTCTCATAACCCTTAAAGAAATAAAAGGGGTTATAGAAAGCCTCCCAACCAAAAAAAGTACGGGACCAGATGGTTTTAGTGCAGAATTCTACCAGACCTTCAAAGAAGACTTAACACCAATACTCTTCAAACTATTCCACAAAATAGAGACAGAAGGGACACTGCCCAACTTGTTCTTCGAAACCACAATTACGCTGATACCTAAACCACAAAAAGATCCAACAAAGAAAGAGAACTACAGGCCAATTTCTCTTATGAATATTGATGCAAAAATACTAAATAAAATTCTTGCCAACCAAATCCAAGAGCATATCAAAACGATCATTCACCATGATCAAGTAGGCTTCCAGGGATGCAGGGATGGTTCAATATACGGAAATCTATCAATGTAATCCACTACATAAACAAACTAAAAGAAAAAAACCACATGGTCATCTCATTAGATGCTGAAAAAGCATTTGACAAAATTCAGCATCCTTTCATGCTAAAAGTCTTGGAAAGAGCAGGAATTCAAGGCCCATACCTAAACATAGTAAAAGCAATCTACAGCAAACCAGTAGCCAACATCAAAATAAATGGAGAGAAACTTGAAGCAATCCCACTAAAATCAGGGACTAGACAAGGCTGCCCTCTCTCTCCATATCTTTTCAATATAGTACTTGAAGTTCTAGCGAGAGCAATTAGACAACATAAGGAAGTCAAAGGGATACAAATTGGAAAGGAAGAAGTCAAAGTATCATTATTTGCAGATGATATGATAGTCTACTTAAGCGATCCAAAAAACTCCACCAGAGAACTTCTACAGCTGATAAACAACTTCAGCAAAGTGGCAGGTTATAAAATTAACTCAAGCAAATCAGTAGCCTTCTTGTACTCAAAGGACAAGCAGGCTGACAAAGAAGTTAGGGAAATAACACCCTTCACAATAGCCACAAACAACATAAAGTACCTTGGCGTAACTCTAACCAAACAAGCGAAAGATCTGTATGACAGGAACTTCAAGTCCCTGAAGAAAGAAATCGAAGAAGACCTCAGAAGATGGAAAAATATTTCTTGCTCCTGGATTGTCAGGATCAATATAGTAAAAATGGCCATCTTGCCAAAAGCAATCTACAGATTCAATGCAATCCCCATCAAAATCCCAAATCAATTCTTCATAGATCTAGAAAGAGCAATTCTCAAATTCATCTGGAGCAACAAAAAACCCAGGATAGCTAAAACTATTCTCAACAATAAAAGGACTTCTGGGGGAATCAATATCCCTGACCTCAAGCAGTACTACAAAGCAATTGTGTTAAAAACTGCATGGTATTGGTACAGCAACAGGCAGGTAGATCAATGGAATAGGATTGAAGACCCAGAAATGAACCCACAGAGATATGGTCACTTGATCTTTGATAAAGGAGCCACAACCATCCAGTGGAAAAAAGATAGCCTTTTCAACAAATGGTGCTGGTTCAACTGGAGGTCAACATGCAGAAGAATGCAAATTGACCCACTCTTATCTCCTTGTACTAAGATCAACTCCAAGTGGATCAAGGACCTCCACATAAAACCAGACACACTGAAACTATTAGAAAAGAAACTTGGGAAGACCCTGGAGGACATGGGCACAGGGGTAAAGTTCCTGAACAGAACACCAATAGCTTATGCTCTAAGATTAAGAATCGACAAATGGGACCTCATAAAATTACAAAGTTTCTGTAAGGCAAAGGACACTGTCAGAAGGACAAAACGGCAACCAACAACGTGGGAAATGATCTTCACCAACCCCACATCCGACAGAGGGCTAATATCCAATATATACAAAGAACTCAAGAAGTTAGGCCCCAAAGAACCAAATAACTGTATTAAAAAATGGGGTACAGAGCTAAACAAAGAATTTTCACCAGAAGAAATTCGGATGGCCGAGAAACACCTTAAGAGATGTTCAACATCATTAGTCATCAGGGAAATGCAAATCAAAACAACCCTGAGATTCCACCTCACTCCAGTCAGAATGGCTAAGATTAAAAACTCAAGAGACAACAAGTGCTGGCGAGGATGTGGAGAAAGAGGAACACTCCTCCACTGTTGGTGGGATTGCAAAATGGTAAAACCGCTCTGGAAATCAGTGTGGCGGTTCCTCAGAAAATCGGGCATGCCACTCCCAGAGGACCCTGGCATACCACTCCTGGGCATATATCCAGAGGATTCCTCTGCATACAACAAAGACACATGCTCCACTATGTTTATAGCAGCCTTGTTTATAATAGCCAGAAATTGGAAGGAGCCCAGATATCCCTCAAAAGAGGAATGGATACAGAAAATGTGGTATATTTATACAATGGAGTACTACTCAGCAATTAAAAATAATGAACTCATGCAATTTGTAGGTAAATGGTTAGATCTGGAAACTATCATCCTAAGTGAGCTAACCCAATCACAAAAGAATACACATGAAATGCAATCACTGATAAGTGGATATTAATGAGCCCAGAAGCCCTAAATACTCAAGGCACAATTAGCAAGTCAAATGACTCTCAAGAAGAAAAAAAGGAGAGGACCCTGGGCCTGTAAAGATTGGATCCAGTATTGTAGACCCAGAACAGAGAAATCGTGGGGGGGGGGGAATGAGTGGGGAATAGCATGGGGGGGAGAGGAATTATGGGACATATGGTGGGGGGTAACTGGGAAAGGGGAAAGCCTTTGGAATGTAAACATAGAATATAGAAAATAAAAATTAAAAAAAATGTTACTTGAATTAATCCTATAAATAAAAGCATTTTCTCCCCTCAAAGTTCTTTTGAAAATAGATCATTATAATAAACAGATCTAGCCTCAGACAGGTTACATCAAACCGCCAATCAAATGGCACTAACAACTCCATGGTTTACTGAGAGATTGAGATATTCTTCCCGAGAATGTTAAGGATAGAGTGCTTTTCCACAGGTTAGCTATGCTGAAGACGCAAAGTCCAAGATCAAGGTGACGCAGACCCAGTGTGTGCTGAGTTCTCGCTTGATGTTTACAGATTGCCTCTCGTTGTACCCTCTCATGTCAGGAAGCCGAAAGAGAACGAAACTCTCACGTGTTTTTGGAAAGAAAATAATCATATGAACCCCGCCCTTTTAACCTCACTCCTCTTGAAGGTCTCACCTCCTAACCTATCACATTGGGGAAGGGGTTGAATTTTTTTCAACATGTGAATTTTGGAGGGACACAGATATAATTCCCATACCAGAATACATAACACACATAATGGTTAAAATAATAAATCAATTTAGAAAAAAGAGAAAGTCACTACACATTATGTTCTAGACAAATTATCTTAGACTTTGGTTCATGGATGGCAGGCCATTTCAGTTGTGTATTATATGGGATATTTTGTTCATGGCATCGATTAGAAGCCAGACTCCCAGGGGACCAGAACCATCTCCACTTCTCTAGAACCTCATCAGGGCATCAAAGCACTCAATTTTCTTACTCGGAATCCAATAATTTACTAGTACAGACGTTAAGCCACGGTGTTATCTTCGGTTATCTAAACTGGCTCCTGAAATGGAAATATTGTTATGTAAACTACAACTGACTTGAAACACTGACTGACCTTTGGACTAGGGAAGCTTTTAAAAACATGGATTTCAGGCACTTTTTTTTTTTTTTTTTTGGAGAGCTGGTATTTCTTAGAGCCCTGTTTGTAGGAGGAAACTGAGTATTCATAAGCAGGGATGAAAGAAAGGGGTGTTGTTACAGACTCAGCCTGGAACCAGCTTGAAAGATGTGTTGGAAGCGAGGAAGAGTGGTAAAAATACCAGCTAGGAAGCAGTGTTATTGAAACAATGTTTTCCTTTCTTGCCAAAAGGACATGTTTACTTTTTAAAAGTGCTTTTTTTTCATGTCGTATTTAAGAAATAAATTTGAAATCCAAATTATTGCCCAACAATATTGAGTGTAGTTGACACTCTGTCCAGTTTGGAGACAGCTCTGCTCAAAGTTGCATGATCCAAATTTGTGTAAGGAAAAAAAAAATCCTTGACAGTTCTTCTACTTTGTCATGCCCAGGCTGAGGGCAGATGACTCACTGTATGAATTCAAGTTAAATCACTTAACCTTTTTCTCTTATTCAACCCATCTGGGAAGCTGAATCCAAGAGCTTCACTATGGAACAGATGGCGTGCCAAAGCTAAATTTTCCCAGATTAAAAAAGAGGAAAAATGTGTTATAAGCTCTGAAAGAACCAAATATGGAAAAAGACCAAGGATTAAAAGGAGAAGAGCTATAAATTGGATCAGACCTTTCCCCCTGTGTTTTTTTTTTTTTTTTAATGTAATGCTTAAAAAATAAGTTGTGTGAGATGATTTGGAGACAAAGTTAGAAGGATGTTTCATAAACTCCATATGTGCATAGGTGGTCATGAAGGGTAGCATCCCTGAGGGTGAGGGTACGCTCTGCGCTGGCCCCAGTAAGTCTCACGAAACGGAGTCACACAGAGGTGTCTTTTGATTATCTACTTGATGGCCTCTAAAACTGAGCACTCATAGAAACCATTTCTTAAGATTTTTTTTTATGGACCTACCTAAATTGCAGCTTAATGAAATTTAACACAAGCTGACAAATTAAGATTATTCTAATATGTTCTAGGGGATAAATATGATCCCTGACTGTCCTTGAAAAATAATGTGTATTCACTGCTTTAGGGAAAGACAGATTATTGGCCTCGCTAAGTCGGTATGATTTTAATGTTACCATGCATAAAAATGTTCTAACGTATTTACATCTCATATTTTATGAAAAGAGAAATGTCCTATGGTCATAGATAAAACAAACATTTGGACGGACACAGTCGGACATAATAGGAAAAGCCTGCTGCACCCTGTTGTTTCCTGACTGGTTCTGATAACTATACAGGAAGTTAGCTTAGCACTTAAAAGGTGCAGTTTATGGGTAAGGCTAGAACTGAAACCAGAGAGTCACATTATAGACTTCCAGATGCTACACATAAAATCCAGACAGGACTTAGGTCTGGGGAAGTTCTCCAGAGGCTTCACTCTAGTTGTGGCACTGGATCCCTCACTACCAACGCAAACGTCCTTTATGGATTTTCAAAAATCATATTAAGTATCAAAATAAAAGTATGGGCATTTTTCTCAAATAATCACACTCCTGATATGAGGAACTGATACGAGGCATAGAAAAGCGGATAAGAAGAAACAAAGAGCAAGAAACAAACACTGCTTTTCTTAAGCAGAATGTCATGTGTCCTTTATTCTAATTTTCTTCTGGGAAAACAGTACACAGAAACTGATTGGAATTACGACTTTTAATGCCAATAGCACCCAGATAATGATAAATATCCGACGTAACATAGTCCTTGTTCAATATGGCAAATACATTCTTGGGAATGTGTCTTAGTCACTGCTCTGACTGTGTTCTGCTGTGAAGAGACGCCATGACCAAGGCAATTCTAACAAAAGAAGGCATTCCGTTGGAGGCTTGATTACAGCTTCAGAGAGTGAGTCATGATTCTCATGTCAGGGACCATGGTGGCAAGCAAGAAAGCAAGATGTTGGGACAGTAGCTAGGAACTACATCCTGATCACATGTAGCAAGAAAGCAAGACTGAGTCTAGCATGGGTTTTTGAGATATCAAAGCCTATCCCACTAACATACACTTCCTCCAAAAGGCCATACCTCCTAATCCTTATAATTCTTTCAAACAGTTTGACTCTCCTGTGACTAGGCATTCAAATATGAATCTATGGGGGACATTCTTATTCAAATCATCACAGAATGTTTATGCAAATAAGTCTGATAGAAACTAATGAAATGTCCTGATACTTCCTAGCTAATGTGTATATGCACGCCCATATATACACACATATTTTTATATATTCAAATTATATTTTCGCTAAAAACAAAGGCTAAACTATTGGTTTGCCAAATTAAACAAATTTTTGGTATTTGATTAGGAGACATGAAGTGTGTATATTAATTTCAAAGAACCCTTTTCAGACAGGCCTCTTAAGGATTTTACTTGCTCCATGGCCTGTGTCTGGTCATCAGAGTAGAGCTACAGCTAAATATTCTGAGTCAAATCTTTCAGCAGGGTTCTGAAGGTGAATCTAGAATGTGCAGGACCATCTTACTCACTTTGATGCATCAAATCAACATATATCCAAGGCAGTGTGACATGATCACCAATAGAGAGATGTCGGTTCTCTTAGATGATATAGTTCAGTATTTCCTTTCCTACTTAGAGTACTATGCCTTCATAGAGTGTTTTGATCTTCATCCTAAATATACATTTCTTAGTAATTCATATTGAACCCTCCCCCTACACACACACACACACACACACACACACACACACACATTTCTTTTTTTCCTAAACTTAACGTAGGGATGGCGAGATATTGGCTTCCATGTGGGTTGGGAGGGAGTCATTTCAATTCCATCACAATACAGCCCATGGCCGTAAATAGCTAAGTAGTCAGTTTTCCTTAAGAACACTGCATTCCCATGGAATATGCATAAAGTAATCTCCATATAAACACTTTCAAAATCTTACTATCAGTCTACCATAAAAACGTTGTTTGTTGTGCTGATGATTAATATAAAAACCCCTAGTAGAATCTTACAGAGCTGCAACCCATGAGTGGGTACAACTATACACCTATGTTTCAAGCTTCAGCATCTAATGAGATGACCATGTGGTTTTTTTCTTTTAGTTTGTTTATGTAGTGGATTACATTGATGGATTTCCGTATATTGAACCATCCCTGCATTCCTGGGATGAAGCCTACTTGATCATAGTGAATGATTGTTTTGATGTGCTCTTGGATTCGGTTGGCAAGAATTTTATTTAGTATTTTTGCATCAATATTCATAAGGGAAATTGGCTTGTAGTTCTCTTTCTTTGTTGGATTACCTATTTCATGGTTGCTCAAAATAGTTGTGCCTTTGTGATTATAAGTCTCCAAGTAGGTGATAAATTGGGAAGGAGACTGAAATCTTTCCATCTGAATGAGCTTTGTCAAAGCTCAAATGTGATACAGTGTCACTTAAAAATTTTGGTGGTTCCATTAGATAAGGAACTGTGCCTTTTTTTGCAGCTAACCAGGACAATTTTAGGGAGTATAGTCTTAACACTTAACTGGAAGTATATAGTCTTAACAGGAGAAAGTTAAAGACAATAAAGGTTTTTAAAATTTATCTTCTATTTTCTTAGCACTATGATAGTAGCTTTTACATCATTATTACATGCAATTTTTCAACCTATACTTAGATATTTACTTAATTTTTGTTTTGTTTTGGGGCTTTATTATGTCATTTTCATATATACGCATATTACTGAACTGTGCTACATTTGTCCCATCCTCCAGCACACGCCCGCTCTTCTCCTCTGGTTGGTTCTATCCCTACCAGATAACATCTTTTCCTGCTTGTGTGCCACATGCATTCCATTACCATCGTTTCCCCCCATCTCTCTTTTGATGTCTCCCAACCTTCTCATGGAGCCCTTTCTACTTCCATGAACTATACACAGAAATAACTACATGCATGCATACATAATACACACATACAGAGATTTAAACCTAGGTTCTCCCAAGTGTGGTTTGTTTTAACTTGACCTAATTATTTCTAATTTTGTCAATTTTCCTGAAAATCTTATTATGTAATTTTTTTTAGTGACTGAACAAAACGTCCTTGTGTATCTGTGCTACATTTTCTATGTCTATTCATCTGTGGGTGGACATCTAAGCTGGGTCCACTTCCTGATATTATGAACAATGAAGCAATAAACATGAATGAGCGAATATCTCTGTGACATGTTAACTAAGAGTCTTTCAGGTGTAAATCCCAGATGGTATAGGAGGGCCAGGTAGCAATTAAATCGTTCTGCTCTTTGAGAAGCATCAATGTTGATTCCCATAGTGGCTGAATGAGCTTCTTTCTATTCCTACCAGCAGTAAATAAGAGTTCCTCTTTCCCTACATACTTGTCCACATCTGTAATCATTTGTCTTTGATACTGGGCTTCTGACCGAGGTGACACAGACTCTCTTATTTCCCAATCAATCAATCAATCAATCAATCAACTTTATGTCCAGATCACAGCTTCCTCTCCCTCCTCTCCTCAAAGTCCCTCCCTCTCCCCCTCCTTCCTTTGTCCTCAGAGAAGAGGAGGCCTCCCGTGGATATCAACCCACATTGGCCTATCAAGTTGCAGTAGGACTAGGTGCATCTTCTACTATTGAGGCTAGATAAGGGAGAGATCCAAAGTCAGTCAACAGAGTCAGAGAGCCCCTGTGCCTGCAGTTAGGAGCCCACTAACCTGCCCATCTTTCACATGTGTGTAGGGGACCCAGGTCCATCCCTTGCATGCTCTCTGGTTGGGTAGTCCAATCTCAGTGAGCCTCTATGGGCCCCGGTGAGTTGATTCTGAATGTTTTGCCGTGTCCTTTACCTCTCTGGCTCCCTAAATCCTTCCTCCCCTTCTTCCCTGAGCTCCATCTAATCTTTGGCTGTGGGTCTCTGCATCTTTTTCCATCAGCTGCTGGATGAAGCCTCTGAGATGTCAGTTATGCTAGGCTCCTGTCTGCATAGCATAGCAGAATATCAATAGTGTCATGACTGGTCTCTCTCTTTCTCCCATGGGATGGGTCTAAGGCTGGGACAGTCATTGGTTGGCCATGCCCTCAATTTCTGCTCCCTTTTTATCTTTGCACATCTTGTAGGCAGGAAATATTTGTGGCTGGGTTGGGTAACAAAGAATTTTAAAGTAGTTTTAATTTGTATTCTCTGATAACTAAGAAAATTAAACACAGAAGTATTAACGGCTATTTGTGTTTCTACTTTTGAGAATATGTTATATGTTATATGGTATATGTTATATGTTATATGGTATATGTTAATTAGCCCATTCATTGATTAATGTGGGATTTTGGTATTTAACGTTTGCAGTTCTTTATATAACTTAGATATTAATTCCCTATCTGATACATAATTGAAAAACTTTTTTCTTCCTCATTCTGTAGGTTATCTCTTCTGAGTGGTTATTTCCTTTGCTGTACAGAAACTTTTTAATTTCACATACTTCCATTTGTCAAAATATAGATAAATTAATTAGTTGATTTGGTTTTTTTTTGAAACAGAGTTTCTCTGTGTAGTCCTGACTGCCTTGAAGCTCATGCTGTAGACCAGGTTGGCCTCAAACTTAGAGATCCATCTGCCTTGGCCTCCTCAGTGCTGGGAGAGAAGGTGTGTGCCACCCAAGCCTTACAATGGGTAGATATTCTAAAAAGAAGCAAACTGGGGAACAAAAAGCTTAAATTATATATCCAAAGTCAAATCATTGTATAGAAAATATAAAGTTCCTGAGTTTTCTGCCGTCTTCTGTCTTCTGACACTAAAAGAACAGACACCAAAACCAAACCTGTACCCTCACTAATAGTTTTAAGTTTCTTAAGGACAATTTTTTCCTTTTGAAAAATCTGATGATAGTCCCCAGTGCTCTAAAGACTTCAATATCTTTTCTCAGAGAGAGCTGGAATTCCCAGGAATGGTATTTAGGATATAAGAAATTATAATCTTACAATTAGAAGGATTTCTCTATGTTCCTAGACAGGTGTTTTCACCAACTATGCCATAGAGCATGATGGGATGTTTGAAATAACTGATCTGTCCATCAATTGTTTTATAGATGAAGAAGAAATAAGACACGTAAAGATGTATAATTAAACAACAGAGACTAAAGGCTAAAAGTTTTAACTTTTAATCTAGTTTAAATTTCCTTAGTAGGAAAATCAGTTTTGTTAGATGGCATTTCCAGCAGCGTCTGATTAAGTATTTTTGGTTTTGATTTTTAAATAACATTGTGATTTTAGGTCAACGTGAATACCTCTATATCACTGTTCTCTATTTCAAGCATGCAGAATTCTTTAAAAAGCCCTCCACCTTTCCCACCTCCCTGAACTCTTTATTATCTGACCCATGAGAATTAGGCCACATGAATCTAACAAACAATACCTGGTCGTGTCTCCACCCTTCCCTGATCCAGGCTGCAAGGATCCCAAGTCTATTACAAATCCATAGAGCTTTGTGTTCACTAAGGGTCTTAAATTTCCCTGATCCTGTGTTCACTTTTACAAAGATGGAGGGCAGAGTTCTGATCTACTGTCCCTTTACTCTATGATTAAAGCACTACGTGTCTTTGTGGTATAAGCATTGTGTTCACTTTAGAAAGTTCATTGTAGTATCTTTCGAGAGTTCCAAAAATACCACTAGCAGTCCATCTGTTTTTCACTATGCACCTATGAGAATAGTTTTTAAAAAGTACTGACAATACTGGAGCTGGCAAGGATGTAGAAAAACATATCCCTCATAAATTATTGTTCAGAGTGTAAAATGGCACAGCCATCCTACAAGTTTGGCAGTGTCTAAGAAAATCAAACATGCATTTCAAGCACATGACCTAGCAAGCACATTTCTGGATTTTTATTCCAGATATAAAAACGTATGTTCAACGAAAAGTTTGTAGATAATGTCCATGATGGTTTTGTCAGGGACCCCCAATCTAAAATAGCATATTCCAAATGCTCTTCGTGAGAAATGGATGACTACAGCTTTGTATCCCATACCACAAAAGACTACTCAGCTGTAAAGGAAAACGAACTGCTGATAGACACACATGGAGTTCAAGTCGTTGAAATAAAAAGGGAAAATCCAATCAAAATGGTTTCTATCATATTATTCTTTTTTTTTTTTGTTTTTTTGTTTTTTGTTTTTTCCAGACAGGGTTTCTCTGTGTAGTTTGGGCTGTCCTGGAACTCACCTTGTAGACCAGGCTGGTTTCAAACTCAGAAATCTGCCTGCCTCTGCCCCCCAAGTTCTGGGATTAAAGGCGTGTGCCACCATCGCCCGGCAATCATATTATTCTTGAACTGACAAATCTAAGCAGTGGAGGAAAGCTCAGTGGCCTTCAGACTTTAAGGAAGGAAGACAGACGCTACAAGTGTCCCGTGATGGTGCTTCTTCATTTTGACAGAATATTTCTGCATGTATGCCAAATGTTTTCTCTAAAGCTACGAATGAAGAGCAGGTTTCTCAGAGCACGTGCTAATGCAATAAAGTGAAATTCTAAGGCACATACCCTATTGCTATCATTGAGGGTCTTAGATGGAGTACCACCATGCCCATTTAACTTACTATACCGTGAAAAGATAAAAAACCAACCAACGGACAAAAAAACATAAACAAAACTCCTCTCCTTCTAATAAGTGGGAGACATTTCAAAGATATCTAGAAACCACTTCCCATTCAGCCATAGAATGAAGGCTAGGATTGGACCTACAAGACACTAGTGGCCCTTGAAAGGCCAAAATGCTTCTAGATATATGCTCCATAAGCTGAACTGTTGAAAAAATTAACAGTCATCTTTCCATTGCTTTGTTGTATTTGTACCTGCATATACTAGACTTTACCACAAACCCAGTTTCAGTCATAAGTTGGTACTAACTTTTTATGTTAAGTCGTCTTACTTTGGAATAAATACATATTTTGTATCTGATAACTTAAGAATCTCAAGAAAACTTTGTATTTATTGCATCTATAGGAAGGCAATCACTATGTCCAGCATACATATTGCCTTGATCAATTTGGTAACACCCAGTAAAATCAAGTTTATTTCACCTCCTTTGAAGATGTGCCCAAAGCAATCTTTACTCTCATGACTATAGCAGTCAAATATAGTTGATGTGTGATTTAATAAGAGTAATAACGACTTCGGAAATCAGTTATCCGCTGTGCAACTAGCAATATGCCTTTGCAAATCTCTACTTCTTAGTTTCCTTGCTTGTGAAATGGTATTACTACATAATAGTTGCCTATATTTGAATGAAACACATGCATGCAGTTGTTTTAGAACGTGGTGCTTAAATACAGAGAGCAAAGGTCCACAACAGGTCTCCAAGATCTTTTCATAAAGCTCCATATTTTTTTTTTCAGAAGTTCTCTTAAGGACCTAAGAAGATGAATGTATGAGAAGCAGGCAAAAGAAGGAAAGTAAGAGAAGCATTAGAAAGGTGTATGTCATTGAGAGAAAGAAATAAATCTAAGGGAATAGAAAAAGATGAAAATTGATTCTTGGTCCATAAAGAGCATTCGGGATGGTATCTCTGAGGAGGAGCGAACATTTGAGACAGGGTGACTTAGATGAAGTGATGGAGAAGAGAGAGTGCTGAAGATCACTGGTGCAGACAGCAAAGGTAAAGACACAGCAAAGGATACAGAGCTGTGAGTATGAAGGGTGCACAAGTGGTGCAGATAGACTGGTCACAGGAAAGAGAGAGACACTCTAAACTTTGAATGATCATGTGAACAGTAGCTTCATAGTAAAGATCTAGGAGAGCGATTGTTTGACCACTGAGATACATTTAAAATATATATCTAATCTGAATTTTAAAATATAGAAAGGACTTCAAGAGTTATTTTTCCAAAGTAGATGTACAAGAGGCCAATGCTGTTAGAAATGGATACCTGGTATTACTCTTAAGCACGGAAGCATACTTAATTCGTAGGAGATAACGTTCCCTCTCTTTAAGATGGCTGTTACTCTTGAGTTAGTAGATAACAAACATTTGTCAGAGTAGGAAAAAAAACAACCAACAAACCAACACCTAGAACTTCTTGCACAGTGCTGGTGAAAATGTAAATTGGCATGGCCTTTGTGGAAAACAGTATGAACATTTCTCAAAAAATTAAAAAGGAAATTCTATATGATTCTCAATCCACTCCTGAAATATATCTGAGAAAAAAAACCAAAACAATAACAACAAACAAACAAAAAAACCAAAACAAGAACTCATATTTCAGCAGAGGAGACAGCTTGCAGTAAGAGTTGTCCGGCCTGTAAGCTTGATGACCAGAGTTTGGGACCCCAGTATGCACATAAAAGCTGAGCACAGCAGCTGGCTTCTGTACCCCTAGTTCTAGAGGATGGAGACAGTTCTGGGGGCTCACTAGACAGCCTAGTCAAAACTGTGTGGTTCAGATTCAGTGAGAGACACTGCCTTAAAAGACAAGAGAAGGAGTTGATTACAGAAAGACACCTCAACATGGGGTACAAGTCCACATCGGTGAGCACACCCACGCACACTTGTGAGCTAACCGCCCCCAGACACCTACACATTCACAGATACAAAACCCTTCTTAAAATCAGTATCTGAAAAACCTCTTCCCGCTTATGTTTGCCGCTGCACAATTTACCACAGTCAAAGATATCGGAGTGCTCCATGTGGTCATCACGGACGAATGAAGAAAATGTGATACAGGATACGTACATACAAGTTAGGCATGTCAGAGATAGGGATTTACAATTTTTAACTGTAGCAAATAAAAATTGTTCATTCAAACAGTTCTGTAACTTAAAAGTCAAATAAGTAGACAATGTGTGAATTGCTACATGCCACTTTTGAGGCTATTTCTATTTTGAAGGCCAGGCTATACCTTGACTTACAGACACTCTTCAGCTTTTGTCTCCTTAATGCTGGCTTTCCAGGAGTGTCCTGCCAGGCCCAGCCATGAAAAAATGTAAATTAGAAACTGAGAATTTATCTTAGAAGCCACAGAGACGTTGATGGGTAGCCTTATGGGTCAGGCACAAATTGCCTACTCCCTGTCACTACTGTATATGTAATGACTTGCTTAAAACAATTTTGTCTGTAATTTTCTTATCTTTGTCATAACTCAGAGACGATTTGCATGCTGCTCCTATAGCCTGACACGGGGCCTACTAATTACTCACCAACTCTTCAGTTCTACAGGAGGAAAAGCCATGTGGCTGTTTACTGGGCACCGCAGGCAAAGGATGCCCATCACTTTAAAGTTGTTTGGACTGTGTGTAATTTGATGATCTGCAATCAGGATGTTAAAACACTTAGAGCTCGGGTTCGCGTGCACACGCTCTGTGCAAATGTCACGATTTCCAGGTCTGAATTTATTGAGCCAGACATTCCAGCGGCGGATTAGGGAAGTTGTTATTCAGACAGTCTTGCCTTGACCCGCACTGATTTAAACTGGGAAGGAACTGCTTATATGTCTGTCTGTCTGTGGGGCATTAAGGTCAGTATATGAACGCTTAAGTTACTTGGATGAGAAAATATAGAGTGGTCCCCAAGGGAGCTCACATATCCCTACGTCCAGCACCTTAGACCGCTGGGCAACACTACCAGTCTGCCTCTCACACATTCCTACAATGACTCTGTGTCAACCTCCTGAGACAGTTCAGAGATCATTTTTCTAATACAACCACAGTGCATTTCTATTCACAATAGCATTAGGGAGAAAATAATTATCCTCTCTTGCATTTTAACAAAAGAATTTAAAATGACAAAATAGTTTACTCAAAATAGCAGTTGAGAGGTCTGTTATAATTCTATTGTTGCTTTCAGAGCAGATGCCATGCCGCATGCAAAATGCCAAGACCACGGAGAAAATATTTTTAGCTCGGTAAAAATAAGTGACATTTAAGAAAGAAATGGTAGTGCCTTGATTCATTTGTTAATTAAGCCCTTCAACATTTTCTATACACAGTTGTTGGGAGGTTATAGGATGTAAGGAGAATACAGTTTTTGCCCTCGTGGGATGTGTATTTTTAGATGATTATGATAAACTGCTCCTCATAATTCATAATGTGTGGGCAGAAGAAAGAAAAAAAGGCAAAGGATAAATCAAATGTATTCTTGGTCTCATGAGAGAGAGCCCCTGACATTGTCTTTAATAGGACAAAGGATGATTGTGTGGGCAAGGCAAAGAGGAGGAAAGTCTCTTAAATGAACAAATGGATTTGCATGACCAAAGGTTCAAACCGGAGAGAAACACTGTAGGGTTTGAGAGAGCTCAGGTAAGTCTCAGAGGACTTTAGACAGGGGCTTGTAGGAGACGAGGGGTAGAAGTTATGTTAACTGCTTGTCAAGTTCTTTCTGGATATTTAAGACGAAACACAGAAGAACAGATGGCAGTTTCAATGCCTAAACCCTGAACAGGGACAACTAAGGCAAATACTTGACAATCTAGCCGGCCTTGGAAAATCTGTTTGTATTTAGGTGCCACAACTTTGAGCAGTAAGAGTAGCTTGGTACCCAGTACTCTGAGAGACAGGACCTCACAATGACAGATACCATCAGTGTTATGTTCTAAGCTGGTTTCTAACATCTAAAGTAGAAACAAAATGGACACTGGAACAGTTTCCACTGCTCTGTTAGAAAGAAAGTAGCAATGGGAGTGGACATTTTGGGATCCTATATGTACAAGCACAGTCTCACACCTATGGGAAGAGCTGGGTGTGAGGTATTAAACCACAGATACGATAAGCAGAGCCGCTACTTGCTCAGTTTAGTAATGAAAATTAGGCAGTGGTGGCTCACGCCTTTAATCCCAGCACTTGGGAGGCAGAGGCAGATGGATTTCTGAGTTTGAGGCTAGCCTGGTCTACAGAGTGAGTTCCAGGACAGCCAGGGCTACACAGAGAAACCCTGTCTTGGGGGAGAGGGGAAGAAAGAAAGAAAAGTAGGAACGTTGTTAGGGATCACAGGACTCAGAGAGTTTTATTTCTAACAGACAAGTTTCTCTCCCTAAGACTTTTACCATCAACTTTTTGTATTATGATTTCACAGAGTACATGTATGTACCTTTGCCTAAATAGCTGCCCACATGGGATGGATGAAAACTCTGAAATCTGAGCCAGAGGCAGAGGTGGGGTTGGGGGTGAGGAGGAGAAGGGGGCATGAAGACCTGATCACAGTCCCTGCATCTTAGGATCTTGTATTAGTTACTTTCCTTGTTGCTGCTCCTGTAGAGAGAATCTCCGTGTACTGTATTGGTCAATGAACTGAGGTAGGAAATAGGATGTGGGAGTTCTGGGTGGAGATAGGAACTCTGGGCTAGAGTCAGGCCTAAACTCTGAGGAGAGAAATGCAATGAAGCTGAGAAGAGGTAACCAGCCATGTGTCACTCAGGATCTAGAATAAACTGGTTGATTAAATTACAAGCTGGTCAGTGAATAAGCCAAAGCTTATGGTTTAGGCATTTATTCATATATGATCAAGTCTCAGAGTCATTATTTCAGAATCTGGGGTATGGGTGG
This sequence comes from Apodemus agrarius, assembly GCA_964023405.1. Classification (NCBI taxonomy): domain Eukaryota; kingdom Metazoa; phylum Chordata; class Mammalia; order Rodentia; family Muridae; genus Apodemus; species Apodemus agrarius. The sequence continues at coordinate 20,102,536 of OZ030013.1, forward strand.
AAAAGTCCAAGGTTAAATGGCGCCCAACATATGCACTCTTCAAATCCAAGTATAGAGCCAAAAAAAAAAAAAAAAAAAAAAAAAAAAAAAAAAAAAAAAACAACAACAAAACAACAACAAAACAAAACATCCCTTGGTGGAAGGCGGGGAAAACAAACACTTCCCAAATGAGTTTCTAGCAGGTGGGAGGCTAAGTCTTTTAGAAAGAGAGATAGAGAGACAGACAGACAGACAGAGACAGAGACAGAGACAGTACCAGAGGCTCTCAGAGAATGAACTACTAACCAACAAACATATACTGGCTGGACCTAAGCCTCCCTGCTCATATGTGATGGATGAACAGCTTGGTTATCATATAGGTCCTGAACAACTAGAGGCAGGGTGGTTATCCCAAAGGCTGTTACCTATACATAGGGTATGTTCTTCTAGCTGGGCTGCCTTGTCTGGCCTCAGTGGGAGAGGATGCTCCTAGTCTTTTAGACTTGGTGTGCCAGAGTGGGGGATACACAGAGGGACCCCCCACCTGCTCAGAGAAGAGGAGGGAGACATGGGAAAATGACTGTGAAAGGGGGGAACCAGGAGGTGGCACTGAGCAGGATGTATTGTGAATAAGTAAGTAAGTAAATATCAAATAAATAAAAAGGAGTTGGTTGCATGTTGCTAATGCTCTTGATCAGGCAGGAAATTCTAATTCAGGGATTTCTTTCGTATGCTAAAGGGAAAAGGAGACAAAGGTTGAAAAGAAAAAGAGCAGAGGGTGTAGAAATAATATAGGAAGATTATAGAAATAAAGAGTAGATTATTGAATCTACTCTTTTTTTAGTTTTTTTTATTGGATATATTCTATATTTACATTTCATTTTCCTTTTTTTGTTTCCCCACCCCCCTAAGGTCCCACATGCCCTTTTTCCTCCCCCTGCTCCCTCATCCACCCCTTCCCACTTCCCTGATCTGGTATTCCCCTACACTGATGCTTTGATCCTTTCCAGCACTAGTGTCCATTCCTTTCTTCTTGTCAGACATCATTTGGTATGTGAATTGTGTCTTTGGTGTCCCAAGATTCTAGGCTAATATCCACTTATCAGTGACTGCATACCATGGGTATTCTTTTGAGACTGGGTTACCTCACTTAGTATGATGTTCTCCAGCTCCATCCATTTCTCTAAGAATTTCATGAATTTATTGTTTCTAATGGCTAAATAGTATTCCATTGTGTATATATACCACATTTTTTAAATCCATTCCTCCATTGAGGGACATCTGGGTTCTTTCCAGCTTCTGGCTATTATAAATAAGGCTGCTATGAACATAGTGGAGCATCTATCCTTATTGCATGCTGGGGAGTCTTCTGGGTATATTCCCAGGAGTGGTATGGGTGGATCCTCCGGAATCTACTCTTAAACGATAGAGCTACTACTGGCCAAGAATCTTACATCAGTATAGATTTTTGTATAGTGGAAAAAAATTAAGGTTATATCTGGTATAATATATTATGTATCAACTCTTTTTAAGGTATTGTACCTGTGTAATTATTAAAATTTCAATGTTAAGTTTTAGTCCTTTTTAAAGCTACTATAATGAACTGTTTAGAATGATTAAGACATGCAGGTTAGTAGTCAGAAAATCGAACTTACTCCTTCACTGCTGGTGGGATTGTAAGCTGGTACAACCACTCTGGAAATCAGTGTGGCAGTTCCTTAAAAAACTGGACATAGTACTACCGGAGGACCCAGCTATACCACACCTGGGCATATACCCAGAAGATTCTTCAACATGTAATAAGGACACATGCTCAACTATGTTCATAGCAGCCTTACTTAAAATAGCCAGAAGCTAGAAAAAAACAAACAAACAAACAGATATACCTCAAAAGAGGAATGGATACAGAAAATGTGGTACATTTACATAATGGAATACTACTCAGCTATTAAAAAGAATGAATTCATGAAATTCTTAGGCAAATTGAAGGAACTAGAAAATATCATCCTGAGTGAGGTAACCCAATCACAAAAGAACACACATGGTATGCACTCACTGATAAGTGGATATTAGCCTAGAAGCTTGGAATATGCAAGATACAATTCACAGACCAAACGAAGCTCAAGAAGAAGGAAGACCAAAGTATGGAGACTTTTGTCCTTCTTAGAAGGGGGAACAAAATACCCATGGGAGGAAATACAGAGACAAAGTGTGGTGCAGAGACTGAAGGAAAGGTCATCCAGAGACTGCCCCACCTGGGGATCCATTCCATATACAGTCACCAGACCTAGACACTAATGTGGATGCCAACAAGCACTTGCTGACAGGAACTTGATATAGCTGCCTCCTGAGAGGTTCTGCCAGTACCTGAAAAATACTGAGGTGGGTACTCTCAGCCAACCATTGGACTGAGCACAAGGTCCCCAATGGAGGAGCTAGAGAAAGGACCCAAGGAGCTGAAGGAGCTTTCAGCCCCATATGAGGAACAACAATATGATCTACCCAATACTCCCAGAGCTCCCAGGGACTAAACTACCAACCAGAGTACATATGGAGGGACCCATGGCTCCAGCTGCATATGTAGCAGAGGATGGCCTTGTTGGACATCAAAGGAAGGAGAGGCCCTTGGTCCTGAGAAGGCTCAATGCCCCAGTGTAGGGGAAAACCAGGACAGGGAAGCAGGAGTGGGTGGGTTAGTGAGCACAGGTATGGGTGGGATAGGATAGGGATTTTTCGGAGGGGAAACCAGGAAAGGGAATAACATTTGAAATGTAAATAAAGAAAATATCTAATTAAAAAAAATTCCCCGGGAGGGGGATGAAAATCAAACTTATGGTTACGTTAGATGCTAGTTTAGTTAATTACAGAAATATGCTTCCTAGGTCCAACAAAAAATAAATAGCTAGGAACAAACAATTCAGATATACTATAGATAGGTAAAAGAAGGTCTTTAAAAACCTCAGAGATCTAAAGAAAATGGCATTTAATTAGGTTTTGTTAATAAAAGACCTTTTTTTTGGACAATGAGACCCGTCTGTTCCTGGTGGCACCCCCATTCTACTTCAAGGAATATAATGAACATCAGAGAACTTCCTTATGGAGTTTGCTTTAAATATGGCAAGCTAGCCACTGGACAAGGAACTGTCCTTACTTCAACTAATAACAAATGAGATGGGGGAGAAGTCAACCACTGAGCTTTGCCAAGACAGGTAAGCCATCCTTCATATTTCCTGTTGTACAGAATCGTCTGTCAGATATCCTAGGACAGGAGGCTGAAGATGATGCTCACGTGACTCAGACGTCTGAGACTGTCCAGGAAGCAGCTATCTCTGTCATGTCCGTGGTTTTGGAAGCCGCTTGCCTGCACTTCCTGTAGACTCAGGCAATGTTTATTCCTTCTCAGGGCTCTGATGGGCTTGAAGACTGACTAACTAGTTATCGCCTCACAAGCTTAATATTTTGGGGATTTAGAAACATGTTTTAAGGTCTAAGATGTAGAATTCCTTCTCCAAAGTTGCCAAACACATATGGACTGAATGTTGTGAACATAATCTTAATTGATCGTTTTTCATAATTGCTATTCATTGTTGATAACTTATTACTGAAAGAGAAAGAGCCTTCTGTTAGACTAAAAGGGGAAAATGCAAACAGACTCTCCATGTACTGAATAGAAAGAAGAATTACCTGTTAATAAAAAAGCTGATTGGGCAACGAGCTGAGGCAGGAGAGAGACGGTAGGGAGACAGGAACTCTGAAAGAGAGTCATGTACGGGAGTAGTTTTGCTTGAACTCTGAGGAGACAGATGCGTGAAGCTGAGCAGAGATAACCAGCCTTGTAGCACTCGTAGAATGGAATAAATGGGTTAATTAAGTCACAAGCTAATTGAGGAACAAGCTGAAGCTATAGCCTAGGCATTTATATTCACGTGTAATTAAGTCTCAGAGTCATTATTTCAGGAACTGAAGAGTGGGTGGAAAAGCCCACACTTACAGCCATAGACTTCCCGAGCAAAGCAACTTATGGAAGGCAAGGTGTATCGTGGCTCATGTTTTAAGAGGAAGCCTGTCATGTCGAGAAAGCATGGCGACATGGCATCTATAACCAGGAGCAGAGTGATGTCTGCAAAGCTAACTTAGCCTGATTATTCATCCACTGACTCCAGTCCATGCAATGGTTTGTTAGCTTGTAAGGTAGGCCTCAACTCATAGGCATGGCAGTGGCTTGTGGCTTAGGTGAGGCTCGATCCTGTGAATTTGATGCAGTTTATCTTAGGCTGCGTTGGAGAAATTTCACATACAAGGTTATTTAAGGACGAAAATCTGGAACTTAGTAAACGTACTCATGATAAATAATTACATTCTTACGTTATTTAAGAACAATAACAACCCTGGTCACTGAAGCATTTGTCACTGTGGAAGACAGTATAAGCTTCCCAAGATGCCTGTGATTCAAATCCCAGAACCTGTAAATCCATTCCATTTTGTGGCAAGGGAGAGTTAAAGTTGCAAATGAAATTAAAGTCATTAATAACATCAAGGAGATTGTCAAGTGGTCTCCACAAGGGGTCTTTAAATGTAGAAATATTCAGAGAAAATATAAGAAAAGTAGCTTGAGAGTGATTGAATGCGGGAAAGGACTTAATCAGCCATTGGTGTTTTGAGGATGAATAAAGAGAGTTCTTTTCAAGAAGTGTAGGAAGGTTCCAAACACCAGAGCAGACAAAGGAATGGACTTCTTGCTCAAGTCTCCAGAAGGAACAATAATGAAACCTTGATTTTTGGCTCTGAGACATGTTTTGATCGTCTGATCTTCATAACTAAAATATATATTTGTAGCTGTTTTAAGCCATTAAGATGTTTGTTTGTTACTTAAAACAGCAGTTGCAAGCAAATACTGTTTAAACATGGAGTGTTCTAATGGTCAGTAATCCTGGGGAGAGTCAAACAAGAGCTTAAAGGACTGAGGAGATAACATCTAAGATTACAACTTTCTTCTTTCTGGCCACTAGAGCCTTTGTCTTAGATTCTATAGCATAGAGATAATTGATACATTTGTACAGTGAAGACCAGACCTTGCTTAGGAAGCAAAGAAGTGGTGTGGACAAGGACTTCAAGCCACAATCAGGATAGGCTGGTGAAAGTTCCTATCTTCACTGTGGTATCTACAGTAGAGTTTTGTTAATCATGGTGACATCATTGCGGTGTCAGTAAACACTAGATAAGCTTGTAACAAGAGTCCAGTTGTGTTAGTCCTTTTCCTTAGGAACAGAATGATCAGGTTGAGATGATCTTCAGAGATAACAAGTCAAACTGATATCATAAGAAGACTATTATTATCAAGAAAACACTTTGTGGCATTCTGGGAAATTTTTATAATCTTCGCAAAGAGCTGAGATTAGCATAATGGTATTGATATGGGGGTTAGTCTCAGATTATAATAATTTGGGTTCTAGCAATAAATACAAGATTCCTGACTATAAGAACTAAACAAATGAAAGAAAGAATTAATAACCTTACTTGATTGTTTTTTTTTTTAAAGATTTATCTATTTATTGTATGTGAGTACACTGTTGTTGTGTTCAGACACACCAGAAGGGGGCATCAGATCTCATTACGGATGGTTGTGAACCACCATGTGGTTGCTGGGATTTGAACTCAGGATCTTTGGAAGAGCAGTCAGTGCTCTTACCTGCTGAGCCATATCTTCAGCCCCACTTGATTGTTTTAAAAACTTATTTGAAAAAAAAAAAAAAGATCAGATATAGAAAAAAAGTACTGTAATAGAAAAACAGGCAAGAAATCAATCCAAACAATGCAGCTACAACTTACCAATTAGGAAATGAAAAAAAATGTAATTCTGAACTCTTTAGTGTATGTTGGTGATGATAGCTATTAGAATGTACAGAAACGTTGTTAGGTAGACCACTATATAGCACACTTGGTATGTGACAAACAGGTATTAATACTCATTGAGAATTTAAAGTAAAAGGACAGGGGGAAAGTCAAAGACAACAAGGAAGATTCCAATGAGAGTCAGAAGGAAGCACTTGAGCAGGGACTCAAGGGATAGATATTTGTTGTGAATGAACTTCACCCTGGCAGCATCTGTCCCAAACAATGTTTATCAAAGAAGAATTATTCCTGAGCTAATATTAGAACACCACCACCATGATTCATCCTAAGTACCGCACAGAACTGTTGGAGGCCGGTCCTGACTTCCTGAGTCATCGTTGCCTCGTTTGTCTTTATAAGCACCACCATGTTACTGGGGCAAGCTTGTCACTCTCTAAAAAACAAAGTTATTACTAGAAGAAATATTGATGAGCAAAAGATAAACAGAAAAGGACAATTCATAGGATAACCAAAACAGACCGGCCACTCAATCTAGCCACAACACTGAATGGTATCGAGTCACCAACACAGGCTGAGAGAATTAGAGATGACACGAAAGTCAAGGACACAGGTGGAGAGTACAACCCCACTCTCCAACTTTTAAGATCTTTTTTTTTTTTAAAGAGAGAAAACAAGTAGAAGATAGTAGGCATATAGGGTGAACTGTGGCTGTGGTTTGTCATATTTCAGGCAGCCCAGTTCTACGGAAAAAGCAAAGTATTGCAAAGATTCAGCCTGATATGTCGTCGTCAGAAACTCTAGTATTCTAAATCTGCATTCTAATATCTGTACACATTGTTGTATGTACCTTAATGTATTTCCATATCAGGACTTCTTGCTCTCCAAACTATTTTAGATAGATAGAGGTGTGTGTATGTGTTTGTGAGTATGTGTGTAAAGCAACAGATAGATAGATATAGGAAGGAAGTTAAGAGGGAAATGAAACACTAGAAGTATACAGAGTAAACCCTCAACATTTTCATAGTATTTTCTTTATTAAACATTTTGTTTGTTTATATAATATATTGTGGCCATCCATCATTATTTCTCTCCAACTCCAACCTTACCATTTTTCCCTCCCAAGGTCATGCTGTCATTTTCTTCTTTGTTTTTGTTATAAAAGCCCGCTAATTTCAGTGAGTGCTGTCCATATGCCCTTGGGTGTGGGGTCATCCACTGAGATATGGATAACTCACTTGCAGTCATGTTCCCAAAGGAGATTGACTCTCCCTCCCTCAGTAAACACCTAGTGCCAATAGCTCTTTGCCAAGGGTGGGACCTTGGGGGCCCCTCCCCAATTCATGTTGGGATTTTGACTGGGGTGATATCATGCAGGTCTTATGCAGCTAACTGTGGCTGCTGGGAGCTGATGTGTGAACTTCACAGGTCTCTTCCTCCTGGCTTATACATTCTTTTTTCTTACTCTTCTGCCGTATTCCCTAAGAAATCTTTAACACTGTAAGGTTTGCAAAGAGGTAAAATACTTAGAGGCCTGAGGTTCAGTTGTGGTATTTTGCTAAAAATGGTTGCAAACTACTGGGAACTTAAAGTTAACTTATAACAGTGTAGATACAAGGGCAGCATAGAAGGCAGGTCTAGAAAGCCAAGAATTGTTCAGAATGTACTGAGTTTATATTGTTATATTATTCAGGCCAAAGGTTTAGAGCTATTTGGGCTCAACTTTGAACTCAGGGTAAAGAGAAACAGAGTGAAAAATAACAAGTTAATATTCTTTTGATAGTCCTTAAGAAAAAGAGGTACTCTGAAAAAAGCTAGTGACAATAGGACTCACATCTCAGGTAGGTAGGCAGTTGGTGAATTCCTCCGCAACACTAAGTTAAAGAGATCTGATCTATCATCTAAATCTATTATGATGAGCGAAGAACCAAATAACTAAAGAAAATTATTTTGCTATGGCACTAAGATTGTTCAGCTCTTGGAGATGATGTGACGTCACCCATGGTGTTAACACATTATGACATTCACTAGGAAGCTGTTTGAGACCTGCTTATGTATGGCGGACATGTGTGAACAAGTAAGCATTTGGATATGTGAACCAAGAGTTGTGTTTCTCGTCAAGACCTAAGATATTTGCTTCTATCGCCAGAAAGGTCAATATTTCAAATAGTAGATTTCAGTCACTTTTTGGTTTGTGCCCTTTGATGGGGTTACAAAAATCTGTGGCAGAAGATTATTCTTGAGATTTTGGCTGATGTTGTGAGTTGAAGCATATCCTGTGAAAAGGTATCCTGAGGTTCTAATTTCCAACACCTCAGAATGTGAGTGTGAAGTTCTAATTTCTAATACTTCAGAGAGAGTGTTTGTAGATGGAGTGGTCAATAAAATAATTAAAATTTAGATCACTGTGGCAGATCTTAATCTAATGTGGCCTGCATAGGAACCATAGATCAGAGCACAAATGACTATAAATGGAAGATCACATGATGGTGCCAAGAAAAGATGGGGACTTGTAGGCCACAGAGTGAGGACTGGGAATAACCACCCATGGTGGCACCTTGATCTTGGATTTCTAACCTTCAGAGAGTTGGAGAAGATTATTGCCAATGACTAAGGCAGAACTTCTTAAACTTTAACAAATCATGACCCTTTTCCTAAAACAAATTTACATGAACTCCATGTATGAAATATACAAAATAAATACTTAATTATAAGAAATTTTTTAAGAAAACTCTAATATAATATGATGTATATGATATATACAAAGATGAACACAAGTCTAATGTGGCCAAGAAAAATGTGCTTCTTTTCGTTTATATAAATAGTTAGATGTTTTGATGGTTGAATATTTGATACTGGACATTGATATTTTGATTTTATAATCATCAATGCTGAAAATGTCACCTTGTATGAATATACAGTACAAAATGGCAAAATGGTGTATGTAAGATCATTCGGAAATTGCTGGAAATTCCTCCATACATAAGCAGGTCTCAAACAGCTTCCTAGTGAATGTCATAATATGTTAACACCATGGGTGACGTCACATCATCTCCACCAGCTGAGCCATCTTAGTGCCATAGCAAAATAATTTTCTTTAGTTATTTGGTTCTTCGCTCATCATAATAGATTTAGATGATAGATCAGATCTCTTTAACTTAGTGTTGCGGAGGAATTCACCAACTGCCTACCTACCTGAGATGTGAGTCCTATTGTCACTAGCTTTTTTCAGAGTACCTCTTTTTCTTAAAGACTATCAAAAGAATATTAACTTGTCATTTTCACTCTGTTTCTCTGTACTTTGGAGTTCAAAATCCCAAGCAAAAGCTCAAATTTGATTAATTTTTCCAGAAATCAGGTCAACTCAACAACTGTTATTAGAACAAAACAGAAGCATACAATTCTTTCCAAAGATTTATAATTTGATACTTCCATCCTAAGGAATGAAGGTAGGAAAATAGCAAACATCTCTCTTGTGTAGCCAAACCATTATGCCTCCTAAGATGCTGAGGTTTAACCAATATGCTTTATGACAGTGCATTGGCGAAGTCTAGCGGGCTAGTGTAGTTAGCATTCATCACCTTATTTTTCTGATTTGTGAGTATCCACTAAAGCAAAGCAACACAGAGGCTAAGGCGGTGTGGTCATTCATGCAGCTTTCCTTAATGTGGATCTTTCTGGAAAGATAGATTCCTGCAGGAATATTTGAGATTCCAACCAGTAAGTTCTGCTCTACTGTCAGGCCTAGAAAAACTGTGTTGAGGGGCTTTGTCTCACCATGCCTTTCTATATGAGAGTGAAGCAATTAGGGTACATCTTTCTGGGTAATCGAGATGATTTGTAGAACATACTATGTAACCGAAAACTGCAAAGGGAAAATAAATTCCCAGTAATGAGATTAATATTCAAGACAAAGAAGATCATGAAACTGAAATAACAAGGCTTCACGAGTGCATTCTCCAACTGAACTATTTAATATTCATCTCTTCCAATGACCAATGGATGGAGATTTACCAGAAAAGTTTGGACCACAATAATCAAATTCTGCAACACAATTCTCACATTAGATGCCATGCTACTGACCACAAAATTACCCAGAAGACACAATCTGTTTTACTTTTAATTCTTAAAAGCAAGAGTTGATTTTCTGCTATAAGACTTTGCCTGCTGTTCTCATTGTCTCTCTTTCCTTCTGGTTTCCAGTCTTCCCGCGGCCCCTCCTGCTAGCTCTAACTCTAAATTGCTCTGGTCTCCTGGCATTGTTCTGACATTTGCCTGGCAGAACATGAAACGGCAAACATGTTCAATCTGAGCGGTTTCCTGCAATGTTATTCTATCAAACTGGCAATTTCCAAAAGGATTTAGAATGGAGCATACAATTCCTCAGACACACGGAGGCCTGCCAAGGCCTGCCAAAGCAGCCTAGGCCTCTCACAGGCTTGCTTTCTGCGTGTATGAAAGTGCCCCTTTCTCTTAGATTGCGTTTTTTTTTCTTTGTATTCAGATTTCAGATACTTTCTAGGGGCCTCAAAACAACAGTATACAGTATTTTGAAACTCGACATTTAGGGTATTTGGGTATGCCTGGCTCATGGAGATAAAAATATTTTTCTCCAGCAGACAAAGTAAGAAAATGTTCATTAAGACGTGTAAATTGCAGCTAATGGATTGGTAGCCTCACATAGGATTCGATGGAAAATTCATTAAAATGGACTGTATTTATCCCTTGTAGAGCTGTTTCTTGCTTCATTGCCCGCGTATGGCATTTCCAAGATGGTGGCAGCGTTAGGAATTTTATGATTTGATTGTGGTTTGGCTTGAATTCAAATTATAGGGTCTGAAATTGATCAAATTAGACATCTATTGCCTCAGGCAAAAACAGTATGTGCCAATGTCAGTGGTGGCAAGACCTCCTGGAACACTAAGTTAACACAGAGAGCTGTAAACACGCAGGGTCCCTGCTCCTCACTGAAGGGCCACAAAACATTACGTTTGAGACCATCATGGGTTAGTGTGTCCTGATGGTACCATTGCAGCTCTTAGAAGGTCAAAGTCCCCCAAGGCAGCAGGATGGGCTTCTTGTGAGCTATTTTATACAACCGAATCCTTCATGTCCGCTTGTCTGCAATGATGCCGTGCTCAAAGACCAGCTGTAGCACACCTGCGAGATCTGAGTTCTGCCCCCAGTTATTGCGTTCATTCTTATATTTCATGTCGTATTTTGGCATTGGGTTAAAAGATGTTTCAATCTTTCATTCTAAAATAAGAGAAATGAGTTGATGGATCACGAGTCAGGGGGTGATTTGAATAAACAAGTCTTTCCAATATTTTTGATACAGTGATACAAGCCTTTCTCATTTCACTTCCCTTACACATACTGTCTCATATCCTGAAACCCAGCAAACAGAAATGACTTCCAAAACAACCTTTGGGCTACATGCCGTGTGACAACATGGCCTTTTGGCAAAGCAACTTGGCATCGGGCAGTGTCCTCAATAATGCTTTGTAAACAGTTGTAAACCCCTCTCCTGTAAGGGGTCCTGTAAGTCTGTCCTCTCTTAAATCTGAGGCTCACGGGCTATTAGAGCAAAGAAAAGTTAGTTCCGTCCCAAGCCACAGTCCTTATGATCATTGATCTCTAATCTGCTTCTTCTGCCTGACTCTCAGGCACATCATTTCTTGGGAATGAGAATGAGCAAAAAGCAGAGTGGTGTAGGAGGAAGTCACAGACTAACACTCCGTTGCCTGGCAATTCTGTCTGCTTGGCAACTAACCTCGTGCCCTTGAGCGAGTCATGCTACCTCTAGAGAGTTGGGTTTATTCAACTGCACACCAAAGAAGCTACAGCCATGCTTTATTTTCAGCAATGGTCACTGGAATCTCTAGATGAATTTTTTTTTTTAAAAAATTGAGTTAATGCCATAAGTATCATTAAAACGATGGCATGGTGTGTCTGTAGATCTGTTTCTCTTGTACACATAAATGCCACCTTGCCTTCTTGATAGTTTTACAGCCGTTTGCTTTATTGGATGAATGTGAATCAAAAGATTACTTGAGGAGTTTGGAACTTTATATTGTACTTTGATATGCACTAAATCTCAAATAACTGTGTGACCTGAAGACCTGCTCTGAGCCTCGCTTTTTAAAAACGTGCCACCTAAGAAGACACAGACGTGATCACCTTTCACATGTCTTCCAGTCTGTTCTGTAAATAATTTCTCTCCTCAGCCTGGCAATTTTGAGAAACCCAATAAAAGTAAATGTAGAGGCATTCACAGCCGAATTCTGCCCTTTGCATGGCTACACACTTGCCCTAATCCTGGGCACAGAACACTAGGAACTCTCAGAAGTGGGTAGCAGGGAAGTTAGGTATTGTAGGTCGGACTTTTCATTATTGGGGATTTGAAAAGGTATACCCGGTTTTGCTTATCACGTTAGTGGTTATGTGTATCTTAGGTACCTTGAGTGGCCTTACTTCTCACTATATCCTAAAACTTTTGGTCTTGTAAGAATGCCTCCTGGGTAGTAACCACCCAACTTTTGTCAGCACTATCTGAGCTGCCTTGGGTGTGGTCAGGATTTCTAGTGTGGGTGGGGTTCTTCTTAGGTAAAGAGAAGATAAGACTATAATACCACTTAGCTGTAACATATTATGTGTTCCTCTAAAACCTATTCCCAAAGAATCAACTTTTTTTTTTTTTTTTTTTTTTTTGGCCCATTGCAGATAGCTATCAAATCAAGTGAACAGTCACACTCAGTTCAGAACTCACCAGCCTGAAGGGACGGGGGTCAGGATGAGTAGCTTTATTAGATCTCCAAGCCCGTGCTTCTCCAACTGTATTTCTGGCTGGTATCTTGTTCATCTTTAATCCATCCCAAAAACTTAATAAGAGAAACATGCTTCTATTAAAACAATATTGAACTTGTCTTTCTTTTCATACGTTTATCTTCTCAGTCTTTAAGTTTGTTTAAATTTTGTAAATAATATTTGTTTTATGTTTGTAGAAAAAGAAAACTAAAATACACACAGAGATAGACATCATCCCTGAAGTACAAAATGAGCCGTACTTATAAATAAATTCATTTCAGAAATGATTTAAAACAGAGCACTGAGATTGTACTGGCTGGTTTTGTGTGTCAACTTGACACATGCTGGAGTTATCACTGAGAAAGGAGTTTCAGTTGAGGAAATGCCTCTAAGAGATCCAGCTGTGGGGCATTTTTCAATTAGTGATCAAGTGGGGGAGAGTCCCTTATGGATGGTGCCATCTCTGGGCTGGTATTCTTGGGTTCTAAAAGAAAGCAGGCTGAGTAAGCCAGGGAAGCAAGCCAGTAAGGAACATCCCCCCCCCCATGGCCTCTGTATCAGCTCCTGCTTCCTGACCTGCTTGAGTTCCAGTCCTGACTTCCTTTGGTGATGAACAAGTGTAGAAGTGTAAGTTGAATAAACCCTTTCCTCCCCAACTTGTTTCTTGGTCATGATGTTAGTGCAGGAATAGAAACCCTGACTAAGACAGAGACTAAGAATGCTCAGAGGAAATATTTCTAAATACTGTATTTCAAATATCTGTCTGTCTGTCTATTCATCTTTTTGAGTGTCTGTTTGTCTATCTATTGATACATGCACACACAATTTATATATACAATTTACATATGTTGGTATGTCTTGTTTTCAATAAATAATTTAACTTTTCTAATCACTTTAGGTAACTGGGATTATAGTTATCACTTTCTCACCAATTGTCTTTTGCCTAAAAGATTAGACTTTATAATATGACATTTTATTAATTCTTTAAGAATTTAGTACGATATTTTTTTATATATTTGATATAAACTTCTCCCAGATCTACCTCCAGTATTTCCACTAAATACTTTTAAGAAGCTTTTCTATTTGTCAAGAGACCTGCTTAAAACTAAATCTATAAAGCATGGCATGACGGCTTGGGTCCATCATTCCAGAAATCAGGAGGCCAAGACAAAGAGGATCTCCACAAGTTCAAGGCCACCCTTGACCACAGAGCAAAACCATATCTCAAAAGCTCCCTCCCAATATATGTCAATTGAATATATGTAGTTCTGTGGTTTAACTATGGCTTTTCGTATCACAAAGTTTGTAAGCAATAGAGATGGTGCTAATCCACGGTGTCCTCCTCGGTGTTTGTCGGGCAGTTGTTTCCAAGCAACGTTTGTGTCTCTTCTTTCCCCTGAGAAACAATTTCCTTCTCCAAACCTCAAAACACCATGAGGTCGTTACACTTTCTGACTCAACCTTTCCTTTCCGAGTGAGTTGCGTGCTAGTACAGATATTTGTATACCAACCTGACATCTCTCTGTCCAACAGAAAGGCACGTTAAGTGTGCTACACGCCTACTCCTCGTCTTCCCCTATTTTGCAGATGAGAAAATGAAGGTGAGGAAACATAAAGGAGCAAAGACCCAAGGAATGGAAACTAAAGGAGCTGGAGCTCAGTCTCAGAAATTGCAGCCCCTGCGCTGGGAGAGGCCTCATGGTTTGCCTCTACGTGACACATTTTTCTCCATTCATGAGAGAGCTCCTTGTCGGTACCAGGAATCCTCTGCCCGGTCTCAGCCCTGTAGGTAGCTCCTCAAAGAACTAACTAGGCCCAGATCAACTGAATCAGATAGCTTTTTCCCACTTAGGTCTGATAAGCTCTCCACTCCCCACACAGGTCAAAATCTGTCTGCCCTGTTTTATTTTGGGCATAATATTTATAGATATTGAAAACAATCTTTTTTTAAAATGTGTTCTTTCAAAAAATATATTTAATGTTTTTAAATTTCCATTATTTTTCTCTTATTGAGAATAGATATTTTCCATAAAATATATTGATCATTTTCCCCTCCCCAACTTCTTTGAGATCTTATCCTCCACAATATTCCCAGAAGCTTGAGTTGTGCCTCATAATTAAATGTAGAGTGTACTGAGTGTTTCCTGAATGAATGAGCAAATCCTGATCTAGATTGATCTTCGTGTATAGTTTTGCTTCATAACAACTTGCTGGTATTAGAAGGACAGTGTTTAGACCATGCCAACAGAGATCGTTATCTTTCAATTTTCCATAGTTATAAGTACCTGGATCTACCCCTGTTCCTAAAAACATACTATACCTAACAAGGGAAATACTTTCAATAATTTCCTCAGGAAGAAATAGAACTGTTAGAAGGTTGTATGTTCTTAGTCTGAGCTTAGTGTCAAAAACTAATAATATTCAGAATTCAGATGGTGGGTTTCTAGTGGCTGAGATGATTTTTAAAAAACAATTAATTGGTTTTTTTTGTTTATATAATTTCATAATGTGTACCACAATCCCACTCATCTTTCTGACCCTCCATGTCTGCCCTTGCAACCTCTCCCCAAAAGAAAACTAACTAACCAACTAACTAAAAAAAAAAATTTCTCACCATGGAAGCCACAGTGTGCCACAGATTATCCCTTCGGCCTAAGCAGCTTTTCTTGTAAATGTTCATTGCAGTGAGGATTCGGTCCTGTTCGAGGCTCCTGGCTTCTGCTCCACTCTCAGTGCTGGATCCTCGCTGGGACTCCCATTGGATAGTCTGTCGTTGCTCTGTGTTGTGGAGATTTTACAGTTTTGGATCTATAGGACAGGCCCCTTCCCATGCTCCAGAATGTCACAGGTAGGGTAGATGTTGGGTAGGCCAATTCAAAGCCCTAGATCTGGGCCTTGGTGGTAGCTGAGCCGGTCAGCCTGAAAGCTCCATTGCACCCACAGCACTAGAGCGAGCTCTCCAACACTCCCCTGCCCAGTTAACCCAATGCTACAGCTAGCAAGGGGCAGGGTCTGCTCTTCTGAGTGCTGTAGGTGGTAAGGAGTAGATGAGACCCAGCTCTCTTGTTCTCATGGCTTCAGGGCCAGCTCACTTACCACGCCCAGGCAAGGGGTAGGGCCAAGCTGTACACAGCCATCAGACATCAACAAGGCTTCATGGAGCATCCCAGACCAGGGATGTTTGCATGGCCTTTGGTGGTAACAGACCTTTACTGCTGCAGAGCCATTGACCCAGACATGGTCCATGGTAACAGCACATGCCAAGATCTCCCCATGGGTTCAGGTGGCATCACCTCTCTACCCTCGAGTCTTCACTTCTGCCTCTCTTCATTGCATATACACCAGTCTGCTTTTGTTTCTCTTCCACATCTCCACCACTTGCTGGTTCATCCTAGTGATGGCGCGTGGGAACTCTCAGTTTCTAGAGGGTTTCTCAGGTGTGCTCTCCCCGCCTGTGCTACATGACACCAGAAAGATGGGCATTTTTTTTTTAACAGTTACTGATTTTGCTCCTGTGGTCAAATACTTAACAAAAGCAACATGAGGGTAGAAGGGTTGTTTTGTTTAACAGAATAAAATACAATAGGATTAAACAAGCAAACAAACAAAAACACAACACCTTGAAGTTGGATGAGGCAGACCTATAAAATGAAAAAAAGCCCCAAGAGAAATCACAAGACCCAGAGGATCTGGCAGAACCATGCCAACCCTGTGTTTGCTACTTCTGTCTCTGCCTTCAGATGAGCTTTCTTCGGTTTAGATGGGCCTGCTCTCCTGATGTCCTCCAGCCCCTCTGGCTTTTACACTCTTCCTACCTGCTCTTCTCAGGCATTCCCTGAGCTCTGAGGGGAAGGAATTCGATCTTTGTGTTTCAAGGTCTCATTCTCTGTGTTTTAATGTCTGGTTGTGGTCTCTGTGTTTGTTCCCATGTGCTGCAGGGGGATGCCTTTCTGACATTGATCAAATAAGGCCCAGATCAATGGGTATAGCAGAATGTCTTTAGGAGCCATTTGATTGTTACCTTTTTTTGTAGACTAGTAGTAATTGGCTTTACCCTAGGTCTCTGGGCTATCTAAGTCTCAGGGTTTTGGTTACCCAAGCAGTATCAGGAATGGGCACCATGTCGTGAAGTGGGCCTTAAGAGAAGTCAGACATTGGTTGGTTACTCGAACAAAGTTTGTGCCGCCATTGCCCTGGTCTATTCCTGGACAGATTGTATGTGGAAGGTTTTGTGGCACGTTTTGGTGTTTACATTTCTCTTCTGGTAGCCTGTAGAGTACTTTCTATACCAAAGACACTAGAACATAGGGGTGAAAGTTCTGTGTAGGCACCAGCTTGCCCTCCTCATTTTCAGTAAGTTGTATAGATGTTGTCTTTATCAATGGAGACTTGCTATCAGTTTGTAGAGGGTGACCCATTGTTTTAGAAACAGCCTGAGTTGTTTGTAGGTTCCCATGGGACCCTTCTGGCCAACAAGTCATTCAGATGTGATTCAATTTCAGTACTGGAAGCTTCCTTTAGTGACAAGAGAGGGCCAGTTAGGGTTCTGTTTCTCACATTGTTTGGAAACTTCATTAGGATGACCTTCATATACTTTAGAATGTTTCCACTATACTGGGTTTCCACACCACCCCTCAATATCCTCCCAACTCTAGCTGGCTCTCCATGCATCCTCCCCCTCAACCTCTCTCCCCCTGCATCTGATTCTCCTATTCCTGTCCTCCACTGTGGTCCACTCCTAAAATCTCTTCTACTTCTCCCTTCCAGGGAGATCTATGGGACCTGCCTAGTTCCTTGCTCTACACTTAACCTCTCTGTTATGGTTAGCAGATCTAAGGATTGAGGCTTGGTTATTATTTAGTTAATGGCTAATATCCTCTTTTAAGTGAATGCATACAATATTCATCTTTCTGGGTCTGGGTTACATCAGTCAAAATGATAAGTTTTCTAGTTTTATCCATTGGCCTACAAGTTTTTATGATGTCATTTGTTTTAACAGCCAAGTAATATTCCATTGTGTAAATGTAGCACATTTTCTTTATCAATTCTTCAACTGAAGGATATTTAGATTGTTTTTAAGTTATTATTATGAATAAATCTACATTGAACATGGCTGGGTAAGTGTTCTGGTAATAGAATGAAGTATCCTTGAAGTATATAGCTGCATCATAATGTAGATTGGTTACCAATTTTCTAAAGAACCACCATATTGGTTTTTATAGTGACTGCACAACTTTTCATTCCCACCAGCAATGTTCCCCTTTCTTCCTTGCCAATGCAAGCTTGTGCTATTGATCTTAGTCATTCTGACAGGTATAAGATGAGACCTCAAAGTAGTTTTGATTTGCATTTTCTTGATGGTGGAAGGGTTTGTTTTGGCTTACGGTTCTATTGGAGGCAGTTCAAGGAGTCAGAGAAATTGAAAGAACAGGGGACGGAGGTCACATGGCACCCTCAGAAAGGTGCATGCTCCCGTTCACCTTGCTTTCTGTTTATTTAGCAAAGACCACAGTCCCGTGAGACAATGGTAACCAAGTATATGGTGTGTCTACTCCGCTCATCATGCATACGGAAGTACCATCATGCATACGGAAGTACGCTTCATGGTGATTCTAAATACAGTCAGGTTAACAATAATGATTAGTACAAGGTCACTGGAGAGTTGATGGAAACAGAATAGCCTTGGTAAGTTATTTCCCCGCTAAGATGCTCATTACTTCTCACACATTGCTTCTTCTTGGCTCACATTTCTTCTCTGCATTTACAGATTCACTCTTCTCCCTCCCGACCTATTGCTCTTTTTTCTGCTTCCAAATCCACAAAACATTTCACTAAGTCATGATATACCATTACTCTTTCCCACGCTAGTCACCTTATTTCTTGATTTCGTTCTGTTTTCCGGTTTCCTTTTTGCTACAGGTAAGGCCCTTTCTGTAGCATACCTAGAGACTCTGAAGTCGCTAGTCCCCAAGTCTCCAGTTTCATCCCTTGTCGGCCCCCTGGCCTGGCCTGTCACCGAAGGCAGTGTTTTCACAGCAGAAAGCTGACCTTGCCACTCTAAATCCAGGGCTTCAGATTCCACATCTTGTCTGTGAAGCTGATAATTGGCTCATGAATAAATGATGCTTCATACAGATAAAGCGTATCTTTAAATGACTTAACAATCTAGATAGCCTGTTAGATGCACTGGGGTCTATGAAGTACTAAGCTCTCATTTAAAAGTATTCCTTACACCAGGAAGGGATTATCCTGAACTATTCATGTGAGAGTCAAATAACTATCCATCCAATTAAATATCAGTTTCAAACCCTTGTCTTCTGTAACGTACATACACCTCTCCTGGCAGAAGGTTTGGTTGCTGCTCCTTTTGCTCCACCTGATCAAAAGTATTTGCTTCATTACTATTTTTAACATCATAGTCATCTCTCCCTCAATACAAAACACGCATCTCACAAATGCATGAAATGTTGTACAACTCTATGTATACAGATACTTTTACCAAGTATTTGCCACATACTAATTTGTATTCTGCAAACACCCAGGGTAAAAATGCAAAGGGCCTTGATTTTGTGAATTCACAACAAAAAGACCATCTAATGCCTCCAAATATTGATTTTGACACAATATCCTGTTACACTGCTATGTAAGTATTTCAGCAAAGACGAAATGGTTAAAATGATACAAAATCTGATCATAGGTTAAAATAGAAAAATTGCTTGAAAGTAAGTAATGCCAGGTTTTAGAAAGAAGACACATAGGCTTTTGGGTTCTCCTAATGGGACATACAACTTTATTCTAGAATAAATACATTGGGAATAGTGTGCCCCAATAATGTAAATACTTTTATTCATAGGATAAGTTGTCTTCCAGGTGGACAAAGCTACCTTTTGATGGTGAGCTTGAGAAAATTCATTACTTACTGTGCTGCATTGACTCCGATATATGTGCTTCATTCATGAGTTCCATGCTACAGTGCTAAGTTCTTGTGTGGAACAGACTGAGAAGAAATGATCACATGACCAAGGAGGATACTCTCTCCTAGTGTGTTAGTCAGTGGAAGGGAGTTCAGTTGAGTTGCCTTGAGTTGAATGATATACATTGTATACAAAATATATAATGGCCAGACAGCTTTAGGAATATCAAAGACCAGATGATGTGCCTACCTTGGAGGGAATAGAAAGGCTCAATGATAAACATTCCAGAGACTTTTTATGCAGAGATAAAATGGTGAGTGAGAAGTGGACACAAAATGTCCTTCCTTCCTCCAGGGAACCAGCTCTCAGTAGATGACTTAGAATGGACTGGAAGAGACACATTCAAGGGAAGACATGGAAGAAATGATCTAAATGATGTAATATGATCAAGATGTATGGAACATATCCCAGGAACTAACCTGAAAGACTACATGCTCAACAGAAAAGACATGGTCTGTGGAGTCTTAGAAAAGCCACATATTCAATGGACAGTTAAAAGGTCTCCTTTTCCCTTGCAAGACCTCAGTTTCTATTAAAACTGTACTATGAAGAAATTACAAATGAAGAACACTACATGGTAAAATTAACCAGGCCAGTAGCACTCTGTAACCTTTAAGGCTTGAAGAGGGCACAGTGAAGTCCCAGAGACTCTGGAGATTTGAACCAAGTGTCTGTGGGAGTTGGGATGAGCTGGTAGAAAAGCAGCCGAACTCAAGGGGGCAGGGGAAGCTTCTGCCCTCTCAGGGGAGAGGTCAGCTGGCAGAGCAGGAGTTAGTCAGGACATCTGGAGGATGTGCAAGTTCTTTCAAGACAACATATTGGAAGATTAGAAATGAAGTCTGGCAAAAGTTGAGCTTCCAAGACCCTTCAGTGAGTGTGCTTAGACTATATAATATGAAAAGTAACAAGTAACCTCATAGACACACAGACAGAGAGGTAGATGGACACAGAGTTTGGGGGGAAGGGAGGAAGGGAAAAAGAGGGAGAGAGAGAGAGAGGAAGAAGAAGGAGGAGGAGATGGAGGAAGAAAAGAGAGGAGAGGAAAGGAGAGGAGAGGAGAGGAGAGGAGAGGAGAGGAGAGGAGAGGAGAGGAGAGGAGAGGAGAGGAGGAGTCTATGAAATGCCACATAAAAATGTATTTCTGGGTTAATTATTAGAGTCCCTTTCCAGACTTCCTAAGAAGCAATAAAATATGAAGGAAAAGGATGAGGAAATGTGAGATGTTCATAAACAGATAGGCAGCTTATAAACGAGCCAAAGTTAAACTTACATCTCACACATCAGATGCTACTTGGAAGCAGTCACAGAATGCAGAGATACAATCTTTCAGGCTATTGTAAACTGGGTGACTCTAGCTAAGCTCACAGAGGGTGCTGGAAATGAACCCAGAAAATACCTTAAAGGTTAAAATAGCAAAACTGAGAGTGGGGGGTATTATGTTAGTCTGAGAAGAGAGAGGAGAAGGCATTTGTTTTAATCTTCCTTCTGGGGGACAGGGATGGGAGGTGGGGGTGGGGAATGGGGGTGGGGGTGGGGAGAATAAACTAACCTGTGGTGCATTTGCAGCCACAGAGAGGTTCTGAGGTATTCAGAAAGCAAACAGCAGTGCCAGCCAGGCCCTGCCCCGGGATTTATGAATGGACAGGAAAAGCCGATGGTGGAAGGCATGTCCTCCTGTTTAAGGTTTCTTCAACTGGTGCCTGTGACGTGCAGGTTTTGTGTGTGTGTGTGTGTGTGTGTGTGTGTGTGTGATGTAATTATAATTTCAAACAATCAAAAATAATTATTAAAACGTGTACCTCAGGCTTCTGTAGCTGATGACTCATTTGACTGATCAGTTGTTCGTTCATTCATTCACTCATTCATTCATTCATTCATTCAAACTCCAAGCATTTAGTCATGATCTGCTGAGACAGCAAAGTGAGCCTGGGCCCTGGGTCCAGGGACTCTGGATTCTCATATGAATTTTGGGTAGAATAATTCCTGGGGGGGGCATATTATGTGCTTTCTACCACCCTCCTGTTATTTTCATTGTAAGATAGCTGGAGAGAAAGAAAGAAGGAAGGAAGGAAGGAAGGAAGGAAGGAAGGAAGGAAGGAAGGGAGAGAGAGAGAGACACGCCAGAATTGCCTCCCTGTAGAAACTGAAATTATGCATGTTCCTCTCCCTACAAGTGCCTCCTCAGCCACCAGCTATAGTGTTGCTACAGCAGCTCCTCTAAAGGCGCTGAGTCTGAGCTGCCCTCAGTTATCAGGGTTGTTTGAAAGCACCCTTCCTTGTCAGAACAAGGCCCTGTCTCCAAGGCCCAGATCCACAGGAAATTGATCTCTTGAGTGTGTCACAGAAGTATGAGGCTCCGCAAGGTAGAGTGTAGTGTTACGGCGGGCGGCGCAGGTGCATTGCCCAGATGCCGCGCCGATGGCCAGGGCGCGGAGGAAGCCCCGCTCCTTTTCACAGTCGCAGACAGAAGCACTACAGCGACCAGAAGGACGAGGGGCATGCCTCTCATTCTTCCGTGTTGAAAACAATAAAAGGTGGGGGGAAGTAGAGAGAAAAAAAAATCAAATTTCTGCAAAGAGATGTCAGCAGTGAATTTAGCGCAGGTGCAGTGTTCTCCAAACAAAGGGACTTTTGTTTCTATTGCCTGTGGCTCCATCAAGACCTGCCCGCGTCTCCTCCTCCCGCTGTGTGTTTTTCTTTTTATCAGTGTAAGGTAGATTAAAATGTTGATACCCTCCCCTAGCAGAAGCATTTTTAGTGTTCTCAGCACAAGCGCTGAAGAAGTATTAACTACCCTTCCCTCCCCCACTCGCATGGAGCCGAGCCTTTTCTACCCTAAGATTTAATTTATCTGTTAAAGCTCTACATTTTTCTCCTGGCTCTGACTGCTGGGACACGGTTTCTTCGCCATTTGTACTCTTGAATCTGTAACAAAAATCACAGCAGGAAAGGAAGCACTGACTTTAGTAGCTAGAGTAACACATTTACAAATTAAAAAAAAAAAAAAGTCCCCTCACTGGTCAAGGTTGACTTAAGAGACTATAAGACTTGAAGGAGCAGGTGATTTGTCCTTTCCTCAGGCCCTCAAAGGCAGAGTGACTGATGCCTGACACGCAGATGACATTCACAGTGGGTTTATGTGGTGACTCATAGACTTCCCTCTGACGATGCTTCCCAGAGAAGTTTCCTGCTCTACCAAGGAAGCTCAGGCCTCTCTCAGCATTGGGAGTCACCTTACCAAGCCACTGGTGAGCGTGCCAACCTCTCTTGGGTGGGGACTCATTTAATTAGGGACAGATAAGTGATATACAGTGGCTGTCACACTGTGACTTGTGGCTAATATGGTTAAGTTGAGAGAGAGAGAGAGAGAGAGAGAGAGAGAGAGAGAGAGAGAGAGCAATAAATGTGAATTTGGTGGTTTATAGTTAGCCCCTAGAATTGGGAAGACTTTCTGGAACAATCTAAAGTTAACCAACACAGCGGATTTTTAATAAGAACGCCAGCTTTTATTGTGCATTCTTATGGGTCTACAAGAACTTCACTCGTGCCGGGCCAACGTCCGTGAAGTTTGTCCGTCCGTGAAGTTTGTCCTCCGCTCTCACTGAATCCGCACTGTGCTTTCAGAGTACTTAGTTTAATTTTTGGGTATATACTTATTTGTAGAATTGTTTGGCTACTATCCCCCACTCCTAATAGACTGGACTATGAACCAAAGGGAAATGGAGCCTTTTCCCTAGCTCTAACCACCGAGGATAGAATGCTCTTAGGGCCCAGGCTCTACAACCACTGTGGGCAATCCTTTCCCTTCCCAGCCTTAATACTCAACAATGTATCTTTGCCATTGACCACAACCAGAATCGCAGGAAAATGGCCAGGCCTTTTATAATTTGTGTGCCCGGTTCACAAATGTCTTCTCTCACGCAAGGCGCCTTCTCAGCTCCTACAGTAGAATGATCTTCCTAAATGCGTCCTACCCTTTCTACGTGGTCCCCCTCCCAGGCTCAGTGAAGGTCCCCAACCTCTTCCGTGTGGCACCTTCAGTACCCTTTCGGAAAGGTGGAAGTTTGTTCTTCTGCTCCCTTAATTTTCGCACATATCTTTTCAAAATAAGTTTACTACATGTTGGGGATAGAAGGAGGGCTCGGTGGCTAAGAACGCTCGTGGCTCCTTCAGGAGACATGGGTTTGCTTCCCAGCACTCACAAGCTCACGAGTCACCATCAGTAACTATCGTTCCGGGGAACCTGAAGTCTTCTTGTGACCTCTGAGGGCACTAGGCATGTGCACAGAACATGTAATACATGTATGCAAATACTCATGCATAAGATAGATGAATCTAAAGAAAATAATATGTGCTACATCTTGCTACAGGTTCAAGGGCAAAAAACTCATTCTCTCAAGCTTTGAATGCTTTAGTCCATAAACCAATGACTGTTACCTTGCACAGGGTTCAACAACTGTTTCTTAGATAGGTAATGAATAAATAAGTGAATGATGAAAAGTTAATTGATTCCAATTTAAATATGTGCACGCGCGCGCGCGCGCACACACACACATACTCTCTCTCTCTCTCTCTCTCTCTCTCTCTCTCAACAAATTTTGCTCTTTTCCAAAATTCTAGATATTTATGAATGTCAGAGTCAGGGAGACTCTATTCCTCTAATTTAAATATCTACTTGTTCGTTAAATTTCTTTAGATAATATTCTAAAGTGGCATGGGTTTACTGTCACATCTAAAGCTTTCACCAGATTGTCTGATGGTGGTTTAGCCAGAAGGGGAATCTAGCATCATGAAACAATTATTAAACAGCCATTTGGTTTCAGAATAAGAAAGGCAACAAAAAAATGTACTCCAGAGATGCACATCTTTACAACACAGTGTTTAGTGTCACACAACAAACATGTTCCCACAGTGTCTTTTGTAAGACAAACATTTTAGATTAGCTCCTATGTGTATATTGATTTAATTTTTGATCTGTGCTAATGTCCTTATAAACCATGACATTATACTCCCAGTTCGACTTTGCTTTATTTGATCTGTCCCCAAAATGTTACATCAAATATTGAGGGGGAGAGGCATTCCAAGGTTGACCGTGGATTATACAGTGGGAAAGCGCCACCGATCATGATTCAAGCCTATGCTGGCGACTCCTGTGGCCCTTCCCGACAGGTATCTACATGCTTGCAGTCACGTCTATGCATGGCCAAGTTACTGCTAACTAGCCTGGCGGACAAACATTGAAGCACCTTTAAATATCTACAGTTAGTAAAAAAAAAATTTAAAAAATTTAAAAAATTAAAAAACACAAAAAAGTAAAAAAAAAAAAAGTAAAAAAAAGTAAATAAAATTTTATTAAAGTCATATGACATTGCAGTGACTTCTACATCCGTGGTACTGGGCAGTCATCACCATGATTTTATAAACATTTGTACTGGAAGATTCTCTAAAGGGAAGTTTATTCAAGAGCTTTACACTGAAATCTTCAGACGTAGTATATTCTTGCTCTAAAAACTACATTTACAGTTGACAGGGGAAGAACCAGGGACTGAATTCCTTCATAAAATAAATGAAGAGCCGATTTTTCTGGGCCTAAAAGCACAGCAGAAATAAATGCAGGACAAAACGAGAGACAATGTGTTGGAGAAAAGATGGAGAAACCCAATGGAAGGTGAGGCTCTGAGAAATTTGATAACCAGAAGCAAGCTTACGGCCAAGGAAGGCTGAAGGGTTCTGTGAGAAGAGGAGATAAACGTTAAGTTGAAAAGAGTCTTTGTTGTCTACACTCCTGTCAGTATCACAGGGTATCCAGACACGCTTCAGGGACTTAGAATTCAAAGACAGAACCTAGGCCTGCTGTGTCTCTCCTGTCTCTCGCAGAGGCGCAAGGCAAGACTGGGCTAGAGGAGATGGAACTTACTCATCTTCTGGGTGGAGGTCAATTTCAAAAGATATATACCAAAGCAGGTGTGTGTGTGTGTGTGTGTGTGTGTGTGTGTACTCGATTTAGATCTTACTATACTCATATTACAATTTAAAACGTTGAAATCAAAACGACTAACAGTATCTTAGAAGTTATCGAGTAAGTAGTGAGAGTAGAGATAGAACAAGCATTTTTTATATAGGAGACAATAACTTATTTCTCTGTTAAATTGGTGTATAAAGTCATGGGTTGGCTTACAACCCTGCCATGCACACTGTGGCCAGTCTCCCCCTCCCTCTCCCACACCCCTACTTTCATCCCCCGACCCCTCCTACACCCCTACTTTCATCCCCCTCCTACACCCCTACTTTCATCCCCCTCCCCCTCCTACACCCCTACTTTCATCCCCCTCCCCCTCCCACACCCCTACTTTCATCCCCCTCCCCCTCCTACACCCCTACATACTCCTGCTTGGTCCTCTTCTCAGCAGCCCTCACTCTCACCGGTGATCTGTGCCTCTTGTTTTCCTCTCCTCCTCCCTTAAGGTGTCCACTCTCATGGTCCTTTTTCTAGCTTCATGACCGCTCCCTCTCCCGCTCCCTCTCCCGCTCCCTCTCCCTCTCCCGCTCCCTCTCCCTCTCCCTCTCCCTCTCCCTCTCCTCCCGTCCTGCTTCTGTTTCCCTCTCTCTCTTCCCCCTCCTCCCTCTTCTTTTCCCTTCTTCCCTCTCCCTCCCTCTTTCCCTCCCTCCCTTCCTTCAACCCCCCCCCCCCACAATTTAGTATAACTACGTGAAAGAAAATACCAGGCATTTGCCTTTCTGAGCCTAGATTACTTAATTATATACTAATTTCCAGTTCTCCATATTCCTCCATAAACATTATAGCTTCATTTAATTTTTTATTTTAGAATATGTATGTGTATGTGTGTATGTGTATGTATGTGTACGTGTATAAGTGTAAGTATATGTGTATGTGTATGTGTATGTCTATATGTATATAATCTCAGCCCTTGTTAAAGGACGTCAGGCTGGTCCCATTCTTATGAACAGCACAACCATAAACCCTACAATGCAGGAGTCTGTCAGAGGACTGGGTGCCTGGTTATACTCAAGGGTGGTCCCACTGACTCATAAGGTGCCTTTGTTCCCAGCTGTCTGAGTCCTCCACCCTGGCTTCCACAGTGGCTGCACTGGTTCCCATCTTCACCAGCAAGCAGTCCACCAGATCCCCTCTTTCCCACATCCCCGCCAGCCTTTGGTCACAGTCCTAACCGGGCGACTTGAAAACTCAAAGTGTTTTCAGTTTGCACTTCTTTGATGGCTAAAGATGTTAAACATATTTATAGGTCGTTTCTGTTCTTCTTTTAGAAATGTCCATTCAATTCACTATCCTGATTAATGATTGGCAGGTTTCGTGAGTGTGTGTGTTTATTTAAATTTGACCATTCTTTATACTTTCTAAATATTAACTCTTCTGTTTGAAGTATAGCTAGTGAAAGTTTTCTCCCGGTCTATCGTCTGTTTTCTCTGCTGAGCGCTTCCTTTATTGTGAAAGCACATTTTAATTTAGTGTAATCCCATTTTATCAATTCTTAGGGTTATTTCCTGTGTTGTTTGTTTGGGTCCTTTGCCAGAGGTCTTGCCAGTCCCTAGATTTTAAAGTATTTTCCACGAAGTCTCAGCGACCTCTCAAGCTTTATGTTAAAGCCATTGCCCTACTCCACTGTATGCAGAGCAAGGGGTAGGGTTCTAATTTTGGCATGTGGAATCCAGTTTTCCTAGCATCCTTTGTTAAAGAGGCTGTCTTTTCTTTAGTGTATGTTTTTGACATCATTATCAAAAATTAAGTAGCTGTATCTGTGTGGATTTCCTTCTATTTTCTCTCTATTATATTGACCTACATGTCTGATTTCATATCAATCCAATGCTAGCTCAGTCACTGTGGCTCTGTTCTATAACTTAAAATTAAGGTTATGAAACATGCAACACTATTCTTGTTGCTTAGGATTATCATAGAAATAGTGAACGAACTTCACATAGTTTGATCCCTGTGGGATTTAATAGGTTAACGATATTGTTTTATACTGCTGCTTGGGCTTTTCCTATAAGCACAAAAAACTTGCCTGCCAGATGCAGGTAGCAGTCATTGGAGAAAAACTCCACATTAAATGTTTATTATAGCACCTCCTTTGTTTCTAACTCTCTCAAGACACTGACTGCGGAGGAGGTTAACAATGGTTACTTCGGAGAAGTAAGTAATGAAACACTATAATGTATAAAACTTAGTCTACAGAGACTCATTGGCTGTGAGCACTCAGAGCTGAAGCAAACAGCCCAGAAGCTTGCAAAGTCTTGAGAGACTCAGATCATTAGCTCAGGACAGAACAACATTTGCCAGTGACTATTCAACTCCTAAAGCAATCCTTGGGTCTTAAGTCACACGCCACCATGAAGACGTCCTCTATCCTATCTCTCAGTATTGACTCAGTCATGGTGAGGAAGAAGTAAAGCATGCCAAGACTAGAGATCTCTGAGGTCTCCATCCTGGGTACCAGGTCGCTACTCTTACCAGCAGGATGCTGCTGACGTCATCTCAGTCCAAATTAATGTGTTACGGCAGCTAACGGTGTTCCCATGTGACCATTGTGCACCGGGACATCTTGGAAGCGGATAGCTAGATTATTGAAACATTACATATAGTAAAGAAAGACACACCATTCCAGAAGCTCATGATTTGGCCTAGAAAAGGGAAGGAGAGGAGAGGATTTTAGAACTCAGTCTCCTTTGGGAAGGTAAGCAGTGTTCCTCAGCTAGGTGTGCTTCTCAGTGGGAGCCAGTGTTGACATTCCAAAGAATATGAAGGTTCATCACTCCAGAATTCTGTATGTTACAGGATGGTCAACACTGCTAGCCCCTGACTCAAAATGACACTCTCATAACCCTCAATCACCACAACAAATCAATGTGTCTCCTGTGCTTTCTAATATTTGCTAAGGAATAAAGTAGAAAGTGAATGTGTGCACAGACATCATGCAGGCGGCGGGGAGGCTAAGGCGGGTCATAGCTAACTGCTGACCAGATATGCTTGCAAGTGCTTAAACTTTACGAAGCCCAGTTTCATTTCAATGAATAATGAGGTCAAGAACAAGCCTGTTCACCCTCCAAGAGTGCCCTGGTACACAGCTGTATCTAAAGGAGGTGTGCAGAAATCACCAGGCAAGGCTATCCTTGGAACGTTCCAGAAGTAGCACAGACTCTTCTGCCACAGACCGGTATTTTCTCTTATCATTTCTGGTCTGGAACATTTCTGAAGTTGTCCTGGGTTGAAGGCCACTCACTGATGCTGACAGGGGTGACCCGTGGACAGGGGAGACCCATGGACAGGGGTAACCTGTGGACAGGGGAGTCCTGTGCAGTTCCCTGGGTTGCTTCAGCTGCTTCCTGTCCACTTCGACATGAGTTAAGTACGCTGCTGGGGACAGCTCTGGGAGGTCTTGTCACCTGCAGATGGCACAGCTCTGAGTTAAACTGAAGCACCTTTTCCGGTTCTCTTGTTTCAAGAAAGATTTCAGAGACCCTGGAAGGGTAAGAAAGGACCAAAGGGAGCGGCAAAGTCAATCATAGCCGTGTAGATTAAAGAAACGTACTCAAAATGTTTCCACAGCAGGCCAAACCTAAGGCAGGGCCTTAAGGAAGCCAAAACACAAATGGGAATCAAGAGAAGAGGGAGGCTCCCTGACAGGATCTTTCTTGTCTGGGAATGATTTTGTGAACACTCTCTATATAATTTATGCAATTATTTTGTTATGTAAAATGTGTGTGCGCGTGCATAAATGTCTAACAGGATTATTTTGCCAATACTATATGAAAAACCTGTAGAAATGTCCAAGGTAAGTATAAAGGCCATTATCTCTCCACTGCGAGTCTTTACTTAACATAACTGCAACGTGCAAGTGCAGTTTTGACGTGATTAGAGAACATGACTGGTGACAGACGCATTAATAAAAATATCTTATTGAGGATGCATGTCCCTGTGAGCCACTGCTTCCTCAGACCAAAAGAAAAAGCAACTTTCTCCTTTCAAAAAAGAAAACAGGGTTCCAAGTGACAATTTACTAGAGAACCGCATAGAAAATCTAAAGTCAAGACAGACACACTGTGTGCCTAACTTTTAAAATGCCCCGGTAAGAGTTAAATGCATTTGGAGCTGCGCACTGTGAAAAACCCAGCTGCACCCCGAGACCCTTCTGCAGAAGGGAAAGAAAATAAGTTCTAATTAAATTGTATTAATTGGTTTAGCCGATCTGGAAATAGAGGGAGGCCTCTGCTCTAATTTTGGTTTTTTGGCTCGAGTCAGCTTGTCCTTGACGCGAGAATAAAGGAACGAAGCAGGAAAGCCCCCAGAAATGCCGGGGTAGAGGCTTTGACACTGTCCAAGGCTAAGGAGCGATGCTGTCTCGGAGATGGGCTTAGAGAAGTCAGAAGGGCAGGCAAGAAGGGAGAGCGGTTAAGAACCACACTTCCTGAAAGCCCTGCAAAGCTGCAGAGAAAAGGCCTGCATTCTTCCCACAATAGTGTGCACTTGTTGCAGAGAAAAGGGGAAGATGGTGAAAGCGGCAGGCTAGAATGACCTTATTTCAGGCCACTTGGCGTAAGTTCTTGTGTATAAGGTAACTAGGATTTGTAAGCCACTGGCCGTGCTTGACAGCTTGACCTTACTATGTGAAAGCAACATTCTATTACCCTTAAAACGGCCTTTGAAACCATAGTCTACTGTACCTTACAAAATTGGTTATCACAACTATGCAAAAATAGAATGTATTTTTAAAGGCATAGTGTGGTTAAAACATAACTTATTTCTTCTTTTGTTGCTGTCCCTATAAGCTAAAGGTTTGAATGTAATTATAATTAACAGAAACACACCAAATGCCAAAATTCCCTGGCACGTAAAAGTCACCCCATAAGGAATAACTTGGACGTTGCTCTGCGGCAAAGCAAAATTTAATGTGAAAGAGTGTTCTGAGGCGTTGAGCTGGTTGTGAGCGGGGCATCTGTGTCCTTCAAAAATTCATGAGTAGAATCCCCAAGCTCCACCATGATGAGAGTCAGAGACAGGAGTCTTAAGGAGTAATGATGATTATATGAGATCGTGAAGGACCTCACGGTAGGTTTTCAATTTTTGGAAAACGGATCACAGGGCTGGAGGATGGCTCATTTAGTCAAGCACACATGGTGCAAGCATGAGAACGTGATCTCCTATCCCCACACCCATGCCGGATGTGCGTGGTGCAGACCTGTCGTCCCAAGGAGATAGTGGGAGTTATGTCTCACTTTCACCTCTTGAAAAGTGAAGGTAGGTAACGAGAGCTCCTTTGGCCGACTAACCTAACAGACACAGGGAGCTCCAAGTTCACTGAGAAAACTTACCTCAGAAGTCAGTGTGGAGAGCAGCTGAGGAAAAACCCTGATCCAATCTCTGGCCTCGATAAGCATATGCTCACACGTGTTTATGTGCATATAGATGTGCATGCATGTGTGCACGCGCACACACATAGTGAGAGACAGACAGACAGACAGAGACCAGAAAGCTCTCCCACACTCCTGTCCTCACTCTCTCCTGTTCTCTCTATGCCATCTGAGGGCACAGTGGGGGTAAGGTGGTGCGAGTCAGAAAGCCCTCACCAGAGCTCCACCATGCTAGCACCTTACCTAGTAGTTCTCATCTATAGAATTGTGGAAAATAAGGGTTTTTTTTTTTTTCTCTTTAAAGTCTTTCCCATGACGCTTCATTATGGTAATCCGGGCTGACTGATACATAACTGATTTAGCACAAACATGTCACTTGTAAACACATGCATGGAACAGTTGAGCTCATGCCTGTGGCATCAGGTTCTAGTCCGTGACTGGGTTCTGACTGCCTGATTATTGATCTCTGAGTACTTGTCCTTCAGATGCTCTTGCGGGGTGATGCCTTGTCTTCATGATGACAACCGATGAAACCTTCTAGAGCTTGGGGACTCAGGAAGGCTCACTAAGAATGTGTGTGTGATAGCCCATCTGTCTTATGTATGAGGACACCCTGTGCCTTCCAGGACTGAAGCTGTGTCTTTATTCAAAGCTACATTAGTTTACTTTCTCCTGCTCAAGGGGTCATGTGGCTGTGCTTCAAGAACCATAGGCAAATGATAGCATGGATGTGACTCCATTCCTCACAATAAGTGAACTAGGCTCCCAAGGACATATTGTTTTTTAACAAAATCTCAATTGTTCAACTTTACCAATGAAGACTTGGGAGCCCGATGCTGGGGTTGAAAACCTGCTGGCTCAGAGATGCAGAGAAAGCACCCAGCTGACCTTCCCCCGCAGCTAATGTCCCAGAAGGTCTCTTCCTCTCCACACTGTCTCAAAAGTCCTTCAGTCGGAAAGTCCCCCCCCCTTCTACTTCCTGTGTGTCTCTATCCATCCTCCTGACGTCCTCTTACTCTCTCTGTTTTTTATCTTATGTTCACTCCCTGAGTTCACCCCCTGCTTGCTCCGCCTCTTGGCCTATGGTTGACTTTGTTTAATCCAGTTTACTCTAAGTAGAAAGCTCTTGGATTAAAGGTGTGTGCTGGGGATGAGCCGCACCACAGCTAGACACAGGGTTTCCCAGTGATTAATACAACTTCAGGGTTCACAGTGTGACCGAATATTCTGCAGCAAGGATGGGGATCAATATTGGGTAGGATGGAGACATTTACATGAAGTGATAGCATGGGTCAGAGAAAGAGCCTAAATAATCAACTCATGAGAAGAGCCTCCTCCCTTTTCTTGCCTGGATCTAGTTACATAACTTCTTATCTGAGTCTTCTCCATCTCCAGGAGGCCCTGCCTGATTCACTCACGCACGCACGCGCGCGCGCTCACACACACACACACACACACATTCAGTACTAAAAAAATTCAATATACTTAGCTTTGGAAAATTCTGATGTAGAAAAATCACATCTTACCTACTTGGATGCAAATTCTTACCATTTCTTTCTTTCTTCTTTTCTTTCTTTCTTTCTTTCTTTCTTTCTTTCTTTCTTTCTTTTCCTTCTTTCTTTCTTTTTTTTTTTTTCGAGACAGGGTTTCTCTGTGTAGTCCTGGCTGTCCTGGAACTCATTCTGTAGACCAGGCTGGCCCTCGAACTCAGAAATCCACCTGCCTCTGCCTCCCAAGTGCTGGGATTAAAGGTGTGCCCCCCCCAGCTCCTTACCATTTCTTTTAACTCTACTTATTCTTCTTTCTGGTAAGGTAGGTGCTTAGAGGAAGAGTCAGTGGTTAAGGATGAGCAGTTATGTGCTCACTCTGTTATGGTCTGGGGCTCCTACTACTTAGCCTCGGGTCCACTCCACAGGTAGAGCAGAGAGAGTCAGCCCTGTGTCTGAAAGGCCCTGGTACACAAATTCCTCAACAAGACCACAAGGTCAGCCTCAGAGCTCACTTATCCAATTGTTCTTACTGGCTAAGGAAAAGATTTCATTTTACCATTCCCTTGGAGCAAAGTCCTCTGGGGTCGTGAGGGCCTTTCCCAGTCACATATATGACAGGTTGCTAATCTAAGGATGAATGCCACACTGTCCAGATCACTCTACATTCCGGAATGAAAGCAGAAAGAAAAGAAAACCTAAAATACCTAAGCACCCGCGACATTATACTCCTGTAAGCGTGAACAACCGTCTGCCCTGAGCCGTGAAGGCACCTGCAGCCTTTCCCTTCCTCACTTTTTCAGGGCAGGGGATTAGCTAGAACAGTCAAATTTCAGGACGTGCTTATAAACCCCTTTACCATTTCGAATTGATTTTACTTGGACCCCTTTTTGCTATGAAGCAGGCCTTCATGTGTTAGCTGGTTGTTGCGGCATAATATTTTATGCCAAAAACTAGTAGCACTTGTATTATCTCATGGTTTCTGGAGGTCGGGAATCCAGATCCAGTGTGCCCTGCTCTTCTGTTTGCTGTTCTTCCGCACAGCTACAGAGAAGCACGGACTGTCATCCGACAGAGGCAAGGTCTCCTTCCAAGCTCACTCGCGCTTTGGAACAGCACTGGTTTTCTCACAGCCTGTTGGCCTGAAGTGCTCTAGTCCTCAGCGCCTGTTGACAGGCGTCTGGCCTCAGTTTACTGGCAGGTGAATAGAGAGATCATGGACACTTGATATCAAGGCAGGAAGCTGAGCCGGCAAGAAAGACATCTCCCCATTCTGTAATCTGATTGGAAGAGTGAGATTTGATCACCTGGGCCAGAGGCTGTTGGTTAGAAACAGGTCCAGCTCTGGTGAGATTATATTGAGGAGTGAACTGCGGGGTGTGTGAAAAGGGGGCGTGTTAGAGCCCTGCCTATAGCCTCATCCTCACTGAAGGCTCGGAAGCCAAAGGCAAGTCCTCAGCTCTCTTCCAAACAGCCTTCCATTCACATTCTAATCACTTTCCTTTCCTCTTCAGTCTTGGCTTCTTTAATTAAGCTCAATAAACAAAATAAAGGTGACTGTTCCATATTATGAAGCAAATATTTTTTTTTAAAATTTTACCTCTGAGAGTGCAGAGATGTTCGCACTGACAGCAGATAATTCTTTTTTTTGATTATTAAATAATATTTTTATTATATTCTTTATTAACATTTTAAATTATTCCCTTTATTTTTTTAATTGGATATATTCTTTATTTACAATTCATTTCCCTTTTTCTGGGAAAGGTCCCACATGCCCTTTTCCCTCCCCCTGCTCCCTCTTCCACCCCTTCCCTCTTCCCTGTTCTTGTATTCCCCTACACTGATGCTTTGATCCTTTCCAGCACCAGTGTCCACTCCTTTCTTCTTGTCAGACATCATTTGGTATGTGAATTGTGTCTTTGGTGTTTCAAGATTCTAGGCTAGACATAATTTTAATGATTGTATTAAAGTTTCCAATATGATTTAGGAGTCTTTATTTAAATATTCCACTGCTGCACTCTTTTTTTTTCCAAGTTATTTTCCCATCCTAGACACCTGAACATCTGTTGTGCTTGCATGGTTTAGTTTTCTTCTGTTTCGTTTTGTTTTCAAATGTATTTCTGAGTACTCCTTGAGTAATTTCTCAGAAGCGGTGTGTAAATGTTAGGAATGTGTTCTAAAGAATGGATAAATGTTCTGCGAACTAAAATCCTGTTAGCCAACTTGTGAATGGATAAGGCGGTCTGAAAAGAGGGCAGGGGAAGTTATCTCAGGAGAGAGTCAGAGAACACGATGATACAAAAAATAAAATTGGATGAGAGACAGAAATGGAGACAGACACCGGCTAGCACCAGGATGTCTGATTAGATGGAAAGAAAGAAGTTTTGACTAAAGAAGAGGTGGTAACTGGGAGAGCAGGACTTAAACAGAACGGGAAAGGGATCTGGGGATAAAGGGATGAGTAGTTTATCCAGGGAGAAGCAACTATGTCCAGTGTTCAGTTATTGTCAGTAAGGCTGGACTCTTGGTCATGGAGACAGGTCAGAAGCTTAGATGTTATGTCAGAGCAAGACTATGTAAGGTTAATTTGATCCTGATTAATCTGAGCTGCTAAAATAGTGTTCCTTTATTTTCTTCTAATTACAAAAGGATAGTTTTCCTCCTCTGCAATTTGGTTTAACCTCTTGATGAGATTTAAGTGGAGAGTTGAAAAAATGATCGGCTGGGGAGTGGTGCTGATGCTTTTAGCCAGAACCATTTCCTCTGATGAGAACAAAGAAGCTGTAACAAGCAAAAAAACAAAAACAAAAAAACAAAAAAAAACAAAAACAAAAACAAAAACAAAAAAAAAAAACAAAGGAGGATGAAAATCCCATGAATTAGAAATAGAGTCAATAGTTATCTGAATTTTTTTTAAAAAAATCTGATTTCTATCAATTTCTATATATATGTCTGAGTTGTTTATCACCATCTTACTTTGAGGAATGAAAATAAAGCATCAAAATGCGTATGGGATTTTGCATAAATTATCATCATGAACTAGTTTCTAAAGACAGCAAAGCATCCTACTAAATGAGTTTGAAATTGAGTTTGGCATGCCTTATAGATGACACCACGATATAAATCAAAAGTAACTTTGCACCCTGGTCCCCACGATCTAGTTAGAATAAAAAATTTACTTTTGTTTATCTCTCCTTAATGAGCAGAACATTTGTGATAACAGTAATCAGAATTCTACACTTCTCTGAATGCACCTTTGGAAGAGAAAGTAGAGCACCAAGAGAAAAAGACCCTTGCTCCATGGGAGAAGGGTAGGCCATGGGACGAAGGCCAGTGACCAGGTAGCCCTGCTTAGGAGGAGCAAGGCTTGTGATACTTGAGTTCATCCAATCAGGGACCAAGACTATGAGCTGACTCCAGCAACAGAGCTGGGTTGTCCTGCGCAGAGGCTCACACTACTCTTGCATCTCTTCTGTGCAGGAATGGGAAGCCCTGCATACCTGAGCCCCTTCTAGGCAGAAGAATGCTAATTCTTGAGAGTATCTTCCTTTGGACCTCTGTGGTGGTTTGAATATGCTTGGTCCATGGAAAGTGCACTATTAGGAGGTACGGCCACATTGGAGTCGGTGTGGCCTTGTTAGAGCGTGTCTCTGTGGGGGCAGGGCTCTGTGGTCTCAAGTATATGTTTAATTCTGGTCACTGTGATCCAGAGTCTTCTCCCCGGAACCTGCAGAGGTAGAACTCTCGGCGCCAACAGCACCATGGCTACCTGAAAGCTGTCGTGCTTCCACCTTGGTTCTAATGGACTGGACCTCTGAACCTGTAAGCCAGCCCCAGTTAAATGTTGTCCTTTATAAGAGTTGCTTTGGTCATGATGTCTCTTCACAGCAATGGAAACCCTAACTAAGAAAATGGGAAAAATGAAAAGCGGGTATCTGATTCCTTTTATTTTCTTCGTTTGTAAAGGCTATTCACAAAGACTGTTCTTACTGGCAGAAGTGTATTGGTAAGAATCAGCAATAGAGACAACTCAATGTGGAAGAAACCTTAAACGGGTGGACCAGGAACAAGCAAACAGAGCCTTTGTAAAATGCTCCTAGCAAAAATGTTGAGCATATAACAATCTGCATAAGAAACAATATAATAAAGAATATCTGGATATAATCTACATATATATGCTATACACACAAACCTCCTATGTAAGCTAGATGGATATTGAAAGAAAAAAGTTAAATGATAGACATTATCATTTTGACTTTTGTGTATGATCACCTACCAAAAGCTACACAGCACTCATCATATAATGCTAAGAACTACAATTCATAAATAAATATATCAGCTATAGACAAAATGTTTTCAGAGACAAAACCATGTCCTCTAATGATTTTCTTTGTAAGTATAAATGAACAGAAACCACAATAAATTAAACTCACAAATTAAAAAGACCAACTAAGGTAAGATAAGACAAGCTGTAGGAAAAACATATTGAAGGTAGAGAGGAACCTTTTCCTCCTCATCAGCTGAATTCTTTCCCTTTGAAGTTCCAAATAGCTGCCTTAGCTATCTACAACATGTGAGTGAGAATCTCCTAAATATCACGACAGTTACACTGTTCCCAGATTCCATTAGTATCTTCTTTTAATATGTGGTGTCCTTTGGCAAGCGTTTTCTGTCAGCGGCACCCCTACTGTCGAATTCAGCACAGGCTACTCAAAAAACATGTCATTCAGTGAACATTTGAATAAGCAAGTTCTGAGGCTGAGGCAGGAGGATTGCCATGAGCTCAAGGTCAGCATGGATTATGTAGTGAAACTTTGTTCTAAAAGCATAAGAATAGGCCAGTTATCTCTAGTCTCTGCAGAGGTCTGGAATGCTCTACCACCCTCTTACCCAATCAAGTTCAAATCTGTTTACTGATTCTCCCACAAACACACACACTAACACCTTTCACATCCCAAAGCCTTAATGTCAGCTTCTCACTGCATGGTGGTATGGTAGCCAACACGGGTCTGGCTGTGTTGATCTAGCTGTATGGCTGTGTCTCGGAAGTAGGACAAAGATTGGATCAGGAAGAAATGACAGCAGCTAAAATTACCATTCTTTCAGATTTGTTATGAGAATAAAAACTCAGCATTGTATATTTAAAAAAAAACTTAAAAAGTTCTAATGTATTATATAGATAGATAAATGGTGGATAGATAGATAGAGATCTTAAAAAAAAATATGTGTTTTTTGAACTATTTTGTCAAACATACCAAATGTTATCCTGAGACCTCATTTCATTCTTAACTTTTCGGTACAGAGAATTCTCAAAGTCTGAAAGAGAAACACAAATCATAACTTAATAGCAATTACATTAAAATTTTCCTTACATCTAACCTTGACTAATTCTCACATGGATTTCAGAAATATGAATAATGTCTTCATGCAATTCAGGCAGGCACAGAAAATAGGTGTCATTATTTCTGTTCTAATGACAGATTTTGAGGTTAGGGTGACTCATGAACAGCTGGGCAGTCAGTCAGGAGAAGAAACCAAAATAGCACGGAAACGCCTCCATTCCCACCCCACGCTCGAACCTCGAGTGCACCCTCCCTCCACGGGGAGCTGGGGAGATGAGAGAAGCCTCTGAGCTGGGAGTGCTTCCTGCAGGCTGATGAGCCGGAGCTATCCCTGGTGGCCATCCCTGAGCACAGTGTACGCTCAGGCAATCTGGCAAGCAGAGAGGGGAGGGAGAGGCCAGGAAAGCAAGCCCCTTCCCAGCTGAGCTTGCTTGCTGTTAGGAAGGATGCCTCATTTATCTGGAGCCGACCGACTCACTTTCAGAAATCTTAGCTAATCAGAATTAATGCACCCCGGCCAATGTAACCCCGAAGTGAAGTCTGTTTGGTAAATGAGATGGGGGTTCACTTCAGCCTGTTTGACTCTGAAGGGAAAACCAACCAAGCAAACAAACAACAATTTTGTTAGAGAGGGTTCTATATGCACAAGGAAAGAGTAGTGAAGAATTCTTTCCTAGCGAGGTCTGTACCTAAACTATTTTTCACAAATAATTAAAGTGGAGTATAGCGGAGAGACGTCTTTGATGGTGCGAAGGGATTACTCAGAGGACTCCTGGTGCTTCATAGAATTCTTAGAATAGTTAAGGAACTTAATGGGAAATGACTTTAATCTGCTTTTTTTTTTTAAAATCTATCTTCTTGTAATATAGACATAATGACCTTAAGTAGAGGAATCAATTCTTAACATCTGTAAGATGTTTCCGTAAGTTCAGACGCACTTGCCCCTCCACCATCCAATTCAAATACTAACACCGGTTGGGTTGCCAGGGACCACAGTTCCCCTCCTCCATACCTCGGCTGAGCTGGAGGCAGGCGTGCCTCTCTCACTTACTGAGGCTGCCTTCGTGATTCTAACAGGCTGGATTCTAAGGGTCTTTAACAACGTTTTCTCTCCACTGAGTCCTTTTGCCTGGGTGCTGCTGCTTACTGCAGCCTGCACTCACAAACACAAGAAGAAGGAGGCCCTTTGCCTCCTTCACTGTCCCTTCCATGACTTGCAACTGGTTCCTCCATCTGCACACCACTGATCCAACTCAGATCTGTTGTGTTATCAGGTCCTGGTATTTTCTTTATTGTCATTAATCCTACTACTCCCTGATATTAAACCTGTATAAGCTGTCCTGAAGTTTCCAACAGATACTCTCTATCTCCCGTAAAAAAACAAATCCAGATCAAATCATTCCAGCCACTGGATGTGAGAAGAGAAACCTACGAATAGAGAGATACGTCAGTGATACAATGTAACCCTGTTTAAACTCACATGTCCTTGTACATATCCCCGAGTCTGATACAAAGACTTTAGCTACAACAGAAAGACTGCTGACAGGCAAGGCTAGAGAAATGTCTTTACTCCTCCTCTGTGTGGGCACCTGAATCCCACAGTTCTGCAGATTCAGAAGGTTCTGGGCAAAAATGATTAGAGATTTTAGTGCATTGGCCACAGACCTCGTACAAACAGGTTTCTCGGGACATGGTGATTTCAATTCCTTGGCTAAATGTTGTGGACGGGCCTGGTGCTGTTCTTGTGAATTAAACCCCTCATGAATAAAGGAGCCAATCACTGGGCAAGTAGGAGGGGCATCGGGTTGGACAGAGGAAGAGAGGAAGCAGGAGAGTTAGGTCCTTTTGGATGAGGTAGCATGAAGACAAGATGTAATTACAAGCGTCTCCTGGTTTCAATGGCAGATTCACCACTAGAGGATTTAGATTTAATAAAGCGTACAGATTAGAATTTTAGTTGTTGGGCCCAGCGATTGAGTTACCATTGTTTCTGAATTAAGTTTGTGTGGCGTTTTCCTTCACACCATAGTTTGAGTGGGTTCAAGAGATACGATATGGCGGCAAAGCATGGCTTTGACAGATGTGCACCACAAAGGCCATGGGGAATGTGAAACATAGTGCCGGGTAGCGACCCGTGGGAACTTAGCACGCTGGGTAGAGACATCTGGGGATCTGTGGGCCAGAGAGTCTCCAAGAGACACGGACAAGCCACCAAGACTGTTGGGGCTGAGAATAGCAGGGCACAAGAACATTCCAGTTCGTTTTTTAATATTTCTCACAACAGGTAAACGGAGATAAAATATTTCTAGGGTAAACTTTCATAGGAGCATTTGAAAGTGTGCCACCATTTCAGGGCAACGTGACAGGTTGGGTTGGATGGCGATCAGGAGTTCTACAGGCTGTGTATTTGATGTGCACAAGAGGAACTGGTCTAGAATATTTCCTTATCCTGTGGACTAATACAACAGAAATTTTTTCCATGGCACACTGGCCTATTGTCAAGCTCTGGTATCCATGGGGTTTGACAATAATTTTCTTCTGTCTAGAAACTATAGGCAATTGTGAATTTTGAACAATTTAAATAATGTTCTTTTAAATGTGACTAAGTTAAGCTCTAATAGTGTGAGTGCATTTGAAGTAGTTCCCTGGAGCATAGACTTTTTTGTTATTGTTGTTGTTTGTTTATTTGTTTTTGTTTGTTTTGGTTTTGATACAAGTCTCATTGTGAAGGTCACATTGGTTTGGAATTTTTGTCCTCCTCATCTACCCTTGACAGTACTGATTTATAATTGTGTCACATCGTCTACAACTTAGAAAAGGGTAGATTCTTTTTTTATATATATATAGATTTATTTATTTATTATATGTAAGTACACTGTAGCTATCTTAGGACACTCCATAAGAGGGCATCAGATCTCATTATGGATGGTTGTGAGCCACCATGTGGTTGCTGGGATTTGAACTCAGGACCTTCAGAAGAGCACTCAGTGCTCTTAACCGCTGAGCCATCTCTCCAGTGCCAGAAAAGGGCAGATTCTTAAGACAAACTTTAACTTCACATTTTCCCCTGCACCGCTAAAATAATCAAACAATTATCGAGGCTAACGCAGCACCAGCTGGGCTCTCAGGCTTCCGGGCACCTCAAGACAGAGTGTGATGCAAGGAAGAACGGACAGACGTGTGGATGGTGGACAGACGTGTGGATGGTGGACAGACGTGTGGATGGTGGACAGACTTGTGGATGGTGGGTGGAAGCCGAATGAGACATGAGAAGAGAGCTGTCACCAAGAAAGCTCCAGAAACCTGCACTGGAACTCACGAGCCATGACGAGAGGTTGTTCGAGAAGCTTCAGCGTATCCTAGGGACACTCTCGAAACTCCACGATGAACAACACAGTGTTTGTGAAAAGTACATGGCTCAAACCTGCCAAACCCTCCACAGCATCTTCCTCCATCTCACCTTCCCCCCCACCACAGCATCTTCCTCCATCTCACCTTTCCCCCTCGTTTCTCTCCCCCTCCCCATTTCTTTTGAAAAAAATACAGAATCAGTTTTCTCATTTCATTCGCTTAATTCCAACAATTCTCACTTGAGTTTTCATCATTCATTATCAAGATGTATTTATTTGCCAAGTACCATTCTAAGTGCTGGCGAAAAGATCCGTTTCCTCAGGAAACCACAGCTCTGGTAAAGAGTGGAGGGCAAAAAAAAAAAAAAAGAAAAAAAAAAAAAAGAGGAAAACAAATAACCAAACACAATACGTTCAGATAGCGACACAACATTGACTAATGGGGTGGAAAATAGCTAGAGCCGCTTCGCATCCGATGGCATCTCTGACTCTGACCGTGCCGCTTGAGTTAACGCTGAAAAAAAGAACTCTGCTCGACTTTGAGCGGGTTCTTAGTAGCTCGTGTCAAGCAACACAAACATCAAGCTTCTTCCTGAGAAGAAAATGTGGAAAAGAGAGGAACAGAAAGAGGACAACTGTCTCAAACATGGTAGATGACA
Source organism: Apodemus agrarius (assembly GCA_964023405.1). NCBI lineage: Eukaryota > Metazoa > Chordata > Mammalia > Rodentia > Muridae > Apodemus > Apodemus agrarius. Next base: position 20,144,369 of record OZ030013.1, read on the forward strand.
GGAGAGGGATCTCAAACGACAGAGAAATATCAAGTGTAGATATCCTAGAGTACCGTTGGCGTTGACTCAGTGGGAACTGTTAAAGTATTTTGGTTAGCTGCTATAATAAACACACTTGTCTAGGTGCTTTAAACAATAGAAATGATTCATTACATTTCTGGAGACCGGGAAATTCAAGATTAAGGTGGCTAGGGAGGTATCCCTAAAATGCCTGATAAACTAGAGACTATGTCCCTAGAGCATGCTCTGAAAGCAGCATGTGTGAGATGTGATGGTGAGTGGGCAGTCGTTGTGTGGCCTTTAGTGTGGGCAATAAGACATAACAGAGACCAAGCTATCTGCCAAGAAAGAACTTGCCTATGTGAAAAAGAAATTGCAACAAGAAAAAAAATATCATTCGAATGTTCCCTGAAGTACTGGCTTTGGCTTACTGTTTCTCACAATGATCAGGACAGATATGAAAACAGCACAAATCACGTGTGCACTAAAGATCCTTCTTAGGATCCAGAAACGTGGAAGGTAGAAGGATCCCGACAGTGAGGACAGAGAAGGCAAGGTGAGAGTAAGGGAAGTTACTCCTCGGGACCAACCTCTAATACAAAAACAAAAAAAGCCGAAGTAGCAGGTGGGGAAAAAATGGCACTGACTGTTCTTTCCACTTTATAGTTATTTTGTCTCTTTGGTTAGGGCTCCAAAAAAAAAAAAAAAAACCAAACAAACAAACAAACAAAAAAAGGAGTGAGAGGTAAAGGGAAGGAGAAGAGATGGGAGGAAAGAGTTGGAAGAAAACAGGAGACAGAGATGGGGAGGAGTTGGGAATGCAAGAGGAGTTAGAGGAGGGGAGAGGGGGAGGAGGAGGAGGAGGAGGAGGAGGAGGAGGAGAGGAAGAAGAGGAAGAGGAAGAAGAAGAAGAAGAAGAAGAAGAAGAAGAAGAAGAAGAAGAAGAAGAAGAAGAAGAAGAAGAAGAAGAAGGGTTCCAGATTTGTGAAGAAGGAGCACATGCTATGGCACATCTTACATTAGACTTGCAAGAACATGAAGGCTTAACTGAATATGCTTGTGTGCTCTCCTCTTCTTGTAATCATTTCAGGAGAGGGCGTGGCTTAGAGGGAAGAGCATCGTGTCTGAGGAAGCAAATGAGAAGAATGGGAAAGCCACTCTTCATCTAATCAACGTCGGTCACCCATCCCCTCTCACTGAAGATGCTACCACATGAATGATTCATGGTGAACCATCAGCTCCACACAGTCACTCCAGGAGAACACCAAGGGTTTGCTTACACATGATTACTCAGAACTGAGTAGGAGGAAATCCTTGTCTCGGATCATGGGAGATAATGGAACTCTAACTAAGGATGCCTTGGCAAAGTGCAAGTACTTTCCCTTGGACCTTTGAAATCCTTAATGAGTTGAATCATGTCAAGTAACAAAATAAACACGGATGAGAAACATTGGTTGGGTTTGATCCAAAGTCTAGTCTGCTTTAAGACCGGGCTTCCTCCCACCATTGCTTAAACATTATACAGTTTTCTATCAGCCAAGCCTGTGGTTTTATTTCATTTTTTTTCTTAAATCAGATTTCAAAGGCAGGCCCTAGCTGACGGTGATTAGTGGGCACAGGCTGCCGCTCCTTCTTACTGTTCTTCCCATGCATGCATAATTTTAGTGAAGAGAAAAGAAAATCCAATTACCCCTAACTCAGCCAGCGAGCATCATGTGCCCCTGTGTTAGGTCTTTAGAAATCACTCTTAACAGTTGAAAAGAAGACATATGGTATTCGAGAACTGCGCCTTGTAACCTTGTTTATAATATTATGAGAAATAAAAACAGTCCTGTGCTGTGACCATGACATCCCAATCCACAAAAGTCGAACTGAAGGAATGCCGACTCTAACGCATGTGACACGGAGAAATGTTCACGTCACAAGGAATTTACCAGTGATTTCACCTCCAAGCTCTCTCATGCATTTTTATAATTTTAAAAGATACTATTAAAGTGCTAAATTTGAAACTTTCTAGGAACACATACACTACATAAACTAAAACCTTCTGCTGGGAAACTAAAGGACAGAGATTCTTCAGATTAAGGAGGGCAGGATTTCTATTCAACATTGTTGACAGGATCCTATGACAAAAGATTCCAGAATGCTGATTTCCTTACTATTTATCTTCCTTATTGAGATGTTTACTAATTTCAGAAACTTCCTTGTCTTTGAATTCTAGAAATTATTTTTCAGATTGCAAAACACATTTTGGCAATACAATTTTTCTTTTATTACTTGAATTAACATTGTTTAGGTCATGTATTTTTCTGTACCTGCTGATTTGGGCAATAAACATGATGTTAGAGGCTGATTTTACTTAAACTGCTCCTGTTTCTTGTAAGTTGTGGGATAGTGATTGTAGAAGAGTACACCTCAAATTCTTGCTCTGTGTGCAGTGTGTGTGTGTGTGTGTGTGTGTGTGTGTGTGTGTGCGTGTGATGGGGTACAGTTTTGTGGAGGCCAGAGTGAACCTTGGGTAACATCCCACCTTGTTTATTGAGATAGGGTCTCAGTGGCACAAAAGCTCGCTGTAGCATTTACTTTTCTCTTGCCATAAACTTGGAGGGGTTTCACAGGGAGGCACTGCTACCAGCAGCAGGCAGGCAGCTGGAACAGCAAGCCGAGAGCTCAGAACTTTAACCACAAGCATGAAGCAAGGGAGGATGGGTGGAAAAGGCCCAAGTTTTTTTAATCCTCAAAGCCCTCCTGCAATCACATACCTCCTTCCATAAGGCCACACCCCCTACAACTCCCCAAACAGCCACACTAACTGGGAACTGAGTATTCAAACAACTCTGGGGGACACTGCTCATCCAAACTACCACATTTGCCAAGCAAACTAAGCTGTCTGGCCTAAAAGTTTCAGAGACCTACCTGTCTCCACCTCCCCGATCCTGGAATTGAAAGCACACGTCACGTGCCCAATCTTTTCGGCCATTTTTCAAACACAGTTGTTGAGGATTGAACTCAGGTCCTCAGGCTTCCACAGTAAGCACCCTGTTGAGTCAGCCATTTCCCCGTCACAAATTCCTGCTCTTCATCCTCAGATAAATATTCCTGGAACACACCACTGACTCTGTGTCTGGAGCGAAAGAAGGTTCTTGGTTGGGGTGATGTATTTCTTCTCTGATGCTTTCCAAGAATGACTCAGTCAAGGCTAATCTGCATAGAATTCCAAGTCACGATGGGAGAAGATTGTGGTTTGCTTAAACACGACTGTATGCATTTGTAACAGGCTGACTAACGGTGTACTACCGCAGGTGACTAGTCCAAGCAGAGGCCAGAGAGTAGGAGTCTGGCACTGTGACTTTAAATGTCGAAATGGATGGGATACACAGGAGCCGGTGAACTAGCTCTTCTAAGTCTGTTTCTCATCAGTGAGGAGGTGAGTGGATGCCTAACTCTTACCCCTTCAACAATAACCATGGAGAAAGTCCCACTCAGAAACAGGTTGACGGCTGTTTACCGGACGGTTGATGAGTGAGGCTGGCGTGACCGTATTGTAGTCATTAGACAATATGCTTGGAGAGAATGCAGGCTGTTTCCAGCAGTGCTTTGTGTCTAGGGATGAATATGTGGTAGCAAGCAGAGGTGTTCTTACTCTTAGCGACTCACTCGAAGACTTAGGAGACCGGCACAAAGCAATGAATCGCATATATAATTATACAATTCAGATTATAATAAGGAACAAGAAAGAAAATAATGTGTGCAAGCACAGGATTTATTCTAGTATCTAAGAGGTGTCTGTATGGGAATGATATGTAAGCTGAACCCAAAAAGGATAAAAGATATACAGATGTGAGGAATACTATATTGGGGAAAATGGAGAGGTTGCGTGTAAAAGTATGCAAGGCATGGGCCCCGAGACAACTGCACAAATGTAAAGCAGCCTTTGGGTCCAGAGCACAAAGGAGAGGAGAAATAGTGCTGGAGGTTCCTGAGAAACAGATGTAAACCCTCTGCTGCAGGCCCACATGGCCCAAGTCAGGAATTCCACGTGTTTATCTTAAGAAAAAAATGACATCCTTTAAGTTTTCCTGAGGATGGCTGTTCAGCGAATGAAACGCCGTATTGACCAGTGGAAGGAAAGAGTAAATGGCTAAGGAACAGACCACAGCAGGGACAGTGGGAAGGACACTGTAAATAGAGCTTCTTCGTCACTTCCTTCTGGGCCGGAGGAGCCCAGGGCTGATATTCTGGCTCTGTCTTTACTACTTTTCAGTTCCTGTGGTAAGACAACACGACCAAAGTAATTTATTTTTAGAAAATGTTCAGTTCGGGATTACAGTTTCAGAGGGTTAGACTCCATGATGGCAGAGCAAAGACACAGCTGAAAGTTTACATCTATATAGAAGGCAGAAACACACAGAGAGACATGCAGACGGACAAAGGTGAGATCGTGAAAGACACACACACACACACACACACACACACACACACACACCATACTGGAAATGGCTCATGTCTTAGGAACTTCAAAGTGCACCTCCAGTGACACACCTTTCCCAACAAGGCTGCACCTCGTAATCCCTCACAAATAGTTCTACCAACTGGGGACCAAGTATTCACACATCATATGAGGCTATGGAAGGCGTTCCACTCCCTGCTCGTCACGGGCTTATGGCTACATAGCAATGCAAAACTCCCCAGAGTGTCTCAGTCTCAAAACTTTTTTAAAAGTCCAGTGTCTCTTCTGAGACTCAAGGCAATCTTTTGCTTGTAACTGCTGGTAAAAATAAAAAAAGTAAACCAAGTTACATAATTCCAACATGTAATGGCATAGAATATATATGAAGGAACGAGGCAGCTTGAGGAAATACTAGTCTGAAGCAAAACGGAAACCCTGCAGGGCAAACTCCATATCCCATAGCTTCATGTCTAATGTCAAGAGGCTAAGATGGCTCTGTTCTCCCAGCTCTGCTGCCTCCAACACACTTCTCTTCTTGGTCTCGTCCCACTCCCCAGCTCTCCTTGGCAGATATTTCACAGCTCTGGCAACTCCAGTGTCTGGACTATGAGATTCCATTTCCTGGTGATCCTTTTTACATAAAACTAAACATTCTGTATTTCCCCCTGATTGTTCACTCCTTGTCATTGCAGAGCTACATGAGAGGGATTGCTAACAGCCACACAACAGAGTCAACGTTACATTCTCTTAAAATCTCTACCATAAAGGAAGTTGGTGCATTACATTTTAATTTAGCCTTAGGCAGATTCTTAGGACAAGGGCAGAACGCATCCACATTCTTTGCTAAGATATCACAAGAATGGTTCTCTAGTCCAGATGCTAATATTGTTCCCCTCCAAAACCTCTTGAGCTGACTGTTTTGTCAGGGTTTCTATTCCTGCGCATATATTGTGACCAAGAAACAAGTCGGGGAGGAGGGTTTATTCAGCTTACATTTCCACATTGCTGTTCATCACTAAAGGAAGTCAGGACTGGAACTCAAGCAGGCCAGGAAGCAGGAGCTGATGCAGAGGCCATGGAGGGATGTTCCTTACTGGCTTGCTTCCTTGGCTTGCTTTCTTGTAGAACCCAATACTACCAGCCCAGGGATGGCATCACCCAAAATGGGACCTCCCACCCTTGATCCCTAATTGAGAAAATGTCTTACAGTTGGATCTCATGGAGGCACTTCCCCAACTGAAGCTCCTTTCTCTGCGATAACCACAGCCTGTGTCAAGCTGACACACAGAACCAGCCAATACACTGCCCCCCCTCCACAGTCTCCACTTCACTCAGCATGATTGTCTTCCGTGCTTCTATTAGCAATACTCATTAAACCTGGCTCACAGCATCCAACTGTTTTCCTATCTCCAAGTGTTCCATGGTCAGGCTTGCCAGAGGAACAGTACCACTCTCAGCAAAGTGACCAAGGAAACTTAGAAAAGAAAGTGTTTAGAGACCCTGATGGTGGAGCAAGGCATAGTGACAGAAACATCTTGATCCACAAACAGGAAGCAGAGAGAGCACATTGGAAATGGCCTCTTTTGAAACCTCCAAGCCAACCTCCAGTGGCATGTCCCCTTTAAGAAGGCCACATTTCCTCGTCCCTTCCAAGTGGTTCCATCAGACATGGAGCTCCAGGATTTATCGTTTCTCTGCTCAGTTTTAATTTTGTTTCCTTTACTATGCTCTGATTCCTCACTTTTGAAATGATAATGTATATTATGTACTATTTTATGTTGGAAGTATGTAATTTGATTTTTGAGTTTTATAGGGGACAACAATTAAGAGATTGTGTTGAATTTCAGAAAACATTTTAAACTTTGAACCCCCCGCCTTTTAATTAAAAATAGATTTTTTTCATGCAGTATATTTTAATTGTAAGTTCTCCTCTCCCACCTCCTCTCAGACCACCCATATTTCCCTATCCATCTAAATACACACTTTTTCTTTTTCTCCTTCTTGCAATACAAACATGTACTTAGAACAACCATAATATATTAAACACACTAAAAACAAACAAACCAGAATAGAATGAAGAGAGGAGAAGGAGAAAGAGGAGAAGGTGGAGGAGGAGGAGGAAGAGGAGGAGGAGGAAGAGGAGGAGGAGGAGGAGGAGGAGGAGGAGGAGGAGGAGGAGGAGGAGGAGGAAAATAAGCCAAAGAACAAGAAACACATATAGATCACAGATGCAGAGACACACATGTTTGTACATAGTTTTAAAACAGTGTTGAGACTGTGAAAGACTATGGAGACCTTTGAGTTTACGTTAAATGCATCTGCATTGTGATATGGCCACAAGCCTATGAGAGACAGGAAGTCAAATGTGGTGATTTGGATGATAATCGCTTACACGAGCGCATGTGAATGAGTACTCGGTCCCCAGTTGGTAGAACTGTCTCTGGGGGAGAAGACAGTTGCAGGTATGTCTCTAGGCATGGACTTTGATGTTTCAAACCTTGATCCCTTCCCAGTATGTTCTCTGCTTTCTGTTTACAAACCCTCATTTGTTCCTGTCTCCATGCCTTTTCTCCAACATCAGGGGCTCTAGCACTCTGAAACTGTAAGCCCATTAAACATTTTTCTTTGATAAATTTGCTTGGTCTTAGTGTTTTGCAGTAGAAAATAACTGGCAGATGGTGCGTGGTGCTGAATCTCACGAAAAGACCTGCCTCTTGGAATAGCCTGTAAGCTTAATGGAATGTCAGTGTGCTCACTCTATTCAAGATCTACTGAATCAGGACAACTGGGGTGACCCAGAAATCCTCGTTGTAAGAAGGGGAACAGGTGCTTGTGATGATGCACTAGAGTAAAATGCACACCAGCTAACTAACCAACAACTTGTAAGGAGCACATCAACTAACTAGCAAACATCATGTAAGGAGCTGAAAACCTAGGTCGGGAGTTGAAGAAATAGACCAGAGGTCAAGAATTTGACCGACTAATTAAAATGCAAGCCTAATATTAAGCTAGTAACAGGAGGTGTCTTGTCTAATATACTTTAAATCACATTGATTTCCTGCTCTGCCAGTAGAATCCACCCCAGCCACAAATAAAAGACAAATGGGGTAAAGATAAGAAAATACTTTGCAAACACTCTACAAGGGCAACATAATAAATAATTTACTGGGAACATTGCCCAGGCATGAAAGAGTAAGTATAGAATTTGGAAAGTAGATAGTAGATTCCGGAACATGAATATGGAAATGAAATACATGGATGGGTTGGCAGGCATGCCCTTTCACAAATCCAGGACGACAGTGACAGGTTCTTTCTCTGGACATTCTCAGAATGCTGATCAAAGAATTTGCTACAGCTGCAAACTGCCAGCACATAAATCCATGCGGAGATTTATAACTGAGGAACGTGTTTGCGAATTTGAATTGTTGGGTGAAAGATAAAAGTTTGCTTGTAGTGTGTGTGTGTGTGTGTGTGTGTGTGTGTGTGTGTGTGAGAGAGAGAGAGAGAGAGAGAGAGAGAGAGAGAGAGAGAGGTGGGTACACATGTGAAAAATGTGAAGCACCTATAACAGGAACACATGAGTCTGGCTAGATACAAGTTACAGTGTCTTAAAGAAGAACTGTATAGAGAATAGAAGAGCCCTGTCTACAAAGACAATCCCATGGAAGTCATGAAGAAAAGGAGATGGGACATCCGTTGCCTCAGCCAAACCAGGACTGCTTTAGAAAAGAGGAGGAAGGTGTAAATATAAGTGTCACTTCTATTTCCTCAGATGAAGGCATAAGAAGAGAGCCACACCCAAGCTTTATGAATACACAGGTTGGGCTGAACCCAGAGCCTTTCTAACTATCCCTAGGCCTAAGCCTGGAAACTTCTAGCCTCTGTACAATCTATCTTCTGCAAGCCCAGACCATGAAGGCTTCAGCTTCCAGCCTCTGTTTGCTACCCAAGGCCTAGAATGTTTTACCCTCCAAGATGTACTACTGAATAAACTCACTCTTTCTAGCTCTTTTTAAAGGAGAACTAGGATGGTTGGTTCAAATCAGCTGTTCTGGCTCAAACTCCTCTCTAAGTTGACTGGTTCAAATTGACTTCTCTTGGCTTTGACTGAATTGATCTGCTTGGAAAAACTGCCTCTAGACTCCATGAACTCCATGAATTGAACTACTCAATTGAATTGAATTGCTCCAAACTTACCTGATTTCTCTCTCTCTCTCTCTCTCTCTCTCTCTCTCTCTCTCTCTCTCTCTCTCCTCTTAAGTAGCCTCTCTTTCCTGTCTGTTGTTTTGAAAGTTGGAAATATCTTTTCTCTGATTGATCATCACTTTGTCCTTCAATTAGATGTCATTATTTGGGATCAAAGGAGTATACTAAGACTGTGTCTATATTCCAGCCAGATCGTAACTTTAGATGTGATCCTAGATGTGATCTAAATGTTGCTTGAATCCATGTTGCTGGATTCAAACTCTTCTACAGGAAGAAAACTCAGATTCTTAATGGGATTTAAGAAAAAGGCACTAATACTTCTGAGGAAAAAATATAAAACAAGTTTGCATTCACATAGTTAGACTAGAACAAATATTTCTAAAACTAAAAGCACCTGGACACCTTCAACTGTTTGAAATATATGATACACAATGAACTGGCACATGACTTTGAAGTTGCCCTTGCCTCCTTATCTTCTGCAGTGCATAGGTTTTGCTGCCCCACTTTAAGTTCTTCGTGGACTGTGCTACCAGCCCTGCCCAGGTTCCCTCAGATCCTTATGAAAGACACACACACACACACACACACACACACACACACCCATACCTTGTTTTTCAACCTGCCTTCTTGGCTCAGTTGCTGGAGGCTTCTAACCTCCTGCAGCTAGTGCGCCCTTCCCAATATTATTAGCTCAACACCCTAAATCTGTCCTCAGCTTTAGTTGCTACCCCACGCCCACTCCACCCTAGGTCTCACATGGTTAGTGCCCTTTTCTCTCTCTGAAGCATGATGAAGTCTCCTCTTCCTCTCCTGTGTCTCCCAGTCTGCCTCCAGGGACACAGAAGTCCACCTCTTTCCTTCTGCCCAACAATTGGTCCTTGGCATCTTTATAGATAAATCAAGAACTAATTGGAGAACAGGACCTTAGCATCAGACCTACCCCTACAATCTTCCTCTTCCTCTTTTTCTCCTTTTTCTTATTCAGCATGTCTCATGCTAGTATACTTAACAGGTTAGAAGTTAGAAGTATCTAACAAGGGAAACACAGACGTTATTACTTTAGAATTAGAATTCTTTGAAGTTAAATACTATGTGAAATCAACATAAAAATAAAAGGGTAAAAGTGTAAAGCTCTGCAGGTACAGAATGGCTATTGAAACTTATAGGCCCGTTCATTGCAATGTAGAGACTTTGGGGTGTGTGTGTCTGTGTGTGTGTGTGTGTGTGTGTGTGTGTGTGTGGCTTATTTGGAAGACTTTAATAATAAGATTTATAAATTTTAAAACATTTAATATGTATATTGTATTTCTGTAATTAATTTATGTCAACATTAAAAGTTTCATTTTGGCATTTTAATATGCTATAACATTATTACTTATTTTTACTAAGCCATTCTCTTTATTGTCCTCTATAATTCCTTCTACCTTTTTCTTGCTAGCTCTATTCCCCCCTCGAATGCCACCTCTCCCACCACCCCACCCCACCTGTTATTTTCATGTCATGTGACTTCCATTACTCTTCCTTTACCCACGTGCCCAGTCTGTTAAGTCTTCCTCCCTCTAATGGCTCCCTTTGTGCACATGCCCACCTCCTCCTTCTCTGACATACATACACTTCTAAGTCTAGATGTTATATGTAAGGGGAAAACATGTCTGATTTGTCTTTCTGTGTCTGGCTTACTTGTCTTAGCATAACATTCTATCCATTTTCCTGAAAATGTCATGATTTCATTTTTCTTCATGACTAAAGTTTCTGTTGTGTATATGCATCACATATTTTTTTATCTATTCTTCTATTGTTAGACATCTATGCTGACTCCATATCCTAGCTATTGTGAAGAATGCAGCAAAAAACATGGATACAAAAAGTTTTTCTTTAGTACCTTGACTTAGAGTCCTTTAAATTATTCCAAGGGGAGTTGTAGTTGGGTCATATAGTAGTTCTATTACCTAGTTTTTGTACCTCCATATAACAGGGACCATAGCTGTTATTCTCACCTGCAATGTATAAGGAATCTTGTTTTTCTATATCCTTGCCAGCATTTGTCATTTGGTTGTTTGATGATAGCCCTTCTGACTGGGATGAGGTTGAATCTAAAAACAGTTTCAATTAGCATTTTCTGATGGCTAAGGATGGTAAACATTTTTTTCAAACAATTATTGGCCAATTGTGTTTCTTTTGAAAAATGTCTACTCAGTTCATTAATCTGATGGCTGATTTTCATTAAAGTGTTTGATTCAGTGAATTTTGAGTTTAAATTTTGCAGTTCTTAAAATAATCTGGATGCAACTCCTTTCTGTCTGGTGTATACTAGGCTGAAGTGGATATTTCTGGTTTCTTTGGCGACTCAGTTATGTCTCATGTGATGTTTTTCTGGAAACTGTCTTATGAGAGAATGGTTTTCATGAAGCATACACATAAGAGGATGTTTTGCTGAGAACAGACACATTGTTTTATTCTGGAAACTTCCTGGAAAAGGGAAATGTGATACTGTGCTAGAGTAATGCTTGAGAGAACACAAGGACGATGGTGTGTGGCATTGGTTGGCCTTGCCACTCTCTGATGTTCTTCATACCAAAGAATTTCTGGTGGTGTTCTGGTGGCTTCTTGCCACTCCCACAGACATGGGCTGGTTGGCAGAGCCTCACGGTTTCTTCTGGATGGAAGTGCTGTTGCTGATTCATGAATGCTGTTTGCCAGTGCATTAAGCTACCATTGCTGATTCATGTGAACAGAACTGCTGATGTCTGACAATGCAGATTGGATTCACCCCAAAGAACTATTTCTAAACAGGTCCACATCCTCATTTGCCCTATTAACCTTTCCTTTGCACTACCCCTGGTGGGCTAGAAGGGAAGGATCCTTATTAAAGTAGATATTGAAAAATATAAGCCTACACTTGGCATCTTCATATTTTATCTGTCTTCAATTTTTGCTGATATCCAACAGATCTCCCACCTCCTGCCCATGAACACACTAAGTTCATACATAGTCCAGTGACTGTGTGACTGCTGGAGACTGGTGGTAACTAGGGTGACAATACTTCAGGTACCTCTCATAATGACCACTCAACACTAGTATCCTATCAGAAAGGTAGAGAAGGAAGGGCCATGGGTATAGTGTTCCTTTTCTTGTTTACCAAACAGAGGAATAAAAGCTTCTTGAAATTCTAGTTAAGAGGTGGGAACACTGGGGAGCACATAATGAAAGAAGCCAAAACCAGCAGTGAAAATCAAGTTGATTGTTTTGGAGACTGAGACTCTGACAGGTAAGACTGAAAATAACACATATGGGAAATTAAATTGATCAATAACATTTAAGAATCAGAATGAGCTACAAGAAAGGCTTATCACAATTCAAAGGATTCCTTTTATCAAAGGCAGGTGATGTTAAATTAACTGGGATAGTGGTGTGCTTAAGACCTGTGGCTATAGTCGTTTGTAGACATTATGAAGCTTCACATTTGAAAGAAAAAACATGACTAGCCTAAGCGCTAGATAAATGAAGTGCTACAGACTAACCATTTTTAAGTATGGGTTTGGAAATGAAACTTTTATTTCTGGCATAGAAGATTAAAGCAAATGTAGAATTTTTAGAAATTTGACTTGAGAATTCCTATCTTCTTATTGTAGAAAGAGAGTAAGCACTATATTCTCATAGTTTAGCCTTTTCTGAGCATGATTTTTATATTATTTGGATGCATAATTTATAAAATTTGTATGGTACTTCTCTTACTAAATATTATAACATGAGAAAATATTTATTGTCTCAATAATTAGCACGCATATTACTACAGTGAATGGACCACGTTATTTAATTTTATTTTTGTTGGTCAATACTGTTGCCTCCTTTCTCTTTTATTCTATATAATAAGACAGTGAATACATTTGTACACAAAACCTGTCTGTATGTAAAATGATTTTCTTTGGATAAATTCCCAGACTTAGAATTATCTGTCTCAGTCTTGGAAAACTGAAAGACTCTTTCTTCATATTGTCAGATTATTTCCCAAAGAATCCATAACATTTTTCCCCTGGAAATAATACACTCCAGTATCTCCAGTATTCTGTTTCGTAACATATTTATCTCTGTCAATTTGATAAACAAGAATTTATAACTTGTTTTGTTCTAATTTGCATCTAGCAATGTACTACTGGGAAATATTTTATCATTTGTAAATGAAATATTTTCTTAAATATCTATTACTTAAAGAATTAAATCCTGGTTTTCAAGTTATATGTGTTCATTCATTTATAGAAACAAAACAATGAATTTTTGATAGTTAAGTGAAGTAAAATAAATTCTGAACACATAAAACATAAGAGAACCAAGTGTTCAATACAGAATAACTCATAGGTTCAAATATCTACCTTTGAGAAACTGACATCTATTGGAAGTGTGTTTGAAAAAATAATAATGTCCAAACAAAGCATTAATACAACATTACAGATATGACAATTAACTATCATATTGAAATAAAAATATATATGTTCAATATCCAGTGGCTTAAGTTCCTTCTTATGTGACTAATCTACAAATGGAGCAGTGAAGTGTTGACTGACAAACATCCTAAATACCTAGTCCATCATTTCCCAACTATTTACTGGCCACTAGAGTGAACACATCTGCCAGTTCATTGCTTAGTAAACATTAACAGGAAGAAAGCTTGTTTAGAGATCTTTGTAGACTTTCAGATTTCCTTTGCCTGGAGAAAGGCAATTAAGAAAGTGTCAAAAAGGCCAGCACAACACCTGGATATAAATTGTGCTTGGAAACCTCCTCACTCAAAGTTCACTCATTGAAGGAAATACTTGGTCTTGGTCAAGAGGGCAATTGATCTCCTGGGCTATTGACGAAGACCGTAAATGCATGCTCATTATTCTTGCTCTGTCAACAGCCTCTGACATTTCTATTTGACTGATCATAGATCAGTCATGGAAAAATACAAGATAAGTGATTCCCTTTTCCTAAAGTTCAGAGACCCAAGATGTCTCAGAAATTGAATTATTTGCAATTTACTGTTTTTCCTGTTCTTTGAGAATCAATTTTGAGTTGATACTACACACACACACACACACACACACACACACACACACATTTGGATTTGGTGTCTGTGTATATGCTCAGCAAGACATCATGTTATTTTCTACATGACATTCTACATGGCATTCTCTGATTAACATGCACTAGGGAAAGTAAGATCTTTTAAAAAATGGAATTTAAAACAACTAATTATATAAAACTTTAGTACCCATCTTTCTGGAGCCTATTAGGTTTTCATTACTTTCCACTTACTGATTTGCATCAGAAATGCAGTTTTGCTTAGAAATGTAAGAGCTATGCCTTCAAAGAGAAAACAATTATTTCATTAAATCTCTCTCTCTCTCTCTCTCTCTCTCTCTCTCTCTCTCTCTTTCTCTTGCATTAACACTAAGACTCATTCAACACTGGAGTGTTTAAGTATGGGTAACCTAACATTAGACACATTTTCTTGTGAGTTAAATAGCAGGCATGTTTGCAAAATAACTACTGGTCCAAGTTTCTTTTGTCCAGTTCTTAGTCCAAGTCATCTGTTCAAAAATTTCTGTTCTCTAAAGCCTGTGCCTTTAAAAGCAAAGACCCTTCCTGCAAAGCAAGTTCTTTTAGGGTACTTGATAAAGGACAGTTTTCTGTGGTCACAACTGGAAGTGACTGTTATCAAGGTAGAGGTCAGAGCTATACCCTACAGAGCACAGGACAGCCCATAACAAATATCGTGGCCAAAATATCTCTACTGCTGTGTAACAAAGATTATGCAAAGCAAAATGGAGTAGAGTCAGATGAATGATCATCAGCACCTTTAATTACAAGACCAATCATTTTTGCCTTGCCATAGTCTCCAGGGTTCTTGTCTCTTCTACTCATAACTCTTTCACCCAGTTCACTTTTATACATTCCTCATAGATGGATGCACTTAAACACATGTATTAATTAAACATAAGTCATAAAAATTATTTTAAAACACTTCTTTGGTTTACATATAATGTTACCACAAAAGCAATTTTGTTTTATGTATAAATGTATTTCAAACTATTCATCTAAAAGCACTTCTCTTTCTCATCTATCATATTGAATTAAAACATGAATTATTACATTTCCACAGACACTATATTTGATTTTTGATTCCCATAACTTAAAAAAAGCATATTATAATTTTAGTCTGGATAAAAAGTCTTGATAGCATCTCCACCATCTTGGCTCCTGGATGGAACAGACAGGCAACACCCAGTACACAGACATATCCTGAGTTTAACATCGCTCAGGACACAGACTGCTAGGCTTCTGCTTGCACCTAAGGCCTGGGCAGCTCTGTGGGTCATCTGTGTGCCAGGCCTGTTGGGGGACGTTTGCCCTGCAGAGTGATTGGCACTTGGAAGGGATCCCTGGAGCCTCTGCCATCTTGGCTCCCGGACGGACCAGACAGGCAACACCAGGTACACGGAGACAACCCAAGTATAACATTGCCTGGGGCAAGGCACACCAGGGCTCCAAAAGCACCCAAGAGTGCGGCAGCCCATCAGCAATCTGTGCCAGGGGAAACCCAGTCATCTAGAGGTGCAGAAATAGCCTTACAGGCTCACAGGAGGTTCAAGCACCAGCCAGGGACAACAGGACCAACTAATGCCAGAGATAACCAGATGGCAAAAGGCAAACATAGGAATGTTACTAACAGAAATCAAGGCAATATGGCAGCACCCAAACCCAATTCTCTGAAAACAGCAAGTACTGGATACCCCAGCACACCAGAAAAACAAGATCTGGATTTAAAATCACATATCATGATGCTATTAGAGGATTACAAGAAAGACATAAATAAATCTCTTTAAGAAATACAGGAGAAAACGAATCAAAAGGTAGAAGCCCTTACAAAGGCAACACAAAAATCATTTAAAGAAATGCAGGAAAATATGGGTCAACAGATAGAAGCCAATAAAGAGGAACCGCAAAAATCAAAGAAATACAGGAAAACTTGGGTCAACAGGCAGAAGGCATGAAAAAGGAAACACAAAAATCTCTTAAAGAAGAACAGGAAAACACAAACAAACAAGTGAAGGAACTGAGCAAAACCATCCAGGATCTAAAAACAGAAGTAGAAACAACTAAGAAATCACAAAGGGAGACAACTTTGGAGATAGAAAACCTTGGGAAGAAATCAGGAATCATAGATACCATTATCAACAACAGAATACAAGAGATAGAAGAAAGAATCTCAGATGCAGAAGATACCAAAGAAAGCATTGACTCAACAGTCAAAGAAAATGCAAAATCCAAAAAGCTCGTAACCTAAAACATCCAGGAAATCCAGGACACAATGAGAAGACCAAACCTAAGGATTATAGGTATAGATGAGAGTAAAGATTTACAACTTAAAGGGCCAACAACTATCTTCAACAAAATTCTAGAAAAAAAACTTCCCTAACCTAAAGAGAGAGATGCCCATGAACATACAAGAAGTCTACAGAACTCCAAACAGACTGGACCAGAACAGAAATACTTGCTGTCACATAATAACCAAAACCAGAAATGTACTAAACAAAAAAAGAATACTAAAGGCAGTAAAAATGCCAAGTAACATATAAAGGAAGACCTATCAGAATTACACCAGACTTCTCATCAGAGACCATGAAAGCTAGAAGATCCTGGGCAGATCTCATGCAGACTAAGAGAACACAAATGCTAATCAAGACTACTATACCCAGCAAAACTCTCAATCACTATAGATGGAGAAACCAAGATATTCCATGATAAAACCAAATTTACACAATATCTTTCCATAAGCCCAGCCCTACAAAGGATAATAGATGGAAAACACCAATACAAGGAGGGAAACTACACTGGGTGGGGGAAAGCAAGATAGTAACCTTCTTTCATCAAACCCAAAAGAAGATAACCACTCAAACATAAAAATAACATCAAAAATAACAGGAAGTAATAATCACTATTCCTTAATATCTCTTAACATCAATGGACTCAATTCCCCAATAAAAAGACATAGACTAACAGACTGGATATGTAAACAGGACCCTACACTTTGCTGCATACAGGAAACACACCTCAGTGTCAAAGACAAACACTACATCAGAGTAAAAGGCTGGAAAACAATTTTACAAGCAAATGGTCTCAGGCAATAAGCCGGAGTAGCCATTCTAATATCAGATAAAATTGACTTCCAACCTAAAGTCATCAAAAGAGACACAGAAGGATACTTCTTACTGGTCAAAGGAAAAATCCACCAAGAAGAACTCTCAATTTGGAACATCTATGCTCCAAATACAAGGGCACCCTCATTCATAAAAGAAACTTTACTAAAGCTCAAAGCACACATTGCACCTAACACAATAATTGTGGGTGACTTCAATATTCCACTCTCCTCAATGGATCTATCAGGAAAACAGAAACTAAACAGGACACAGTGAAATTAATTGAAGCTTTGAACCAATTGGATTTAACAGATATATAGAGAACATTTTATCCTAAAGCAAAAGAATATGCCTTTTTCTCAGCACCTCATGGTACCTTCTCTAAAATTGACCATATAATTGGTCACAAGCCAGACCTCAACAGATATAAGAAGATCGAACTAATCCCATGCCTCCTATCAGATCACTATGGAGTAATAGTGGTCTTCAATAGTAACAAAAACAACAGAAAGCCCACATATGCATGGAGGCTGAACAATACTCAATGATACCTTGGTCAAGGAAGAAACAAAGAAAGAAATCAAAGACTTTTTAAGAATTTAATGAAAATGAAGGCAAAACATACCCAAATTCATGGGGCACAATGAAAGCAGTGCTAAGAGGAAAACTCATAGCCCTGAGTACCTCCAAAAAGAAACTGGAGAGAGCATACACTAGCAACTTAACAGCACACCTGAAAGCCCTGGAACAAAAAGAAGCTAACTCACCCAAGAGGAGTAGAAGACAGGAAATCATCAAACTCAGTGCTGAAATCAATCAAGTGGAAACAAAGAGAATCATACAAAGAATCAACAAAAGCAGGAGCTTGTTCTTTGAGAAAATCAACAAGATAGATAAACCCTTAGCCATACTAATCAGAGGACACAGAGAAAGTATCAAAATTAACAAAATTAGACATGAAAAGGGAGATATAACAACAGAAACTGAGGAAATTAAAAAAAAATCAGATCCTACTACAAAAACCTATACTCAACAAAACTGAAAAATCTGGAGGAAATGGACAATTTCCTAGACAGATACCAAATACTAAAATTAAATCAGGATCAAATAGATCATCTAAACAGGCCCATAACCCCTAAAGAAATAGAAGGGGTCATAGAAAGTCTTCCAACCAAAAAAAAAAAAAAAAAAAAAAAAAAAAAAAAAAGCACAGGACCAGATGGTTTTAGTACAGAATTCTATCAAACCTTCAAAGAAGACTTAACACCAATACTCTTTAAACTTCCACAAAACAGAAACAGAAGGAACACTACCCAACTTGTTCTAAGAAGGATAATTACGCTGATATCAAAACCACACAAAGATCCAACAAAGAAAGAGAACTTCATACCCAGGCAGTGGTGGCGCATGCCTTTAATTCCAGCTCTTGGGAGGCAGGCAGATTTCTGAGTTCAAGGCCAGCCTCCTCTACAGAGTGAGTCCCAGGACAGCCAGGGCTAACCAGAGAAACCCTGTCTGGAAAAACCAAAAAAAAAAAAAAAAAAAAAGAACAATTTCCCTAATGAATATTGATGCAAAAATACTCAACAAAATTCTTGCCAACTGAATCCAAGAACACATTGAAACAATCATTCACCATGATCAAGTAGGCTTCATCCTAGGGATGCAGGGATGTTCAATATACAGAAATCCATCAATGCAATCCACTACATAAACAAACTCAAAGTAAAAAGCCACATGGTCATTTCATTAGATACTGAAAAAGCATTTGACAAAATTCAGCAACCTTTCATGCTAAAAGTCTTGGAAAGAACAGGAATTCAAGGCCCATACCTAAACATAGTAAAAGCAATATACAGCAAACCAGTAGCCAACATCAAAATAAATGGAGAGAAACTTGAAGCAATCCCACTAAAACAGGGACTAGACAAGGCTGCCCCTCTCCATATCTTTTCAATATAGTACTTGAAGTTCTAGCTAGGGCAATTAGACAACATAATGAGGTCAAAGGAATACAAATTGGAAAAGAAGAAGTCAAACTATCACTATTCACAGATGATATGATAGTATACCTAAGTGACACAAAAAACTCCACCAGAGAACTCCTACAGCTGATAAACAACTTTAGCAAACTGGCTGGTTTTAAAATCAACTCAAGCAAATCAATGGCCTTCCTATACTTAAAGGATAAGCAGGCTGAGAAAGAAATTAGGGAAATGACACCCTTCACAATTGCCACAAACAATATAAAATATCTTTGTGTGACTCTAACTAAACAAGTAAAAGATCTGTATGACAAGTACTTCAGGTCTCTGAAGAAGGAAATTGAAGAAGACCTCAGAAAATGGAAAAATATTCCATGCTCATGGATTGGCAGGATTAATATAGTAAAAATGGCCATCTTGCCAAAAGCAATATACAGATTCAATGTAATCCCCATCAAAATCCCAACTCAGTACCTTGTAGAGTTAGAAAGAGCAATTCTCAAATTCATCTGGAATAACAAAAAATCCAGGATAGCTAAAACTATTCTCGTAAGTAAAAGAACTTCTGGGGTAATCAGTATCCTGGAGCTCAAGCAGTACTACAGAGCAATAGTGTTAAAAACTGCATGGTATTGGTACAGTGACAGACATGTAGATCAATGGAATAGAATTGAAGATTCAGAAATGAACCCACACACCTATGGTCACTTGATCTTCAACAAAGGAGCTAAAACCATCCAGTGGAAAAAAGATAGCCTTTTCAACAAATGGTGCTGGTTCAACTGGATGCCAGCATGCAGAAGAATGCAAATCGATCCACTCTTATCTCCTTGTACTAAGCTCAACTCCAAGTGGATCACGGACCTCCACATAAAGCCAGACACACTGAAACTAATAGAAAAGAAACTGGGGAAGACCCTGGAGGACATGGGCACATCCTGAACAGAACACATAAAATGCTCCAGATAGTAAACCTTGGGTCTGTAATAAAAGCCAATCCCATGCACATAAACAGAGTGGACAACTGACAATGAAATAATCATCATCAGACAAAAAGGTATCGGTCAAAGATTAGGTGATTTCCAGTTACCTTTCAATGTATCCATGAACTCTCCATTTAAATTCCTGTTTCTTCTAAAACATTCAACAGATAATATCATGCTTATTTTCACACTACTGAAAACACTTCTCTGACTTTATAAGCCTTTTTCAGTAGAAATATTATTTCCACGTATCTGGAGTCTAGTCATGGAAACAAGCAAGTGGTGGTGCCAAGCTGCGATGAAAATCTTTCTGTACCAACTTACTTCCTATGACGGTATGGAAAGAGTGACAGGAAATTTTATTACTAGGGTAGACATCTACTTGTTCTGTATGATTTAGTTATATTTCGGTTGGAGATGGAGGATTAAAGACATAATTCCTGGTTGTTCTTCTGTTTGGCTGCTTATAACAGAAACTACAAATCATGGTGACCGAGAGGAGCCAGAGGCATGTCACTTTCTCACATCCAGAAGCTTGAGGAGGGCGGTTCAAGGCTGTGAAGGAGCCCTCGCCGTCATCTGGCCGCTTACCCGAGTTGCCCATCCCCCTACCTTTCCCATGATGCTGTTCTCTAGAGCCACAGTGACAAATGCCACAAAAGTGCTGGGTTAAAGCAACAGTAATTCTTTCTTCACACTTGCAAATACTAGAAATCTGCCTCCTGTCCCACTCCCCCCGCCCCCATAGCTTCTAGGAAAAGCAGCTTCATAACCCTTGTAGCTGGGATGCTGCAAGCCTTCATTCCTGGGCGCACACATTCTCTATGGCTGCTTTGCTTTCTTCGATCTGTGCCGAGGCTCCCTCTCGGAAGAACACTTGGGGTTATATTTAGGGTCTTCTATAGTTTGGATGTCCTCCCCCCAAACTCATGGTAACATTTAAATGACACTAAGCCCAGGGGATGATTTAAGAAATGGTTCAGCTGGAGAGGATCCACCATGATAAAGTGATCCCACCCGTTCTCCTGGGGGAACGTTCGTTATGTGCGAGTGGGCATCTGCTTAGGATCGTCCTCCAGCACGGGATGATTTCTCATGAAAGACCTAGCCAGTGTCACATTGTTGGAACTCCCAATCTTTGGAACAACCCACACAAACATCTATTGTGATCTACCCACTTGTTGCATTTTATTATAGCACGAGAAAAAGGGCAAGAATGGACCTTCTGAATAGTACAAGTTTTCTTTAATTGCCAGCTGCAAAGTCCCTGTGTTTCATATGGGACTTTGGTCCCAGGTTCCAGGACTAGCACATGAGTACTCAGGGAGGGAAGGATTTGGAAGGGCTTTTCTCAGCCTGTTGCAACAGATCCTTTATTCCGTATAAGCCCTTATTTACCTTCCATTACTCAGAGGTCAGTTATGTGGCCATATTTAGCTGTGGTTTATGCTGGGAACTGAAGTCTTTGTTTTTATTTATCTTAATCTAAGCTTTGCTTAGAAGCAAGGGAAAAGAAAGCATGTATGGCTACTGGTAAGATCTGTCTCCCTTGCGTTATTTTGACAACCTGAAGATCTATATGCATATTTCTTTGTACGCCCCTGCTACTCTGTTCTGCCTCGAGAGCGAACGATCTGAAATTGGAGTTTCAGATGTCTTGGTTGTTGGACCATCATCTCTAATTAGCACAGGTTTGACTCTTTGTGTTCAGTGATCTGTCCCCCAAACGCCACAGAAGACGGTGATCTGAACGTGACTTCCCGTTTGGTGAGAATGGAGAGAGCAGTGGGACTCTAAGCTGCATCTTGGTGGATGTGAATAATGATGTCTTCCTTATTGTGAGCAGATAGAGGATGCTTCGCTCACCCCACCATGGAGGGCTTCCAAAGATCCCTCCTGCTCCGTATCCTTCGTGGAGCCTCTGAAGCATTCGAGGCCATATGCTTGTTGGACCTGCCTGATTCAAGTAGTCTTTCTTTGGCCAGCAATGACTTGAAGTCATCGGGATGATTATGGATTCAACAGGATTTAGTTTTGTAGAAACAGTTTCTTCAAGGACCTGGTAGGCTTCTGCTTTGTTTGTTTCTAGGCAATCCTATGTGCCTGTGACCATGGATTAAAGTATTGTAGAGCCATATGTTTTAAAACTGGGGTTTTCAGTTTAACTTCTGGACCATCTCTCCCCCTTCTCTCCTGCTTTAGATCAATCTTCTCAAAGCCATTCGGCGCCTGCCGCTGTCATGGGGATACAACATTCTTCTCATCCTCACCACAGCTGGCTTAGGTGTTGTAGGTATGACTATAGCTCTTTGGGAAAGGTGCTTTTTATCCATGAGTTCCGACCATGTGTGTCTTTTACTTACAGTTGCTTTACTCTGAGATACAGTTCCATAAGACCCCAATTACCCACCATTTCCTAGAATAGTTAGGAATATAGACTCTAGAACCAGATTGTCCAGCTCACACCAGACATGCCATGTATTAGCTGTGCAATCGACAACTTCATTTTTCTGCTCCCCATGTAAAGTCAAATTAAAATAGTATTTACTTCATTGATTTGTTTGAGAACCGAGTTTTTTTTAAAGTGGACAAAATACTAAAATGATACATGCATGGTACACTATGTGCACCCTACAGGTAGAAATCAGTAGTATGCATCTCACTGCTCTAAGATGGTTATTTTTTTGTCAATTTTTGCTGCAAGCACACTCAGGTACCAACCTGGTTGCTTGAATCTGTTCCTTTTGTAGATTCATCTAAAATAACAAATAGGCAATATAAGACAATACATTGTCTCCTTCCTGAAATGTCTTAATCAGCATTCAGAGTCAGTACTCAGCCCTGATGCAGTAGTATAACCACACATTTTAGCACAGCACACGAAGACATTTTACATCTGGGTCTTCTAAGTCATTAAGGACCCATGTTCTAGGGTTTGTCACAGTCAAAGCCCCAATTCTAGGCACCAAATTCCTTCTTTAGGGAACTTTGGTTTGTCTTCTCAGAATACACACCCTAAGTTACTAAAGCATAGACATTATAGAGAGCCTTATTGGGGTGACATGGATCAAGGTGAGGTTCCTCTCCCAGCCTTTGAGTGTGAACTCCTGTGTCAGTCATAATCCCCTCCACCTAGGGTGGAGTGCTCAGACCAAGGTGAAGCCTATTCTTCAAGGACCTGCAGTTCCCAGAGAAACACTAGCCACCTGTGGAGCAACTGAACTGGTTCTGTTGAGAAGCTTCCAGCCTTTGGGGGAAGGGTTCTCCCCCACCTATATATTTGGAGCCCTCAGTTAAACTTTGAGACCTCGAAGAGCAGGTGTTGTCTTGGTCTCCATCTCTTTTTGCCGCCTTCTCATACATCCCCAGCTTCCCTTCCAGGTAACCTGTTCTATGTAACTGTGGGCAGTTACAGACATGATAAATTCTTGTTTCTTTTTGTGTGGAAGGCTGAACTAAGGTGAGTTGTGGAATGGCGTACTGATCAGCCTGGGACACAAACTGCCTATGCCTTTCTGTGCTACCTTCAGCAGAAAGCTCTCTCAGGCACACAGTTCGGGATGCTAGGTAGTCACCATGCTTAACTCTGAGCTGCGGAAAGGAGGGAGGGGAAACAGCGTGTGTGCTGGAAGCGGAGCACACATGTGTAGAACTCGTTCCAAGACCACACCTTGCAAGGGAGTTTGGGAAATGTGGTCTTGAGCCGGTGGCCCTGTGCCAAACACCAAATCAAACTCTGTTATCATAGAAGAAAATGAGAACAAGCCCTATGGAGACAACCAGAAGCCTCTGCTACAGTCACTGAAAATGATTCTTTCTCTAATGTAACACAATGTCTGTTAAAAATAATTCAGTGTACGTAACCTATTCAATTCTCTACCTCTTTCCCTACCGCAAGAAAAAGTAAAACCAGTGAGTCCATGTGCATTCAATAAAGAATAAAATAAAACCCAATCGTGTATATCAAATGACAGCTCTGTCTCAGCAGAGTTCACGGTTTTTCCTTAAGATATAATTGCATTTCCTGAAATTGGAATCAATTTGCATGTGCAGGTTTTGAAAATAAAGACCAAAATATTTGCATATTTGTGTAACATGTAGCTGATGCAGACCCCTTGTTTCGTAGAGAAACCTATTTTTAACCCTTCCATGTTTCTCCAATATGCATGCAGAAAAGTGACTCTTAGAAAAGAAAAACACTTCATTTGAAACAAAGCCAATCTTTTCTATGACTTTTGAACACGTGGATAGTGTATAAAAGACTGTTATTCTTTCTATTTTCTTTTCAGTTTTTCTTTTTTAAAGCAGAAAAGGAGTTGAAGGGAAGAAAACCTTGGTGTTCGGGGTTTTACACGTGTCACAAAATTTCAAATCTAAAATCCCATGAAATGTTTAAGAAGGAAGAAAAGGCAATGTCTAAATGCCTTGCTTCGTTTCTTCATAAAGCAGCTTAGCTGTCTTTGCGCCCGAGCTTTTTGGGAATTTTTGGGGAGGGTGGTTGCTTTGTTTTGTTTTGGGTGATGTTTGGCATTTTGGGCCCTGATAGGACTTTTAATGAAGATAAAAACAAAAGCAATGGTACCAAGCTGAGCCCAGTGGATGAATCAGGTAGGCGGGAGTATCCATCACACCAATGGCTGGCAGTTCTCTCGCGCCGCTGCGGCCCAAACGTCAGTCAAACAGACATGTCATCAGAGAGGTAAGGCTTTGAAAGATACCAGGCGCTTCTCAGATGTACTTCTTTACAGGAATAGAAAGAAAGCTAATTTCACATGAGCATACAGGAAGTCTACAGACAAACATTCTACATAGACCCTTGGGGACTCAGTGGAAATGTGATCAGGACCAAGCCAAGCCCAACAAGGGAGACACTCTGGTCAACGCCTCCCAGATCTGTGGGCTGTGATGAAGAGCTTCGTGGTAGCTGAGGAGCTGGCCATGACCTCTCTCAGTTGGTCTTGTTCATAAGTACAGTAGCTGCTCCCCTATCCCCCGCCCCCTTTATTTTCAGTATATTAATGTGGCAGCATGTATTTGGAACTTTTGAATATAATATATTTGACCCATCGCGGGGAGTCCTGTAGGTCAGAGAGCACTCTGCTCGTTTTATCGAACTACTCATTATTTCTGTCTCTACATATTTGTGCTTACCCCTGCCTGGGAAGGATTGATTCTACCTGATTTGGAGGGCATTCTCCTCTAACCTCCAGGCTTTCCTTCATCCTGTGGTGACTTCATTCCACCAGGATGTGTCCAATCCTTTTCTACGTCTGCTCGAAGCCTCTTCAGTGTCCCCACCCTCCGCTCCCTAACGTTGTAGGCACAGCCTTCCCTCACTCTGCCTCCTTTCCAATCTGTCACCATGATGTCCCAGGCACCCCAGCAGCATATGACTTGGTCAGAAACAATAGCGTAAAGGCAAGAGAAATCATGCCCGGGTGAAAAGGTGGTTTCAGCAGTGAGGTCATAGGTCATAGACTTGCTGAAGGACCATCAGTTTTGCAGTTGATACTCTATACTAGTGTGATGGTTTGAGTACGCTTGGCCCAGGGACTGGCACTGTTAGGAGGTGGGGCCTTGTTGGAGGAAGTTGGGGGCTTTAAGACCCTCATCCTAGCTTTCTGGAAGACAGTCTTCTAGCTGCCTTTGGAACAAGAGGTGAAGCTCCTCTAGCCCCCGCCTGCCTGGATGCTGCCATGCTCCCACCTTGATGATAATGGACTGAACTTCTGAACCTGTAAACCAGCCCCAGTTAAATGTGGTCCTCATAAGAGTTGCTTTGGTCACGACGTCTGTTCACAGCAGTAAAACCCTAACTAAGATAACTAGTTTTTAGTACTTTTATCCATATTTAAAACCATGGTTACTTTAAAAAACAAAACAAAACAAAACAAAAAACTTTTTATTGCTTCCTTGTGAGTTTCACATCCTACATCCCAGTCTGATCATCTCTCTGAACCCTCATATCTGCCTTTCACCCTTGCCACCTCCCTCCTCAAACACACACACACACACACACACACACACACACACACACCGCCGCTGCCGCCAACGCTGCTGCCGCCGCCACCACCACCACCACCACCACCACCACCACCACCACCACCACCAAAAGCATAGAAAACATCCCGTCGTGGAGGCTGTAGTGTGTCAGTGTGTCCCACAGTATATCCCTCTGTCTACACATCTTCATTTGTACTTGGCCATTGCAGTGAGCCATCAGTGTCTGGCCCCAGATCTCTGGCTTTTGTGACATCATCAACATTATAGCCTCAGTGGGACTCCTCCCTGTTATCCTGTCACTTCCCTGTGTCGTGGGGATGCTGCAGTCCTGGATCAGTCGAACTGGTTCCTATACGGCACCCCAGCTATTTACAGATGGTATGGATTTTGAGGTAGGCCCACACGGAAACCTGGATCTGGGCCTGGGTGGTGTCTGAGCTGGTCAGTGCTCCGGCTCTGCCGTACCTGTGTCATCGGGGTGCATCCTCAGCTGTGCGTTGGCGAGGCCACCCAAAGCCACCCTCTGCAGGAGGCAGGGTCAACTCTCCTCTCACACCTTCATCACCAGGGCCAGCTCCACTGCGTTGTTGTCCAGCAGAGGTGCAGGGCTCCACTCTTCAGAATGCTGCAGCAGATGAGGAGTGGGGCCTGCTCACCCACTCTTACGACCCCAGGTGCAGCTCTCCTGGGAGCCGGGAGCGAAGGGCGTCACCTCCTCAGCCATGGCCGTGTCATGGCGGAAGAACAGCAGGATCAGCTCTCTCGTGTCCTCAGAGCTGGCTCACCTGCTCCCCCTTGACCAGGACCAGCACCACTGGCAAAGGGCAGGGCTGGTTCTCCCAGATGGAGTTTGTGTATGTGTGGGAGTAATCACCTCTGCATTTATACCACCCCATGACAGACTAGTGGTGGGATTGGGTCTCCCATACTCACGCCCTTGGGACCCGCTCAGCCATGCCCCTGTCTCAAGGGCTAGCACCACTGTGCTGCTTCCCAAGTGCTGCCAGTGGTGAAAGACACCCTGAAAACAAAGCGTGGATTAAAGATTAACCGTGGGCTTTCCCGCAGTGGGCAAAGATGGTGGTGGTGTTCTTATATCAGTCGGGGGCAGTCCTTTGTTCATCCTCCCTTGATGGCCCTATGGCTCATGAGGATGCCTGTCGTGGCCCTATGGCTCATGTCGATCAAGTAAAATGAAATCCAGGCAGCACAGCGCGGGAGGAGGAAGATAGAGACCTGCAGATTGTCGTGCCTCCCACACACCTAACATCCAGCGCTCCACACGCTGCACAATCAGGCCTTAAGCACCCACCCGCCACAGCACAGCATGCGTGGGATGGAGGATGTCACCCAGGGGCCCGCGAGCTACGTGCTCAGCCTGCAGCGGGAGTCACCACAGTGTGCGAGCACGTGGTGGTCAGACGGGAGAGAAGGAGAAGTGGGACTATGCTGCAGCAGGGGTCAGTGTCATATTAACACTAAAGACCGTGGGCAGCCACCAGGGACACGGGTGGAGCTGTGCACAGCTGGCCCCGCCCCTCACTGGATCCAGCGCTCTTGAGAGCCAGTCGCAGCTCCCACCACTGGCAGCACTTGGAGGAAAATAAATGTCCACCAAATGGCTGTTTAAATTAATTATAGGAAGTTATACAAGACATGACCTCATTTTATGAAAGAAAAAAATCAATACTACGTGAATATAATACACTCTCAATATTACACACGATTACATGCTTTTAATAATTTAAAAGGATATTGAAAATATTCTATGGCATGTTAACAGCACTTATCTCTGAATAGAAATGACCATGCTCTCTGCTTTTCCCTGAAGTAATTTCTTGCCCATTTTTTTTTTAAAATAAAAAGTAGGAGAAGGTTGGGGGAGACCTTAGTGTGTTCTGTGTTCTACGGCAAGTTTAAGTTTTAATCCTCAGTAATTCTGTAAGGTGGACAACAGATGACATTTTACTAACACATACAAATGATATAGAAATTTACAGACGTACAGTAATGATCAAGAGCGTATTGCATCTTGTTTCAGACATGAGATTGAACTCACATCTGGGCAGGCTCCTAAGAAGTTATTTTGTGTTCTGCTGCTGCTGCTGAAGATTTAGATAGCTCTTCTAACACTACAAACCACACAAGCAAGAAACAACCACCAAGGAGAGAGATAACACAAAGCGTAAACAAGCAAAATAAAACTCAAAGAGCCATTTTACCAGTCAGTTATGTTTAAAGTCATTTGAGAGACTATATTTTAAATTTTCATCTTTTTTTTTTCAGTGCCAGGCTTCTGAGATACTGTTTCAGCATGCCCCCCACAGAGCCATCTCCAGGATTACAAATGAGTGAATGTAGTCACTCATTTCTTTCCATAACAGAGGGTCATGTTGACCAGCATTTTCTAAATTATGTGATATAATTGCTTTAGAGACAAATGATCATCGTGTCCTTTGGATATCTTAAGCTTTTCCTTAGAATTCTAGCCACTTGGATAACTTCCGTACTCTCTGCACACAGCAAGTGACTGCTTGAAACTTGGCGTTGTCCGTACTCTGGAGCTCTGTGTCCACTGTATGGTACAGTTCTCATTCATTTCCAAGGCTCTCTGCCTCTATTCTCCTACCAGGTTCCACTTCCACCCTGCAGATGACTTAAACCCAATTTCACAGTTCTTTTAGGTTCAAGAGACTGAGAAGCCAAATGTGGCAGGAGGTAGGACCAATTCAGAGAGAGAGAGAGAGAGAGAGAAGGAGAGAGAGAGAGAGAGAGAGAGAGAGAGAGAGAGAGAGAGGGAGAGAGAGAGGGAGAGAGAGGCTAATATGAAGATGGGTGTGTCCATAGCAGACTACTTCCTGCTGAGATGATCACCACATTGGCGCCCCTCTGAGATACGCACCTAAGCACCCCGGGGGACCTGAGGAGTTCAGGGGCCATCTGATCTGTACTCTCATGTTTCCGTACATACTGGTAGGCTAGATCTGAGTTAGGACAGCCTATGGGGCAGTGCTCAGAATCTCTTGGTTTTAGAATGTCCCAGAAACTCCTTACCTATGACAGAACAGCAGAGGATGCACCAAACCAGTGGTCTGGTTGCCCCGAAGCTCTGTCTCTCCATGGGACTGAGCAAGGTCACTGTCCAACATTGGTGGTCCATATCTGCCAAAGACAGAGAATGAGGGAACCTAGATTTTATAAAAATGCCAAGAGAGTTTTGAAAAACAACATGGAGACATCTTGCTTTACTGGCTGGGACAGAGTGTTAAAACAAAAACAAAAACAAAAACAAAAACAAAACAAAACAAAACAAAACAAAACAAAACAAAAACCAGTAGTAATTTCAGGTTGTGAAACCAGATAGATAAGGCCTCCTGTACTCAGAACACTTCATAGTGGCCTGGAGGATCTGTATTCAAGATGGAAAAGTAAAATTGGTATATGGTCATAGGCTAAGTATTTCAACATGGGATTATAGCCAATCCTTTGAAAAGGTAACAATAGTATAGGCATGGCCTTCTGCCTAGGGGGAGATAATCACCAAAACTTAAAGTCAAATACCTGTGTTCTCTAGGAGAGTATGGGGGACTGATCATCGCCGTCACAGGGACGCCAACGTAGATTTAGATGATGTGCCGAAACTGATGGCTATAAGAAGCATACATTTGTTGTTTTATTTTCCCTGTAGATCAAAAGTCTTATCTTTTGGGGCTAAAACCAGAATGCTGGCTTTGGAGGCTCTGGTGTAACTTGGACTTTTCTGAAGGCCAACCATTTACCTTGGACAGGAGCTTCCTTTAGGTCAACAGTGGTGGATCAAGTCCTTCCGTTCTATTACTCTGACTTATTTGTTTTGTCTTATCTTCCATTTGTTGACCCTTTAATAATTTGGCCCTTCGGGATAACCCGGAATACTCTGTTTTAAGATCAGGCGATTAGCAGCTTGAGGATGACACAAAACTTAAATTTCCCCCTTACTGTGCAGCAGTCCGGGGCTGGCGATTGGAGAATGGGCGTCTTCGGAAGACAAAGATTGTTTCACTCTACACAGATGACTGAGCGAAGTAAAGTGTGTTCACCCCAAACCAGGAGCATCAGCCGCATAGAAGGCAGTGCGGCTGGACTGGGATTACCCGTGCTGTGAGTGCAGAAAGCTCAGGGGGTGTGAGCTGTCGGTGGGTAGAAAGGACCCGGAAGTCAAAAGCAAGGGTGGCGAAGTAACCGGCAGACTTATGACAGTGGCTTCTTACCAAGAACACAGATTCTAGCCGGGCGGTGGTGGCGCACGCCTGTTATCCCAGCACTCTGGGAGGCAGAAGCAGGCAGATTTCTGAGTTTGAGGCCAGCCTGGTCTACAGAGTGAGTTTCAGGACAGACAGGGCTATACAGAGAAACCCTGTCTTGAAAAACCAAAAAAAAAAAAAAAAAAAAAAAAAAAAGAAAGAAAAAAAGAAAAAAAGAACACAGATTCTAGAAGGGACTTTCGGTGTGCTTGGTGCTTTTTAAACACAGAGCTCTCTACATTCTCTGTCCTCATTGGCCGATAAGTCGTGGTTACAATTCTTCAGTTAATATCTCTGGGATTTAAATTCATGGTTTAAAGTAGTTGTTTGGAGTTACTTTTTAAACTATAGCAAATGGAAGAATATTGTGCATTTGGTAGGGTGGACAGGTGGTTTTGCATGAGTTTTCAGACAATGTTTTCAAAATTCTGTTTCTAAAAGAAATAGTGATTTTATTCCACTTCTTTAATTTACTTTTCCTTGGGTCACTGACACCATCAGAACTTATTTTAGGGCTGGAGGGATAGTCCAAGAGTGAAGAGAATGCATTGTCTTTTCAGTGTGGCTCTGCCATCTGCACTGGACACTCACAAATTCCTGCCAATCCAGCTTTGGGGATCTACACCCTCTCTGACTTCTGTGGGCATTGGCACTCATGCGCAGATCCCCCACATGGACGCACACATATACACATTATTCAAAATGAAATACATCACTTAAAACTTACTTAAATAATTAGGTTTCAGATGAATTCACAGTTACAAGTTGACATGAGTGTGGGGATTATTTTTTAAATCACTCTTTAAATTTAGCTCACTTGGTCTATACAAATCAGTTGAATGAGACCAGTTATAATACACACTGAAAGTGTATTCAACTAATATAAATATATAGTCAATGCCAATGTATACTGTAAATGAAATGATACAGGATTATCATACTATAGATGATTTCTCATATTAAATCTGTTTTCTTTTATTGAAAGTAGATATTTTTCCATATAATATATCTTAATTACAGTCCCCCCCCCACCTATTCCTCCCAGTTCCTTCCCATCTGCTCTACCATCCTGATACACCCTCTTTCTGTCTATTATTAGAAGACAAACAGGCTTCTAGGGGCTAATAATAAGATAAAATACAATGAAACAAAACAAAACAAGTAACACAATAGAAAAGGATAAACCAAACACAGA
The DNA here is from genome assembly GCA_964023405.1 of Apodemus agrarius. Classification (NCBI taxonomy): domain Eukaryota; kingdom Metazoa; phylum Chordata; class Mammalia; order Rodentia; family Muridae; genus Apodemus; species Apodemus agrarius. The sequence goes on from OZ030013.1 coordinate 20,175,654, forward strand.
AGGAGAAAAGCTCGAGAAAAGGGACAAGAGTCAGAGACTTGACTATTCACACAATCAGGAATCCCTATAAGACACTAAACTGGAAGCCACGATATAGCCTGAACTGCAGGCAAAAAGCATATATATATATATATATATATATATATATATATATGTATATGTATGTATATGTATATATATATAATTTTAATATGCATAAATAAAAATACGATTTTTATACCCATTCAAAGCTATTCCGTTTCCTCTTCTGTGAGGCTAAGTGTGTCTGCTTTGATGTTGAGACCTTTGATCCATTTGGACTTGAGTTTTATGCAGGGTGATAAGTATGGATTCTTGGAGTGAGGAGAGGTTATTACAGAGAAAGAGACAGGGATTGGGTGTGGAGAGGAGAGAGGAGGTCTGGAGCTGGACTGCTTCCTTTGCCATCAGCCTGGGCTGTAGTTCCCAGAGAAGGCCTGCTGGGGCTGAGGGCTGGGTGGGCAGGACTAGTTGGGGGTCAGGTTGGAGGAGAAGATTGGGGTGATGTCCTGAAGAAGGGGGCAGCGAGGGAGAGAGGCTGCAGCTGGTTTGCTTCAGAGATGGGGTGAGACGGGGTGATGAGATCTGGAGAAAGGAGGAAGGGGTGAAACTCCACAGCTAAGCTGCCTGCTTCCCTGGCCTGGAGTGGCCTGTGTGTTCCCAGGGACTGGGATAAAGAGATGGGGGGCGGGGGCTGGAGTGGGGGAGGTTGTGTGGGGGGATCTGTGTGAGCCACTGGAAGTGAGAGCCCAGAGGAAGGGGCGGTCACACCAGGTGTTCTGCTTCAGAGCCAGGCATGAAACTGGGGAATTGAACTTGGAGAAATGGAGGGACAGGTTAAAAACATTTAGCCTACTTAGTTCCCTGGTCAGATTGTAGTGTTAAATCTTAAAGTAGTTTCTCAAGAAAGATCTTTGAATTAAACATGAAACTGATGATAGATAACAGAAACTTACAATTCATTATACTCTGGAGACGGGAAAGACTACCACATTTATGGCTGTGCCAGGTCTCTGTATAAGTTGTTGGTTTTGTTTTGTTTTATTTTTCTGTCTGTGGGTTTGTTTGTTGTTTGTTTTCTGCTAAGTTTTCTGTCTTTCTAGGTAGCCTTCGCTGGCTGGCATGTAGTTCAAGTTGACCCTGAACTCCTGGCAATCCTCCTGAGTTAACGCTTTATGTGCTGGGATTACAGATGTGTGTTCTTATTCAGCCCTTGTTCATGTGTATTAATTGATTTTGGTTTTTTTTTTTATTGGCATTTTTTTGACGCTGACAAAATGCCTGGGAGGAACAATTTAAGAGAAAAGACTCTGTTTTGGGTCATTTGTCAGAGGACCCCATCCAGGATGGTGAGGCAGACGCGGCGGTATGAGCAGCGAAGTTGAGTGGTTGAATTCTTAAGTCTGTGTTGATGTGAGTACCAGGCGGATAGTCATTTCGTGGTACCTGATGAGAAGACAGGCAGCTAGACTGGATCCAGAAGTATGTACAGGAAGCTGCTTCTGTTTCCAAGACCATATGTATCCACAGTTCACAGCCTCCCAAAACAGCGCCACCAGCTGGTGAGTTTCAAATATGTGCACTACCAGGAACATAATATATGGAAACAATCTTGCATCTCCTCACTGGTAATCTTTGTCCAGGTGAACTGGAAGGGTCCTTAGAGCAGGAGTGAGTTGAATTGCTAAATAGAGTTCTATTATTCCCCTATCAGATCAATAAGTTCTCACTTGTCTTGAGGAACTATTTATGGATTAGTAAAATACCCACAATAACATCTACAGACAGAAATATATAGGATTCAATTCATGGCTCTAGAAAGTGTTTATATAATAAGACCTTTTTTTTTTTAACTCATACAGAACATTTATTTACTGTCCTTCTGTGCCATGTTGCTGAATTTAAGGAATAAAATTACTGTTTTAAGTTAGTTTACATACGTAAAATGTATTCAGCTCGGGATCATGCAAGTTAAAAGTCTGATTTCAAATTAGTTTTGCTCCTTCATCTGCCTGGTTTCAATTTCCTCAAGCAGATCCATGAGGAGATGTGATAGTATGGAAAACCAGGAACGGGAGGCTCGGTATGAGAACTGGATGCAAGTCCACTTCACTCTAAAAAGCAGCGGGCACGTGCCTGTTCTTTCCTATTTCACAAGAAAGCGGCGAACAGCAACCGCAAGCAATACAACCATTCTCGGCGGTAATAAAAGTTTCTTGATGCTTCAGGGGCAGAATCTCATCTTGGACGTGAGTAGACTCAAGCCTTTTGACGCGTCTCCCAAGTCACGTAATCTCTCTGAGCCTCAGTGTCTTTTGCCCTTCAGAGAGGGTGCATTGATAGTAACTCCTTGTAGGTTTTGCGTAAGGAAATGTGTTTTACTACAAGTGCTGTACAATGTACAGGACCTGACATGGAGCAGTCACCAGGAACAGTTAACCATCCTTTAAAAACACAGCCTGTAAAGGACTTTCAGTAGGAAAAGAAAGACAGCCAGCAGCTCAGGAAAGAGGAAGGGAGGACCGTCCAGGAAAGACAATGTTTTTTGCTTAGCTGGTATGTTCTTGAATAGCAGGAATGGCCATGACAAATCTCAGAGACTTGATACGCAGAAACCAAGGATGCTGGGTCCACTAAGAACTCTGGATGTTAGGGGTGGCAGTGACCTGGGGAACCTCTAGGACACTCTGGAGCCTTAAACCATAATCAAGTGGCCATCAAGGGAAACTCAACAGGAAGATTCGAGAGTCCTGGGCAGGGGTGTACCTCAACGAGGCACCCCCTCCACCCGAAGCAGGATAAGCTTGAGAACTATCAGTGTTTGAATATTCTGTCTACATTGTCCTAAATTTGGTCTTGGAATTTGACTCAGTGTGTAGGATGGCAACGAGAACAAACCTCAAGAACATCACAAGAAACTGCAGGAAAGATAAATGTGTGACGTGGAACAGGACAATCTGTAAGAGAGGCGGGCACTTCTGAGTGGATGTGGAGGCCGATGTGACTGCCAATCTCCTTCTGGTCTAGGAAGGAAGCAACTTGGCAGGATCCTGGGCCAGACTTTGCCTGATAACATTTACAGGAGGCCAGGAGAGGGAAGAGAGATCACATGGCTGTTTTGTGAAGTATCACTGCTGGGTATATGTAGCTATAAATAAAGTTTAAAATATATTGTGGGGAGGGGGTGCTGGAGAGATGGCTCAGTAGTTAAGAGCACCCCCTACTCTCCCAGTGAACTCTTGTTCGTTTTCTAGCACTCATGTCTGGCTGCCCACAACCACCTGTAACTTCGGCTTCAGGGCATCTGAGGACCTCTTCTAGCCTCGGAGAACACTTGCATTTATAGGTAGATACCTATACAAATGCGCGCGCACACACACACACACACACACACACACACAGACACCCTTCTAAAAATAAATCTTTATTTGTCATGTAATGAGTCACGATAATTACACTTTCTTACACTAGTATACCCATTTACAGAGCATGCCAGAATCCTCTTTAATTCTCCCAACACACAGGAAGATAGTGCTTGTTTTGTTCCTGATTTTGCAAATGAGGACAAAGTCTCAAAGGACTTTAAGTTGCATGCCCAGGGTGGCTCTGCAGTTCCTGAAACCAGCTGCCTCGGTATTCATTCATATTCAGCAAACATGTAGTGGGTTTCCTCTCCTCTGCCAGGCGCTTGGCCCGGGCCGGGAATACAAAGACAATGCTCAGATGAATTCACAGAAAGCTGGGGGAAATACATCCAAAAACACGATTCAAATATAATGAAGAAAAAAAAAAAAGGATACAAGGTTGCGTGCGACATTATTAATTGAGACTATACACAAAGGCGACTGAGAATCTAAGCTGCTCGGGACAGGTGGCACCAGCAGCGCTTACAGAAGGAACGAGTAGGTGTTTACGGGACGGAAGACAGAACGCTGTTCTAGGCACTGACGCTCCCCACAGAAAGCCACGGGAGCTCAATAGCGCATTCTGCGATGCCAAACTGAGAAATTAACAGCCTCGAGCTGCAGGTGGAAGGTGCTGAAGCCAAATTAAAAGCAGTCTTTTCAGGCTGGGCTCGGGAGCCCGAATCTCCATGCCGCAAGTGGCCGGGACCCACTGGAGGATTTTAATTGTGTGAGTGACAAGATCAGCTTTGCTATTCAGAAAGCACACCCTGGCACGGACCCGGTGGGTGGAATAGAAAGTGGTTACCCTGGAGACAGGCAGACCCATTAGGAAGCCCTGACAAAGATCCAGGAGAGAGAAAATGAGGATAGTGGTTGGGGGAACGGGCAGATTCAAAGACATTTTAGAGGTGGAACGGATGGTCGGGAGACGCTCATTCAGTCAAAACGCTGGAGGAAAGGAAGAACCGAGGAGTGGTGTGGTTTCCAGCTTGGATTTCTGTATGGATAGTGAATAATTAATGAAGATGTGGCGGGTGGGGGTAATGGCGATTTAAGAGGGAGGTAGTGGTGGGTGGATATGATCAATATACATTTGTTTAAATGTGCATAACTTTCAAAGAGGAAAAGAATTATTATTTTAATAGATCAAGGTATAAAATACCAAAAATGAGAGAGAGAGAGAGAGAGAGAGAGAGAGAGAGAGTCCAATTGACGTGGGTGCTAATGAATTCATGTGTGACCTGTTAAATTTGATGTATCTTTCGGACTTCTAGGTGAAGAAGTCACACGTGGTGAATATATTATCATCAGAAGGCAGAACAATGGAATGCAAACAGCTAGGAATGACCACTAAATCTCCAACCATAGCGTCCGGGTGCCATAGCTCTTACACGATCCCATTTGCACCATCTCTGCAGTAAGTCCCAGCTCAAGCCTTACTCCAAAGTACAAATTAGCATAGCAGCCCAGTAAACAATGCCTCTGAGCTTCTGGAAAGAAAGATGTTCAGTCACCATAGGCCCAGAATTAATGAAAAGTCACAGAAATAATAGCTCCATTCTCTATTTGCTTTTGAACCTCCAATCACTGGTTGGCAACAAGGTAAGGGACTTACAGAAACTGCTGAAAAGACTTTCTGGTAAATAGAGCACTGAGAAGGCTCTGCTTTTGGTATCTGTTCTGACTAAACCATATATGTGCTTGTGCTACAAAACCTCTAGTTCCCATACTTGACCTGAATTCCTTTCCTGGTTGGAAAGTCCATTTTGATTTTGATTACAGGATAAAATGGCTTGAGAAAAACTTTTTGTGGGAATTTCTTGCTTCTCTTTCTACTATTTTTTTTTTTTACCAGATCAAGTTACAGGAATTGGATGATATATATTTACATATATTAGATATAATTTGTCTACATTTCAGCTAGAAGATAACTTTTGGAGAAAAAAAAACTTTTCTTTTTTTGCTTAGTTGTGAGCAAATGCCAACAACATAAATTTCAGACCTCACAAATAAGAACCAATTTTTCTTTCAGTAGAAATGAGCAGAGTGTTCAAGCAGAGAATTATCACTATCAATACTTGCCCCAAACACTGAAAGACCATTATCTATTCCCAAGTCATGATAGATATGGAACAAGCAATACAATAACATTTTCCTTTTTGTCCTCTCACATAGAAAGAGCAAGGGGACCTTTGGCTTTGAGGGAGCATTCTGAGAGCATAAAGATCATAACCAACTCCAATAACACGGGGAAGTTGGAAACTGGGGATTGCAGCACAGAGCTTTGAGTTTCAAAAAAAATTTTGATAATGATCCTGTTCTAGGGATTTGATGAGCTAACAAATATACAAATTTTAAAGGGATTCAGTAACCTTTGAAACAGTATCTATCATATCACAAAAGCTCATAAATAGCATGAGGATTAGATAAATGAGATTACTGACTTCCTCAAGGATGCCCAGCAAATAAATGCCAACATCCCAAGAGCACGTTCCTTAACTTCTAGTACAAGTAAGCTCCCCTTCACTGTACCAAGACACACATTTATTCTGGGCACATATGCTAATGATATTTGATGTGCGTGGTAATTCTACTCTGAGGTTTGTTGCTTTGGCCTATGGACAGATTGAGAAGCTTCAAAGCAACTAGCACCAAGAATTCCTAAACTGAGATTTGAGCGAGGTTAGTAAGCTGTTCTGAGGAAACAAGTTGCACTGTGCTGTGTGAACTGACCATTAGCAAGCCAGTAACGCCTGTTACTGAAGGGGCCTACGGATGAGGCATCAAGGTGTTGGCAACCCAGACCACGTAGACAATGGAGTTTGACGTTGAGCATCTGGGGGTTTCCAGCATCAGAACCCAGGAGGGTTCAGAAATGACCTATATCACTGAGCAGTGGACAGTTGTCACTCGATCTTTAAACTGGATGAGAAATCACAGAAACTCTGGTTTCTCAAGAGCAGAACTACAAGCTGGCAAAGCTGCCAGGTCCTGGGAGGCTACCCCCAACTTAATTACTTATTTCACAAATGGAGAAACGTGCCGTTACTCATGTGGGCAGAAGAAAGAACACGGAGCTAGAGTGCTTCCTGCTTATCTTGTTTTAAGGGATTAGAGACATAGTTAGACATTTAAGGAACACCATCTGTGCAAGAAGAGGCACAAGGCACTGACTAAAAGCACGCTGAAAGCCTCCTGGATACATTCACTCTTCCTGTTTCACTTCACGCGCAGATGTTGGAAAGGGGCGGGAGCTAATGAGAGGCAGCAGCCAGCCTCTCCCTGCTGTTCTTGTTCTAACCACATCCTGGTCAGGTACCATTATTCACCGGCTCCCCTGACTCATTCTTCACACTGTCGTCACCGACGATGACCTTCCTAAAGCACCGTTTCCTTTCCAAAAACAAATCCAACAAGGCAATTTATGGCTGACCTATGTTTTTCTAATAATGTTTTCTCTCTGCTCTCCATCCTGGTAATCCACCTGTCTCAGCTGCTCTCAATCATTGCCACCAGTCTGGTGATCAACTGAGCTAGGGGCAGGAACCCGAGGGCTTTGATGTCAGGTAGGTACCCTCTGTGGGCTCTGTTTCAACTAGATGCTAGAGCAATTGCCATCATTTTATAGAAGAAAATGATGTTGTGATCGAAACAGTGAAGGCTGCTGTCCTTGTTATGCTTGTCCCTATTTTACATGCCTTTTCCAGCTAACCAAACCCAATGAGCCCCGAGTGCACCCTGATGCCCCCTCTCCCGTCATCTCAACTCCAAATGATGGGAGATGACGTGAAGGAGTTAGCTGGGACACAGAGCCAAACTTCTAGAATTAATGAGACAGTAACTCATCTTAGTTCCTAGCCGTTTGGTGTGGCTAGGAACATATGATTTTCCTGAGGGACCTGTTGAACAAGTCCCATCTCTCTTGAGTTTCAGCTTACATAGCCAGAACATAAACCCTTTCCCTGTTCCAAGACAAAGACTGGGACAGCTTGCTTTTCTCGCCTCTTCAGATAGCAAGATACCTCCATGGCTTTCTCTTTTGCCACAGCCATTGGTGTGCAGTACAAATTAGGCTCACCTTAGGAAAAAAGAAAGAGAAGGAAGGAAGGAAGGAAGGAAGGAAGGAAGGAAGGAAGGAAGGGAGGGAGGGAGGGAGGGAGGAAAGAAGGAACAAAGAAAGGGAGGGAGAGGAAGAGAGAGGGAAGGAGAGAAAGGAAGGAAGGAAGGAAGGAAGGAAGGAAGGAAGGAAGGAGGGAAGGAAGGAAGGAAAAAAGGAAGAGAGAGGGGGAGGAAGGGAGGGAGGGGAGGAAGAGAAAAGAAAAGGAAAGGAAAAGAAAGGAAAGGAAAGGAAAGGAAATAAAGAAAAGGAAAGGAAAGGAAAGAGAAGGGAAGAAGTGTTTGGAAAACACACTTAGGGCCTCCTAGAGAGGAACCAGGCTATGAAACGTAATGAGGAAAGAACCATAGACGAACGTTACAACAGCAAAAACAAAAAGAAAAAGATATGAGCACATTACTTTGTAGTAGGTACATAAAACATCTGTAGCAGAGGCATTATTGTCTAGTTAATGAGTTAAATGAATTATTTATTAGTCCTGTTATATGTGTGTATCAGAGGTCAGAGGGAAACTTGTAGAAGTCGATGTTCTTATTCCTTGTGTTTGGGGGATTAAACTCAGACCACTAGGGTAGGTGGCAAAGGGATAGTTATAAACAGACCCACATGAAGTGGCCACATGTAATTCATTGATTTGGGCAGGATGACTACATCATCAGTATTGAGCCACTCCCTAGACTAATACTGAAGTGCTATAATATCTTGAGAATTGCCCACCTGGGAGGAGATGCCTCACTGGCCGACCGCTAGTAGTCAGGATGTGTTCACCATCAAGAAAAGGTTTGCTGGGTAACAAATAAGAACAGTTTTAAAAGTGTGGCTTTATATGACGGCAAAGCACAAACATCTACACTTATGACTGTAGTGTTCACAGTAGTCAAAATAAGGAGTTAGCCCAGATGTCTGTCAACACATGAATCCCTTTAAAAAGAACTTAGTATAAATACACAGATATATATAAAAAAAGAATTGTGTCATTTTCAGGAAATAAATGAACTAGAGGTTATTGAGATAAGAAAGACTCAGAAAAAGTAAATTAATTGAATACAATGTTCCAGAAACATTAATATATGTAAGACAGTTGTAATAAAGATGTCATCACTGACAGTAGAAATTGTATTTTCTGTGAGTCCCTGTGGGTCTATATGAACTGTGTATGTGTAAAGAAAAATAATAATAAATAAACATTGAATCACACCTCACTCCTGCATTTAAAGAAAGCTGTGTGGTTAATGCTGGTCGCACCCAAGATTAGAAGTTAGAAATGAAGGTTTTGTGTAAGATATTGAACTTTTTAAATGAGGTTGCAAGGGAATATGAGTATGGCTCAGTGGTAGAACACTTGTCCACATGCATTGGGCCTTGAGTTCAGTCACACACACACACACACACACACACACACACATAGCATAATAGCTATTTTCAAAATCAATACATAGGTAAAATGATCACAGCTAATTATCAGAAAATTTATGATCTAAACATTTTAAAATATTTTCCTTTGAGCATGATGGAATCCCTTCTCAGATACACAATCCAGTTTTGGTGAATTAGGGCGCCAAGAATTTTGGGTGCTCCACAGAAACAGTCTGAGATTCAAAAAGGGGGGAAGAGTTAATCAAAATGTTTGTGAACATCTGGCTTCACTCTATCCAGGGAGGCTTTCTGAAGCCCAAATCTGACAGAACTAGCCCAATGAGACACAGCCTAAAAGAGGAATCCAGCATAGTCCAAAGACTACAAAGCAAAACATCAGTGTCACCAAACAAGCGAAAGATCTGTATGACAGGAACTTCAAGTCCTTGAAGAAAGAAATTGAAGAAGACCTCAGAAGATGGAAAAATATTTCTTGCTCCTGGATTGGCAGGATCAATATAGTAAAAATGGCCATCTTGCCAAAAGCAATCTACAGATTCAATGCGATCCCCATCAAAATCCCAACTCAATTCTTCATAGATCTAGAAAGAGCAATTCTCAAATTCATCTAGAGCAACAAAAAACCCAGGATAGCTAAAACTATTCTTAACAATAAAAAGGACTTCTGGGAGAATCAATATCCCTGACCTCAAGCAGTACTACAGAGCAATTGTGTTAAAAACTGCATGATATCGGTACAGCAACAGGCAAGTAGATCAATGGAATAGGATTGAAGACCCAGAAATAAACCCACAGACTTATGGTCACTTGATCTTTGATAAAGGAGCCACAACCATCCAGTGGAAAAAAAGATAGCCTTTTCAACAAATGGTGCTGGTTCAACTGGAGGTCAACATGCAGAAGAATGCGAATCGACCCACTCTTATCTCCTTGTACTAAGATCAACTCCAAGTGGATCAAGGACCTCCACATAAAACCAGACACACTGAAACTATTAGAAAAGAAACTGGGGAAGACCCTGGAGGACATGGGCACAGGGGGAAAGTTCCTGAACAGAACACCAATAGCTTATGCTCTAAGATCAAGAATTGACAAATGGGACCTCATAAAATTACAAAGTTTCTGTAAGGCAAAGGACACTATCAGAAGGACAAAACGGCAACCAACAAAGTGGGAAAAGATCTTCACCAACCCCACGTCAGACAGAGGGCTAATATCCAATATATACAAAGAACTCAAGAAGTTAGATCCCAAAGAACGAAATAACCCTATCAAAAAATGGGGTACAGAGCTAAACAAAGAATTTTCACCAGAAGAAATTCGGATGGCCAAGAAAAACCTTAAGAGATGTTCAACATCATTAGTCATCAGGGAAATGCAAATCAAAACAACCCTGAGATTCCACCTCATACCAGTCAGAATGGCTAAGATTAAAAACTCAAGAGACAACAAGTGCTGGCGAGGATGTGGAGAAAGAGGAACACTCCTCCACTGTTGGTGGGATTGCAAAATGGTAAAACCGCTCTGGAAATCAGTTTGGCGGTTCCTCAGAAAATTGGGCATGTCACTTCCAGAGGACCCTGGCATACCACTCCTGGGCATATACCCAGAGGATTCCCCTGGATACAATAAAGACACATGCTCCACTATGTTTATAGCAACCTTGTTTATAATAGCCAGAAATTGGAAGAAGCCCAAATATCCCTCAAAGGAGGAATGGATACAGAAAATGTGGTATATTTATACAATGGAATACTACTCAGCAATTAAAAATAATGAATTCATGCAATTTGTAGGTAAATGGTTAGATCTGGAAACTATCATCCTAAGTGAGTTAACCCACTCACAAAAGAATACACATGAAATGCAATCACTGATAAGTGGATATTAATGAGCCCAGAAGCCCTAAATACTCAAGGCACAATTAGCAAGTCAAATGACTCCCAAGAAGAAGAAAGGAGAGGACCTCGGGCCTGAAAAGATTGGATCCAGTTTTGTAGACCCAGAACAGAGAAATCGTGGGGGTGGGGGGAGGATGATTGGGGAATAGTTGGGGGGGGAGAGGAATTATGGGACATATGGTGGGGGGTAACTGGGAAAGGGGAAAGCCTTTGGAATGTAAACATAGAATATAGAAAATAAAATAAAAAAAAAAGAGTGGGCAATGTCCCTCACTCAGAGAACTGTAGCCTCAAATTCCTGGCAGAAATGAAACCAGAACTCAGTCTCATAGTATTGCCTACAGTAGAAAGAAGATTACTTTCTTGCTTTTTCTAGGGTATAGTTTCCCTCCTTGTGTTGCTGTTTTCTATCTATTATCCTTTGTAGGAAAAATATTGCGTAAATTTTTTTTCATGAATATCTTGGTTTCTCCATCTATGGTAATTGAGAGTTTTGCTGGGTATAGTAGTCTGGGCTGGCATTTGTGTTCTCTTGGTCTGTATGAGGTCTGGCTAGAATCTTCTAGCTTTCATAATCTCTGGTGGGAAGTCTGGTGTAATTCTGATAAGTCTGCCTTTATATGTTATTTGACATTTTCCCCTTACTGCTCTTAATAATCTTTCTTTGGTGCATTTGGTGTTTTGATTATTATGTGACAGGAGGTCTTTCTTTTCTGGTCCAATCTGTTTGGAGTTCTGTAGGCTTCTTGTATGTTTATGTGCATCTCTTTCTTTAGGTTAGGGAAGTTTTCTTCTATAATTTTGTTGAAGATATTTACTGGCCCTTTAAGTCATAAATCTTCACTCTCTTCTATACCTATTATCCTTACATTTGGTCTTCTTATTGTGCCCTGTGTTTCCTGGATGGTTTGGGTTAGGAGATTTTTGCATTTTGCATTTTCTTTCACTATTGTGTTAATGTTTTCTTTGGTATTTTCTACATCTGAGATTCTCTCTTCCATCTCTTGTATTCTATTGTTGATGCTTTCATCTATGATTCCTGATCTCTTTCCTAGGTTTTCTATCTCCAGGGTTGTCTCCCTTTGTGATTTCTTTATTGTTTCTATTTCCATTTTTAGATCCTGTCATTCAATTCCTTCACCTGTTTGCGCTCTCCTGTAATTCTTTAAGGGATTTTTGTGTTTCCTCTTTAAGGGCTTCTACCTGTTTACCTATGTTCTCTTATACGTATTATTTATGTCCTTCTTAAAGTCCTCTATCATCATCATGAGATGTGATTTTTAATTCAGAGTCTTGGTTTTCTGGTGTGTTGGGGTATCCAGGGCTCTCTGTGGTGGGAGATCTGGGTTCTGATGATGCTGAGTATCCTTGGTTTCTGTTGCTTGTGTTCTTGCCCTTGCCTCTCACCATCTGGCTGTCTCTGGTGTTAGCTGGTCTTGCTGTCTCTGACTGTGATTTGTCCCTCCTGAAAGCCTCTGTGTCAGCACTCCTGGGAGACCAGTTCTCTCTGGGAGGAATTTGGGTATGGCAAGTTGTGGCACAGGAGTGCAGACAGAAACTAGTAGGATCTTGTCCTAAGCTGTTCCTTGGTTCCTGTGACCTGATGGCTCTGAGAAGGCCCCTCTTGGGCCAGGAATTTGAATAGATGTGGTGGTTGTACCTGTGCTCACAGGCTTGTCTGTACTCCTGGGAGGCTAGCTTTCTCCCAGTGGTATTTGGGTATCAATATTGCCTACAGTTTACAACATTAATTAAACTGTGTGTGACTTACTCTCAATTATGTAAATGGAATAAACAGGTAGACATGGTAGTGCAGGCCTATCTTTCTGACATCATGGAGGCTGAGGCAGGAGGATTACAGTGGGCTGACAGCCCACCTGATTTATACAATTAGTGTCAGACTAACCTGAGTCATAGGGTGAAATTTTGTCTCAAGTCAATCAACGAAGAGAGGCGCAAAACTAACTCTGCTACCCAGAAAACAGGGGATGGTCAATCTTATAAATAAAGAAAGCCTACTCCCCAAATGAGACTGCCATTCAAACGAACAACAAAGGTAGAAGATGGGCACAGGAGGTTCATGCCATTACTAGCAAAGGGCAGCCATTCCCAGCTCAAGGCCTAGGCTCCTTCAGACTGATTAGGTTGAGCAGGCAGGATTGTGGGCAGTTGATAGAGAGGACAGAGCATTAATCCATGACGAAGGGCCTCCAGCCATGAGTGACTGCACCAGGCAAAGAGGAAGGACCACGTGACGTCTCTGGGGGCGGGGCGGTGGTGAGCGTCTTAGGAGACTGACTGGGAGCAGGCGAGCATCTACATACTGGGTCTCACGGTGCCTTTGCTTCTGAAAATGATAGGCTGCTGATGCGAGGCGGTGATTTTCTGAATATATTCCCGTTTCCGCTGCCAGCCTTGTGTTCCCTAGGCTGTTCAGAGAGAAAACGTTGTGGATGTGATTTTCTTTCTTTTTATTATGCTGCAGTAAGCTTTCAAACTAGGTGGCAAGAAATAATGAATTTGTGCGCGTGCGTACACACACACACACACACACACACACACACCCCTAGCCTGCCTTAATTTTATCAGTTAATAAAGAGAGCCAAACTATTCAGAATATTTAATACAAAGAACAAAAGAGCGGCCCCACATGAAAAGCGTCAGAAGTGTTTTCAGCTCCGCCGTTCCGTCCCGTCTTGTCTAAGCACTTTATCTGCATGGAAACTTTCCAGGAGACAAATCTTTCAATCAGAATATTTGTGGGTTGAAGCCCATGTTCTGTCAGGTTGTGTATCAAAATTTCTGGTGAATTTTTCCTTCTCCATCTCTCAAACCTATAAAAAGGACTTGCAAAGGCGGGACCCTAGATATTATAATCAATCCATGCACAGAAAAAAAAAAAAAGTGGTAAAAGATTTTTTTTTCACTGCTAAATACAGTATGTTCCTTTGTTAGGTACCCTTCAGACCGACAAAGCATATATTTTTGTTTTATCTGAATGAAACAAAATGTAGACATTACGTTTCAGAGTAGATTTTTGCTATTTCTTGCTATTCGAGGAACATATTTCAAAAAAAGCAATATCTCCTCTTATTTAGGTTTCTTGGAAGAGTGAAATTGAATCCGAGGAAATGCGGCTGGTAATGAACTCTACGAGGGGATTTTTATACTTTCTCGTTGGCAGTCCATCCTGTGAAGTAATGATGAGGCTGGAGGATTGCTGCTAACGAGCCTTCGCTTTCCTGTTTCCAGGGAACCGCCATCTTGGATGGCAGAAGCCATGCAGAAGGATCAGCTGCTGCGGACCGAAAGAGGAGCGACCTCGTGGATGATTTCTTGACAGGATATTATAATAGGAGGGGCTTTGTCCAAATGTGTGCAGGGTGAGGGGGAGGGGTGGCGTATGGCGGAGTTAGTAGCTGACCTCGCTGGTGTTGTAGGGAGAGAGTGAAGAGGAAGAGGCCCCAGCCGCATCCTTATTCTCGGGCTATACATCTTAGTATCACATTTTACCCTACAGATTGACCTCTAGCTAAAACATCTGGACTTAGGGTTCGTTGACTTTCCAATGATGCAAAAGCAATCCACACTCAACAGAAACCAGACTGGCTTTTGCATTTTGACCCTCTCCTGGGTGAAGGGTGTGTGAGACTCTACTCTCTCGCAATCACGAGCAGCCGTGGTGAGTTATAGCTTCCGTGGATGGAAATGACAGTCCACAGTGTGCTGTGTGCTAAGCGCTGTGTTCAGTGGGTTAGGTGTACTGATATTCAGTCATTTCCCCTTTAACGATATCCCGAGTCGGGATCACACTGCGATTCCCACGGACTCGTGTGTCTGGAGAGGTGGCCCCTTGCTAGTGGAACTGTTTTGGGAAGCCTGGCAGGTGAATCCCTGGTGTGGGCTTTTAAAGGACACAGCCAGTTCTTTGTCTGGCACCTGTCTGCCGTCACAAGGCAAGCTCCCAATGCCAGGACTGGAATTGCCCTGTCACCATATGGACTGTGTCACCTAAACTGTGAGCCAGTGTGACCCTCCCCGCTTTGAGTCACTCACACCAAGTATTTGGTTACAACAACGAGGATGATGCACGTGAATGGATGGATCAGGACGTAACCATTCAAAGTCAAGCAAGGGCATCTCTGTGAGTTCAAGGCCAGCCTGGTTGATCATGAAGCGTACCGGGGGCTCGTTTTATTCTGTTTTCCTGTTGCTATCTGGAATAGTTTTAAATTGCATTTGATCAGTGGTAATGACTGTATCCAAGGCTTTACACGTGCTGAGCACGTTCCCGGTTGAGCTATGTTTCTGGTCCAAAGAAATCTATTGAAATTTTCAATTAATCAATCAATTAAATAATGTGTGTGTGTGTGTGTGTGTGTGTGTGTGTGTGTGCTTTGAATGCACATGAAAGTGTGGGTGCATGTTCCCACCTACACCTTTTATGCATGCAAGCCAAAGCATAAAAGATTTCAAATATCTTACTCAGCGCATTCCATGTATTAGCTTGGGAAAGGGTCTTTTACTGAAAGAGGAGTTTGGTGGGCCAGGGAGCCCCTGAAATCTGACTTGATCCACACTCTACAGCACTGGAGCCACCGATCTATGGGGCTATCCCTGGCATTCTATGTGGTTGCTAGGGATTCAAACTTAGGTCCGCATGCCTGCATAGCCCATGCTATCCCCTCTGAGCCATCTTCCAGCCTCACGTTTTAATTTTTTTTTAACTGACACAAAAACTATGAAAATGATATATTTTTTAGAGGTTATCATTTGATAATTTGGCATGAATTAGGGTTTTAAAAGTCCAAGCAAAACTGATTTGGGGTAGTAATATTTTGCTCCAATAACAAGCCTTTGAAACATGTTTACTATAATTTTAATTCTAAGTTAACACTTTGTATCCTAAAGAACAATCACAGGGCCAATGGAGAATACAATGCACACAATTATTATTATTATTATTATTATTATTATTATTATTATTTTATTTATTTTTTTTTTTTAGGAATCTCATAACTCTTTACTTAGGGCCAAAAATGTGTAAATATATACTAGGCAACAAACATCAGTAATCTAAATAGAATTTCATTCCCTTAATTTGCATTTCTTAATCTTCTTTGATTGTCCATGTACAATCATGTATTACAATCCATATATTACAATGCACACTATTCCTTTTTTTGTTTGTTTGTTTTTCAAGACAGGGTTTCTCTGTGTGGTCCTGGCTGTCCTGGAACTCACTCTGTAGACCAGGCTGGCCTCGAACGCAGAAATCCTCCTGCCTCTGCCTCCCAAGTGCTGGGATTAAAGGCATGCCCCACCACACCCGGCAATGCACACTATTCTTATGGCTGTGTTTTGAGCAGTTTCTTCTGTGGAATTTAAGAGTCAGAAGGTGCAAGACTAGAACTTGAGAATGTGCCAATATGAAAATCACATGTGACTGAAATCATCTAGGGGCTACAGCCTAGTGTGTAAGACACTGGTGACTCAAGTATCAGAAGGAGCAGACTTCAGATCCTCCAAACCCAAACAGAAGCCGGGTTGGCCTGCAAGCCTGCTGACACTCCCAGTCCAGAAGAGAGGGGATCCCTAAAGCAAGCTGACTAGCCAGGTAGCCAAAGGGCAAGCTCTGGGTATATTGGGATATCCTCCCTCAACATCTAAGGTGGAGAGGGATCAGGAAGAATCCCAACATGGCGGTCTAATCCCCCTATATACATAAGTACACTTGTGCACCTGCACACACATGTGCACTCATG
This sequence comes from Apodemus agrarius, assembly GCA_964023405.1. NCBI lineage: Eukaryota > Metazoa > Chordata > Mammalia > Rodentia > Muridae > Apodemus > Apodemus agrarius. The sequence continues at coordinate 20,192,239 of OZ030013.1, forward strand.
AACAGGCATAAATAACACACACACACACACACACACACACACACACACACACACACACATAAAATGACTCCGTGGGCATATTCTGGGTACCGCCTTTGACCAGATTGAGGTATCAAATGTTCCATTTGCCTTGCGACTCCAAATATCAATCCATGGATGAATTTCCTTGAGGGCCCAACAGTGATGGTGCAGCGTGGACAGAGGTGGTGGAGATCGCTGCTTGGGAGGGGGTCCGAATGCCTCCCCCGTGGACCCTTCAGCTCCCACAGCAACCAGCTTCCTCTGCTCTCTCAAATCCTGGGCAGGCAGTTCGCCCGGCAGCTGGAGGCCGAGATAGTTTGCCTAGATTTAGCGATCTGTTTGTTCTGGGAAATGTTTGTGTGGTAAAGGTTTAATCATTAGACACTCACTGTATGGGCTATTTCTCAAGGGGGGAAAAAGGGCTCCAAGACTTATAGCAGTGTAAATATGCTGATACGAACTCTGCTCAATTCACCCTAAAAGGTTTAGGGAACAAATTATAATTTGAAATAAATGGATGCTTTGGGTGGTGGGGGGGTAGCAAAAGACTTACAAAACGTCATGTTCGCTTTATACTGACACCATGCATGCTGGGTATTGCGAAGAACTGAGCAGCCATGATGGCATCAATGCTTCTGTCGCTGAAGCATTCCTGGACTTTATCAACGACGTAGAAATCATTCAACAAGGCTGTTGAGGAGGAGGAGGACCCTTGAGGATGGACAGAGAGACCCCTATGGACCAACGTCTCTACTCTGGTTCTAAGGGTCATCAGAAGGGAGGAGGCGCACACACTAATGTGGGAGTGAACATACTCAAAGTACATTATATGCAAGTATGAAATAAAATGGAACCCACCATTTTGTCCAATTAGCGTGAGCTAATTTTAAAAAAGAAAAGGAGAAAAAAAAAATAGGTCACAGCGTCAAATGGGCCCTGGGAGACAGAGCGGCTTTGGAGAAGGTTTTGCATGAGGAGCAGACACACAACCACATCAGTGGGGAGAGGGACCGCTCAGGGGCTCCCATGGCATCAGTAGGTTTTTGTATTTCACTTCGGAGCCAACACAGTGAGGTTAGGCAAGAGAGAATGATGAGAGGAAATATTTAGCGCCCTGAGACCACATAATTGAAAGTTTTAAAATGTGGTCTCCCCAGAAAATTTAATAAACACAAAAGTGCAGCCTTCCCCAGCTATAATAACGACTTGCACTAATTCTCGGCTGTATTTTTATAAAACTCCAGTGCTGTTTTCAAGGACTATTTTCAACGAAGGCTTCCGTTTTGTTATTTTATTTTATTTTTCAAATCCATTTGGCAGGTTGAAGGATCGAGGCATCAGACTGGTGAGTCTTTGACCTATATGCATCATTAAATAATTGCCTCAGACATCTCAAGTCTGACACAGAGACTGCCAGCGTCCCACCGAGACTACGCTGCTTCTGTGGCCGCTCTCTCCTTGTGACTTTTAAGGGTTTTCCTTCTTGACCCTGGGCATCTACATCCAGAAATAGTTGTATGACTTTGGGCATACAAGCACGGAATCATCCTGTGCTTTTTATTTCATTACACGACGTGAGGACAATAATTGTTCCCCTATAAAGTGAAGATGAAATGAATTCTACTAATGCGCAGAATGTTAGGTAAGGTTGAAAACACATCCCATAAGCACTCATTTATTCATTCCTACTCATCCGCTCCATAAGTAATTCGCACCCGAGTGCTCCCACAGGTGCAAGAGGAAATGACTTTGACTACATCGCTTAGCTGCGGTACCTTTTCCAGCAAGTCGGTTACCCAGATCTTTTGCGTCATCTTTGTAACCACTGCTTTAATCTGTTCTCTTTATCCCCTCCCCTGCCCCTCCTATGCTTAGACCGTGTTTGTCAACAGTGACCCTGCTGCTAGACTGGATGACTCTTGTGAAGACGTCCTATATATTTTTATAGAGAGAGTTTTACAGCATTTCCAGATCCTGTGAAATACCACTATTCCCTATTCCCAATTGGCACCGTTATGGGTAATGAAGGAACAAATAAAAACAACAACAATAATAAAAATTACAACGAGAACTATATCTGTGGTAATAGCAGTGAAGCTATTCCTCTCTTAGATTCCTTCACTGCTGCCTCCTGTGTCTCAACTACGCTTGCTCTTTGGAAGTATTAGAGTTTGCAAAGGTCAGAGGATGACAGAGGGTGGGTCTCCAGTGATGTAACTTTTATGAGTCACCCCCCACCCCCATGGGACGGGAACTTGGTGATGCAGCTGCTTTTGAGTCATATTTACTAAATAACCTTTCCCCCAATAAACCGACTGGCTTCCACGCTGGGCTTGGGTGGAATCATTGGTTTATTGGTGCATTGTGGTTAGCAAACACTTCCCTCACATCTCCCAAGGAAAAGCTGATGGACAGCGCACGGTGGAATGCTGGGTAGAAGAGAGTACGGTGCGTGCCGTAGGCGCTTTCTAACTGACTTTCCAAAGCTTAGAATATTCCTGACATGTAGGAAATGAAAAGAAACCATCAGCTGAGTGACTGGACATTTCACTGTTCCTCCCAGAGTAATGTCTCACTTAGAGTTTGAATATGCTGAGGTTTAGTGTGCGTTCTCATCGACGAGACAAAGCTAGTGAGCTCAGCCAAGGGTCACCATAACATAAAACCTGCAAAGTGAAAATGGTCATGCCAGGAGTGCTAGTGAGCCAGGGCAGGGTCGGGGATCTCTCAATGCTGTCTTTGATGCGATAGAAAGAAGGCCTGTGAGCTTCAGGGCTGTTGCCATGGAGGACCTGCAAAAGCAGATCTAGGCGACCTTTTCCTTCCCTGACCCTGCGTATGGACATGCGTTTCTCTGTCGGATTCTTTTGATTTTTTTTTCCCATTCTTCCTCCTCATTTCCTAAGAACCACTTTTCTCTTTTTGATCTCTTTGCCCCTCTTCCTTCTTAAGCCGATCCTTTTTTGTGAAGTCCTTTTCCAAGTCTCTAAGTATTGAAACAACATATTAAGGAAACAAATAATTTGCAGCCCCAAAGTGAAAAAAAATCATGTGAGTGTTACGATAAACCGCATCAGACTTCTTAGCAAGTGACTTGGAGTAGCGATCAGCTCGATGGCACAATAAGCCTGGCCCATCAGAAAAGAAAGACTTCCTCTTTATAATTTTAAATTTCTAACTTTTCCCTTGAAGGCCATGTGTACAAATGTCCTTAGTATTATTATCCAGCATGTGTTAAACTCTCCCGTTGGAGCAACATAACAAATTTTAAGAACTAGCAATATTTAAATGCAAATCAGAACATTTAAATGTTACATAGATCTATCCCTTACACTTCTGAATAGAAGAGTAAAAGACTGCACTGTGTTGCAAGGCCTTCTTATGAACATTTACAGAGCTAGAGGGCAGGGGAATTTATTACAGCTTTCTTTGGAATAATAATTCCTAACTTTTTTTTTTTTTTTTTTTTGGATTTTTCGAGAGAGGGTTTCTCTGTGTAGCCCTGACTGTCCTGGAACTCACTCTGTAAACCAGGCTGGCCTCGAACTCAGAAATCCGCCTGCCTCTGCCTCCCAAGTGCTGGGATTAAAGGTGTGCGCCACCACCTCCCGGCCAATTCCTAACTTTTAGATCCTATTGTAATTGAAGTCTTGTCATCTGGTATTAGTGCAACATAGAATTTTAAGCGTATATGAAATTATTTGGCATTCTTTAAAGAATTTCTGTAAAAATGATCTCTTAAGCAAATTTGTTTGTGAGCATAGAGATAAAATCATGATACCCCCTTTTTTTTCAGTCATAAAAACTCATGGTCAGAGATGGGTTCACAAGAGGAAAGCGTTACCAATTTATTTGGTCAAAATTTTATATAATAGGAGGGTTTCCAGACCTTTGGAAAGCTGTCTGTCCTGTTGTTTAGGCTTCCTGAAGAACGGACGGTCATGTAGAAATGTGACAATTTAAGACAAAATGCACCATTTGGGAGTATTAGGTTGCAGAAGGGCAGTCACTGAAGCCAGCCTATGGTGTGGCACTTTGTGGTTATTTGTCACGCTGTGATCAAAGACTGTAAGAAAGGCAATTTACGGGAGAGGGGGGCTTATCTGGCCTTACAGTCCCATTAGGAAACAGTGTCTCATATGAAGAAGGCGTAGTGGAAGGAGTGGGTGGTCACATCACATCGTCACTCCAAAAGCAGAGAGCCAGCGAGCGTCACGTGGAGGTCACGCACGTGTTCTTCCCCAGTGGCCCTCTTCCTCCAGTGAGGCTTCACCCCCTAAACATTCTAGAACCTTCCCAAGCAGCACCGTCAGCTGGGGACACCGTATTCAAACCTGGGAGAGGGGGGAGGGAACTTTTACACTCAAACCACACGCACCCTGTCTTCTAGGTGCAGGGCAGACTCTGCGTGGAACACGGCTTTTGACTTACTATCAGGTTGGATGGTTTCTTTCCAACCAACTTCTACCAGAATGGTGGGGGAGGCTTAAAATAGTATTTCTGGGGTTTGTGGCTTGCTCTGGGGAAGAGGGATTTTCATTTCGATGAGGTAATGTAGGGTATTTCAGGATTCTATGATCTGCTTCAGGGAGGTAAGGAGAAAGATAGTGGGTAGAGAAGGTCAGAGGCGAGCTTTGCTCTGGGGCATTCTGGTCCCCTTTAATTCAGAGTACTTCAAAGTGCCACCACCACTCTGGGTATAATTTTGTGAGCCACAAGACAAGCTTGAAGTTAGATAAAATAGGCTTTATTCCTCATAATTAAACTTGGGCTTTCTTCTAGTTAGAGGAATGGCAAGCATACTGTCCATTATGATTTCAAAAATAAGGTTTTTCTTTATGATCTAAGGGAGTTGAACCATATCTTTTATGGGTTCTAGATTAGTGTTCTTTTCGCTTAAAAATTATTTCAGTTTAGCTAGTAGTTTGATAATCATAAAATCTATGTATTTTTCCCGGTTACTGTAAGTACCCAATATTGGGTTAAAATAAAATTATATATGAAGGACAGTACTATAGTTTAAATATAGATGTCTTTTTGAAAATTATGTAGATAATCGACATCAGAGTCATTATCCAGCAACTGGTGGGAACAGATGCAGACATCTTAGCCAAACATTAGGCCAGAAGAACCTGAAGAATCCTGAAGAAGAGGGGGAAGAAGAAGCCTCATGGGTCAAGGACACCACAAGAAAACCTACCAAATCCACTAACCTGGGCTCATAGGGACTTCAGAGACTAAACAGGCATTTGGGGAGCCTGCAAGGGTCTAACCTAGGTCCCTACTTATTGTATGTGTTGTGCATCTTGTTTCTTCTTATGAGACACTTGGCAGTGGGAGTGAGGACTGCCCCTGACTCTTTCTACTCCTTTTGGGATCAGTTTCCTCCTACTGAGACGCTTTATCCAGCCTTAATTCAAGGGCAGGTACCTAGTCTTACTGCAACTTGATATTCCAGGTTTGGTTGATATCTCTGGGGGGCCCGCCCTTTTCTGAAAGAAAATGAGAAGGATTGGGTGGGGGAGGGGTACTGGAAGGGGAGTCGGGAAAGGAACCTGCGGTAAGGGATGTAATGGAGGAGAGAAGAATAAATTAATAAAAATTATGTAGATGATATCCTGGAATGTGATAATATTTGAGAAGGATTTTAACATGCTATTTCCCCTATCATTAAAGGGATCGGTGTCCCTATAAAGGCTGTATCTCTTCTCTACACTTACGCCTTCCATATGAAGACAAGATATTTGCCCTTCATCAGATGAGGACACAACAGAATGTTTCTATCTTGGAAGAAGATTGAAGCCTTCACCAGATATTAAGTGTGCTAGAAGTGTGGTCTTGAGGTATACATTTTCATTCTTTTGCAATATATCCACTCTCTGTGTTTTTGTTTTTTTGTTATGGCACACAAACCGAATTGGGGCAACATTCCTATAAATGTATATATACATGTTTGGCCCATATCTAGTAGCAGTTTTGAAAGTTCTGCAGACAAGTTACTCTGATAACTTCTCCTGGATACATAAATGTCACTGCTTCTTTGTGATTGAGGACCATGGCTCAACAGCAGCTATTGTTGGTATTAACACGGATTTTAATCAGTTTAGAAATCAGAAATAAAAATGGGAAATTGACTTCAAGGATGAGAGTATCATTGTCTTGGCTTTTACTTAGCTCCCTAAGCTTTAAATTCACAGACGGGAGGATCTTTCAACAAATGCTTGTTTTCCAATAAGCATTCTCTCAGCAGCACAATGTGTCAGGCCCTATCACTGAAGCACAAAAATAAGACCTGCTTTTTAATTGCTATCTCAGAACCCACAGGATCTCAGGAAAGACAAATAAATATACAAAGCACCTATGATATGAGTCCCATGATCTTCCCAACCATGGGGCAAATTGCCCATAAGAAAAGACATTTGGGTCAAACATTAAAAGATCAGTTAGACCTGACTGGTGAAGCGGGGGTGAGAGGAGAAAGGAGCCATGCAAGAGGAGTAGGATAAATGAAAGTCAAGAAAAGTCATCAAACTAGGAAACTTAGAGGAACGAAGAAGGCCTGGGGATGATACCAGTGCTGTGTGGTGTGAGTGGGGCTGGAGATGACTCAGGAGACACTCAAGACATGCCACAGACAGCAGTTTAAAGCATGCCAATGTGCTATTTGACATGACCAAAATGTACTGTGCTGTTTATAGTTCTGAAGACCAGAGGACTGAGCGTCACGGTCTCCACGAAGCTCCATTCTCTGTGTCTGAGGGACAGCTATCTTCTGACTACTCTGTCCTTTCATCTTGGAGGGATTACTACCAACCCTGCTTCTGCCCTCGTGTTCTTCACCCTGTCATCTGTTTCAGAGAAGGAAGAAATGGTAGCCTGATGTGAGAGCACATTGAGGGCACTTGTTATTGTGTGCTTGTCTTCTATGTGAAACCAAAGTCATGAGGAGGGACTGCCAGAGAAGAGACCAGATGACAGGGGCTTGTTGGATTTTGCAGAGGTATGTATTACACAGAGCAAGTTGTTCAGAGATGACTAGTGGTCACCATGATTAGAAACACAAGGACATGGTGGATCAATCTTGGCCATGGTATTATTTTTTTCTCTTGGAATGTCCATGAGCTTTAGGTGAGGTTACCCAATCTCAGAAAGGAAGAACTATATGTTCTCCCTCATATGTGGATCCTGGTCTATAATGAATACCTATATACATGTAGATGAATGTACCTGTAGTTACGATATAACAATTATAAAGGAGAACAAGAAAGGAAAGTAAAAATAAATGCAGACTACTATGTTCACATATAGCGTATACTTCATGAGTCTCTTAAAAGTTCTCTCTAGTTATAACACACTTTTCTGTCCTTAAGTGGTCAGTTTCCACATTTAATTCCAAGAGGAGCAGTTATCTAATTGGGAGAGATTAATTATTTTATTTAGTTAGTTATTTAGTTATCTATTCTTTTATGTTTAGACTCTTTTGCCTGCATTCAAATGTGCCATGTGTGTATACAGTGCCCGCAGAAGTCAGAAGATGGTATTGGATCTCCTGGAGCTGAAGGTAAAGATGGTTGTAAGCCATTGCATGGGTGCTGGAAACAGGGCCCGTACCTTCTACAAGAAGAGTCTCAATCACTGAGAAATACCTCCAGCCTCCATGTTTTTCATTGAATATTCTTATAGGATATTGCCAGAAACCTGTTACTTTACTGTCTTCTCACTACTCCTAATTAGAGGAAATCCTACATACCATTAAAAAAAAAACCTCTACTGGTTATATTTTCTGTTCTTTATATAGAACTCTAAAGACAAAGAATAATTTATTCAGTAATGGTAGTATATTTTAGAGTTATAATACAGTGAAAAAGTACACATTTCTCAGTGTTTTCAAATTCTTGATAGGTAACTCTTTAAGATTCCTGGGTAATAAATAAGTACTCCCAAGTATACTCAGAGTTTTCAAAATTTTGATTATTTTAAATATATTTATAACAACCTTCATACATTACTGTAATACCTAAAGTTCCTATTTAAAGAACAGCATATACAAAGTTTAACAGATACACATGCTCATGAAGAGGGGCAGAAGCATATAAATTGGGATTCCAAGTTATTTGAAATAGGGTTCAGTCTAGGTGTAACAAAGCATCAGGTACCACAGACAGACTGAGTGTCTGGATGCTGGAACACGGAAGCAAGTTGTCCTTTGGTGTTACCTCGGAGGAGGTTAGAGCTGACCGTAGAGAGAATGACTATGAGCTTGGTGTCAAAGACATCTGAGAGGTTTACTGACCCTGTCACAAAAAGACATACACAAAGCGAATACATGTAGGCAATTGGCAGAATGAGTCAATTAAAGATCCTTTGAATGGCTGTCCAGGAAAAGGGGGCTTTTCCTGGGTCCATCTCAGTGTGTTGACTTGGAAATTTACAGCTCACGTTTTTATTTTAATAATCCTTAATAACTTGGGGCAACCTCTAGTCGGTCTGGTTTTCAGACCAGTGGATAAAGTTGACACTGGCCCTACTGCCAAGGCAGGTGCACCAGAAAGCGCCACCAACTTTCTCTTTGCTGGATTGGCCCAACCACATATAAAGGAAAGCAAAGAGAAGAGCATGGGGTGGAGACTCTCCAATGACATTAACAGCATACCTGGCCAACTCTGCACTTGACCCCCCGAATTGTAGAGACACTGCTTGCCGACACCAGCCCCACAGCCCTATGATTCAGCCCCGTCATAAAAGAATACTTTTAGAAACAACTATGACTCCCATATTGTTTAATGTACTCTGCAGTGCAAGATAAACTTGTGCCTTCCTTGCCCTCCAGGAGCTAACAAGTGTGTGCATTCTACTGTTTGAAGTCATATCACAGATTAAGCCATTTAGTTTAAACTTCTACTTGATAGGAGCAAAGTGCGAATGAATTAGTAGTACTTTTAGATGGTGATAAAGAGGGAAGGTTTTTTACAAATAGCCTACCAGTGAATTGGCATTTGTTTTCTTCCAATTCTAGAAAGCATAACTCCTTATTGATCACCCACAATGCTTTGGCTGGAGAAAAGCCTAAAGAAGGCGCACACGTGGTACTGGTGAAGATATTTACAGTATCACTTGGAGTACATGCAACACATATGGCATGATTATAAGCCAACATCTCCTCAACTGTGAAAGCCCTTGACATTGTAAATGGTTCTTATAGGAAGGAGAAGCTGTGACTGCTCAAAGTTGGGTGATAAATAGAACTCTCGTTCTTATATGGCCCTGGTCGTATGGGTGGTACAGCAAGTGCCTAGGTAAACTCTACTGTGACATTTGCAGAGAATTCTGGGCCAGAGAGGTGTTGCATTCACAGGAAAAGATAGGGAAACTGTCCTCAGGATGGTGACACTGAGCAGATTTAGAAGGCATTGCAGAATTTGCTAAGGGCGGGTTGATAGAAGGAGAGGAACTGGCCCACTAAGCCCAAGCTATTCCCAGATTTACCTTCTCAGCCATTCTAACTTGCTCTGCCACTCTGAAGCAATGGAAGACGAAATGCTCACGCTTGGTAAATGTCGAGTAAACAGTGATTACATGTTTTTTGAAGTAGGGTTGAAACTCAATAGTGTATTACCCAGGAAGCCAGTGGTGAACACGGAAATCCAATAAAATCAGTGTCGAGCATAGCTTCCATAATTCAGGAGGAAGCCACTTGAAGTCTGGCAGTGTATATTGGATGAACACGAGAGTCCACAGATAAATCAGCCCAGAGACAACCTACAGCAAAGAAAGTAAAACCGGGAGGTAGTGCCGAAGTTCACCATTGAGTAGGATCTACTACTGCGCGGAGCAGTACTGTTTTATTCCCTTTATTAAGTTCCACTCTCTGGCATTGTAACTAAAGAAGACCTAACCTAGTTAAAAGTGCGATTTATTGTCCTATCTCACCGCACAAATAGTCTGTGCTTGCTTAGGCTATTTTTGAAATTGAAAATTAGTCATTGACCTCGGGTGGAGGCTCCAGGCCCACAGTGAGCAATTGTTTATTGGAAGGCGCCAGTCAAGGCAGAGTCATGCTCTGTGAAACCTCGGCGTCTCACGGGAAGAATCAGGAGTTGATACTTCCGGTTTGCAGGATAACGTGACAAATAGATATATTAGATAATAGGAACAAAAAGTGCCTCTAAATGCAATGCAAGCCAGCTCTGATAAGGTTTCGCAGATGTTATGGGTGAGGTGCTCATATGAAGGAAGCAAACCCATATCTACTTGCCTACCCAGTGTGTGCTCAAGAAGCTGAAAACAGCCATTCTGTTGGGTTGAAAATACCTAAACTGCCCTCCACCCCCTGAAAATGTGCAGTTGTTCTTAGATTCAGAGGAGTGAGACCACACTGCTATCCCTCGCCCTCCCATGAGTTGGAGCTGCAGGCAGACAAGGCTGAGGGAGAACACACCCAGGGGCCTTGCCGTGGAGAGGCTCACAGCTTTGAACACCGTATTCCCAGAAGCCCTGTCAGCTCCTCACAGTGACGATCAGAGAAGATCTCTCTGTCTTTCCATCAAGAAAAGGGAACGTGACCATTTTGAAGCCCTCTAGAGTCTGTTTTTCCTACTGGCCTCAAGAGAGACTTGTCTTTCGGCAGGCTAATTTGCTGGGGGTTTCCAAGCCACAGACTTGGGAGAAGGGAAATGCACAGCTCCATGACTAGCGCCTTCCATGTGAAATCGAGGAAATACCCAGCTCTAGGCCCTGCAGCACTGTCTCCTCTCAGGGTGAGGTAGGCAAAGATTCACAGGCTCAGCTGACAGCAGGAAGGAGCAGATTAATTCCATGACAAATCACAGGATTAGGCCATGACCCCCCTACGAACCCTAGCACTATGATTCTGAAATTTATTAATACAGAAGTGGGTGTGGGGGACATTTGAAGAGACTGAGCACATAAGAAGAGGTAAACGTAAATGGAAATAGAAATCAAAACCTACAATGCAAAATGAAGACTGCTTTGGGCGGGCTGGTAGTTGATCGGATAGAGCTGAGGAAGAATCTCTGAGTTTGATGATTTGTCGGTAGAAATATCTAAAACAAAAAAGAGAAAATAAGGTGAAATTGGATTAGGGAAATCCCCCAATATCCAAGAACTCCATCACAGTGGAAATACCAAAAGGAGAAGACAAAGGGCAAGAGACAAAAGCCACATATCTTCTTTAGAATCCTTGGCCATGTGAATATCTTACCCGGAAAGACATCCTTCCTCAGAGCTGAGAGTCCAATTCCCACATGTGTTAGGATCAACCAAAAAAATAGCTTCTCTTTACAAAGGAAGAGTAGCCTGGCCCAATTCTGAGAGTTGACATCACCATCACTCTAGGCTGCACTGGGGAAGGTCACGCCTTCTCTGAACTTGAGGGGCGATGATGCCCCTCCTTCCCTCCCAGTGCTGTTGATAATCTTGACTGGCGTCCTAAGGAGAGAGAGAGTTCAGGGATTGGATGAATGTGACTACTTCCTTTGTGTTACCTTACTCATCAGCTTTTGTGATTCATAGCTTGTCTTTACGTTTTAGATCACATTTATTTATCCATTTTTATGCCTGTGTGCATGTTCACACATCCATGCCCCAGAACATGGAGTTTAGAAGACAACTTATAGAATTCAGTTCTCGTCTTCCGCCGTGTGAGCACCGGGGGAGAACTCGGCCGGGCAGCCGAGCTTGGCAGGAAACTCCGCTGTGGTTGGGCTGTCTTGCCAGCTCTGTAATTTGTGTCCTATTAACCTAATATTTCAGTTAACAGCTAACTATCTGTTAGGAAAACTCCGAACCGTTTCCTCCATCACCACCCCCCCCACCGTGTTCATAATTGTAAGTATTTTTTGTAAGTTATCAGTTGCAATGAAGAAATCACTTCGATATTTTTAAAGAAATGAGATTAATTTATTATCTTATAGAAGTTGGAGTTATCTGTCAGTGGGAAAATATTAGTGTATCCTAAATCGACTCTCACTGGTATGTCGGTGCATGTAACGCAGGACCTTATACTTGCTGCGATCATTCGAGTCGGAAGGAAGATGCAGTCAGGACTCCATGGCAATGTTTGAATTTCCTGAATTTTTGTTGTTAATACCTAGATGTCACGCGTAAAAGAATTAGGGATGAAACAAATAATCATGATTATTCAAAGAAAATAAGAAAATAACACTAGACACTTCCATGTAGCTTTCAAAAAAATCTTATGTCAGGCAGTGGCGGCACACGCCTTTAATCCCAGCACTTGGGAGGCAGAGGCAGGCGGATTTCTGAGTTCGGGGCCAGCCTGGTCTACAGAGTGAGTTCCAGGACAGCCAGGCTACACAGAGAAACCCTGTCTCGAAAAACAAACAAACAAACAAACAAGCAAGCAAACCTTATATGGTCGCACTATTTTGCTGTACCTGACCACAGTTTCAACTACCATGCATTTACATTTCAGAATACAGTTGGGCTGTATGGAGTATTTAATGGTCTGACAGATGTTCTCATCCCCATGGTTGGTTAATTCTTTGCATTTTTATCGTGTGTGTGTGTGTGTGTGTGTGTGTGTGTGTGTGCACTTTCATGTGTGTGCATATGACGATGCATGTGAGTCCTCTGGAGGCCAGAGGACACCCCGGGTTTTGTTCCTTGAGCATTAGCCACCTTTGTTTGTTGAGGCTCTCGGTGGCCTAGAGCCCTGCAGGCAGGCTAGACTGGCCAGCTAGTGAGCGCCAGGAATCTACTTGTCTCTGCCTTTCTAGGACTGGGCTTAGAAACCACTATGCCTGGCTTCTTTATGAGTTCAGGGGCTCAAACTCTTCAGACCTGCAGGGCAAGCCCTTTACCGACTGACCTATCTCTCAAGTGCATGTCCCATTTTGTAAAAATTGGGAGTATGAAATGCTTTGTGAGAACAAAGGGACGCTGTTGAGGTGGGTTTTTTGTTGTTGTTGTTGTTGTTTTGTTTTGTTTTGTTTTGTTTTGTTTTTTAGTTTTGGTTACTTAAAGTTATGCATATCATTATAATTCATTTTAGCTTTCAACATGGCAGTTATATATTTGTGGTTTTTAAATATCGACTTTTTTTATATGTCCTTTAATCTTTTTTAATTCAAATGTCGTCTTTAAAAAATACTTTAAATGGTCACATTTTAGGTTGGATTTAGACAGCCGGTGCCTTCATTAAGCAATCTCAAATATTCAAGTATTTGTCTGGTTTTAAATGGAAACAAAAATTTGAGCCTTCTCCTATGTTGTTTTCCACTTAGTTTTAAGGAATATAACATTAGCAAAACTCTTACATTGGTGTGAAACCACAGTAGGATTAAGAAGGTGCTAGAGGGGGCAGGTTCCCAGGGCTCCAGACTGAAAGGTCAATAAATAAATCCTGCTGGAGTAAATCAGAAATATGGTGCCAGTTCATCTAGGAGTCCTTGTTCACCTCCTTAAATAACCAGAGAAATAGCAAGTACCTTGAGTGGAAGTGGATTTGTTTAAGCCCTTGCTGCGTGATCCTCTCCAAGAGAGGAGTGCTCTGTACAGTGAGCTCCAGTGTGAAGCCGGCTGCCTGCGCAGTTTCTGACACCGAGTAAATGCATCGTGCTAAGAAGGTGCATTAGTCACATCGCTGACAAAATATGAGACAGAAGCAGCTTCACGAAGGCAGGTTTGTCTTGGCTCAGTTTGAGGGGACAGTGGGTAGTGGCTGGGAGGCATGGAGACAGGAAGGTGCAGCAGCTGGTACACCACATCCTTCAACCAGGAAACGGGAAGAGATCAACGCTGCTGCCCTGCCAGCTCTGGTGTGGCACCTTGGCATGAAACCCTAGCCATGGAAGAGGGCTATCCACATCCGCAGTCGGTCTCCCCATCTCATGTAAGCCTCTCTGGAACACACACACACACACACACACACACATGCACACATGTACACACATACATACATTCACACACATACACACATACACATACATACACAAATACACACATACACACATACACACATACACACATACACACATGCACATATACACACATACACACATACACACATACATATACACACACATACACACATACACATACATACATACACACATATAGACATACATTCACTCATGCACACATACATATACACACATACACACATATACACACATATACACATACATACACACATGTACACACATATACACATACTCACACACATGCACATATACACACATACACACATACACACATACATATACACACACATACACACATACACATACATACATACACACATATAGACATACATTCACTCATGCACACATACATATACACACATACACACATATACACACATATACACATACATACACACATGTACACACATATACACATACTCACACATATACACATACATATATACACATACACACATATACATATGCACACACATACACACATGCACATACATACACACATGCACACATGCACACACATACACACATACATATACACACATACACACATACATTCACTCATGCACACATACATATATACACATACATACATACACACATGTACACACATACACACATGCATACACACATACACATACATACATACACTGATGCACATGTACACACATACACACATACACATATATACATATACACACAAATACACACATACACATATACACACATACACACATATACACATATTCACACACACACACATTAAAGTGCCCCTGAGTATACCTCTATATTCAGAGATGTTGATAGTCAAGATTAAACTTAAGGCATTAATAATGATTATCTAAATCTTAGAAGTAATAGTGCCAAGAAGTTGTGTTACATAGGGCATGGCATACAAGAAACCAAGTTCTTGGTGTACTGTTAAGTAAGATTAATATAAACAGAAAGACTAAATGAAATGGATGGAGAGACACCATCTGGTACACAATGACAAATATCCCTTTCTCTTGGGACCTGGACACCACTCTGCTCTGTAAATACTATTACTTTCCATTAAGTTTAGTGGGTTCTCATGCATGTATCTCCCTATGCTGTGACATGCTACAAACAGGATCCTATACTTTGTCTTCCAAAGGGTTTGGAAGGCTTTCATACCATAAGTATAGCATTTTGTATTGTTAAATGGTTCATGTATTGATACATTGTATGTCTGAATTGGAATTCACATGTCAATTCCCATGGGTGGCATTTTAGCTGTTTAAGTTCTTTGACATTAAAATCAATATTCCAGTTAGTCTCTACTATATGACTCAAAGAGATTTATATATGTTCCAGAAGATCAGCAAACCAATGCCCTGCTGTGTATAGTCTTCACTTAATGAAAGCTGTGTCAGTTTGAAAGGAGGAGCTGAGAGAGTGAGAGGGTGTGCATGGACCCAGTCCTGCCTTGGGGGCTGTCTTAGTCAGGGTTTCTATTCCTGCACAAACATCATGACCAAGAAGCAAGTTGGGGAGGAAAGGGTTTATTGAGCTTACACTTCCACACAGCCGTTCATCACCAAAGGAAGTCAGGACTGGAACTCAAGCAGGTCAGGAAGCAGGAGCTGATGCAGAGGCCATGGAGGGATGTTACTTACTGGCTTGCTACCCCTGGCTTGCTCAGCCTGCTCTCTTAGAACCCAAGAATACCAGCCCAGAGATGGCACCACCCACAAGGGGCCCTCCTTCACTTGATCACTAATTGAGAAAATGCCCCACAGCTGGATCTCATAGAGGCACTTCCCCAAGTGAAGCTCCTTTTCCTATGATAACTCCAGCCTGTGTCAAGTTGACACACCAAACTAGCCAGTACAGGGTCTTAGTGTTCTCGCTAAGAGATTCCCATTTTCTAAAGCACAAATAAAATATGAAATCAGAAAAAAAAAAAGCGTTAAGATGGACTTCTTCAAGCTTCGTTGGTGCAAGAGTTCTAGAATAGTGTAGACTGTAAGTCCATAGACTACACACTGTGCAGTGAAGAGGGACTGTAAATTGTTGGGGAAGTGCATGGAACGTGGGGTTTCACCCATAAACAAGGTGTGGGGCCATGAGGCTGTAATCTCAGTGCTCTGGAGGTAGAGGCAGAGGGGAAAGGAGGTTTAGATCAACCTCAGGTACAGAGCAGAGTTCAGTGCCAGCCTGGGACACAGGAGATCTCATCTTAGGAAAGCAAAGAAAGAAAGAGCCACTTAGAGTGAAAACCTCACGGCTTATGGCTGTCATCACCTGCTTATGACTAAGGATGAACAATGGCCTCACAGGAACCGCGGCCGGCCAACAGTGTAAAAGAATTCAAGTTTTGTACTGTTCTTTTGCATATATATATACACATACATACATACATATCTTAAGAAACTGATTAAATAACTGCTTATCACTTGGGTTTTATAAAAATTTATAAATTAGAATGAATTAGGAAAACAACCCTGTTTTTTTTTCCCAATTAAATATAGGTAAAGGTGAATATATATTGTTTTAACTAAATGCTACAAAGTTCCTGAAATCATTAAACACAGAGCTACCTAACAAGTTACTCAAAGGAAATGGAACTGTACATCTCCCTACCCACCCTCCTAGAAGCTGCATGGATTATGATGACTGCAACATTCCTACTACTCAAAACGCAGAACAAACTTTGGTCTATTAATAGGTTAAATGTGGCATCACCGCACAATAGAACGGCATTTGGCCATAAAATACTAATACATGGTCCAATGTGACTGAATTTTGAAAAGATTACACCGAACCAAAAAAAAAAGTTTTGTTTTCTGGAGCAATGCTTCGGTAGTTAAGAGCATTTGTTACTCTTTCAGGGAACCCAAGTTGGGTTCCCAGTACTCACATGGGCTGATTCATCAAAGCCTTTAACTCCAGTTCCAAAGCATTCAATACCCTCTTCTGGTCTCTGTAGGTACTGCACACATGTGCCATACACACACACACACACACACACACACACACACACACACACACTTTTAAAGGCAATTAAATAAACGTTACATATTATATAATTCTATTCAAATATAAATCCAGAAAAAAAAATTACCAAGGTGTAAAGTGGTTGCTTAGAGCTTGGAGAAGAAAGTACTTAGATCGGGGTCATCTTAATCTGTGCTGTTGTGATAAATTATTAGCACCACTTGGGGAAAAAACAAAATGTATGTCACATTTCTGCAGTTTGTAAGATCTAGATGAGGATCCAGTCTGCTTCCAGGATGATATCCTGAGTACAGAGACGGGATAAGAGAAACTCTCCAGCCTCACACTGCGGACGACGAAGGAAGGAGGAGAAGGTGCCTTTGTCAATCCTTTTGTAAGGACACCAAATCACAGCGCTGAGGATAAGTCCACCTGGCACCTCCTACAGGCCACACCCTTCAGTGCAATCTCCTTACTGCACAGAATGTCTGAAGGGACCTTCAAAACGCAGCTTGCGGTCACCACGAAGGGCAGGGCTTCCTTATGAGGTACCAAAACTTTAAAAACACTTACTGTGGCGCACACAACAGGGACTGTGTCGAAGCTAATGAGCTGCGCATTTTAAGTATATAATCATGTAGTTTGAGAATTACATCTTCAATTTTTTTTTTAAAGTCATCCACCTTTACAAAAGAAAAAGAGCCTCTGCACTTGTTACATAAGGCTGCCTCTCGCGCTTATTTAAAGAATCTCTGGTTTGAGGGATAATTAGCGGTTTTGTAATAAGACAAGGGGCAGTTTCACCAAGAAGGAAATAATCACAGTGGTCTTATTAACCTCCTGTATAATCAAGCACCATTGAACACCCAGCAGCTCCTGGCAGAGGCAGCTCCTGCCAGCGCATCCCCGTCTTTATGAGGAACCAGTTACCCTGATTTCAGAATTGTCAGAGCGAGAAAGGCGCAGCTGCTTTCAATGGACAGAAAATTAGATTGAAGCGAGACAGGGCCAAGAAATATCCGCATTGTTCCGAAGAGCTTCTTCCTTTCCGGGTTGCGTTCGTCCTTGGGCGCCGGGAGATGAAATTTGTAACCAATTATCTCCCCTTACTTATGCACAGCTCCATTTGCTCGTACATAGGGAAAAAAAATTACAAGCAAAATTGCATTTTGACGGTGCACTCAGCTCATAAAACAGAAAGACGGTTTTAGGAAGAAATTTTTAAAAACAGATACAACGCCTTGTCGCTAAGAGAACATGACGGATGCTTCTTTCAGTCCAGTATTTTTAAAGCCCCGTCTTATAGATTTGCGTCTATTTCAGGCAACGAGCTAAGTGCTATACATGGATTCTCTAACTTAATTTTGTATCAAGGGGCCTGTTAAACGGTACAGTGTGTAAAGGCTCTTGCCAGCAAGCCCGGAGATCCGAGTTCAATCCCCAAAGCCCACGCGCTACACAGAAGCGAGCCTCACCCGGCCGCTGGCCTCGAGCATGCGCAGCAGTGTGGTGTGCGCCTTGGGCTGCCCCTGCGTCCTTTTCTCTGTCTCTTTGTTTCTTTCACGTGTGTACACATATTACCCCCAAATAAACAAGTAAATGTAAAAAAAAAAAAAGTTAAATAAAAATGTCACATCAACATTAAATCAGTGTGTTAATACAGACCCTGAGATATGCATACTTTGTTTTAAACAGAATAATATATGAAATACACACGGGTCCAAACAGGCAGCAACCAGGAAGCTAGCCCAAGACCAGTAGGACATTATATGTACTTTGTACCTTAAAGGTTTAAAAATGAAGTACTGGTGACATGACCCTTTGAAAACAAAATACAGAATTTGGAATTAAGAACGCCTTTACATGAACACAGGAGCTGGGGAGTTAGCTCAACAACCAAACAGTAAATTAGAAAAAAAAAAAAAAAAAAAAAAAAAAACATTGAGAAGCAAAAACAGCCGGGCAGCGGGTGGCGCACGCCTTTAATCCCAGCACTTGGGAGGCAGAGGCAGGCGGATTTCTGAGTTCGAGGCCAGCCTGGTCTACAGAGTAACTTTCTGGACAGCCAGGGCTACACAGAGAAACCCTGTCTCGAAAAAAAAAAAAAAAAAAAAAAAAAAAAGAGAGAGAGAGAGAGAGAAAAGAAAAGCAAAAACAACTACAAAGTTACAGTTCCTGTCTTACAGTTGTCGGTTTCCACAAAACACTGAGCGGGAAGAAAAGACAGCCAGAATCTGCAACAGAGGCCAGCTTTCATCTAGACATAAGATTCAGGTACCTGTGCCTTTTACATGGTCTGAGAAGCCCTAGGAGAACAAAGAAATGTGTGGCCAAATTCAAGAGTGCCCACCAGGGAAGAACACGATCTCCACATAGGCCTCTGGCCATCCCAGGTATAGATCTGGAAAAGAATGGGATCTCTCCTCAATAGCAAACACAAGCCCAACGAAGTCACTCTGAGAGAAGGGGCTCTGAAGCCCAAAAGCTGAGTTGGACCTCACTGCTTCCAGAATGTTAGATATTTAAATTACCAGTCAGAGAAGGAGCAGGATGAGAGACAGACAGACAGACAGGCAGACAGGCAGGCAGGCAGACAGGCAGACAGGCAGAGTTATCGTTTGCTGTAGTGGGCAGGGAAAGATTGGCTCACAGCCAAGTGGTTTAAGTTGTAAAATTGATCTGATAGATCTATAGAACACTCTGGAGCTAAAAAATAAAATTAGAAAACATAGATCACTTCTGGAAATCACATGGGCATCAAGACATAAAGGAAATGCCAATATTCCTCGGAAAACGTGTGTCATAAAAACTTTTCTCAGCTGGGTATGGTGGTGCCTGTCTTAGTTCTAGCACTCTGGAGGCAGGTCTGTGCAGGCCAGCCTGGTCTCTAGAGCAAATTTCAGGCTAGCCAGAACTATGTAGTAAGACCTTGTCTCACACACCCAGACACACACACACACATACACATACACATACACACACACATACACACACATACACACACACACACACACACACACACACACACTTACAAAGCAAAATATCATGAAACAAATCCTGTTCTCTAATGATAATACATAAATTCAAGAAAAAATATAATTTTTGAAATAGTTTTGTGAAATTCTGAAACTGATACACATCAAATAGTTTAGCTATTATAAATACTATAATGTTAATAACATTACTTTTTCTTGTTGTGTTTTGATGGGTTGTATATGTATGTGCATGCATGTGTGCATTTGTTTATGAAAGAGAGAAAGAGAAAGAGGCAGAGACAGAGAAGCAGAGACAGACAGTGTGTGTGTGTTTCTTTGAGACAGGGTCTTAGAACTACAGATTGGCTTTACACTTGCTATGTAGTCCTAACTGGTCATAAATTCCTGGTCTCCTGCCTCTGGATTACAGCACAAGTCACCAAGCCAAAGGTATATCCTTATGTGTGTTTCTTTGGGGTTCTGCAAGCTCTATACATATAAATAGGGATCTCTAGAATTAAGGTCATCCTCCAGTCCAGTGTTAAGGAGAATACTAAATTTCAATTTCCCAAAGTGGTTGGACCAATTTATACCCATTGGCAATACTAAATGTAGCATTATTTATAGTTATCATTCCTCAAACAATTACAAAGTATGGCATGAAATATAAAGAAAGTTAAAATTGGGCTGTTTTCAAATGGAATAATTAAAGAAGGTTTACTGAGGTGAAAGCGCTGATCCTGGGCCTTGGTGTATGAAATTATTCCAAGCCTCTAGGAAGAACTTTCTTCTTACATAGGGAAAAATAATGTTCAAAGACCTCATTCAAGAAGCAAGAGCAGGTGCTGTAACTAACATGCCTTCAACAAAATAGAAGGAATCTAAAATCAAGTTTACAGTGTAGGAAATGACCAGACTCAGAGCTCTGTTGGCAGAAAGGAGGATGCTTTATCCCTTGTTCCGCGAAAGGCTTAGACCAAGGCAGAGGTACCCGGGGAGGGTCTCACCCTGCACCAGAGTTCCCAATCCTATGATTAATTTAGTAACATTATTTCCACTCTTCTACAAAAGTCCTGGGTGTAGATTAAATTATGCTTCTTAGCAACCAATTAGTCATTCATAATACTTAAGATACCTGAAAAGTGTAAATCTAAACTTTGAGGAAAATGTTTAATAACTTTCCTATCCCTTCCTTCCTTCCTTCCTTCCTTCCTTCCTTCCTTCCTTCCTTCCTTCCTTCTTCCCTTCCTTCCTCACATTTTTCTTTCTTTCTTTCTGATACAAAAACAACAATAATAAATCTATTTATCAAATCCAGTTGTAGCTCCTTACACGCCAGTTAACACTAGGCTCACTGTGAGTCCATTTCATGTGTGAACTGCATTTATCAGAGCATTCCTAGAAATACTCTTCCACGACAAAGCATTTACCTGTAACTTCTCAGCCTTCCTAGTCTTCTAGCTGCTTTGATGGCATTCACAGCAGCGTCTCTTTCATCTGCATTTAAATTCTAAATTCAAATCTCCACAGAACTTTTCTATTGTCATTTGAACCTCAGAAATAAATAAATAACAAGCAAATAAAGAATTTAAAATCCCACGAGACCTCAGGCCAGCATTATTATCTCCATTTTTTTTTTTAGACAAAACTTCAAATTTCTCACCTGCAGATCAGGATGTATTTCAGACCCCATCACCTTTTCTCATCTTCTCACATAAAATGAAATAATAAAATAGTGTTTGGAAGAGGTGAGAGACTAGAATACGCCACAAAAAGCTATTTTTGTTTCATCGTAAAATGCAATTATATTGGAGGAAATGTGTACATAATCAATATCAAACTTTGTTTTCTTCTCATCCGTAATGATTTGGGGGCAGAAAAATGCTGAACCTAATACATCAGAGGGTTTTTTTTTTTTTTCATCTCTTAGGTTATTTCAGCCTTCTTGAGGAAGGAACCCATTGAAGTAGAAACTCCCCCATCAGACTGTCTCACCTGAGTTCCAGCTTCTTAAGTGTAAGCGCAAGAAAGGGCGTGTCTCCTCTACAGCCTCAAAGCCAGTCTCCTGGAATTCAGTCAGCCCCCCACTTCTCTTTGGACTAGCCATCAACTAAAGGGAACTCACTTTCCCTGCCTCTGTATTGGCACCTGCTTGTGACATTAAGTAGCTGATGTGTCCCCCCCCCCCCCCCCCCCCCGCTCTCACAGTCCAGCCATGATCCAGGCCTCCATACGCTGCCTCTCAGCTACACGTCGTCTCTCACTTCCTGTATGTCTTCTACAAGATGGGGGGGTGGCGAAAGGCCTTTCCTACTTTGCTCTTTCCCTCTTTCAGATGTTTTTTTTTTAAATGTATTGACTTCTATATGTAGGGATATTTTGGTTGCATGTATAAATATGTACCATGTAAGAGTGGTGTCCATAGAGGCAGGAAAGAAGGTACGGGATCCTGTAGAATCAAAATGACAGACCATGGTGAGCCACCAGGTAGGTGCCCTCTAGAAGAGCAGCCAGTGCTGCTCCATCTCTCCAAAGCCCTCTTCTTTCTTTTCTTTTCTTTTATTGGACATTTCTTTATTTACATTTCAAATGTTATCCCCTTTCCCAGTTTCTCCTCTAGAAACTCCCTATACGATCCTCCTCCCTGCTTCTATGAAGGTGCTCCCCCACCCACCACCCACCCACTCCCGCCTCCCTGCCTTGGCATTCCCCTACACTGGGGCATTGACCTTTCACAGGACCAAGGGCCTCTCCTCCCATTAATGCCCCACAAAGCCATCCTCTGCTACATATGGGGCTGGAGCCATGGGTCCCTCCATGTGTACTCTTTGGTTGGTGGTTTAGTCCCTGGGAGCTCTGGAGGGTCTGGTTGGTTGAGGTTGGTTCTTATGGGGTTACAAACCCCTTCAGCTCCTTCAGTCCTTTCTCTAACTCCTCCATTTGGGACGCCGTGCTCAGTTCAATGGTTGGCTTCCAGCATCCGCCTCTGTATTGGTCAGGCTCTGTCAGCCCTCTTTCTTAGGCTCCTACCTGGAACTACTGTGAACTGTGCCCCCGCGGTATTTGCTTTCCTTCTTGATACCTTCTGTGAATAAAGGGAAATATATTTGTATGTCTCATCTCCATTCTAGTCTCCTACAAGTCTGGTCACACAATGCTCTGAGACTCCCAAGAGACGCTGAGTGCGACCTACTTTTGTATTAACAGCACAGGGTCAAATATTGGCTTGCAGTTGACTCACTGGAAATTGACTGAGTAAGCAAACAACTGAACTTTCTGAATTTCTAAGTTGAAGAAAATTAATTGCAATCCTTTATCCCCATCAAACAGAGGTTTAGCTGGGGCCAGGTGAGAGCCTTGTTAATGTATCATACCTTAAGTCGATGGCAATATAATGCATAGCAGTGCACTAGGTAGAGAGGCAAGAAGACAAATCAAACCTCATCAGTGAAGAGTCAAATTCATGCTAAAAACCTCCAAAGACAATTGTTTCTAAATACAGTTTTTTCTTTTTTATATACTATAAAACCTTTAATCCTAAAATCTCTAAATAGGGATTTTTTAAAAGTGCTATATTTCTGCCACAATCAACTATCCATTGAACTGAAATGTTTATAGACATTTTCCCCTACAGAAATGAAAAATTAACGTTAGGCCATCTTGATAATAATATATGAAAGTATCAGTAGAAATGAAGATGTATTCACCTGAGGTAGTCACAGCTATAATCCCAGGACTCAATAAGTAGAGAAAGGAAGGTTTCCAGGTTAATCTGGAGTGCAGAGGAAATTTAAGGCTAGCCTGACTTACATAGAGAGAGCCTGTCACAGAAACAAGGGCTTCTGGTGTGCCACCACCTCAGTAGTTGAATGCTTGCTTAGCCTGAACAAGGTCCTTGGTTTGATCCTTCAGACCGCAAAAACAAACAAACAAACAAACAAAAAACCCAGAACTTTTCTAAAGTTCTTGCTATGCTGCTTCAATGATATAAAATTGGTTGTTTGTCAAAACTAATCATTGAGGTTAACTGATCCATTTTCCCGTTTGAGAAATAAAGAGACAAGACATTCAGAAATCCTACAAAAAAAAAAAAAAAAAAAAAAAAAAAAAGCTAACTACAGAAAAACAACAGCTAATGTTGTTGTTTTTTTAATTTTTTTTCCCGAGACAGGGTTTCTCTGTGTAGCTCTGGCTGTCCTGGAACTCACTCTGTACACCAGGCTGGCCTCGAACTCAGAGATTTACCTGCCTCTGCCTCCCAAGTGCTGGGATTAAAGGTGTGTGCCACCACCTCCCATTTAATTTGTTTTTTACTCTTTGAGAATTCTTTACATTTTGATCATATTCATTCCCCTCCCCCAACACCTACCACACCCTCCCTGCCTCCTGCCTCACCCAACTTCTTCTTCTTCTTCTTCTTCTTCTTCTTCTTCTTCTTCTTCTTCTTCTTCTTCTTCTTCTTTTCTTTTCAGTTTTTTTGAGACAGGGTTTCTCTGTAATAGCCCTGGCTGTCCTGGAACTCACTCTATAGACCAGGCTGGCCTAGAACTCAGAAATCTGCCTGACTCTGCCTCCCAGAGTGCTGGGATTACAGGCGTGTGCCACCACCGCCTGGCTCCTCACCCAACTTCTTATGCTGTCTCCCCTCACCCACACCATAAGTTCAAAGCCCAGCCCATGGAGTCCAGGTTGTGTTGGCTGGCTGCTCTCACGGTAAGGGCCGGCCCAGAGTGTGTGGTCGTCCCATTGAAGAAACTTCACTGTCATCTCCCAGCAGCTATGAACTGCCTCTAGCTCCTCGCTGGAAACGGGATGTCATCCTCCCCTCCTGGGTGCTGAGATTATGTCTGACTTGAGTTCGTGCAGGTCTTGTGCATGCTATCCCAGCCTCTGTGGTTCACATGTGCCTCTGCCCTGCCAGTCTGGAAAACACTCTTTCTTTGAAGCCGTCCTCTGCTTCTGATTCTTACAGTCCTCTGCCTCCTCTTCTAGGAGCCTCGAAATAAGGGATGTGATATAGACATATCACGTAGGATTAAGGGTCTCAAAGTCTCATTTTCTCTGAGTGTTGATAAACTGTGGGTTTCGGTGTTAACTGCCAT
Organism: Apodemus agrarius; assembly: GCA_964023405.1. Lineage (NCBI taxonomy): Eukaryota > Metazoa > Chordata > Mammalia > Rodentia > Muridae > Apodemus > Apodemus agrarius. Next base: position 20,217,256 of record OZ030013.1, read on the forward strand.
CTACGACAATAAGCAGCTCCTCTGTGGAGGAGGAGCATTGCACGGATCTAAAGTTCTGCTTACAACTCCTGGTTCAGATTCCAAGTCTCAGAGCATCATGGTGGGTGGGGCAGCTCCAGCTGAGAGTTCTAAATCATAGCACACTCGATAAAAACAAATAAAAAAAAAAGATGGAAAAACTATGATTTACAAGTTTGGAAAGCTATTTTCATGTGTGTGTTTGTGTGTTTGTGTGTGTGTGTGTGTGTGTGTGTGTGTGTCTGTCTGTCTGTCTGTCTGTCTGTCCAGTACATGCAGACTGGCAGACTGAGGCAGATCCACCTGGAGCTGGAGTAACATGGGATTGTGAGCTGTGGGATTCGTACAGGCTGGGAACTGTACACGGATCCTCTGCAGAGGCAGCTGTGCCCACTGGGTCACCTCTGTAGCTCAGTCGAAGCTATTTTAATGACCATTGGGAGCACTAGTCTCAGGACACACACCATGAAGAGAGGTGGAAATTTGGATCTGTTTGGTTTTGTTTCTCAAGTGGATTTAAACAATCCTGCTTTGGGACAATGTGTTCTGTAACAGATCAAGGCATCAAGTACAATATCAGAGGAGCAAGCCCATAAAGAATTAGGGTCCTTTTGAAGATGGTAAGCAAGACATCCATCATGCCCTCTGCGTTCCCAGATGAACATCCTATCTTCGCTGACACACTATTAACTTTCTGCGGAGGGGACTCTGAGACAAGAGACTTCGCCGTCAAAAGTTTCTGAGTTCTCAGCCCTTTAAACAGCCACAAGTATGAACAGCAAGCCCTCAGGTAGTTATGGTGGTGCACCTGAGGTATCAAAACCTGTTCCCAGAACCACCTTCCTGTGCAGATAATAACACTATGGAGAGTGACATGGTAGGCATGTGTGTGTGTGTGTGTGTGTGTGTGTGTGTGCGTGTGCGTGTGCGTGTGTGTGTGTGTGTGTGTGTGTGTATGTGTGTGTGTGTGTGTGGTGTGGTGTGTGCCAGTGCACTGGTGCATGCGTGTGTCCTGTCAGGAAGGGAAAAACACTTGTAAAAGTCTTCAAAACTGAAAAAGGATCCGTGAATAGGCCTTTGTGCAGCATATTTATGGGGTTTTTGGTTTGTTTTCTGATTCTGTTTCAACTTTTAAGGAGTACCGTTAATGTGATTAATTAGCAAGAATTTATTGACTTGAAAAATCTCGACAGCCAACTATATATGATTTTTTTAATGTATTTTTTCAGGTGAAACTATAAACTAGAGGGCTAATTAAGACCTGCTGTTTCCTGAAACCTAGTGTGCACTGGGTCAGGAAGAAGAGGCTCGGGCAGCTTTACCTGAAGGGCTCCATGTGATCGTTCGCGAAACCCCCAATGTTCTAGTCTGTTCCCTCAAATGCAGTCTCTACTTAAGACCCTCGGTGGAGGTAGACTTAAGTCTAAAGTAAACACGAAGGGCGACTGTGGAGCTGGCATCGGGAAAACTATGCCAGGGTGAGCCCCACGCGTTGCGGCTTCAGCCGGTATCTCTGAGCTGACGGAAACTCCACCACAGGCCAATTCGATTCCCACCTTTGGACATTTTCTTACTGCGCCCCTCCCTCTGCTTTGCTAAGGGTGGAGGGGGCGGGGCTGCTTGTAGGGGCTAGAATAACAGTGCAAAAGCCACGTAAACGGAGAATTCTTGAGGTGGCAGATGGCTCGAACGAGCTGATTTCTCACGAGCACCCAGTTTATCTGTTTTCATTAGGAGAAAAAGAAATCTGTTTTCCTTTCCTAATGTTACCTTCTCATTAAATAGTTCCAAAGTAGAGTTTAATTGCAAGAATGAAAGAAATGAAGAAAAATAAAATAAACCTGCCAAGATATTTTTAGGTTAGTGACATATTCATGTGGCTTATCACCAAATGTGACAATCCTGTGGTGGCAAATCTCCCAGTCAAAATAATAAGTGATTTCAAAAAATAACTCCTTTCAAAAAAACTTCCAGTGTTTCAAAGTAGAAAATATGAACTGCTTACAACTTAAATGAAGGAAAAAAAAAACACCACCCAAAAACCAAAAACAACAGCAACAAAACCCAAACTCTCGAGGCTAGATAATTTGAATTAATATCTCTGCTAATATTTTAAAACTACACAAAATAATTTTTAAAATTGTATTTTCTAAGAACTATACTCAAAGAGGAAACCACGGAGCACCCGCGTTGGATTCCCAGCACACACATGGTGGTTGACAACCATCTGTGACTCCAGTTCCAGGGAGCTGACACTACACACACACACACACACACACACACACACACACACACGGTGCCCACACATTCCTGCAGAGAAAAACACTCATACATGTAAAATAAGCAAGTCTGGTTGGTTTGTTTGTTTTTAAGAAAACTGGTTTGCCGTGTCTATCTTGACCAAGAAGCAAGGTGCCTGGTACAATACATACCAAGTCAAAAGGGACCACTCAAAGTCCTTTTACTGTCCCTGGGTATCACCCTGTAGCTTGCAACCTGATAGACCCAAAATTCTGAGCTCACAGGAAACATCGAACACAAAAGCTCCCTTTTCCGACTCATGGTACAGCCTTTCTGGAGGGAAAGTCTAGCCGCTGTGTAGTCTTTCTAGCGCTGTACAGATTTGGTAGCTTATTGCCTCGGAGAATCTTTCATCTTTTCCCACGGGTCTCCTCTTGCCTTCCCAATCATCCAGAGACAGACACACACGCGGTCATATCTTCTGACAAACATCATGGATGCCCTGCCTCCCCTTTGGGAGGTTCTCTTTTCTTCCAAGACCAGGCTGACCCTTTTCTCCCAAGCTCAAAGCCCCGGGCCACATAAGGGCAGAGCAAGCCACATCAGAGCTGCACCTGGCACCAAGGAAAATTATTTGCCCCAAGAGGCAAACACAGCCCGGGCAGTGTCCAGGGTATCAATCCCTCTCTTCTCTGTTATAAAAGGTCCCATTGTAGAGACACAAATCATTCGGAGATGGCATAGACAATGTCTAATCAGTTAATCGCCGCTGCGCAGCCACTGGGGACTGGCCCCAAACTAGATGCCGCCTGTAACCCATTCACCGGGGGAAAGCAGGACAGAACACAACTCGCACAGATTTATATTCATCTCTTCTTCTGGTTCAGGACACCCGGGCAAGCATGAATCCTCTGAACAAAAAGTAGACAAAGGCAGCCGTAGTAGAGATGAGAATACTTTTATCTCTGGCTCAGCAAGGTGGCAGATAAGTCCCAGGGCGTTACCCACGCTGCTTTAGGTTGGTTCCCTGCCTCTGTGATGAATCACCGCTTTATGGAGTTTACAGAATCTCTCCGAGACCCCCCCCCTTCGTTGTTTGTGAAACAAAAATGACCAGGACCTACATCACAAGCTCTGTGAAGCACCGCAGTGTGTGGAAGCGGGATGCTTTAGGGGCCGTGCTGGTGACACGCCGCGGTATTTGCTTTTCCATGTCTAGAATTAGAAACTCTCGTTGCAAGTCCCTTACGGACGACATCCTGTTTACCCCTCGCGCAAATCCCACTCACGTACACTTTAATTCATGGACAGCGTTTCAGGTCTTTGGGTTTGCTCTCTGAAACATAATTGAGAAAATCCTCTTGGTTTTTGAGTCTACCTCTCTTCCCCCCTACAAGCGTTACAAAAAAATACCTGAAGCTGTGAAAGGGTTAATTTTATTCCCGTGTTCCAGATGTGTTCAGCACCTCGACTTTGGTAATATATTAAGAACAGTAAGTCTTTCTAATGAAGGTGAAAGGTGTGCATTGTGCTTAACTGGACCACTTTCCCCTGAAGAAACGCTGCTTCTGGGACTGCATCCCGCCATGTTCTGCGGGGTGAGATAGGGCTGTACTCGGGTTTACCCCTTTCCGGCACCTTTTCAAGCAACTGAAATTGGTATCCAAGCAGTTAAAACTACATCAGCAGTAATAGCTATGAGCTCATCTTGTATAAAGACATTTTTAGTTGAACACCACAATCTTGGGTGTGTGTGTGGGGGGGGCAGTTAGTGTGCTTAACCAGGCTGGCTTGGAATAGCTCACAATATGACGCATACCACAGGAAACCGAGTGGTATGAGGCACCTACAAAATATTTTTCAAACAAGTCATTGACGCCGTAAGCCCCATGCCTCAGCTTTAGGAAGTCACTTATTAAGAATCAACACCAGCCGTGCCAAGCTAAGCTTCTGCTCTTGGTGATTTTCCAATTGAATATTCAGGGCCCTGTCTCAGGCTTGTTTTCGGGGGAGTACATGCCTGGAATGCTAGCAAGCTATTTGCTGGAAAAAAATGCCCACAACAGACCCAATGTTGATCACATTAATGCGTTTGAGTGGGTATAGAGTACAAATGATTGAAAACGCTTCCAGATCCCCGTTACCGGGGACAAAGCGGCCTCTGTTCTCCGATCCGATGGTCATTTTTTTTTTTTCCAGCGGAGGATGTGGTGCAGGAAGAGAGGAAGAGTGCCAATCTCTGTCTAATGGTTCCAAATAGGGCCTGGGCCTAGCTCTTTGGATGCGAGGACGAGTGGGAAATGAAACGCAGATGGGTCAGATGGGTAAGGAGAGGGGGATTACAGGTCAGGCCGAAGAGTTGGAATAAATTAAGTGCTTCTGAGGTACAGAATGGTACATTGTTTAAGTGAACGGACAGGGGAAAAAACATTCCGGCATTGTTTGGACCAGTGAGGGAGCGCAACCTTCCCCCTCCCAGACCCACAGAGGCTGCCGAGCTCCCTCCTCAGGATGCCTGTGAACAACCCTCCCCCCCACCCCCAAGCGTAGCCAATAGATGTCTAGAGGATTCTTCCCCGCCCTAAAGAAGCAATTTTGCCTTATTACCCACGAGACGTAATTTATTGGGAGAAATGTTTGGGTTCGTGTCAGATCATAGAGAGTCAGATTTGGGGGTTCCCTGGAGATCGCTGAGGAGAGGTGAGTAACCACAAATTAATACAGCAGGGAAATAAAGCAACAGAAGAAATGCTTGAAATATTGAACCAATTTCCCCCATTTTAGCATTTTAAAACTTTGCTCATAAATCCGAGATCAACTTAAGGAAACTAAGCAGACCTTACCAGGCATGAAATCAATACTGACAACGAAATGGTGGATCTGAAAGATTGTTTTTTTTTTCCCTTAGTTTTAGGGCTCTTCATACTATAGGTAAAGACACAGAAATAGCTTTTTAGACATCTAGAAAGGTCTGAAAACAGACTGAAAGAAACCCGTGAGACCAGGGTTGGGGGGGGGGCACTGACACTAGCCTGAGTTTCATCCCAGTACCCACAGTAGGAGAGAACTGAAGTCTCTGAGGTATCCTCTATTCTCCACAAGTGGGCCGAGGCCAGGACGTGTGCGCACTCTCTCACACACAAATAAATAAATAAACACTGAAGAAACACAAGCCAGACAGGTAACTTTAACTGTGAAACACCGAGGACGATAATGGATATGTCCGGTTCTGTGAGAGAAAATTCATAAAATTACAATACACACACACATACACACACACACACACACACACACACACACACACGTATACATGTGCCTGGCTCTTTAATACTACGTAATTGTAGGACAAATTGAATGTGTCTTTTTGATGACATAAAGCCAATAAAATGTTAAGGGCAGGAAGTATCACATACGGAAAGAAATCTAAAGTGCACTTGCCGACAAAATAGGAAACTTTCAACCTGTAATCGATGCTTTATTTGTTTGTTTATTTTTAGCATGACAGAAAGTATTTTCAGAAGCTTATTTTCACACCTGCTGTGTCTCCATTTTGTGGGCTTGACCTTTACCAGAATATATCTCGCGGGCAAGGCTGGAGACAATTGTTGTGTGCGCCCTAAGGGTGCTCAGACTTCAGGTACTAAGAACTTCTTGGCCCACGCATGTCATTGCATTCAAACCCCAGAGACCACAGGAAGACCATCGCAAGCAAAGAGCAAAGAATTCACAATGCGGTGTCTCTTTAGGAGTCTAGTGATTTTCACTGTTATTATTGATTTATGGTCTTTCAGCAAGTCATGGGATTGCATGTGTATATCACTGTTTTTTCTACTACTTACTTTTGGTCAACTCAAACCTGAGCTTATCCAGCTGGGCAGTGGTGGCACAGGTCTTTAATTCCAGCACTCTAGAGGCAGAGGCACGCAGATCTCTGAGTTCAAGCCAGCTAGGTCTGCAGAGCAAGCTTCAAGGCAGCTAGAGCTATACAGAGAAACCATGTCTCAAAAGAAAAAAAAAAAGCAATCAAAAATAAATAAACAGAACAAAACTGAGCCTGTTCCATAAACATCTAAATAGCTTACTTGTTCCCCCGTCTTCTCCCCTTGAATATTCTTTTGTGCTCTGCTCTGGGAAAGGAATCTGAAGAAGAAACAACCAACTTATAAAGTGAGTGTGAAAACTGACCATGATACAAACATCAGAATTAAGTGATGGAGAGGAAAAAGGAACCAGCTCCAGACACATTTCTCCCTTATGCTGAGCAAAACCATTAAACCGCTGCTCATGGAAAGAAGGGCATAAACCCATCAGAAACTAATATCCGCTTGCGAATATTGCTGTTTCCTTTCCCATAAACGAGATGATGTTTTTCAGTCTCCTTTTCTCTTTTGCATTAAAAAAAAAAAGTAGACAACGGAAAATGTTGGTAGAAGACTCTAAAAGGCTAAGTTGCTTTAATAAGAATTAAATGAGTATGCATTCTAACACGAATTAGAGATAATTCTTTTCACACACATACAAAAAAAATACAAATAGCAGGACAGGGCTCCCATGAAACAGCCGTCTTCCCTTGCAGTGGGACATTTTTAAAAAAAAGTTTCAGTGAAGTGTAATAACCACAGAACTCTCCAGCCATCCTGCTGGATAGAGACCTGGAGGGACCCAAGGGAGGTCGCTAACAGAGAGCCGGATGTAGTTAATCAAGCCTCTCAGATGAAGCCATAGCATAATGCAGAATACCTAAGCTCCCACAGTCAATACCCATAAGCTGGAAAAAGTGGATGAGAAGAGTGAGATTGTTGACCCATCAGGCGGCAACCCTTTTGTGCAGCCGAGCCTGACTATGCAACCGGCCCCATAAGGACCCTCTCAAATCCCTTCGGTGTGTCAGGTTGAAGAAAACACTAGCAAATATACCTACCTAGCATAGCCTCAGGAAAAGAACAGCCATTGTGTCTGGACTGAGTTCATCTAGAGCATTCTGTTTATAAATAAATGTGTGCACGGGTCCGGCTGAAAGTCATTTCTTTTTATCCTAATATGCTGCTGTTGCTGTGTCTTCTAACTATGAACAGAGGTCAGATATACAGACACGAGGGCCAGCTGCGGCCGCCTCCTCGAAGTGAGCCAATCACCCCCAAGGTATTATTTCATTTCTTTTCTGTCTAAAAACAAAACAAAACAAAACCCATGCAATGTAAAGGACTTGGGGCCACAATGAAGGAGTTTACTTTTCCACCAATGACTTTAGAAATGATGTATTGACTGGTTATCTGCAAACGCATTCTTTGTGCCAGTTTTGACTTCTGGGGAAGGATTTCTGCTCCACCAGCAAGCTCCCCTTTGACTCGCTTATAAACAAAACCAGGGAAAATTTCTCTTCTGACCATGAACAAGGCAGGGGTGGCTGCACTATGAAGAGGGCTGACCACAGACGACCGAGACAGGGCTAGAAGAAGGAGTCATTGCTGTTCTCCAAAGGAAGTGACTGACATCACTTTCTTATTGGAGGTCTCATTGGTGACATATATAGGGAAAACACATAACCCAGAAAATAAAATCAAGTTTGTATGAGGTTTAGGGCAGAGGGTAATGTATCTTTGGGATGTATTCACTGTATACGATGTTGGGCTTCATGGAGATAATTTTTCATATATATATATATATATATATATATATGTGTGTGTGTGTGTGTGTGTGTGTGTGTATGTATGTATATGAAATGTATATGTATATGTGTATGTATATGATATTTTGTGATTATATATACTACATACCCTCCTCCTCCCATATGTCATCTTCTTCCTCTCCATTTTCTTTCTTTCTTCTCCTTCTTCTTCTTCTTCTTCTTCTTCTTCTTCTTCTTCTTCTTCTTCTTCTTTCTTTCTTTCTTTCTTTCTTTTTCTTCTTCCTCCTCCTCCTTCTCCTCCTCCTTCTTCTTCTTTTGTCATACAGAGAGTGATAGTTTTATGTTTCCATTTTAAATCTCAGATCCACAAATGAGAGACAACATGCAATATTTGTTCGTCTTGCAGACTTTAACTTGACTTACAGTTGAATCTATTTTCCAGAAAGCTGCATACTTCCAGCATTGCCTTCACGCAGCTGATAAAACTCAACTGTATTCCTACACCACATTATGTTGTTCCATCTCCTGTCGGCTGGCACCTAAGCTTCCATCTCCATCAACATGGCGTGCAAGCACTTCGGTGCTGTGTTGATTTAGAGTCAGTTGAGTCTATACCTAGAAATGGTCCAGCTCGGTCATATGTTAGCTCTGATTTTCATTTATTTGAGGAACCCCCATGCTAATTTCCACAGTGACGGAGCTACATTATACACCATGGTCAGGATGGAAGGGCCCCCTTCTTCCTGCATGATTTCCAGCATTTGTGTCTGTTTGTTCTCCTTGTGTTGGGCAATCTGGCTGGGGTAAGACGGTATCTCAGTGTAGTTTCGATCTGCATTTCCCTGATGACTAATGGTGTCCGCCATTTTTTTTTCCACCTTTATTGGCCATTTGTACTTCACTTTTTGAGACGTGTCTGCTCGTTTTATTAACTCATTTGTTGTTTGTTTTTCTGGTCGTTTGGGAGCTCATTGTACATTCTGGACCCTCAGCCTCTGTCCCGTGCTTTTTCTTCAGTTGTAGGAGCTCCCTCTTTACTCAACCATCTCTGCCCTATGCAAAGGCTTTTTAATGTCCTGCAACCCCATGCTTCTGTTCTTGGTATTATTCCCTGGGCTGAAGAGTAAGCTTAAAATGAGAGATTTCTTCAACCCTGTCAGCCCGGCCAGTTACAGGCCCCACAGAGCCATTCGCCACCACAGAGACACTTTACAGTGCTGGGGTGTTTGCTGTATGCTCCATTAAAGTTCTGCTCTGGTGGGAAAGGCCAGATTTCCAAATGGTGGCTTTATTGATTCAATAAAATTTAAGAAATTCTGCTTATGGAAAAACTCATTAACCAAAACTAATAAATAAGAGTTTACCCTGCAGTCTGGTTCCTCTTTATTTGACAGAATTAAAAATCACCCTGGAACGAGTCAGTTCATTTCTCACTTGTTAATTGCGCTCGCCGGTCTCCTGTAACTCCCTTCTGTCCTGAGCTTGTGAACTCCTCGTTCTTTCGGGCCACACTTGCATTCTCTCACTTCACAAAGTGTCTATTTATGAAGAAGCTAAACAGAAGTAAAGAGCACGGAGGAGAAGGAAACAAGACCCTTTCACTTTAGCTGATGCTATGGCTGAAGGTCCAGCCCAGCCTTTGGGGTTGGATGTCATCTCACACCATGCAGTCAGTGGGAAGACCGTAGCCTCAAGTGCAGTGCCTGGGCAGATGGTAATCTCATCATTGAGTGCGTGTTGTCACAGCAGATTCCCACCTCTGTTCAGCACTTAGAGAAAGACTGCGAAGAGCCAAACTTTGCGCGTATGGAACAAAACTTCTGATGAGCTTTACATACAGTACAAACGCTTTTCCCTTTGGAAGGCTGTTAGTGTATGAATGCTTCTCACTTCTTGATTCCTGGTGTAAAACTTAGGATGTCAGTTGCCGAAGTAGAGAGGCGAGCATGGGTCAGCAGAAGGCAGGAAATGTTGTTCAAAGGTTATGTAGCTGCAGGTAGATAGGAGGTCTGTCATATAATAACTAAGTTACTATAGTTTATAATAATATATTATAGTCGTTAAAATTTCAAGAAGAGGGCTTTCACCACACACACAAAAAAACTGTGCAAAGTAAGACATTGGTGAATAATCTAGGTTCTACAATAACTATTTTTTCAAAATGTCACGTTAAATACAATTACTATTTGTGTTAAACTTTTTTTTTTTACATAGAACTACAAAATAGGACTGGAGAGAAGGCTCAGCAGTTAAGAGTACTCGCTGCTCTTACAACAGATCAAGGTTCAGTTCTCAGTACCCACATGGTGGCTTATGACCATCTGTAACTTCAGTTCAAGGGAATCAAATGTTTTCTTCTTATCCCTTTAACATCAGGTGTGCATGTAGTACACACTACATATATAAAGGCAAAAGCACTCATGCATGCAAATAAACAAACAAACAAATCCTTTAAAAACAAATGAATAATAAAAACTACAGTAGAGGCTGGAGATAATGACACAGTTGGTAACTTGGGTTCTGAAGGGGGCGGTTCTGATATTAAAGTCCTGTTCCCCAATTGGTTCTTGATTTGGCAGTAAAGAAGGCCAGGGGCTAATTGCTGGGCAGAAGGTACAGGGAGGCCTTCTGGGTTCCAGGAGAAAGAGGCAGATGCAGGGAAGGAGAGAGGGGCTTTCTGCCATGCTTGGGAGGAAGAACATGACAACCGTGTGGAGGAGGCTGGGGCCTGGGGCCTCCACCATGGCAGTGACCAAGGATGTATGGCAGGGTCTAGGTAGGACTAGCCAAGAAAGTTTAGGACAAGGGGAGAGATGGAGATAATAAATAGGCAAGAGCATGCTCTTCCAGGATGGAGATAGTCACACACACACACACACACACACACACACTGTGTGTGTGTGTGTGTGTGTGTGTGTGTGTGTGTGTGTGTTTTATCCATGGATTCGAGGGTCTCAGGTGGGAACTGATTAGTACGGTCACCTCCTGGAGCAAAGGTAGGTAGAACAAAAGGAAATGCTGTGTCACATAAAACTATACCCAACAAGGTTCAATCCCCTGCACCACAAAAACTAACAAACAAACAAAACAAAACAAAAAAACCTAGGTATAGCAATGTGCTTTGATAATCCCTGCTCTGGCAGAGACAGGGGGATCCTTGAGACTGAACAGAGAAGCTTCATGTTCAGTGGGAGACCGTGTCATAACAAAATGGTCAGAGTCCAGGAGTCATCTTATACTCACCTCCACACACGTGCACATATTCATGAGCAGGGAACACACATGATAAACAGATAAACGAAACTTAAAATAGCTGTGAATTACTATGGATGCATTATGATGCTTAGAGTGTAATACAAAGTCTGAAGGACAAGACAGGGTTTCTCTGATAATTTTGTCACTTTTCAATCACTTGAGAGATACCACAGCTCTGTCTTCTTCATCTATGTAATGAGGGACACAGTCATACAATGCTCTCTGTATTAATCACTACGCAATACAGAAGAGGCAACCCGCTGACTTACAATTAATGGAAATTAATAGCCTGTGTGGTTTTAAAAGGTCTGGAACATCGCATGACTTTATTTCTCACCACTTTATGACATTTTCTTCTATCTATCTATCTATCTATCTATCTATCTATCTATCTATCTACCTATCTATCATCTATCTATTTTTCTGTCTATCATCTATCTATTGATGTCTCTTTTTGATATATTGATGTTCTTTTGATAAATCCATTGAAAGAATAACTAAGGAAAGAGGATTTTTATTGGGAAAGCAGAAATATCCAAAGTACATTAAACTGTATTTTTAAAAAAAGTAACTGAGAAGGAAACTTTAAGGGGGGGGGAGGAGACAGCCTTGACTAAGTAGCCTGCTTTCTAAAGTAGTTGTACCAAGTTGGGCTTCATTCAGCAATAGTCTGCATTGTTCTGAATTCTTGCCAATGAGGATTTGAAGTAATTCGTAGCTTTAGACATAGAAAATCCAAAAAAAAAAAAAAAAAAAAAAAAAAAGCTAAGATAAGGGTGTTTGCATTTGTTTTAAACTGTCAAATCCAGGTCAAAGGGAAATTGTTGAGATGGTCTAGCCTCATCTCACTCTTCTGTCCTTGAATTCACTAGTGCTTCATCTTAGCTTTGATCGGAATTTGGTAACTTCCAGATCTGTACCTCTGCCTGTGACTTCTTCCCGTTCTTGTTTCTCAGCTGTGCATCTGCCATCACCTTTCTATGTTCAGTGTGTGCATCCTAAACTTAACTTCCTCATTTCCCTCTGCCGAGACCACCTAGAATTAACAAAAAATGAAGCCAATGACGGTGAATGGCTCTCTCCACATGAACGCACATCAGCTCACACACTCCCACTGAATATGTGAAGAATCAAATTCATTATGTTTATACAATATATTCATCTCCTTTCTCCCTAATGAAAAATTTTGCTCTTCAAACAATTTTCTCTAATTTTCAAGCCAACCAATTTTAGGGTTCTGTATTTGTGTAATTTCCCTTCTGGTGGCAAATACTCACTTTATATTTATTATAATGATATAACCCTGAGTTTCCAATTAACTTTATATTACCAGTCACCTAAGAATATTAGAAATTTTCTGAAAATGCAATTATAAGTGCTGTATAGTAATACCTTGTATACATAAACCATAAATAGCCTTTTCCTTTGCCCTATTTTTAGTCCACTTATATTATTTCCAGAAAGTTGAAGTTGTTTGATTCTAATACTAATTTCTTTTTCCAATATCTTTTTGCAGATTATTATTGTTGGTACCTAGGAAATTTGATAAATTTATATATTTATCTGTGTTGTTACACAGCTACAATTTTCTAAACATTAGAATTAGCTTCTATCAAGTGTAGTCATATATGTTACCTGCAAATAATGCATAATATAAATAATCTCTAATAACAGAAATGTTACTTCTCTGTGTTGGCTTTGCTGCCCACAGAGTGAAGCAGTATTTATGCAGCATTTCTTTAAGAATATTAAGTGAGGGCTGCTGACCTGGCTCTGTGGGTAAAGGTGTTTGCTTTCACCCTGATGACTTGAGTTATTGGTTTTCAGCTCCCACATAGGAGAAGGAGAAAAATCAACTCCCACAAACTGTACTCTGACCCCCACTCAGGCGCACCCCAACACCCCACACATAAAAATAGACAATATAACTTTAGTCTTTAAAAAACAATATGTTAACTGAGAACTATGTACTCCAGACTTTGTCATAATTACTCAATACGTCCGGCTTCCCTCATTATTTCACCCTTTCCTATATTGTTTTTAAAGAAATGTTTTCAGCACTTGTATGTATCTGGTGGACTGTTAGCGTAAGGTGGTTGTAGCTACTGTACTACAGCAAGAATCACTTTTGTTAAGTGAAGTAAAGTTATAGTTTGATGTTCCTTGAAAAGCTGAGTGGCCCAGAGAGGACTTCAATATCTTCCCTTCGGTTTCTCATAATTTCGTGCTTTGGTTTTGGTTTCTATGACCATGGTTCATATGTTAAAACTACGGAACTCACACTGGCACCTGGCATTAGCTGAGCCCCAGGCTCCCCAATCCTCCCAGCACCCTTGCCCTCACCCAGCATACAGTACTAAAATGACTCACGGCTTCTCATAACTTCGTGTCTTCTTTCTGATGACCTTGATGACCCTCAGGACAGTAGGCAAGCATTTGACTTTGACCTTTCAGATGACTTCTGAGTCTCTTTGACACATCCCATTGCTTGAAGTTAATCTGTTTGCTCTGCTCCTTTAGAGGAGTTCTGCTTCCTTGTCGGCACTGGGGATGCTCAGACTCAGCTGATACTTTCCTCCTTCAGTCCAGAAACATTCATTTCTCCAGACAGCCTTGGTTGCTCTTGTTGGAAAAGATATCTGGAGTCCAAGATTTGGGAATTGAGTGTTAGTTGTATTACTTTTTTATGTACTATATTTTTGTGGAGTTTTATTTTTTAAAAAAAATGAAGAAATATACATTCACCAGAAATTTGCCTTCTTAGGTATTTTGGTACATAGTTCAAGGACCCCAGGCACGTTCATGTTGTTATACAGCCAACATCACCACCTGTCTCCAGAACCTTTTCATCAGACAAACATAAATCTCTGTCTTTAAAACAGAACTAATCGTTTTCCTCCACCCCACCTCAGCCAAATGCTCTCTACTTTCAATCATTACATTTGGTTATCTAGATGGTCTAGGATGCTCCCCCTGAATACAGTTATATAGCATTTCTCCTTTGTGATTGGTTTATTTTACATGGACTAATATTCTCAAGTTTCACCATGTTGTAGTACACTAGAGTTCATTTCCCTCTTAAAGCTAAATAATAGTCCATTGTATACATATGTACATTTTATGCATCTATTAATTCTCCAGACACTGAGGTTGTTCCTAGCCCTTTGCAGTTATGAATGCTGTGATGAACATGGGCGATGAAATACCTTTGAAAGTCTGTGTTTTATATTCCCTGCAATATACACTACAAGTAGACTTGCTGAGTTACATGTGATTGCTAGGTTTAATATCTGGAGGAAAGTCCACCATCTTTTGCCTTATGGCCCCACCATTTTATACTCCCATGAACATTGCCCAAGGGCTGCCCTTTCTCCATACCCCCACTAACGTATATGTTTTTATGGTTTTGCTTTTGTGTTTTTAGAGAAGCTATCCTAATGAATATGAGTTCATATTTGATGTCTATTTCCCTAATGGTCAGTGATACTACAACTAATTTTCTTACATATAAGGTAGTTGAGGTTCTGGTTCTTTGACCTCATTTTAATGGTGTTGTTTGATTTTCTTTATTTTGGTTGTTTTCTGCCTGCAGGAGTTCTTTATGTTGGTTGGTATTCACTCACTATTAGTTATCTGATTTATAAATATTTTGTCCCATCTTCTGTGCTGCCTTTCACACTTTTGAGAGTCCTTTAGTGAAAAGGTTTTTAAAGTTGATGTTTTGACACTTATCTTTATTTTTTAGACTTTGTTTTCAGGTTTTTCTTTCCTCAAGAAATCATCCCCAGATCATGTGATGTGAAATTTGTTTTACTTTTAATGAATGCCTTCAGAGTTCATGAGACACACAAAAAAAAAACAGAAGTGGGTTTGTTTGACTAGAAAGTCAAAGGCAGGGTCTGCGGCTTAGAACTACAGTATGAGAGGGCCCTTGATATTAGTAAGGATTTTAAAGTTGATCGAATATGCATAGAAAAAAATCATAGGTGGCTTTTACGTGGGGATGCAATGATTAAAATCACTGACTCGGGGAGATATATCTAAAAGTTGTATGGCAAATTAGTTAACAGCAAGAGAAGAACAGAGATGAAATTGTCAGTTATTGTGGCAACTGCAGAAATCCAGATAACCCTAAGTGCCCATGAGAAGCTGATTATGTAAATACTTGATGAGACTATCTCACAGAGCCATGGCAGATTACAATGAAATTACAATAAAAATTAACTGAAATGGCCACAGATGTCATGCAGGTTAAAAAAAAAAAAAAAAAAAAAAAAGCTTCTCAGCATTTTTTAAGGCACCAGTGCATTCATTAAATTACTCATGAATTGCTTTTAACCATATATATAATCGGAAAATGGTTATATCAAATTAATGGAACTGTTTTCATTTTAATTTATTCTAGAAAATATTATTCATATATTTGCCAAGTCCTTGCTTGCTTCCAGAAAGTTGATCTGACTGGGATAGTAAGGAAGGGAAAAGACAAACACAGACAGACTCACGGACACACAGAAACCTGGAGATGGGTGGACTGGGTCCTCAGATGGAAACCCTCCATCACCCCAGAAGCTCAGCATCCTTCTTATATAGTTGAACAGAGAGGCAGGGTTATTAAATATAGACAAGGAGGAGGACTTATGGCCTACAGCTGGACCAAAGAGTCAGGTTTAGGTTAATCTTAGTAGGAGCAGTCTCTGTAGGGGAGCAGTCTTCGGGGAGGGGATGGAGGGGGAAAGCTGCAGTGGACATTTTCTGTACATACTGTGAACATCGGCATCGAGACCAGGAGGGAAGTCTTTGCCCGTTTCCTGAGCCTAGCTCGGGGATTGCTTCGCCATTCTCCCACGGGTCAAAGGCTTTGCTCGGCATGGCCAAGCCCATGTGACACGCACACTTTCTTTCAGGACCTAACGCACTCACAGGTCCCTTCCCTCCTCACAAATACTTATTCCCTCATACAGTTGTCTCTAGAGTGAGCTGGGTTGGAGACCACAGACGTTTGCAGTTTATTAAATGCATGTCAAGCTACTTGCAGGGGAGATCCCGTCTAAGCAATCATTAGTGGTAATTAACTCAACTGTTTGAATAATTGCTGAAAAGAATAACTGACAGCGGAGTGGAGCGGGTTGAGGAGAGGGGGCAACTTTTTGATACCGTATCCCTTTCTTTGATAAACTCCTGAGGCTTTTTAAATTAGTTGACTTCGCAACCTCATTCCCACTAGAAAAACCTTCAGTCTAATGAGTCTAAAGCGATCCAAATGGAAGTATTGGTTCCCACAGATTTCTATAGGCTTTGATGATAAAACCTTCTGCCTGGCCTATTTCCTTTTGATCTAGTTGAAAAAAAAAAAAAAAAAAGGATGCTGGCAGAGGCTCGGACCAAACTCCCTCAGTGCCCAGCTGCTGGCACAGCTGGGGCTTGTTAAGTCCGGAGAACAAGTAAAAGTTCCAGCATACTTCCTGTTTTATCACATTCTTAAGTTAACATTGTATTACTAAGAAAAGCGATATCTACACAGATGTAGAAATATGGCGTGTTGTGAAGGCCAAACAGATTGTAAACATGATGGTTCAGCTCCAGGGGGCGAGGAATGATTAAGATATAAACGGTTCATCAATAGAACCTTTCTTACAGTCTAGCAATCAGAAACGAAGATCAGCTTTTCGATAGTTTACTTGTCTAAGATGGATGGGCAGAGAGTTTTAAAGTCCCTGGAGATACGTGCGAGTGCTTTCTGGTTTCAAGCACCCAGATGGGTTTGCATCCTAGATCTGACCTGCGGTTTAAGGAGTGCTGCACCCGGCCTCCAGCTGATAGCAGGATCTTAACTCTAACTCGCGCTGGTTTCCATTAAGGAAATAAGAAGCAACTCACTTTTTACAAGGTGTTAACTAAGCTTGGCTGAGCAGCCCAACTGAAAAATCAAACATGCCCAAACACTTCATGTTTATAAAAACAAACTCCATTAACGGGCCTGGCCTCCCTTTTCATAAAACTGCAGATGATTTTCTGCACATCGCAGCGGGCTCTGATCTTCCTGCAAAGCGCACGTTCTGCGTTGTGCAGGGTAAAGTTCAGAGGATCGATGGACAATTGTTGGATTGAGTTAGAATTTATTTTCTATCAAAATGACAACGGAGGATTTTGCAATGATAACAGCTCTTTGTTGGCATAAACTAGAGTGTTTATATAAGCAGTAGGAACTCGTATGCCCTAGGAAGAGAAAGTTGAACATTTTGTTTAAGCCATACGGCCCATCCTTCCGAAGTCAGACTCTAAAGGGGAAAGATGAACCCTTAACAACTAGATAGTGTGAGTCAGACTTAATTCCAAGAATTCTTCCCAGGACAAAGTATATTTCCCCAAACCCGCATGTAACCTGATTTGTGAAATCATTCTGGCACATCAAATTCAAAGAGTTTCCTACAATATTTTTCAGAATAATGTCTATTTCCTCTATATGTTTAAAGAGCATTTTCAATAATAGAGACAGTATATGCAACCGCCACGTCTGTATTCCTTCACTAAACCGAAATGCACAGTCACAGAGCCATTCGTCTATTCCTGATCACACTGCCTGTGCTTTCTCCCCGGAAGTTACCATTTAGCCCTTTTCATACGGCCTTCCACCCATGCTGGCGGCTCACCAACTTACGGCCCCTCAACAGGGAGGCACCGAAATAGACCCTTAGTGAATATTAGTTTCGCTTCGTAGTTTTGCAAATCACCTGCTTGAGTAGGGTTAGGGTGATTTCACACAGTCCCCAGAAGTCCCTGGTTTTCTTAGGCCTCCTGCAGAGATAGCTCTCCCAAGGTTATTAACCTGTTGGCTAGGGAGATTCTGCAGAGGTCTTAGAGCCCATCCTTCTGCGCAGTGATCTCACCTCCTGCCTGGCACAGGCAAGGTTCTGGAACTTGCCCCGCTCAGCCAAGGACAGTCTTTGTGCTGTTTTTATGCTGTGCTTGCATCTTACAGAAGAGAAAAAAAAAATGTAGTTGGCAATACTCACCAGCAAGCCTTGTGGATATTTCCTGAGAGCCACAGTCTGTTCCAAAGAGGAGTGCACACACCCATGATAGGGGGAAGAAAGCCACTGGCTTACGAACAAAGGGTACTTTAACTGCTGCCCAAAGTTCTTCTTCTCTAAAGTAAAGACAAAAAAGTAAACTATGAAAACAACTCATAGGAGTTGTCTGTATAATTAAGGAATAAATATACATATACTAAGAATATATGCTTGAGAACTTTTTAACCAACAAGAGTACTCAATTAAGAATACTGAGATCACAGCTTCAAACATATTTACTGTGTGTGTGATCCGAGGAAGAGGTTTTGTGTTTTGTGACCTTAACCACATTCACTTCTTATCTATCTAGTGATATATACCAGGTTAAGATACATTATTTTCCTTTGTTCTCATTGAAGTAGTGCGGGCCCTAGAACATGGAGTTTGACTAAGTTAAACACCCATGATGTGACACTCCCGTGCCGAGTGTGTTCTGAAAAAAACGCTCTGAAGGAACACGGTACAAGGGTGACGAACGGTACACTTTAGTTCCCCAAGGAGAGTTTTGTTTTGTACCTTGTGACTACCCGGGGCGAGTCCAGCCTGCTGAGCCATGCTTCTAATTGCAACATTAGGGAAGCAGAGGCAGGCCGATGTCCGAGAGTTCAAAGCCAGACTGGTCCGCATAGTAAGTCGGAGGACAGATGTACATAGGGAGAGACTCTGTCTCAAAGAAACAAAACAAAACAAACAAAAAAACAAACAAAAAACCCAAACAAATAAGCAAACAAACAAAGAACCAGGGGTTGAAATATCTTTAAGAACTTTTCAGGTAAGGAGAGGTAAACTAGAATTGCAATCTGTGAAGCAAGTATGAAGTACCTATTATGCGAAGCTCTATATGTATATGAGTAAATATATACATATGAGAGTAAATATTTATTTTATTTACCTATTTTATTGATTTGCTTATCATTTTATACATATATATTTATATGGGTATTTAGCTATTCTTTTTCAAGTTAGAAATATTAAGGATTATGTGAGGATCAAAGGCTTCTGCTGACTCTTGTCTTGGGAATTTACAAACTAAAAGAAAAAAATAGAAATAAAATGAGAGAGTGTTTGAGCAAGGTGTGAGGGAAGCCTTGCCCTGTGTCTCTTGCACATCACCCCCTCCAGCTCCTCCTCCACCCCTCCAGCTCCTCCTCCACCCCCCCACCCCCTCCTCCACCCCCTCCAGCTCCTCCTCCACCCCCTCCAGCTCCTCCTCCACCCCTCCACCCCCTCCTCCACCCCCTCCAGCTCCTCCTCCACCCCCTCCAGCTCCTCCTCCACCCCCTCCAGCTCCTCCTCCACCCCCTCCAGCTCCTCCTCCAGATCTTTTTTGGTGATGTCGCTGACCCCAAGTCAGGCTTTCTTATCCCTCAATTAGCCACATAATGCAGCCACCAAACACTTGCATACTCTTGACTTAGACCTGCCATGCCAACCCCTTCTTATATTTTATCTGACCAACCTGACTCAACGGACAACAGAGTACACTGGATTTAAGTTGACTAGCCCTGGCTCGCCTCAAGTTCCTTAGATGTGGACATATAATACCTTAACTTTCTGGAAAGGAGGTGCCCAGAGAAAGTTCCGGAAAGGGAGGCTAGAAGCTGGACTTAAGACACCAGTGCAAACTAGAAGTGACTGAGTTAAACAAATGTGACTTTTGGAGGAGGTGTCAGTCGCTGCCCACAGACAGCTAACACTGGCGTGGAAAACCCCGTGGGTCCTTCCACTGTTGAACAACCCGTCATCCAAAAGATTCTCAAATGAACTGAAGTATAACACATCATGTATTATATCTTAGACCGAGAGTCTCTTCAAGGCCACAAAAACATCTTTGGGATTTATTAAGTTCATTCTCTTCTGCTACAGCACCAGTCTTCCTATAAGGCAGAAAGACTTATTTATTGGCTACCAGATGCCATGGTGGTAGTGTTATGAAAGATGCAAAGATGTAGCCACAAAGCAATAAGTACCACTCGCCCCCCCCAAGATGAGGATTATGTTATCTCCCCCTTACAAATACATGGGAATGGGAGCATTTGCTACCTTGAAAATAAATTCTGCCCATTGCTTTCAGCCGCACGTCACGGAGCACTGATAAATATGTGGTGTCGGTCTACGATGGCTATGGTTTCTTTCTCACATCATCAGTCATGGGCTTATCTACGTTACCCAGTCACCATCTCAAGTGCTGTGGGGGGGGGGACTCTATGATGGGTAATGATTTAGGGAGAAGCGAGAAGAGATGCCGAGTCTGTAGAGACTCGGGAGTGCGTTTAGCGGAGATGAGGGGGGCGACGCTAGAAATGAGACCGATAAGGCCCCCAGCTGTCGGCTAAAGTCCTTTTCTGGGAAACAGCTGGAAACGTCCTCTCCAAAGATCGCATCTGGCTTGATTTGCCAGCGCTCAAATCCCATTGATCTGGCTCTGCTCTAACCCTCTGTACTCACAGTTCAAAGAGCAGGGAGGCCTGTAAAGAAATCACTGCCATATTGTTCAATCGGCCACAGTGAGCAATATATACCCCTATAATTAGGAACACATTAAAGGAAGCAGCTCACTGGAGATAAGTTGCCTGACTGCGTTTGCTTTTTGATGAGGGCTTAGCGCCAATCCGAGAAGAAAAAGATTAAATGTTTGTTACCAATCCTTTTGAACTTGTGGCAGAACATGTGGTAAAGCATTTTTGATTCAAATTAAAAGCATCCTAGGATAAAAATAACCCTGTTCTCCCAGGCCCTTCCAAGTGAAACCATTCGGAGACTGATTTATTATACGACCCTAACCTCTTTCCACCGGCATGATTAACGTAAGCATTTCTGAATCCCGTGTAAGCCTGGACAGGTATTTGTCTTGTTACACATCTGTGGAACAAATGGCAGTACAAATTATACACTCAACAGATGTAAGTTTTCAAAGGCCAGGCAAATTTAATTTGACTGTGCATGTAAATGAAAAGTTCACAGAGCTGGGGGTCAGCGAAGCCGGTTCAGGTAAAAAAGAAGGTTTCGATGTTCAGCCTGTGCCAAAGGGAAGCAGGACAGAAAATCTACCCTGCGCCAAGAAAACATGGGCTGCTGCCATCAGAGTGCCGGGGGGACACCGCTGGGAAAGCGGCAGAGGAGAGAGACAGTCGTAGAAAAAGCCTTTACAGGGTAAGGAGACCATATCAAATATTTTACATTTTTATGACACGAAGCATCATGTCGTGATCTCATCTACAAATGGAGGCCAGAAAGTTGGTCACCAGTTTCCTCTCCTGTTTCTTCTGAGGCCTTGAGCAAGTCCCCAACCTCTCTGGTCCCATTTAACTGTAAGACAGAGGGGACACATTTGTACCTGCTGCAAAGGCAGTCCTTCTAAAGCAGTGCTGACCACTTTAAAATGACATCACAATATACATGTGGCACGAATCTGGAAAGCATCTACTCCCTGATGGCTGCCAAAGGCATCTCAAATTGGTTTTAATTATATCATATGTTATTTTAAATTCTATGAATAGTGACATTTATGTGCTAATGAACCTAAATGCTGAGAGGGAAAAAAAAAACCCTGCAGCCTGTTCACACATCTCATCCAATTTTTCCCAACACATGCGTGCATTTGTGTTACACACACACACACACACACACACACACACACACCCCTCATTTCCTTCTTTTGAGGTCCTTTTCTCCACTATACACTTTCTCCTCTGGTCAGATACAGATTGTCAATGCTGTGATGACAAGCTTTTCAAAGAGAGAAAAAAACTAGGACCTGGATTGATGCAGGTTCAGCAGCGAAAGCACCTGCTGCTTTTCCAGAGGAACTGAGTTCAGATCCCAGCACTCCGCTCTGGTAGATTACAACCACCTGTAATTCCAGCTCCAAGAGATCTGATACCTTCCTCTGGCCTCTGCAGGTACTCACATATATGGAACATACATGTAGCATACATGTACATAGACACAAATATCCACAGAAAATCAAAATAAATCTGAAAAAAATAAATAAATGCAGGAGACAGAGGTAGCTGGATCTCTGCGAGTTCAAGGCCACCCTAGGCAACATAGGAGAGTCCAGATGAGCCAGAGCCATAGAATGAGGTCTTGTGTCAATAATGCTTGATGATGATGATGACGATGATGACAGCGGCAATGAAATAAAACTAAATACTTAACATCACACACAAACTTCCGAGAATTACATCATGAATATCTGTCAAGATGGATACATTACATTATAGTGTCCAAAATAGTATTTTCCAAGTACCCAGTGACGTTAATAGGTGTTTTATGTGAAAAGTCCTTTGTTCTTATAATTACAGACCATGGCTTCTTAAGCAGAGTGATATCCCTCAAGTACAATTACAGACCACGGCTTCTTAAACAGAGTGTTATCCCTCGAGTACAAAGCACGCATTGTGAGATTCTAGAGGAAGAAAACAATATGAAAAAAAATCAACATTTTTAGTGTCCCTACACCCTGAGGGTTCCCCCACCCAGGTTTGGTGTTTGTGAAAATGGGGAAGACAATTTGAGATCCTCTAACATACACACTAAGCAAAGTGAGTCCAAGGGACCCCTCCCCAACATAGGGGAACTTATTTCCAAGCCCACATGACTGAGAAGGCTTTGCCTTCCGAAAGGCGAGTTAAGCGGAGGGGCAGGTGGGGGATCTGTCTGAGCCACTGCTTCCACGGGAAAGCCAGCCTGCTGCCCTCACTCACGCTCATGTGCTTGTTTGTTTTGATTCCTTCTGCAGGAGGAAGAACAGAGAATCTGGAGTCGGGGGCTCTCTCCATTATAGATCGGTGCTAATTACCAGCAAACAAGCCAAATGTGCTGTTTGGGACCATGTTATAAGTAATTAGATTTCCTTAAACAATCCTTACTGTTCTTTGAATGCCAATTAGGAAAACTCTTGATGCTTGGCCACTATTGGTCATAAACTGGTGGCCTTTAGACAGCACAGGAATGGTTTATGTCCTTACTCTTACAGTCTAAATTCAAGAGAAACACCGTTCAGGGAAAGGTGCTGTAAAGGACAAGGAAAATCCGTCGACATATTCCATAGTCCATGGCGAGGCCAGCACAGAGCTTTCTTTTGTTGATTTTATTATTTATTTATTTTGAGGTAGGTTCTCCCTTTAAACTCCCCAGATAGTCTAGGATGACCTTGAACTTCTGGTTCTCCTGCTTTGCTCTCCTGAATTCTGGGGTTACAGAAATGGACCATAAAACTCGGCCACAGGCTGCATGCACGGCACAGAAGCACTCACATCCCGCACCAGCACTCCGTGTGAACATCTCAACACGCTGTGTTTTCTGATCCCGTCTTCCCCATTAGCACTGAGTTTCTTGATGTTGGACTTGGGGCCATATTTTTTTCCTTTCTTCCAGAAATTTCCAGTAGTGCCTGAGTTAATAGTTAGCACTACTCTGAACTATTATCAAGTAATCTGGAACAAAAACTATGTATAAATGTATAGTTGCTGGTACCATCTCCATATCTACTTAGGTATTTTTGGTCAGGACATACAACTCGTTTGTGATTGGAAAACACAGCACAAATGCATAAATTCCTTTGTAATGCTGCTCTTTTCAAATGCACTGTTTACATGGTCTATGTTCTTTGAGTAAGTATGAAGCGTGAGAGCTCCTACCTGCCTGGGCAAACATCACCACCTGGGTATCATCTTTTGAGGTGGTTTTACCTGTGTGACCTCTTCTTGCCATGACACTGACCTATTGAGCTATCTAGAACTGCAAGGACTCTTTCTTCAGTATTATCATCTGAGACTTTGACAAGACTTTAAGCTGATGGCAGAGGAAAGAACGCGGTGGTACAAAAAATCTAGAATTTCTCCTAACTAAACTGTAGCTTTTGGATATGGGCACTCCAGTCCTGTGTGCACCCAGCCTGCCTGTTTTTCCAAATGCAGTATGCCAAGACTTGGTCAAACCTTTTACTGACAAAGATGTATTTTGATTCTCTAGTGTTTGTAAATCTAATGTTAACCGTGGAAGCAATTTCAGAGCTGACACAACTATCTATTACATACCAGCGTAAGAGTAGGATGTGATAGGTGCTTGGGAATGGGGGTGGGGCCAGGGGGTGGAGAATGAATGGGTCCACACAGCACAAATACCAACAGTGTACATACTGGGCAGCATGCTTACACGCCTCTACACTGCTGACATAATTAATGTGGCCATGGTCATCATATGACATTTAGACATATTCAGGGCTAGTATCTTAGCTCTCGGATTTGCTTATGTCTGACACATTTGTCATGTGATCTATGTCCCATTCTTTTGCAGTGTCTTCCTTTATCTCTAAAATGTAAGTAATTGGCACAAATCCCTGTAATTTAAAAGAGCATTTTGATTTTTTTTAAAGAGCAGCCCTTGGAAGTTACCTGGCGAGTTCTCTAGCAATTGTGATGCCAAACAGTAAACTCAAATGTTTTCCTTAAATTTCAATAATGATTTTTTTAAGTAAGCACCATGGACTCTAACAGCAGAATCCTAGGATATAGGAAACAAGGTAATAATTCCATCCGTTGGAAAGGGTGAAGTATTTAGTCACTCATAGTTACTTGAGTCCCTGAAGTGTTGAACCCAGAGAAATTAAAAGTTACTAACTGTCAATAAATATATAGTTTTTCAAAAGATCTCAGAGAACTTTTAGTCAATTTTAACCAAAACAGTTATGAAACAAAAGATAGGCACATTGTACTTTAGAAAAGTTAAATTGCAAAGACAACATATAGAGCCAAAATATTCACTAAAAATAGGATAACACTGGGTAGTGAAATCACAGACAATGAGCTAATAAATCGTGACACACAGAGAGGAGTGGGTGGGGGGAGGCGGAAAGGGGAGTAGAGGGGAGGGGAGGGGAGGGTGCCTGACACAGAGACAATGTGTCAAAATCCACTGGAGTGAAAACACTTTCTCCTGCAGAAATGAAAACAAAATTATAGGAGGATATTTCGCGGGGTATTGCTTGAATATAGTCATAGAATTGTCTCAAGTGGTAAAAACAAACAAACAAAACCAAAAATCCAAGTCCTAGATCAAAAAAATGCTTGTTGAGAAGCAAATGGTTATAAGCATGTTTTTCCTTAGTATGGAACTGTAATCAGCCACTAGAGGCTAGAGAATATAACCAGGCTATATATGCTATGATAAAGTCTTTTCATGAGCATTGTTAGGTAAACGTCGGTGAATTTTTATGATATACTCTCCTGTTTACAAGAAATGACCAGCCGGGCGGTGGTGGCGCATGCCTGTAATCCCAGCACTCTGGGAGGCAGAGGCAGGCGGATTTCTGAGTTCGAGGCCAGCCTGGGCTACAGCGTGAGTTCCAGGACAGCCAGGGCTATACAGAGAAACCCTGTCTCGAAAAAACCAAGTCCAAAAAAAAAAAAAAAAGAAAAAAAAAGAAAGAAATGACCAAAACTTTCATAGATATGAGAGTGTATGTACATTTTATGCTTTTTTATTTTTTTGCAATTATATGAACATGGTAAAATACAAAGGTTGATGAATATGTTGTTAATGTGGGGTTGTGGGGAACAAAAGGATTATGAGCAGAGTAGAAGTATTAATATGTTAAAAAAAAAAGTTTAAGAAAATATCAATTCCCTATGTGGTGGCTAATCTTGACTGTCAACCGGACACACCGGGGAAGGGAGATTCTCCACTGAGGAGCTGCATCCATCAGGCAGGCCTACAAGAGTGTCTCTTGGTGCTGACTGGCATAAGCGTGTGCCGTCCATGGGGAGCAGTCCCATCTTCAGGTAGGCAAACCTGGGCTGTATAAGAAAGATAGCTGAGCATGAGCTTGGAAACAAGCCAGTTACGCAGCGTTTCTGTGCGGTCTCTGCTTCAATTCAAAAAACCTGGGCTACATGGTAAACTCCTGTCCGCGAATGAATACGCGAGCAAACAAGCAAGACATATTTTTTTAGGTGGTTCATGTACTTTTCTAGTTGGATTTTTTAAATTATTTACAAAGAGACCAGGTTGAATTATGAGCTTTGGTTTCTAATTCTCGACATGGCAAATGGAGGAGGAGGAGGAGGAAGCTGAGCCTGGAAATTGAGTATTCTACCCGCGGCGCTGGAGCCTGCGCGTTCTTCTCAGACCGCTCAACTGAGCTGGGAAGGCAGAGTCGCAGTGAGAAACCTCTGCTGTCCTGAGAGCCTGCCCTGGGACCTCCTTGACTTTTCTGAGCCTCCAAGTCCCCATAGGTAATAACCCTGGTCTTATCTCCCCCATGCTTTCAAAAATGAAACGAGAGATTTCGATAAAGCACTTTGAATAGTAAAATGTGCCATATTATTATTCAAACAAGGCACTTTCCTCTCAAACCTACTTAGAGAAGATTGTCAATGAAATGCTGCATATTAATGGGATCCTGGTCTGCAGACAGTGGAGATTGTCTGGGCTCTCAGCTATTTGTCAGCACAGCGTAAATTTTTGTGCCCCAAACAAGTCTTCAATGCCCTTCGGGAGTCTGGGCAGCAAGTGTGAGGCTCCTTCGTTCTCTCAAAATAGGTAGGGCTGTAGAGAAAGGAAGGGTGTTTAAGAAAACACGAACGGGCTCTGCCTGCCAAGTCTGTGCTCAAGCTGCCGTTTTCGCACGTGACGGGTGTTGAGAATAGAGGAAGCAAGTCTACAAAACCAAGTCTAGGCAGGAATTTCCATCCCCTCTGGTTATTTCACTGAGTTCCTAGAATAGATGCATGTCCAAGCCTAAGTGTGAATATATACAAACATGACATTATAACAACAGATTTCTTTACCACGTTCCACACCCAGCTCCTGGGATGGCACCAGCTCCACAATCCTCTCTTGCTGTTGTCTTTCAGTCTGTTGCGTGCATGCTTTGAGCAGTTTTGACCTCGCTACCATTTCTCTACAGTGTAGTATACTAGATAGCTACAAAATGCATGTTTTCCTCATCAACTGTATTGCTAGGTTACATCTCAAATAATTATTCTACTGCATGCAAATTATTCCCCAAAAATTTGTTATGTGTGTGTGTGTGTGTGTGTGTGTGTGTGTGTGTTGTGTGTTGCTGTTTTGCTCAGGTGGATTGTTGTTTGTTTAACATCAGAACTTTTTGATATGAAATACTAGGAAAAATTAGACACGGACTTGTATCAAACTTCGAAGTCTGATTCAAGCCGGGGATTCTCAGTCAGCATTTTACTAAAGTTCCATTCATTGGCTGGGGTTTCAGAGGTCCTAAGATCTCTATAAGGAGCTCACTGCGTGTCTGTGCACACCCTGGCTTTTATTCTACTTATCATTCATAAGTATGATACTGAAACTCTTACCTTGGGAGGTGGTGAAAATGTTCAATTTCTCATCACTAATAATACCCTGAGAGCCTTTTTAGTCTAGAAAAGTCCAAGCACAGGAGTTAATGGTTATAGGTTGACACTGTAAGGTTTTAAGGTTGATCATTTGACTTGACATCCCATGTTAATTTCTTAAATGACTAGGTATGTTTCTTAATTTCTGATCCCATTTCTTCCTCTGAAAAAATGGAACATGATAGTTTCTAGATAAAGGGGCAGTGGTAGGTTAAATAAGACTGTGTGGAAAGTTCTCAGGATGCTACCAGATACGCAACAAACATTCGACCAGTGGCACAGTGTCTCTCAGAGTCGGTGCTCACGATTGCTTCCGGAGGAAATGTAGACAGCGGTAGGGGGGCCTAGGGTGCAGGAAGGCTTTTATTGTCTGGACTTAAAGGCAGATATACTACCCACTTCAAATAGCAAGAATGTAACTGTGCAGACAGCTTTCCTGTTCATAAATCACCGGTTATGCTACATAAAATCTGGAGGAGGAATTCGAGAAGAGGGAGTTACCTCTCTCTTGGGTGACTTGAACTCCATGGCAAAGCAAGAATAGAAGAATGAATCTAAAAACACTTAGTTCCTTCAACGTACTAATGTGTGTAGCTTGAGGAAAGGGAGGTGGCGTGGCAAATGCTTTTGCTTCACCGAGAATCCTAAGCTCTAGTCTGAAAGAATTGGTCTCTCTGACCCTGGCACAACTGCGCAGACACCATAGGGTCTTCGCTTTCTAATTCTGTCCTCTCAAAAAGCAAGTAGACATATCTATGTGGTTTCTGTGAGCAAGGTACTGACACCATGCTTGTGGGCAGAGTTGTGGGGACAAACAGTTCTGATCCTCAACAGTAATGCCCCCCCCCTTACAGTAGGATTAGATCCTGATAAATCCACCCTATGTTGACAATGCAATGCAATGTCAAAATGGCTTTATTGCACAACACTTACTGGACAGCATAGTTAAGCAACACTGTACTTAACTGTGAAGGGTCTGTTAGTTGTTCCCTTCTGATCCCAAGGCTGACTGCAAGCTATGGCTAACAGCACCCACAAAAACCATCTCATTGCAAGTCACTCATCCAAGGGAAGATTAAAAGTCACATTAAAATTTCTACCAAACAAGTATCACTTACATGCTTTGATTAAGTGAAACAAAGTCGTAAGCCAAACCATTGTTATATTGGCTGTCCTATTGTTATATTGCCAACTCCTATGGTGTTGGTGTATGAGAAGGAACCACTGAAGGTATTATTATTGACTCTGTGCTCTCTGGCACTGGCACACACACACACCTCTGTCAGATGAATTCGCTCCTGGGATGGAGGGCATTCCGATGAACACTTCAATCTCATGAGATCTCCCCAGTGGCTTCCATTTTAGAGTCTTCGGTCTCCCGTTTCTTTTCTTTAGACTGATTATTTCCAGTTCCTTAATTTTTCCACTGTCTTCATGTCCTTGCCCCAGAGTCTGATGCTCTACTTCAAAAGGTGTGAAGTTGTGTCCTTCCGACTGTAAGGAAAATGAGCGAGGTGAAGAAGTACAGCATTAGGAGACTGTAGGGATTCTAATAAGGATACCTTAACGGATCTTATTTTATTCAAAGTTCACAATTGTGTGTGTCCAAAGTAAGCCGAGACTCCTACCACTGCACATATGGTCTCTCTTCAACACACTTTAATACGGTCTATCAACTTCTTCCTTCCGCACCCAGTGCCGTCTGCGTGCTTCTGCCAGATACAGCTTCCCAAAATAACATTTGGATCATATTTCCTACTTAAAAAGTCTCATGGTTTACCAGTTCCTTCAGAATTAAAAAAAGAGTCCTAACTCTGCCTGGGAAGCTTCGCACAGAATTCCAACAGCGTCAGGTGCTTGGTGTCTCCACGTCTTCGCCCTGGTCTGCTCACCATGCTTCCTCAGCCCAGAGTCATGCTTTCTTTGTGAGGAGAATTTCTCATTTTGTCTTCAGTTTTATGTTATTGGTTAGTCTCTTTGGCATTGTTGGGACACAAATATGTCTTGACTTCACATGCTGCTGTTTACTGTCACTCTGTCCTAGCCACACCCCAACCCAAGCCCTCACCTCTACCCAATGTGATTTGATGTACTTCCCTCTGAGCTCGCTTGGTGGTGGTGGGGGGGAGGTCTTCCCAGAAATGCTCAAATCACTCATTCATAATCCCCTAAACTCTAACCAACATAAAACGCATCAGGACTATCCCGGCCAGAGAGAGCATTCTGTGCTGATGGAAACTGTTTTCATAGCTTTGTTCAATAGGGCAGCTACTAGTTACCTTTTGCCTCTGAATACTTGAAACATTGACAGTGTGATTGAGATGTTGAATTTTTAGTTTGTGGATTTTAATTCATTAAAGTTTATATGCAACTGCAGATGACTAGTAGCTACATATTGAAATACTTAGCCTGATCTTCCACAGCACACACAAAAAAAAGTCTTATACTTTACAGATGTTCAACCACTGTCTGATGAAGGAATCGATGAAATTCCCTTCTGAAAAGTCACAATAATGGCTCAGATGTGCTAAAAATAATATTAAGTGCTGATCTGAGTCTGATGTCTGCATCCTATATAAAGGGAAAAGAAGAAAACCAACTATACAAAGTTGTCTTCTAACTTCTGTACAGTGCCATGAAACACATATGTGTGCATGCACACACACATAATCACAATCAATAAATTATGCAAATCTCATTCTATCTTATTCCAGTCCAATGGCCCCTTGTTATGGCCAATTCTCCCTTGACAATTTTAAACTCTCAGGGCTCATTGGGGCCGTTATGGTGCTGTGACAGTCACAGCTGTCTACTACCATCAAGTATCGTCTGAGCACGTCAGTATCTGTGCATCTGAGAAGGTGTGCATCTGAGAAGTTCTTCCTGACCCTCCAAAGCTAAGGGGGTCAAGAGCCGTGTGCTTTAAAAAGTCAACACTTAGTTCTGAAGAAATTCTCTTACGACTTTGGGTCACCTTTGTTATGCTATTTAAATATAGCAAACATCTAAATTTTAATGTCGTACAGTTAAGACATGGCTAATCCCAGGTTTAAAAACATAAAGTGGTTTTTATTTATAGCAAATGACTTCATGCCTTCTGCATGTTCACTTACACAGATGGCACAACAGTGCTTTTGCAGTTTAAGGAGTCTTTAAAAATATAAATTATCTCCTTAGCAATATTAAAGAAAAATTAGAAAATTCTTCTCAAACCACTTGGAAAATACTCTGCTCCATTGAGAAAAAAAAAATCTAACTTAGAACAGAATGTTAAAGTGAAAAGTACCTTAGGCACTGAGTGGTTGTCTGGTGAACTTGTTTTTACAGTCTGTTGACTATAACTCTGGTCATTTAGAATTGTTTTCAGAAAGCTACGAGCATCCTGACAGCAGAGATAAACAGGAGTATCTCCCATTTCTGCAGACCTCTCCATTAATGAGCAGACTCCTAGGTTATAGGACTATTAAAACGTCTGTTATTTAAATGAGCACATTAAATTAGATTGCTTAACTTTATGACCATAAAAAGTAAAATGCAAGTTTTATTCTTCACTCCCAAGTAGTCACGTCGAGTCAGGTAATGTAATAACATCTGTCTCATACAAAACCTTCAATGTCTGTACGAAAAGGAAACATTTACTTATTTGCCCTATGTTTTTATTAGATGCTGAGCTCTGCAGATGTCCCTTTCCATGAATAATTCATTCCAGAATTCTGGCCCTACTCCTCATTAGTTCCTCGTTCTTCAGAGACATTTAGTGTTGCGATGCAGTGACTTAGCACGTGTGCACATGCGCAGCGTATGAGAACTCAAGAGTCATGTATGATTAAATATTTCATAGTGAAGGAAAGCATAACAGAAGGCTTTTCAGATGACGTCTGTATTATCCAATGGACACTCTTTCCAAGAAAGAGTCAGAAAACACTTAGGCAGTGACTTGTTTTGTGTGTCGCTTTTCATTTGCACATAATCATTGATATAGCTATACAAGGGATGGGGTCTGCTATGCCAGACAATGAGTGTCCTGCTCTACAAAAGCCTAAATTTCTTATCAAAAAGAATCTAGATGGACAGGGAACTGGGGGTAGCAACCAGAAAGTCCCAGATGTCAGGAAAGCAAGAGCCTCCTAGGGCCCCACGGGGATGACATTAGCTGAAATACCCCACTAAGGGGAGGGAGAACCGTTGAGACCATATCCAGAGGTTAGGCATCCCCCCCCATACACCTGCTGAGGGATGGAGCCACCCACCCATCTCCAGAATTTTAACCCAGAACAATGAAAGGAAAGACTATTCAGAGACTGCCCCACCTAGGGATCTATCCCACATGCAGACACCAAACCCAGACACTATTGCAGATGCTAAGACGTGCTAACTGACAGGGGCCTGATACAGCTGTCTCCTGAGAGGCTTTGCCAGATCCTGACCAATACAGATGCAGATACTCACAGCCAACCATTGGACTGAGCACGGGGACTCCAGTGGAGAAGTTAGAGAAAGGGCCGAAGGAGCTCAAGAGACCTTATCTGGCATCAATGGGAGGGGAGGCTCTTGGTCCTGTGAAGGCTTGATGCCCCAGTGTAGAGGAGTGCTAGGGCAGTGAGGTGGGAGGGAGTGGGAGGGTGGGGGAGCACCCTCGTAGAAGCAGGATAAGGGGGGGATGGCATAGGGGGGTTGCAGAGGGGAAACTAGGAAAGGGGATAACATTTGAAATGTAAATAAATAACATATCCAATAAAAAAAGGAATCTATGCTTCCAAGACAGTGGTACTGAAATAAGTTTCCTGTCAACTGGTGGTTTCTGTGGCTGGAACTAAAAACATGAAGAGAGATTCTGAGTGGTCATTGAGCCTACTTAAGTCACTTCACTGGACTCAACCTCTATGGACCACTCAGCCTAAATCCAGCGCTGTAACATTTTTCCCAGATAGAGACCCCACAGCTCCTCTAACAGGTTAGAATAGAGTATAATGTTAATATTCTCTGTAGAGGTGATAGGATGGAGAGTTTGTGCTTTTAAATTCTCTATTTTTATTATCTTCTATG
Organism: Apodemus agrarius; assembly: GCA_964023405.1. Lineage (NCBI taxonomy): Eukaryota > Metazoa > Chordata > Mammalia > Rodentia > Muridae > Apodemus > Apodemus agrarius. Next base: position 20,249,889 of record OZ030013.1, read on the forward strand.
TTTCCGTATGGATGTATTTCAAATACTCCTTGGTTACAAAGTACTGTTGGTATCCCACTCCCAGGCAATAATCGGGGTCTCCTTCTCTTATGAATAAATGGCAACACTTTATTTGGAATTTTCCAGTGTACTAAGGCTATTTCAAATAATCACACTCTAAGTTCTCAACTAAACCTCCATAAAAATCAGCCTGGTGATGATAAATGTAGCATCACCCTTGATAAATACCTCCATCATTATAATAGGTAAGTTACTAACACAGCGGAAGAGCCAAAGGTCATTAAAGACCACACAAGTTAATGGAAAACTATTCTAGCTTGTGAGATACTCATATTTTTCCCAAACGTCATGCTCATAGCCCGAAGACTGCAAGCCAGAGAGATTCCTATTTGAAACACTTGCTGACACTGTGTCTAAGACAATCACCACTGGCTGAGAAGCCAGTCTCGGTGATGTCGAGGCAATCCAAAGGTGGAACATAGCTCCCTTGAAAATGACTTACTGCTCAGTCTCAGGCCGGATGCCATTCCCTGGCTTAGGGGATAATGTATTAATTCCTTGGCTAATAAAAACAAAAATAAACTCCTTAAAGGTTGTTTGGATGTAGTAGACAGAAAATCCTGCTAAATGAAGCCAAATGTTGTCTTAATGACAGAGAGAGAGAGAGTGTGTGTGTGTGTGTGTGTGTGTGTGTGTGTGTGTATGTTCATTCTAATACCTCATGAAATTGTAAGATCTCCCAAGTCAACAACAGTTAGAGTAGACAAGGGAACATATCAAGAAGTTGTCAATGATAAATTAAATCAGAAAGACAGTCTGTCATTTGAAAAAACATAGGTGAACCTGGAAGACATTATGTCAGGTGAAAGGCATCAAACACAAAAGGCAAATGTAGGTTAATCCCATCTATATATGGAGTCGTCAGAGCATAGAATTCTGTTTAGCAGAATAAAGGGGAGAGTAAAGGGGTCTAGGGAAAACAAAACACTTTAATAAATAAATAAATAATACAGTCTTTTAATAGAATTGCCTGGAGCTGGTGGCAACACACTGTGGGAATGACCATGATGGTAAGGACAGTAGCCATGAGAGGAGATGAATACAGTTCATCGTGCGCCAGAACCGTTCTGTTTTTATGAATGTGTTCATTTAACAGTTACAGAATTCTGGGGCTTCCACTTAACGCTTGGTCATGGACCCGGCTTGTTTGCAGAGGAGTTGTCCTCGCTGTAGCCAATTTGTCATTCTTGACTTCTGCTGTTGAGTAGTCAGGCACACCAAAAATGTAGAGTCGACATGTACTGCTTCCGGGTTCCCTTGGCCTCTGCGGAGCAGTGTAGAGACAGCAATGGAAGACTGCTGCGGCATCTTCCTCTGTATAAGACTCAACACAGCCCTCTCCAGCTACCAGCACCCTTAGCAGATTTCCAGCATGGCATAGTTACATGACAGCTGCCATCTTGGTTGACAGTACTTCGTTCCAGACACATGGATATCAAAGGTGGGAGACCGCACTTCAAGAGAAAGAGCATTCTGAATACTCGTTTCTGTTTACAGTTTCATGTTTACATCATGCCCGCTTTTGTCCTGGAATGCAGGTACTAAAATGTTTGTCCAGAGGTTACCAAAATAAGCATTCTTTGCCCATCCCAAAATAATCTTATTTTATGAAGTTCCTGATCCAGAAACTCACCTAATAATCATAGCTGGTTGAGTAGTCCTTGCAGTCATCACTCACGTTGTCAGCCTGGGTGAGACTGCTCCAGTCCTGCAGTTGAACTTTTCAATCAGCTGTGACTCCTTTTTCATGAGTCAGCGCCGCAGCTGAGTCAGGATGCCCCCACGAGAGGCCTGGCATCGACGGATAAACAAACTTTGCTTCGTCAGTGCCTACTTGCTGAGAGGCGGCTGCAGTCATTCATGAGCTGTGCCACTACCACGCGCGAGGTACCGTGCCTTAAAAGAAAAATAACAACCACAGAAGTCTCCATTTTATGAAATATGTGTTCAATATAGATGTGGACTAGTGCTAAGAGGAGAAGAAGAAAGGGGGGAAAATGGCTACTTGCAAAATGAGGTGATGCATCCAGACCCGACAAAACAAAAACTACTACAGAAGAGAGAAAAATGCCTCTGAAGTATAACAATGCTCCTCTGTCTATTGAAAGCATATTATTAATGATAGCACACTGGGATCAGACAACTTTAATATCAATAAAACCACCAAATTAATGCACAAGCACACTGGGCATAAAGCTCAACAGGATTTAATTGTGTCTCACACTCCCCCCTCCATCTTGGTTGTCATTGTAGGTGTTCTTATTTTGAGGCAGGATCTCCCGATGCAGCCCAGAACTCATGACTCTCCAACCTCAGCTCTATAGTACTGAATTTGTAAGAATGCACCACCACAGCAGGCTTAATTTAAGTTCTGAAATGATCCTGGTCAGAAAATGAGGGGATTTTATGTCTTCATTAGCACAATGTCTTCATCAACAGATAAATCGGCAACAGCTAAGATATTAAATCAATGTTCTTTTTCATTTCCAGTTTGGGTTTTTCACACTGGTGTCAACTGAGCCCACCGCCTTACGCATACTGTGATGATTTGAACGAAATGTCCCCCTCGGGGTCACATATATGATGAACATTTGGTTCTTTGTTGGCACTGCTTGGGGGAAGTTCTGGAAGGTTTAGGTGGTAGAGCCTTGTGATGGTTTGGATATGATTGGCCCAGGAAGTGAACCTATTAGGAGGTGTGGCCTTGTTGGAGTAGGTGTGTCATTGTGGGTGTGGGCTTAAAACCCTCACCCTAGTTGCCTGGAAGTCAGTCTTCTACTAGCAGCCTTCAGATGAAGATGTAGAACTCTCAGCTCCTCCTGCACCATGCCTGCCTGGATGCTGCCATGTTTCTGCCTTGATGACAATGGACTGTAAGCCAGCCCTAATTAAATGTTGTCTCTTATAAAACTTGCATTGGTCATGGTGTCTGTTCACAGCAGTAAAACCCTAACTAAGACAAACCTTGCTGGAAGAAGTCTGCCATTGGGGGTGGGCTTTGAGAATCTATGTCCAGTTCACACTCTCTGCTTGTAGTTGAAGATGTGATCTCTTAACTCGATGCCCCAGCCACCTGTTGTCACTCCTCCCCTATCATTACAGACTCCCCATCCAGAGCCATAAGCCAAAGTAAATGTGTGCCCCTTAAGTTGCCTGGGGCCATGGTGTTTTATCACAATAACAAAAAGTAACTAACATCCAAACTAAAGAGAAGTCCCACTTCTGGGCTACATGTTAAACCCATGTCAATACAATCTTAGGTAATGGCAACTTCTCAGTTTTTCTATGATTCCTTATTGAAAAAGAAGAAGAAGCTACTTCCGGCGTGAAGAATTCCCTCGTTTGTGTTGAAAGGCTAGCTTGGCCACCTATTAAAGCTACCCAGTGAGCCTTACTGAAATAGATGTGGCCCGTGAGAGAGGCAAAAAGAGGCTATTGGGAGCAAGGTCTTTCAGGATCGTGCAGGTAAGAGAATATCATACAAGAATAACCAATAGGGCTTAGACTACTTCCCCTAACATCGTGGAGCCCTTAGACTGATGGAGTTATAGACACTTCCTTGGGAAAATTTCAAGGACCACGAAGCTCTTCATTTGTGTCCAACATGCAAATAACATGAGAAAACCATGAAGGGTGTCCTGTAAGCCTTGGGTGTGCCGCTTTTTTGTATGGAACATTCACGCGTCCTGTATGTGCCAACAAGAGCATGTTTGTGGGGGTGGGGGGGTGGTGTCTGGAAGAAGTCTGTGCCGAGATCAAGGGAAACACAAAGCTGTGGGCAATGGCTGAAGCTGAAAACCTCAGGGGTGGCAGCCAGCAGTTCTTTCCTAAAGGCCACATAGAGCCAATGTCATGCTAATAGATCCCGGTGACCAGGTAAATAACAACTTCTTCACCACAGGCTCTAAAATGAATACACAGAGCAAAAGCCTGTGTTCACAGAAGCCCAACCTTGGCGACACAGAACTACAAGGAGTCCCCTGACACCAAACCCCCAGCATCTGACGCCATCTAGAGGAAGGGCAAGGAGACAAAATGAGCAGGCCGAGTCATCCAGAAGAAATTATCTAAACAGGAAGAGACAGAAATGGAGTTAATTAGCAAGATTAAAGCACCTCCAACCTAAGGACAGGGTTAACAGGCTCAACAAAGACTCCCCGAAGCTTCTGAGAAGCCCAGGGCACAGACTTTATGGGGCAGCAGTCGCAAGGTAATGCTGTTTATCCCAGTCTAACTCCACACGCTCCAAAGTGGGCTCCTTGGGAGAAGGCGATTCACTGTATTGATAATTTGAATTGATTGTGGGAGGAAAGAAGGACTTCTCAGTGTTGATATCAACCGATCTTGGTGTCCATAAAGACAGTTCTTTCATCAGCTGCTTGACACCATGTGCCCTGTCCTGCACAATGAATACAGTCAGTGATGAAAAGGAGACACTACGGCTCTTCTCCCTAGCTGGTTTTCTCTCGTGTTATCTTTCCTACTCTCATTTTCCTTCACGGTTATGAGACGGACAATAAGGTTAGAAGGGAAATCTATTTACAAAGTGGTTCAATGTTTTTCAGCACCAGAAAAAAGTCTCGGTTGGGTGACGGGAAAGTGACTGTTGTTCTGTCACTGGCCACAGTGTCTATTATCCAAGGGATAAAATGCCATCAAGTTAATTTGGATTGTTGAGTTAGATATGCAGGGTTCTCATCGGAAGAGCTGCCTCTACTAATGTGGGTCATGAAATTCCAAAGGCCTAAGCACTCAACTTAGCAAACTAATTCCAGTGGTGTGCTGAGGTGTTCCTCACCCAGAGACACTGTGCACATCATTTAGTAACTCTGAGTTGAGTGACCACACTGTGGTTATTTGAACTTGGCCATGATGCGAGTATTTGCGTAAGGTGGATGGAAAAAGGCCACTGACGCTTGTTTTGTTTTGTTTTCTGGACGGTTTCCTCTTAGTCATTTGCCGCCATCACCGTCATCTTAGAAATCCCTTGTACTAAAACTTGCCCCGGCACCAACATACTGCTATCACAACATAGAACCATAAATCCAATGACTTGAAATAATACACAAATGGCAACGTTCCACAGGTAAATACCTGTCACTAGCTTCACTGGGCTAAACCTTGAGGCGTCAGAATTCCTCTCTGACACTCTAGGGTAGAGGTCATTTCAGCTCCTGTAGCCCTGTGTACCCCAGGGTGCTTGTTGGCTATGGCAAGAGGTCACTTCCTTCTCTCCCTTGTCTAGGTCTCTGATTATACCAAGTCTACCCAGTAATCTAAAAATCATCTCTTTTTTTTTTTCAAGCAAACTAATTACCAAGTAATGCCACCTAAAGCCATTGCTACTGTGTGTGTGTGGGGGGGGGGGCAATATGGAGTTCCGTTGTCACTGGTCATGGGGATTAGGATGCAAAAAAAACAACAACAAAACAAAACAAAAACCTTACAGGAGTCATTTTTCTACCTACTCCAATTTGTGTTCAAAAAAAAAAAAAAAGAAAGAAAGAATTTTGGGGAGAATCACAAACATTTCATGGAGAGTGACAGGCTTTCTAATATGCTCTCTAATTTATTGTTTGTGAATTCATTATCTCATTAAAGTCTCCGTAGGAACACTGTGAACACTGCTAAGTTTTTTGTTCGATCAATTATGATAAGAGACAAGACTGCACTGGGAAGACGGCTCGGCTGGAGTCCTCGCCATGTATGCGTGAGGACCTGTGGTAGATCTCTACAGGCAAGATAAGCATGCTGGGTGTGGTGTGGCCGTATCCCCATCATTCCAGCATATGGGAGGCAGAGACAGGTAGTCCCCTGGGTCTCACCTTTCAGCCAGTCTAGTCTAACTGGTGAGATCCAGAACAGTAAAAGACCTTGTCTCAAAAACCAAGGCAAAGGGAGGTTCAGCAGGACAGAAGATGTCCGCCTCTGACCCCACAGGCATGCAAGCCAGGGATAATAGAGTGTCTTAAAAGGAGGTGAGACTCTCTGCATTATTATCTTTGTTACTAATAATTGACAGACTACAGGCTTTTAGGTTGGAAAAATTCCCATAATTTATCTTTCATTCATTCCTTACCTACAGCGTTTCTAAAAGACAGTACTTCTGGCCCATCATCTGCAGAAGGATATATAAAAATAACTTCTGAGGGCAAATTCTCAGGTTTCACTCACTAGATTCTCACCAGAGACACCGCTGTTGGCTGTCGTCACCGCCAACGGCAGGACGTCACTACTTTCTCTCTTCCTTGTCTGTTCACAGAAGTCTCTGGTTATACCAAGTCTACCCAGTCATTAAGACTCCCCAGATTGTTTTGAATCATTATAAATCCCGGGAGAAAGGGTAGATCTGACTATATTCAAGCAAAATATTTCTTTCATTTTCATTTTATTTTACGTGTATCATTCTTTTTGCCTGTGTTTTTTGCATCACGTGCATGCGTGCTCCCCGTGGGTATCAGAAGAAGGCATCAGATCCATGGTTGAGAGCTGCTATATGGAGACTGGGAAGTGAATCCAGATCCTCTGCCAAAACAGCAAGGGATCTCACCTGACGAGCACCTCTCCAGTCCGGCGAAGTCTCTTAAGTGATCACTCTTAGAACACGGCTACATGGGTTGCTGTGAAGACTGTCGAGCCCTTAGTTAACCATCCCCTTTAAACACAGCCCGAAGTCCGTCCAGCCCTTTCTCTAAGGTACCAGAGACACAAACACTCCTAATCCCAAACGTTGCTTCCTAAGCCAATGCTCTTAGCTACGTCTCAAATAAATGACTTTATTAACTATAATGTCTGCTATCTTCTGCTTATATACTTGGCTTTTTTTTTCTTCTACCATGTATATGTACTGCTACATAGTTTAGAATTAGGAGAGAGCTTGTTGGCTCTTATGTCTGCCAGCCTTGCAAATGCTTTTCTGCTCTACTCACCAGCCTTGACAAAGATTAGGTGCATACCTAGAAAATAGAATAGAACCTATTAAGAAATAGGTTACTTAATGAATTATAGATTTCATTTCTTTTAAAAACTAAGTATACCTAGTGTGTGATATTTTAAGCCATTTTATTCTGTCCCCAGATATTTTAGACAGAAGAAAGTAGAACTCAGTTGCTGGTTATCAGGTGCTGACAATACCCTACTTTGGTTATATAACTCGTCACACCCTAACCCGTCCTGGAGAGCCTTTAGAATCTGTGTCATGTTATACTGGCATCTACAAAAGCAGCCAGGCAAACTGTGACCTGGACAAAGCTAAGATTACCAAAACAGGATCACTTTGTGTTTTGTTTTGACTCCTTTGTAAGGCTTGTGAGTGTCAGATTTAGTCTTTGCTGTTGGGGTTTTTCTGATAACCCTGAGGGTTCATCCCAAACGAACGGGTCCCTTCTCGGCTTCCCTCCAAGCAGCCAACAGGGCATTGGTTACAGTAGCAAAATAATGCCAAAGAGCGTCTCCGCCCAGCTTGGGCCAGCCTGTGGGCCTTCTTTTAGCTGGTTCTGCCTTTTTATTCGTCTGAGGGTATGGAAACTTTTGGATTAGAAATGTATGAAATGAAAAAAAAAAAAGAAATGTATGAAATGCATTTGCACAAGCAGAAGCAAGCTTTCAAGCCTGGAACCGTGTCTACAGGAAATGAGAAAAGGTTATAAGAAAATGTGTTGAGTGGGAAGAAGGAAAAAAGAATGGTGACACTCGATGTTTTCTCTTTTACTTAAAGAATCTTTTTAAAGTGTGTGTGTGTGTGTGTGTGTGTGTGTGTGTGTGTGTCTGTGTCTGTGTCTTTTGTTTGGCTTGAGTCCTGGGCTCACTCAGCAAGGGCTGATATATCCCAAAATATTAGAGCCTAATTAGCATACTGCAACTGCCTGATAAAATCGGTTGTGCTGGTTTCCAAAATGAGTAGTGTTGTTTATGAGAAAGCTCTAGATTATAAAATAGACCTGTGAATAACTCCAACGAGGTCCTGGGGAACCTTAGGAAACAGAGAGCTAAGAAGGCATGAGAGAGAGAGAGAGAGAGAGAGAGAGAGAGAGAGACCAAGACTCGCACTCTAAGTCAAAGTGTTCCACACAGCAGAAAGCACTAAGGTTGATGAAACACACAGCTTGCTTTGATGAAACTTATGATCCTACAACTAGAAGGTAGGGGGGAAGGAAACACAATGGAAAAGAATACAGTAGTCAGGAAACATTTGCAGACTGAAAGAATTAGACCCAAAGGGTGAATTTAGTCAGAAAAGCACATGTCTTTGAAAGTGGTCCTCAAAATATTTTCCATCCCTCTGAAGCCTAGAGAGATTCTATGCTTACTGCCTTCTCTGCTTCTTCACTATAAATCTGCACCCCCAGCCCTCAGCCCACCACCCTGCCACCCCACCATCCCACCATCCCACCATCCCACCACCCCACTACTCCACCACCCCCACCACCCGGCTACCCCGCCATCCCGCCACCCCGTACATCACGGTCTGTACATCCCTAACATGCTTCGCTAACACTTCCTGCTCTTTCAGCATCCTCGAGGATGAGCTCACCTCGTCATGTTCCTTGTCCTGTGTTGTTTTGCATGTTTCTATGGAGACTGTACCTTTTGCCATGGTATTTTTTGCTTTTTGTTATTTGTGTCTGCTTGCTTGCTTGCTTGCTTGGGGTCGGTAGGGGAGCACACATGCGTGCATCTGTGCATGTGGGTTTGTCTGCATATACGTATGTGTAGTCTATGTGTGCTTGGCGCCCACGGAAACCAGAAGAAGAGAACACCTCTAGATCCTCTAGAACTGGACTTAGAGGTGACTGTGAGGTACCATAGGTTTGCTGGGAACTGAACCTGGCGCTCCTAACCACGGAGCCCCTGTCTGGATTCCTGACCTATGAGGGCAAGCCAAAGCTTCTCCATGACACCCTCCCCTTTCTGCTCCTGCAGAGGAGGACGAAGAAAACAGACCGCTGCTGCTATTTCATTATCAAATGTCTCAGTTTTCCTGAATTCGTATTCTTTGTCTCTCTTCCCTGTTATGCTCCGCAGCGGACAAAATCCAATCATGGTAAAATAAAGACATTTATCTGGAACCTAGCAGTAGCTGTCCTCTCCCCTAGACCTGCCGGACTGTGGATTCTCACAGATTTTAAGCACGTTGCCGCTGCTGCCGCTGTGGCTATTTTCTCATTAAAAAAAAAAAATAAATAAATAACCTTTAGAAATGTGGCCTTGTCAGTTCACACTGGCGGGCCAACTTGGTATTTCAGCAGACTTACCCACTAAGTAGTAAGTAATTTTCTGCGAATACTCGAGCACCTCCTGTGTCGGTTGGCCATATCAGAATACCCTAGTCTATAAACGAAGCACACTTTCTGGGAAGAATCATTGATGACTTGCAATTAGCCACATCTGCCGGGGAAGGAAGATCCCACATCCTTTTTCACTAGTAGAGAGCAACCGAATACAACGTAAGAGTGGTGTTAAACCGGTGCCGTGTTATTAAATACTTTCCTATCATCTTCCTCTCTACTTCTATATTGAATTCAAAGGCTGCCCGATACGGACCCGGGTGGTTAATTAAAATGCATTTACTTCGTTTTTAAGTTCGTTAACAATTCTAACCCTGGCTCCGAAAAATTATTAAGAGCTATATTCAGAATTATGCTCTTGAAATTTTAATTTGAGAACTGGGGCCTTCATAATCATTTTCCTATCATCACTTGAATGAACACTGATCCGCGAAGCTATTCAGCTCCCACGGGCTGCACCTGGCAAGGGGAAGGAAATGCGAATACATTCATATGCTCAGAATTATTTTATTAGGCCATTTGCCCGGGTTTTAGAAATACCGTGCCCCACATATTTAAATCATCCCCTTTTCTCTCGAGAGGATAAAACCTGGATTGAAATAGCTTCCTCCCCCCCCCCAACCCTCCTTTTTTTTTTTTTTTTTTTTTTTTTTTCAATCAGCTACAAAAGAGAAAGAAATGAATTAAGCACTCGGATTAAATTAATGCTGAATGTGGCGGCTCATAAACACTTCTCAAATGTAGAAGTGCTCGTCAGGGAAAGAGCCGAGGAGTGGGGCTCAAAGACAATCAGCTGGGAATGCATAATGGGACAACTGGACCGTGACTTAATTGCGTAAGGGTCACCTAGGAACCTTGATTTAAAACATTAACATCTTGATGTAACAAATCTACAGGACTTCTTCACGTCTCTCCCCTCAAGCTCTCGGAGGCTTGGGGGGGGGGCCTTCTGGTTGCCTCGGTCACGGAAGGTTTGCTTCCTTTAATCAAATGCCCCTCCTCCTCCCGACTCTAACCTCCCGCTCTGAGAAAGCAGCCTTTGCTTGGCAGACCAGTTCCGACTTGGGTCGATCTTTTTCTAAAAGCTCTTGCCTCCAGCAGCCGAGGCCACGGTTGGATGGCAGCCGATTCCAGTGTCACACTAGGACTTCCAGGAGAGCTACCTGTAATGTGGGCGAGAGGACAAAGACCCCTGACCGAGAAAGCTGCCGAGGAACCTGGTTAGGAACCGGCGGCGGCTACAGATTACAAATATCTGATTAGTACTGGTCTCCTGTCCTCTGGGGTTGAGTTCTTAGTTCTCACGTCAGAGTAAGAGAAAGGCAGGCGAGTGTGATCACAGGAGGCCTTGGCTTTCTGTGGCTTCCCTTTGGGGCCTGGCCTCTCTGGAGAATATCTGCTCTCTTTCTAGGACACTCCTCTCTGTGTGTTATTGTGATTTTTTTTTTACTGTCCCTGCTAAATTGAACAATTCTTAAAAACTAAAACGAAGCCTGGTTCTCTTCCGATCCACCCACGGGGGAGCAGACCTTTCTGTGGTAATCCTCTGTTCCTGTTGCCTCCCCCTCCCCCTCATTTACCTCTCACCCCACACTCAGCCCCAGCTGGAGCTGAAGGCTGAAATTTATACCCGGAGCCTTCAACCACTCCAACTTCCTGTTAGTGTGTGATTCCCCCCCCCACACACACACACCGATTTTTCTCTCTCTCCCTCTTTCTGTTATATTTTTTCTCTCCCTCTTTCTGTTATATTTTCCCTCCCTCCAGACTCCTTCTTCTTTTCTCTCTCCCTTTCCTGTCCCATGTCATTCCCAGCTTTTAGTACATACTCCTAGAAACACATCGAGATACCACTGAAAATAAATTATCGTTTTAAATTATAAACCTAAAATTGTGTTAGCGGGAGGTAAACTGAGTCCCCATCGCTTATCTGGGGGTGGCTTGTTTTCTTTCTTCTTAGAGCTTGGGTGGCATTCTAAATAACCTGCTTCCAAAATTCATATCTCAGCATCTCCTGCAAGGAAGAGTTCTCCTTCCCAGGACAACAAAGTTCTGAATCCATACCCCAAGTCCCCTAATGACTGTGCCACGCCACGCCTCTACCATGAGTCCTTACTGACAGTTCCACACACGCTATCATACATTCATTCTCTTGAATGCCCTACCCCCAGGCTCCTGAGGAAACTTTTTCTCCAAGAAACTTTTCCCAAGGCCCTTAAGATAAAAGATGGCTCAGCAGCCGTTTGGCACACAGTTGACAAGCTGTACAAACCTCCCCAGGGCACTGGCGCCCCTTGTGTTTCTTCGGTGGGTATGTTTGATAAGTGAGTGTGAACAACTGAACTATTAAACCTGTCTTTCCTTGTCCCTTGTCCAATGGATCAAGACAAGCTGATAAGAAAATCTAGATGCTTCTTCTTTTGACCAGATTCAACGTACTCATGGGCCCATTTACAGGACCTCTAAGCCTGTAACCACAGTGCAAGCTCCAGGTGTTTCCCAGGAGTACCACACTACAAAACCTTCCTGGGAAGCCCCTCCTTTTACCTCAAAGGTCTAGACTTAGTAAGTGCTGTGTCTCTACACACCCTGTCATCCTACATGTGAAGTCAGCAGTCTCAACATTCAAACCGAGCGTCGGGCAGAGGGCCCGTCAACCGTCAAATGCCACGATAACAATAATTGTGAATCCAGTTTTCTCCCTTGTGCTTCCCCTAATTTATGAATCCTTTGAGGATAAGTATCTGACTCCGTGGCAAGTGTTCATAAAAAAACGCTAGCTTGTTGAGTAAAATACGGGTCTTAAGCTGAGTGCCTGCTTTCATGAAGTAAAATATAAACAAGCTTTCTTGGTTGGAAGAAAATTTGGGTCTTATCAAAGACAAATCAAATAAATGAGGTATGTATATTACTGCCAGTGCCTGTTGGAGTACAGAAATGTACAGAGGCTCTTGTCTTTCTTAAATTCTTTTAAGTGTGTGTGTGTGTGTGTGTGTGTGTGTGTTGTCTGCTGACCAGTGTACAAATGCACACATGGAGAGGCCACAAGAGTACATCCAACACCCTGTTCTATCACTCACCATCTTATTCTCTGGAAACAGAATGCCACTAAACCTTAAGCTTCTCCAAAGTCTTACCTACACTTTTCCTCACTCCACAATGCTGGGGTTATAGGTGTGAAAACCTACAAAAACCTACACTGGGCATTGCATGGGGATGTTGGGGTTTGAACACTGTATGGGCATGCTGGGGTCTTCCTGTGTGTACAGCAAGCACTCTTATTCATTGACCCATTTCAAAGACCATATTGCTGTTGTTTTTAATAGTAAGAACACACACATACACCACAAAACAAACAAATTTTTTGGAGTAGAAGACTCCAAAAAATACAGAATTGCCCTTCTCTTAGTCTAATTGTTTTCAAGATGCTGGGGTCGTGACCCCGGGAAGCACTGAAGGCGTCACTTGCAGTGCCTATGCCAGTCCTCAAAGCTCAGCCATAGCAAGCCTAAGTATGATCTGGATCATCTGAAGAATCTGGAGGAAATTATGGACATGGAGCCAGCTTGCAAATCACATATACGTTAGTACACGTCTCAAAATTATTTTAAGAACACTTTCCGATGACATGCTTACATTTTCAAAGCAGCTAGTATCAAAATTAAATGTGTGCTAGCAGCTGACTTTAATAGATACCCATAATAGACTTGGATTATCATCTGTATCAATTACCAGGATAAAAGGCAAAAGCCTGGTGAGCTGGCTGTCCCTCATGGTGAAATGGGACCCTCCTACTAATTACTGCTTTCTAGAGACACACCCCTGCCTTTGCTACCAAGCCTCCCTTAAGCCCATGGGCTCTGTGCTTTTGGAAGAAATACTATATTGTCATGTAAACTTCTTACATTCGTTAGCATTTTCTCCCACTTTTCCATACTGTGAAAGCCAAGCCTCCCTTCTGCCACACCCCCGGCCCCAACTGCCGTGCCCACTGACCCAGCTACGTTACTGTTGTCTCCCTACACTCTGCCCACTTTAGTTTTTGTGAAGTTTTGTCTATATATGCACACATGTATGAGTTCGCAAATATGTATGATTATATCACATAACTATATTGATATAGAGACAAGCAGACTAGTGCCATCCATCAAAACAACTTTCTGAGCCTAAAAGTTCTGAGGAGCCGGGCATGGTGGCGCATGCCTGTAATCCCAGCACTTGGGAGACAGAGGCAGGCGGATTTCTGAGTTCGAGGCCAGCCTGGTCTACAGAGTGAGTTCCAGGACAGCCAAGGCTACACAGAGAAACCCTGTCTCGAAAAACCAAAAAAAAAAAAAAAAAAAAAAAAAGTTCTGAGGACCTTCGTTTTGTTTTGCCCTTATGAAGGTAAAGGGAACTCTCTTCTTAAGCGTCTAGTGACTAAGTTGTCTGTGATGAGCACACTGAAGGCTCACACTGCATTGCAATTCGATGAACTGACAAAATGTGGAACAGAGATGAGAATGTTACCAGCCGTCTATTACTGAACTAAGGAAGAATTTACATACAAGTAATCAATCTCCCATCCCCACTCATACCCGTTATTACCGGAGGTTATTAACCTCTTAAGACACCTCAAAGAGACTCACTTATTTTTTCTTCAAAGTCTCTGCCTTATACCGGGGAAGCAGAAACCACTATGCTGTAGAGGCCAGTGGCTCCAACCCTGGACCAGAATCCACAGACCCATTCCTACTTCTTCTTTGCGGTGTCTCCAAACCTCTAAACCACTTAACTCTCCTCTCTCGGGTGTGAGGTGCCTGAGGTTCTAAGTTATCATCTACATGGTCATCTTGAATTTTGAATGGCTCATCTTACTGAAATTACAACAATCCCTTGGTTTCGAAGTTATGTGGCTCAGACACAATTCAAGCAGAGGATTGATCGTTGTATGTTTTAATTACCTGAGCTGCAAGGAATATTGTTGCGATCATGACTTGTATTAAAAAAAATATAGAGCCACGTTAAACAAAATGGCCCCAATCCTGGGGCTGAAGTGGAATGCTTATCAAGGAAAGTGAGTGCCATAAGCATGCACTGCCTGTAGCACAGCCTTGGCCTACTGCACCTAGGACATTGGAGTGATGCTTCCTTTACAAGATACACTCTGCTCTTTCCCATACTGACAATCATCTTGGTTACCCCAGTGCTTTTGCATGTGTGCATAACATGGTCGGTCACACTCCCTAATGGTCCTCTTCCAGCAGGCCCCTCCTGCCCATATAGTAACAACACTTTCTTGGCATTGATCTGAAGTGGCAAGAGTCAAGAAAGACAGTGAGGCCCTTCTGATCCCAGCGATGTCGTAACATCTTCCTTAGATTAGATTTTATGTAGACCCAGAACCTGAGTCCGGGCATTTGCATGCTGATTTGCATCTCTGGAGTTTGCATACCGAAGAAGTGATCTTGATTGAGGAGAAAGATTTGGGGAGGCTTTTCCTGGCTTCTATGAGATATCTTCCAGTCAGAACAGCTATGACATGATTTTTTTTGGTTTGGTTTGTTTGCTTGCTTGCTTGGTGTTTTTGTTGTTTGTTTTGTTTTGTTTTGTTTTGTTTTTGCCTTGATCAAATATAAATATAAACTTTAAGGAAGAGAAACAGGGGTATCACGTAATTAACATGTCAAAGCTGATGCCCTCTTTACCAGACACACTTACACTCTGCAGGTGACAGTCTGTGTCAAGCCCTCGGGTGCCATCACTGAATCCTTTTCATGTGAATTGCCAGAACGACCCCTAAAATCATCGCGACTGCTTTCAAGACTGGTAATGTAATCCAAACCCTACCGAAAAAGTCTACACCTGTACTCCCTCAGTAAGAAGTAAGAAAACATTTCGCAAGTGTTCCTTGAAAAATTGTAGTCATCACCAGGGTGCTACATTTTCAAACAATCTTTGGCAGGGTGGGTCTTCTCCTTGTACTGTTAGCAGAAGTAACTAGCCGGGTGGGGTTAGAGAAATTGGGAACGAATAAGAAATCACCATCTTTCTCACAAATGACTCAATACGGGTGTGAAGAAATGCCAGGATCCCTATCAATTCAGCCCACTTACCGTTAGGGGAGCAGGACAGTCAGTCAGTCAGTCAGACAGACAGACAGACAGACAGACAGACAGACAGAAAGTTCACCTGTTAGAAACCAAAGTTCTCTTTTGATGAGAAGAGTCCAAAACAAACAAACAAAAGAAGGAGGAGGAGGAGGAGGAGGAGGAGGAGGAGGAGGAGGAGGAGGAGGAGGAGAAGAAGAAGAAGAAGAAGAAGAAGAAGAAGAAGAAGAAGAAGAAGAAGAAGAAGAAGAAATAAAAAGAAAACATGCTGATGCATTTGAAATTCCATCTGGTGATTTTATAGTAAAACAGACAATACAAAAAGAATAAACAAACTCATGTAAACCAGAAACTTCCAGAAGTACTTTGCCAATACCTTCTTCTCACATTCTGTGAGAATGTTTCAGGAATATTTAGCTGGATGAGAGAGTACGTGCCACCTCCTATTTCTGACTCAAAACCCAACTGATGGTATGCAATCAAATACATGTAATTACTTTTTGTCTTTAAGATTAAGCTGCTCTTAAAGCGCACCGAAAGGGTCGTGAACAAGTAGGACTGGGGAAGTACACATCATCCAAGAGCAGTGTGTGAACTGAACACAGTGTGTCGGACTAAATGCTTATGCTTTTTCAGGAGAGAAGGGCTTAAGACATTAGAAGGTAGGTTTGTTTCTATTAGTGTGCTTTAACAGAAGACCAGGGTTACCTATGAGAGAAGAGTTGTTAGTGACGTTCTGGAACTGTGAAGCAACAGTTCATTGCTGTACACACTAAGTGTGAGACTGATGTTAGGATTGGGATCTGAGACTGGCTTTTATATGCTTAAGGACATAAAAATGGAAAACATCCTGCAATTTACGAGCCAATTCTATACTCGAAGCACGTAGTGTAGAGAATTATTCTGCGATGCTCCAAAATGTGTACGGCAAAATGATGTCCGTCTTCCTGATTTGTTCATATATTATTCCCTAACTTCGTAAAAGTTTCCCTCCACGGTAAAAGAGATTTTGTCGGCGTGTTAAGGAATCTTGAGATAGTGGCTGGTAAAATGGCTCCGCAGGTGAAGATGCTTGGCGCCAAGCCTGAGGACCCCAGTTCAGTCCCCAAGACCCACACAGAACTTACGAAGAACAGGCTCCGTGAGTTCAGTGCCAGCCTGGTCTACCTGGTGAGTTCAAGGACAACCAGGGCCCCACCGTGAGATCTTGTATAAAACCAAACTAAGCAATTTGAAAAATTATAAGTTAACATGCACAGTAATAGAAGGCTGTAGTGGGAAATGCCCCGGCAGTTTCCTACCCAGATGCCATGTGCTTTGTTGTGTTCACACGCACTGCCATCCCTGACCCTCTCCCACTCTCACAGACCCCAGCCCTCCATCCTGCTTTTATAGCAAATATATTCCATTATCCTCTCATGCTCCCCCTCCCTACTCCTTTATACATCTTCCTCCCCTCTTAGTGTTGCATTTCTTCATATGCGTTCTCATAAGTATGTTATAAGTACATTGAATCTCCATATGTGTAACTTTGATATTAGCAGGAAAGACCAAAACAGCCTCAAAGCATCCTAGCACATGCTGATAAGCAGGTACGATAAGGTGAGACCTTTTCAAAATGAGGCTGATACTATGGTGTATCCCTTGGAACTTGTGCAGGAATATAATTCCTAAAGCCATAAGTTAATGGCATTTGGAGGAAGAAACATTCCAACACGATGTTAGAGATATAACCTTTGGGTGGTGATTAGGTTTAGACCCATCAATCACTGAACCCTGGTGCCTGTATAATACGAAGAACAGAGAGCAGACTCATTGAAGAGACAGAGCACTGTCTTTTGCTTTTTGATGCCTTGAATCAACTTATTCTTCCAGAAAGAAGGCAGCCACCAAAATAAGGGATGTCAGCCCTATGCCCTTCCACGACAAGCCAAAGACCTTCATTCTTAAAAACATTATCCTGCCAGGTGTGATGATACATGACCAGAGAGGAATTTTAATCCAGAAACATGGCCGCTCTGGCTGGGATCATCCAAATACCTTCTAGGTCTGTGTGATCTGGCTGGAATCCCTCGGCCTGCAATACAGGCACATCCTTAGTAGACACCTTTAATCCCAAATAATGAAAGTAAAATTAGTTTGCAGAAACTAACTTTAGAAGGAAGCTACCATTGTGTGAAAGTGATGTCTAACTGAGGGGCAAAGTAACAAATCAGAGAAAAAGTGGATAGACTGAGTCAGAGATAGTATATGCCCAGCTCTCAGGAGAACAGACAAGAAAGGCTACTTAAGAGAGCAGTGTGGAGAGGAAGAGAACAGGGAGAGGGAGAAGAGAGGAAGGAGGTGAGGAAGAGGAGCAGAGAGAGGGAGGAGAGGAAGAAGGAAAGGGAGAGAGAAGGCAGGTCTACTGGGGCCAGTATTACAGAGACAGGTTGCAGGTGAAGACAGAACCACCAGAGAATGAAGCAGCCAGAAGATTAGAACAGATTGCTATTTGAGGCCAAGCAGATCAATTCAGTCAGAAAGCAAGAGAAGCCAGTTTGAATCAGTCAGTTGAGAGAGGCATTTGGGCCCGAAGAGCTGAGCCGAACCAGATAGCCAGAGTTCAGAAAGAACTTTTTATATATGATTCTAGCCCCAGTACTCTGGGTGCACTGGCAGGCAGATCTCTGTGTTCAAGGCAGCCTGATCTACAGGGTGAGGTCAGGGCCAGTCAGGGGCTGATAGGGAAACCCTATTTAAAATAAACAAAGATATTATCCTGCCACAGGAGCCAGATGGATGGCTCCTCAGGTAACAGAGCTTGAGGGCCTGAGTTTGAATGTTTAGCACTCGGGTAAAAAGAGAGAGAGAGAGAGAGAGAGAGAGAGAGAGAGAGAGAGAGAGAGAAGAGAAGTGAAGGCTAGCCATGACCAAGTGGAGAGAGGGGGGAGGGGAGGAGAACCAGAGAGGAGAGTGCCAAGGGGCAATAGTGATGAGAGAGAGAGAGAGAGAGAGAGAGAGAGAGAGAGAGAGACAGAGAGAGAGAGAGAGAGACAGAGACAGAGACAGAGACAGAGACAGAGACAGAGACAGAGACCCAGGAACCTAAATCCACATAGCCAGAGCTGTGAGGGCAGTCAGAAGGATGGCCTAGGCTTGCTCACTGCCAGCCCAACTGCAGGTGCAATAAGAGATGCATTCCCAAAGAAATAAGGCAGCGAGAGATAAGACAGGACATCCAGGGTCCTCCCCCGGCCTCAATGCTCTCCCTTGCACACTCACACAATCTCTCATCGTCATCCTACCTCAGATATTTCCTCAAAGCAGCAAAATGATTCAACACAAAATGGCCGTTATTTCTCCTTCCCCTCCCCCCTGAAATACATATTACAGTGAAATCCCAGAACCTTAATTTTTCATTTACTAGGTCAGAGAAACATCAACAGTGAAAGCCCGTCTCTTTCTTCTACAAATGTGTAACAGTGATGACAAGACTAAGAAAGGCAGAGAGCTGTGTCTCACTCTGTTCCACTCACATCAGTCTTATTTGGGGCATGTTTCAGAATCCCGACTTTAAAACAACAACAACAACAACAACAACAACAACAACAACAAAAGAAACCCCAGTAACGCCCTAGGCTACTATTGGGTGAATAACGCTCTTGGCTCCTATTGGGTGAGTAACGCCCGTGGCTCCTATTGGGTAAGTCACACCCTTGGCTCCTATTGGGTGAGTAACGTCCTTGGGTGCTATTGGGTGAGTAATGTCCTTGGATCCTATTGGGTGAGTAACGCCCTTGGCTCCTATTGGGTGAGTCACGCCCTTGGCTTCTATTGGGTGAGTAACGTCCTTGGATGCTATTGGGTGAGTAACGCCCGTGGCTCCTATTGCACAAGTTCCAGCAATGTAGAATAGAACACAACAAAGCTTTTACAGGCTCTTTGCAAAAGCCCATGATGACACAAGATTGGAAAAGGGTCTCTCTCAAGATTGGCATAGGCAGAGGAGTACAGAGAAGGAGGAAAGAGTGAGGGACGGAGACAGTAATCAACCAGGACGTTAAAATCACTTAACACAGCCTCTACATGACATGATATTCCTTTTTCTTTTTTTAATTGAAAAAGGGAGGTAAAGGGAAATAAAAACCCTTTATGATAAAAAGATTTACATGGAAAATATTTCAGATAAACATGTTAAAATTGACAATTTTCATGGAAAATTAAAGAGTAAAGTGATAGACATGTAAAATATTGCTAAATTAATTGAAATATGGGATAGAAACATTTTATGAGAGAATTGAAGATTTACATGGAAAATATTTCTGATAAAATTGTAGAAAAATGTAGAAAAACATGTTAGAATTGAAGATTATCATGTAAATTTTATATAGATATAATAATGGTAGGTATAAAAGTATTCCTAAGTTGATTGAAAATGAAATTATAAACATTTTCTGATAAACTTGAAGATTTACATGGAAAATATTTCTGATAAAATTGAAGAAATATATAGAAAAACATGTTAAAATTAAAGATTATCATGGAAATTATATAGATAAAATGATAGGCATAAAGGTAATTCTAAGTTGATTGAAGGTAGAATTATAAACATTTTCAGATAACATTGAAGATTTACATGGAAAATATTTCTGTTAAAAATCAAGAAATAAATAGACAAACATTAAAATTGACTATTTCATGGAAAAATTTACAGATAAAATGGTAGATATAAAATCTTTCTAAATTAATTGAAGGTGGAATAAGAAACATTTGTGATAAAATCAAAGATTTACATTGAAAACATTTCTGATAAAATAGAGGCGGTATATAGAAAGACATTAAAATTGAAGATTATCATGAAAAATAATGCAGATAAAATGGTAAACATTTAATTAAAAGGGGAATTAAAAACATTTTCTGAAAAATTGAAGATTTACATGAGAAATATGTCATTAGTCTATGTCTTTTTATTGGGGAGTTGAGTCCATTGGTGCTAAGAGCTATTAAGGAATAGTGATTGTTGCTTTCTGTTATTTTTTATGTTATTTTTATGTTTATCTGGGTATCTTCTTTTGGGTTTGTTGGAAGAAGATTACTTTCTTGCTTTTTCTAGGGTGTAGTTTCCCTCCTTGTGTTGGCATTTTCCATTAATTATCCTTTGTAGGGCTGGATTTGTGGACAGATATTATGTAAATTTGGTTTTATCATGGAATATCTTGCTTTCTCCATCTATGATTAAGAGTTTTGCTGGATATAGTAGTCTGGGCTGGCATTTGTGTTCTCTTAGGGTCTGTATGAGGTCTACCCAGGATCTTCTAGCTTTCATCGTCTCTGGTGAGAAGTCTGGTGTGATTCTGATAGGTCTGCCTTTATAAGTTACTTGCCCTTTTTCCCTTACTGCTTTTAATATTCTTTCTTTGTTTAGTGAATTTGGTGTTTTGATTATTATGTGCTGAGAGGACTTTCTGTTCTGGTTCAGTCTTTTTGGAGTTCTGAAGGCTTCTTGTATGTTCATGGGCATCTCTTTCTCTAGGTTAGGAAAGTTTTCTTCTACAATTTTGTAGAAGATATTTACTGGGCCTTTAAGATGTAAATCCTTGCTCTCATCTATATCTATAATCCTTAGGTTTGGTCTTCTTATTGTATCCTGGAGTTCTGGATGTTTTGGGTTAGCAGTTTTATGCATTGTGCATTTTCTTTGACTGTTGAGTCAATGTTTTCTATGGTATCTTCAGCACCTGAGGTTCT
Organism: Apodemus agrarius; assembly: GCA_964023405.1. Lineage (NCBI taxonomy): Eukaryota > Metazoa > Chordata > Mammalia > Rodentia > Muridae > Apodemus > Apodemus agrarius. The sequence continues at coordinate 20,271,055 of OZ030013.1, forward strand.
TTCTTCTATCTCTTGTTTTCTGTTGATGCTTGCATCTATGACTCCCAAATTCTTTCCAAGGTTTTTTTTATCTCCAGAGATGTCTCACTTTGTGATTTCTTTATTGTTTCTACTTCCACTTTTAGATCCTGGATGATTTTGTTCAGTTCCTGCACTTGATTGTGTTTTACTGTAATTCTTTAAAGGATTTTTGTGTTTCTTCTTTAAGGGCTTCTGCCTGTTGACCCATGATCTCCTGTATTTCTTTAAGGGATATTTGTGTTTCCTCTTGAAGGGCTTTTACCTGTTGACCGATGTTCTCCTGTACTTCTTTAAGGGAGTTATTTAAGTCTTTCATGAAGCCCTCTATCAGCATCATGAGATATGATTTTAAATCCAACTCTTGCTTTTCTGGTGTGTTGGGGTATACGGGACTTGCTGTGGTGGGAGAACTGGGTTCTGATGTTGTCATGTGGCCTTGGTTTCTGTTGGTAGGGTTCCTGTGCTTCCCTTTCACCATCTGGTTATCTCTGGTACTAGTTGGTATTGTTGTCTCTGGCTGGAGTTTGTTCCTCCTGTGGGGCCTGTGTCCTTACTCCTCTGAGTTCAAAAGTGAAAGTGCTGCTGGGAGATCACTCTCTCCTGATGGACTGTGCACAGAAGGCTGTGGAGTTTCCCTGGCTCCCTGGTGCAAATGGCGGCAGGAAGACTTCAGTCCCAGCTGCTCCACTGATCTTAGGCCCTGTGTGCTCCTAGCTGGTCCCCTCCAGAGAGAAGGTGGAAATCTCACCTCTGGGCTCAGAAGTGAAAGTGCTGCTGGAAGATCACTCTCACCTGGCATGCTGTGCACAGAAGGCTGTACGACATGATATTTCAATTCTCATATATTGATTGCCACACACACATCGAACACCTTTTTAACAAATGTCCTCTGTTTGGCCTTGATGAATGGATGAAGATTAGATGAGGAAAGAAGAAATGAGTTTTTGGTTTTTGTTTTGTTTTGTTTTGTTTTGTTTTGTTTTGTTTTGTTTTGGTTTTGAGTAATTCTGACAATGCAGATCCTGAGTTTACTCTCTGGAGAAGATCTGAGTCTGGGAAAAGAAACAGAGCCACTGAGGGGAGCGGGAAAGCGAGTTAGACGTCTCACAGATGGCACGTGCTATCGCATCTGTGTTGGGGGCAGAGGGGTCACCTGTGTGTATATCACAGACAGCGTGCATGTGAGGAAGATGTCCGTGCACAGGTGACAGAGGGCAAAGAATGGGAGGAAGGAAATGAGACAGGAAGAAGGATTTCTCAGTAGCTTCTGAAAGTCTGAGCCCTTTCATAGTATGGGCAGATGATTGCATGAACTGTGTTTGATTCTTACAGGAAACACAAGATTAAAGGGCCCGGAGAGATACTGATCATTCCAACAACTGAGAAGCAGAATTTTTAAAAGTGAATTTAGAATAGGTTAAGCAACTTTTAGAAGTTATCTCTGACTAATTCCAGGGCCACCAGGAGAAATCCAAATCCCCTTCTGTGGCTTATTACTAGTCTTTCCGTAGCCCTGCGTGCTGCGATGCCAGATGCCAGGTAAACAAAGTCACTCTCTGATCACCAGCATCCAAGCAAGAGGTGAGAGATTTCTACACCTTCAAGACAGGCCCTCCTCCACCCCTGTGATGTCGTAATTAGGTGTTGTCAGTGAAAACAGTCCTTGCAGGCCCGCAGAAGAGATGCACTGGAAATAGGTTTGACTCGAAGTTAAAAAACACAGGTGTTGCTTTGTTCAAAGACTAACTAACGAGCACCTCGGTGGGATGAAAGCTGGGGAGGCGGGGCCGGGAAGGGATGACATCATCCTTCGCGGGAACCCTCTTCTAGAAGGAAAAGGCCCTGGAACAGCTTACTAAGCACTTCTAAGCACTTCGTAATAGGGGACTCAGAAAACGTCTTTAGTACTGGATCTCAAGAAAGAAACAACGTCTACCTCTGGAGATGACCTGTGATGAAAACATATCGGTCAGAGGCAAAGAAGCCATGGTGGTTAAAATTAAAATTCAGACTTTTGTTTTATGTTTTTTGAGGATCTTCTCTAAATGCTAAGCAAGCTCTCTACCAATAAGCTCCATCCCAGACTTTAAGGTTAGGCTTTGAAGTAGATAACAAATTATAATTAATTTGGACTTTCTGTTTTGGGGCTGGGCTGACGCTTGTACACTGGCGTGCTGTGTGCACATTACAGCCATAGGCACTGTACCCAGGCTACTAAAATCATCATGAAAAAGGACTTTTCACTTTTCTTTAAAGAATGGTAGTTAGGGCCTCCTGAGAAGGCTCAGCATGTGAAGGCACTTGCCACATAAACCTGGGGACCTGAGTTTGATCCCCCCAAACCAAGTCCACAGTGTCGCCCTCTGACCACCACCACCCCCATTGTGTACTGTGTCATAAACACCTTTTCCTGAGCATTAGGTGTACACGGAATAAGTGGTTTTGCAAAAGAATGATAATTACTTTCCAGAACTCTCACAAGCACGATGTTGCAAAGTTGAAATGTATCATATATTGCTGATACATGCTAACTGCCGTCACTGTGTACAAGACACACTGTATCACCTACTCTCCTCGCTTGCACAGTCAAACTCCCTTATACCATACTGGCTCAGCATAGAGAAAAGGCAGGCACCCAGCTTTTGCTCATAGGCTTTGGTTCCCCCCAAGTCAAAACCCCGCAGGATTCTGAGGAATCCTCTGAAAACACAGAAGGAAGCTTCCCTTTCAACTTGAAGCTCTTTGTCGCCCTCCCATCGCCAATACCTCCGGATCCAGCTACACGGGTAGTAGGAATGTGAGCTGCGGAACCCTGCAGCAGTATTTCTCCCCATCTCTATGGAGACAGCGCCTATCAACTTTTGAAGGAACTTGCCTGTATTGTAAACAAACCTCTCTTGGCAATTGGCCTGTTTTCTTTTCCTATCTCATCTTCCATCTGCTCCAAGGCTTTGCTTCAAAAAGAAATAGGTTGCAGGTGTGTGCTTTTTCTTTTTTGACTCCCCTCCCCCTCCTTTTCTGAAAGAGGTGGATCTTGGAGACTAAAATCCCGCTCCACTGGTGACATTAACAGTCCCGCAAAGCGAGGCCGCATACCTGTGTGTACCTGGGAACCCCTAGCTGGAGCAGACACTTAGAACTCTGGTTAGATCTTAACAAAAGCCCTCCTGGAAATGAGATGTGGCCTCATGCATTTCATGAAGCCGATGACCAAACAACAAACAAAGCCTAGTGCCAGCCAGAGATGAAACCGAATCAATCTTTTAGGCTCTTTCATTAAAGACAAAAGTGATTATTACACAAGTATTTTAATGACAGGAACAGCCTTGCTAATAATAACCACTGTGTGGAGAGAAGGGGTTTTTATTTCCTTTTAGGAAAAGCAAAACAAAACAAACAAACAAAAGACCTCTCATGTTTATCTTGGGGGTTTCATGGCTTTAAACTCAAAAGTGCTTTATCTCCAAGGCTTAGAATGTGGGTAAGTAATTTTCTGGTATAATAACTTAAATAGTCTTACAAGTTCACTTTTCTACATTATTTTTCCCTTGGTGTCAAAACTGTCATATCAAGTGACTGCTAGAGTAAACACGATGGAATAAATATATTATTCCGAATAAATATAAAAGCTCAACCTAGGAGAAAAAGAATAAAGATGAATTCCCTTCACCAAACACCAAATCTGAAGAAAGCTAATTAGAACTTTGCTGGAATTATAGGAAGACGTATGCACACATGAACCTCAGTCTTAGATGTCTCCTGAAAACGTGCGGTTTGCCAACTTTGTTTTTAATTTCTTTCAACATCCATGAAAAGGGCCACATGACTGATAATATCTAAGGAAAACTCATTCTTAACATATTTTAATTGGCATATGACATTTTCTGTGGATTTGTGATATGTAATGTATTTTCTGATACACAGTCATCCGTCTGTATCGTAGAAGATTTATTTCCAGGCTCCTCTCAGATACTACAATCTGAGATGCTCATCTGGCTTATGGGGAATGGCCTTGTATTTTCATCCTTATATGCATGAGGATATTTTATATGCATACACATATCCTTATGCATATGTTGATCATTTATAGATTACTCATGATTAACAATACATTGTACATGGGAAATTCATATTATTTTAGGAATAACGATAAGAAGAAGAGTATATATTTTCAGGATAGAGGTAGATGCTTGTTTTTATATTTTAAACATTTCTGATCTGAAAGTGATCACAGCTGTGGATTTAGAGCTCAGCCGAATCTCGATGTTGAATGATGAAATCAAGCTAGAACATATTGTCTCCTCATGTCCTGGCCATTCTCTGTGGTGACTGCTGATATTGCCCCAAACCTTAGGCTTGAGAAGAGCATGACAGCCTCTCTTAGACAAATAATAGAAAATAATGCAACTGGCACTAAGTTTCCAGAATGTTTTTGGTTGTTGACAATCTTAAGGAGTATTTGAACAAGGCACAGAATTAATAAGAACGGGATACTTTTCATTTTAAGGTGTTTTTAACATCCTTATTTTTACTGTGTAGTCTAACACGTTTAACTTTGCAAACACTTTCAGATTACAGGATGAAAACCCCAAGCCAATAAAAACAAACACCAGCAAAGGGCTGTATGTGGTGTACGAACATGTCTTTGTGGGTGTGTGTACATGCGTTTGTGAGTGCACTCACATGTGTCAATACCTGTGGAAGTCAGAGGTTGGGTATCTTTCTTGATCACTCTCCCCCTTATTTTTCAAGGTAGGTGTGGTGGTTTGAATATACTTGGCCCAGGGAATGGCACTACTTGGAGGTGTGACCTTGTTGGAGTAGGTGTGTCACTGGTGGTGTGAGCTTTAAGTCTCTTGTCCTATCTGCCTGGAAGCCAGTCTTCCCCTAGAGGCCTTCAGATGAAGAGGTAGAACTTTCAGCTTCTCTGGCACCAGGCCTGCCTGGACTCTGCCTTGCTCCCACCTTGATTATAATGGACTGAACCTCGGAACCTGTAAGCCAGCCACAATTAACTATGGTCCTTAAAAGAGTTGCCTTGGTCATGGTGTCTGTTCACAGCAGTAAAACCCTAAGACAGAAGTGTCTCTCGTTAATCATGGATTTAGTCAATTTAGTTAGGTTAGTTAGCCAGTGAGTTCCAGGACTCTGCCTGTCTCCTGCCTCTACTCTCATGCTAGGATTACAGACACAGCTCACCCCTGCTGCGGGTTCTGCAGATTCCAGCTCAAGTCTTCTTGTTTGTGCTGCCGACAGTTTACGACTGAGCCGTCTCCCCAACCCCAAAATAATCTTTACATCTATCTTTAAATTTAAAAAGCAATTGTTTTATATGTGGTAAAAAAAATCAATAATAGTTATTTAAAGCAATACATACGTATGTCTTGTATGTATGTATTACTTTATTGAAGTCACTTTAGTGAGGGAAAAACAGTCAAACTGTATGGGGGTATTTTTGTTACCTGGTTCCATCCTGTTCATAACCTGTATTGGACAAAGACTGCTATGGTCAAGGGTATTCTTATTAGGTGTTGTTTGAAGTCTTTAATATTGTTGCTGTTCTTATGGGTTTATTTATTTATATGTATAAGTGGTTTGCTCACATTTATACACATATATACATATATATATCATATGCATCCTGGAACTAGAGTTGGATAGCCATCAACTGGTGTTTGTGTTGGAAATCAAACCCCAGTCCTCTTCAAGAACCAAGTCTCAGCCACCCACAGTGGTGGTATTGCTATTGCTGTCTTAGCCGTTGCCTGGTAACAATTTCCAAAGATTATGTGAGCTAGTTTCCTAATTACTATGGCATCAATACCCGAGGACAACCTGAAGAGAACTATTAAATTAGTTTAATGGTTTCAGGGAGTTCAACCCACCGTCACTTGAGCTCTTCAGCAGAATATCATGGCAACCGAGACATGCCACAGAGGAAATTCTTCTGCTCATGTTAAACAGGTCCAGCCTGCTTCCTCCGGGTTGAACTCACCAGGTACGTTTTCTGGCACTACCATAAACCCAGCCCCAGCTAAGGACCCCAGGTTGAACATGAGTCAGTGGGGATACTTCATATTCAGACCACATCACAGTGTCATATCCCTGCCCCAACAACGCAACCATTATGCCAGAAGTAAACACAACAGGTGCAAGCATATTCCACTGAAGTCTCAACGGTTTGCCTCAGCACTTTGTTAAGAGCACGCCTCATGCTGCTGGACATCCCCTGCCTTTATCTGTACACCAGCGTTTAGGATTGACTCTAAGCTCAAAGCACAGTATAAGTCCCTAAGTGTGCGTGAGAGTCTCTCCAGAAAACAAGCCAGACTTCTCCAGGCAATAGAAGTTGGGGGATGGGCTGGAGAGATGGCTCAGCGGTTAAAGCATAGACCGCTCTTCCAGAGGTCCTGAGTTCAATTCCCAGCAACCACATGGTGGTTCACAACCATCTGTAATGGGATCTGACATCCTCTTCTGGTATGTCTGAAGAGAGCAATAGTATACTCATATACATAAAATAAATAAATAAATCTTTTTTTTTTAAGATTTATTTATTTCCATGAGTACACTGTTCCTGTTTTCAGACACACCAGAAGAGGTCATCAGATGGCTGTGAGCCACCATGTGGTTGCTGGGAATTGAACTCAAGTCCTCTGGAAGAGCAGTTGGTGCTCTTATCCGCTGAGCCATCTCTCCAGCCCCATAAATAAATCTTAAAAAAAAAAAAAAAAAAAAAAAAGAAGAAGTTGGGGGTGATGTTAAATTATGCGATGGAAAAAATCAGATAGCCAACTTATGGACCAAATCTAGGTGGAAACTTATTTTCAAGGCTGTGTAGTAAGTCTGAATGGGAGTCTCCGGTCCAGGAAAGAGTTGATCATGGCTGTTGGCAAGCATGCGGAGAGCTGGCTTGTCTCTGGAACTCTTTAGTTTCCTCATACTGTCCTTCCCTCTTCTCTGTTGGATTTATAGGCTGACCTGTCAGTGCTTTCCAGCCGTCACCTACTCTGACTCCCTCGTTTTGAAGTTCTGCTAACGCAGCTGCATTTGTGAAGCTGGTTATGGCATCGGGCAAAGCATCATACAGAACACGTCTTTCTGGAGGCTTGAAGCTCACCTAAAAGCCATGCAGGATAACTCTGTGAATATGCACGGATTTTCATGCAGGAAATATTTCCTGAGCACCTACTATGTGCCCTGCACTGATAAAGGCTTAAAAGAACAGAGGCAGGAGGATCTAATGTCTCTCCTCATGCAGCGCCCTCAGTTGTGGAGAATGCAAGCTTTCGTTAAATACAGAAACATATGTAGCATCCAATACAGAAACGTTTAACAGAGGAAATTTGATGTTCAGCATTTGGAAACAATTTTCAGAGAAGATGTCCCAGTGGGAAGCAAGGCTTGAGTTAAAATTTGCAGAGGACACAGTAATTAAGCAGACAGATAGTAGGATTTATTGTCCGTTCCTGTTTACTGGAACCTCAGTCTCATAAGAGCCAGCACATGCGGCCTTTGATACATGACCCACAGGCCTGCAACTGCCCGTGTTCAAGCTTCAGTGACTATTAAATGAGTTTACTTAGTCAAATACAGGAGAAGGACAGAGCAAACCAGACAGGATTGTACAAGGTGCTTTAACTGAAGGAACTATGGGAAAGAAGACATTGAGACAGTCCAACAATTCAGAAGGCTGAACGCAAGTCCAGGAAGCTGAGCAGTTTTAGAAGGGCATGATTCTAAGGTGCTGTCCGTAGGAGCCATGTGCTCCGTCCCTATTTGGTTACTGGCCATCCAAGAGCTTAATTTGGACTACAATCGTTTTGTAGAAAAGACCCATAGGAGACATGATGCTTTCATCGCCTATGAAAGCTGTAAGCAATTATTATTCTCACACCACACCGGAAGTGTAAACCAAAACTGGTCCAGGTGGGCCACACCCTTAATCCTGGCGGAGGCGGAGGCGTATATCTGAGTTACAGGGGCACAGATCTATGCAATAAGACCCTGTCTCAAAAGAAAAGAAAGAAAGAACAAAGAAGAGAGGAAGGGAAAGAGAATGTGAATTGTTTTAGTATGCCTTCAGCAGCACGAATGTAAGAAGTTAACTTTCTCTCCCTCCCTTCCTCCCTCCTTCCCTCCCCATCCTCTCTTCAGCAAATTCTCTTTATTCTCTTCTCTCCACCTGTACTCCTTTCTTTTCTCCTCCTTCCATCACTGACTCTGTAGGAGGTGCTTTGCTCTGGTAATCATTGGCATGCATATATGAAAAAGAAAGGTAAAAGCAGAAATTATACCTCCCTTGAGATAAGGCAGCCTACCTTTATTGAACTTCCCCTATAGGACCAGATTAGGGACAAGCCCTCTGTATCCTGAGCAAACACCCCCACACATAAAGGAGCTGAAACAAAATTCTGAAGTTACTAGAAAAAAAATAGTTCCCAACTGAAATAAATTTTGTGTAACACTATATCAAAAGGCACTGTGTATGAGTTGAATCGAGAAGCCTCCTGAGGGAAACAGTTTTTTAAAAAATCATTTAACGTATAACATAGATGCACTCAAAAATTAAGGCAATTTGGGGAAACAAAATCACTCCTACTGCAGAATTTTGACGTCAAACAAGAACATCGAAGGGATCCCCCCCCATTCATCTATTTAATATCAAACTAGAGTCCTTTCCTTGTGCTAAAGAAATATGAAAGCTTTCTTCCAAAGGACAAAGAACACAGTAGTACCTGATTCCATTAAAAACTACAGAGCTGCAGATTCCTCAGAACTGAAATATCCTCTAAACTACAGAGTATTAATTTGTCATTAACCTTCAGGACATCTTTTCCCTACTGTCTGGGAGAGTTTAGTGTCTTTATCTAATTGTGTCTTTTGGGTCACATGCCGACCATCTGCAAGCTTCCTCCATGAGACTAAATCGTAGCTGGCTCATGGTCCCCTTATTAGACTTTCCCTACATGAAGGCACAGAAATCGATTGACGATGACTGTTTTTGAGAATATCTTCACCTTTTTTTTTTTTTTTTGGATCAACACCTGCTAGTCTGGTCTTGTGTCTCTTTCACTCTCTCAGATAATGTTTCACTGCTTAGAGGCCTTTGAAAGGCAACAGATAACAAACACTCTTTGGTCCCTGGATTTCAATAGAATAACCTGAAACTCCTTATCATGAAGGCCCAGGCAGGCCACGATGTTGGGGAAGGACTGAGGTTTCCCAGGTCCTAGTTCCGTGAATAATTTGATTTCTTTTCAAGAACAACAAAAGTGGGTTAAACTAAATGTATATTCGTATCCCCAAGATAGTTTTATTTATTTTTTTAACAGCAGCAAAGGAGACCTGCCTAGGTTTTCCCACTTTGCTCATTTCAAAACCTAGTACTCTGTTTACAGCTTGTCTTCTGCATTCAGACAAGGACCGGCTAGACATCAAGGCATCAAGGGTCATGTCTCGGCGGAGACAACAGTGGGGTTGAGTATGGGCACATTTTCAGATCTCTTGATGAAAAGGCTTTTAAGTCGCCCAGTTGACTAGTTCAATAGCCATGAGATGAGCTCTTCTCCGTAGATGTCAGGCTGTGTTGTTAAGCCATGTTCAAAGGCTTTTAACAAGAAAACTACCAATCTAGCTAAAGTGTTCTGGCTTTCGAATGTTAGCAAACTTGTATGTGTGTGTGTGCGCGCGCGCGCGTGCGCGCGCGCGCGTGCGCGCGCGTGCGTGCTTGCATGTGTGTGTGTGTGTGTGTGTGTGTGTCTGTCTGTCTGTCTGTCTGTCTGTCTGTCTGTCTGATCTGTCCCCCTCCTCACTGCCCTACACCTTGCTGTGTGAGTGTATGTGTTTGAATATGATATTGGAATAGCATGACATGATTCACAAGTGCACACAACAATCAGCCAGAATGCTTTACCAAGGAGCTTGTGTGCTCTAGGCAGTCAGGGTTTTTCGTCAGCGATCAGGTGAGCAGTTTTGCCCATCCAGCAGTGTATCTGGAAACTGGCTGGTGTGGGTGAATAGAGCGATTCTGACCTGTACCACTCTTCTTCCAGAGCACATGGACCAGTGTCTATCATAATTCTAGCACAGCAGGTCAACGCCTCTCAGGCTGACCTATGGCAAATCCATTTTATTCCTCTATTTTAAAACTTGATTTTTTCCCCCTGTGCAGGCTGCCTGCCTGCCTGCTGCGTGCCAGGCCGTGGAGGCATGATGGAGACAAGGGCTGCAATGAGGGACCACATCAAACCAAACAGATCCACGCGGGGCTTTATTTCGGATGGTTCAAAGGGGGCAGCGGGAGGAAAGAAGGAAGAAAAAGAGAAAGAGAGAGAGAGACACTATCCAAATATATACAGATGATGACGTAATTACAGGTAGAGGTAGGTCCATTGAACTCTGGGTATATGGTGGCTGTTGCCTTGGCAACAGGCCTATAGGTTGTGCTGCGGTCACTGTCGCCTATGTGATGTCACAGGTCTCGGTAGTAACAATAACAATGTAATAAATATAGAACTGTCTACTGTTTTTCTCAGAACCAGCACAGCACTAAAGCAGACAGATATGACAATAAAATTGGATCATACAGGGACACACATAGAAATGCAAAGGAAGAGTGAAAATGGGGTGTAGAGGGGATTTTTTGTGCAGTGGATCAAAGTTTTACCTGCCAATAAAAAAGCTTTTGGCCAGTGAGCTGAGGGATGGTTGGAAGGTGGAACATCCTGGTGGAGAGTTTGGATTTGTGGGGTAGAGACAGGCGCAGGGGAAGGCTTGCTCTGAGACACTGAGACGTCAGCAAAAAGCTGAGGACCAGGTGACCAGCCATGTGGCAGAACTTAGAACAGAATCACAGGATGATTAAGTTATGAGCTAGTCGGGGAAAGATCCTAGGTTTTGTTGTTGTTGTTGTTGTTGTTGTTTTGTTTTGTTTTGTTTTGTTTTGTTTTGTTTTGTTTTGTTAAGACAGGGTTTCCATATGTAGCCCTGGCTATCCTGGAACTCATTCTGTAGACCAGGCTGGCCTCAAACTCAGAAATCCGCCTGCCTCTGCCTCCCCCGTGCTGGGATTACAGGCATGCGCCACAACCGCCTGGCTGGATCCTAGGTTTTTGCCTTAGGCATTTATTCTTATATAAGAAGTCTCAAAAAGAAGAAGGAGCGGGGGAGAGGAATTATGGGACGTATGGTGGGGGGGAACTGGGAAAGGGGAAAGCCTTTGGAATGTAAACATAGAATATAGAAAATAAAAATTTTAAAAAAAAGAAGGAGGAGGAAGAGGAAGAGGAAGAAGAAGAAGAAGAAGAAGAAGAAGAAGAAGAAGAAGAAGAAGAAGAAGAAGAAAAAGAAAAAGAAGAAGAGAAGAAGAGAAGAAGAAGAAGAAGAAGAAGAAGAGGAGGAGGAGGAGGAGGAGGAGAGGAGGAGGAGGGGGAGGGGGAGGAGGAGGAGGAGGAGGAGGAGGAGGAGGAGGAGAAGAAGAAGAAGAAGAAGAAGAAGAAGAAGAAGAAGAAGAAGAAGAAGAAGAAGAAGAAGTCTCAGAGTCATTATTTCAGGGAGCAACAGTGTTTCTTTAGGGACGATATTTTGAGGCTAAATATCAGCAGTGCTTGGACAGCACTGATAAGCCAGTAGCAATTATATTTTATGCTCCAACATGCTTATTTTTACATATATTGAATACAATTAAAATTGTATTGTAAGAATTACGAGCCCTAAAACACATCTTTCTCACTATTTAGAAAAGAATGCTGAGTGTTCTCACAGTTCAGAAAGACAGTCGTTCCAGTGATTTCTCAACCTATGCGTGGAGTGTTTAGAAAGACCCAGAATGCATTGTCATTGAGTGTGCTTGTGTTCAGCTGAATTACATGGAACTGAGTCTGGATGAGAAATGGGGGGGGGATGGATATTGTAACCTCCCCATTGGATATTTTTTATAGAAGAAAGCATTATCTATGATATGAAAAATAAACAAACAAGCAACATTAGTGTTGAATTATCCTTGACTGTCATATATTCTGTTTAAACACTACTTGTTTATTTATTGTACTCTACTTTAAAGGCTTCTACTAAGGGGTACTAGGAAATGACAAAACAAAGTTTCATTGTAGTCATTTTATTTACAAAGTAGTGTTGGCTTCTCAGACAGATGATGCCGAACTCTGGTTAAGGGAAGAGCTGCAGTGCACACTCTTAGTTCTGTCAGTTCTGACAAGACTGCCTTGGCACACGGTGTTCCTGGTGCGCCGCAGGGGGCAGGCGGGGTTGGATTACTTACTGCCCACTGTTAGATCGCAAAGTTTGTAGGTCCTGGTAAATACTACATTCAGGGTTTGCGGCAGATCTCCAGCTTCTTTGCTGGTACAATTGGGACCCAGAAGATCTAGTTCTAATCGCAGTCCTGCTAATAAGGCTGCTAAGTGCCATTAAATAAATCCTTCAGCCCACTGGGTCTCGGGTAGCTCCATTCCTGTGTGAGAAGGTAGGACACAGTTTCTCAGATATGCTGTCTCCAGAAACTGTATTTTTGGTTAGCAAATGTGGGAATTAGTAAAGATTTTTTTTCTGGTCATTTCCTTTGTTTGTTTTGTTTTTCAAGACTGGCTTCTGGCTGTCTAGGAACTAGCTCTGTAGACCAGGCTGATTTCAAACTCACAGAGATCTACCTGCCTCTGTCTCCAGTGCTAGGACTAAGGGTGTGTGCCACCACGCCCAGCTCCTAATCGTCTCTTAAGCCTCTATCTTAGCATAACGCTGTTCTGAGATGCTTCAAATCACACTGAAGACTCACGAAGTAAATGTCACGTTTGTAATACCATCTTCAACTGAGGTAGTTCTGACGAAAGATTTCTTAGAGTTCTTCAGGGTGCACGTGAGCTTCCTAGAGTCACCCTGCTCCCATCTCCCTACAACACCCTCTCTTGCTTGTTGTCTCCCTTTAGGTCCTTGAAACTTTTGTTTCGATCTTGTTTTTCTCATTTAACATCGATAAAATGACACACGGAGCTGACCAGGTACAGGGCAAACACTGCGTTTGAGCCACACCATCGCTGGCTAAGCTAACAAGGTCCTAGACCCAGTCTCATTGTCAGCCTACACGGGTGTGAAAGCGATAAGGTGGGCTGGGAACCTGACCCGCTGACAGCCAATCGGAAGAGCTTTTGTCTGTGGATCTGAACAGGGTGACTCATCAGCCACCAACCCCGTAAGCTTTCAATGGGAGAACAAAAGTCCACTATTATTACCCCAAAGGCTGTGCTTGGTTTTATTTCCCTGTACAGGAAAAAAAAAAGAAAAAAGAAAAAAAAAAGAAAAAAGAAAAGAAAAGTTAGTTTAACTGTTAAGAGCAACATCAGAATTGCCAGAAAACAAAGCTCAGAGGGGAGGATCCCAAAGGACAAACTAAGTGTGCTACATCTAGGTCTCCATAGTAACAGAGTGGAGAAAAGCAACTGCGATTCAGAGAGGGGATCCCAGGAACCTCATTTATCTGAAAAGCAATCAAGATTGTTGTAAAAAATGGAATAAAATGACCTCAGCATTCCAGTCACAAAAGGAGTACCTGCGGTGAGCTACTTCCTTTATAGCATTTATTCATTTATTTATTCTGTATACAGTGTTCTGCTTGCATGTATGACTGACAACCAGAAAAGAGCACCAGATCTCCGATTGCTATGAGCCACCATGGGGTTGCTGGGAATTGAACTCAGGACCTTTGGAAGAGTAGCCAAGCGCTCTTAACCTCTGAGCCATCTCTCCAGTCCCCCCACCCCTGTTCTTACTAGACAAGAACATGCGAGGTGTGTGCTCCTGTGTCAGCTCCATATGGTCCTTAAAGGTATGATACCTTAAAATATATGTAATCCTCATTTCCCATATTTTTCAAGTGACATGGTATATGCACTATTATAGTGACATGAAATATGAACTATCAATATATATGATATATATATATATATGAGCTATATATACTGATATGTTTTATAATCCAGAAAAAAACTCTCCCAGAATTTTTACCAGGAAAATGGCTGTCATTTTCTACTCTGCGAGTAAGAAAGCATTCTGAGGAGTGGCAGGGGATAAGGGCACCCAATCCACCCAGAGAACGTGCCATCTACCTTTGTCGGGAAGGGACCTCCAAGGTGAGGGGGCGGTAACATCACACAGGGGAAATCTTTTCTCCAGCTGTCCACCTTTTTGTTCTCTGTCATTGTTTTTAAATCGTTTTATCATTTTTTATCATCAGAGGCGAACGGAGCTTGGAAAGGTAGCCGTGAGACCTAGTTCCTAAGTGAGGCCCAAGCACCGCATGCCCAGGGCGTGGTTTACCGGGCTGCTCTTTCTCCTTTCAGGCTCAGGACTGAGGAGTCTTTCCAAATGCTGCTTGAGTGCTGGCTCCGGAAGTCCGCCGTGCTCCAGGCACCTTTGATCCGGAAGTCCTTTATTTGTAGACCCCAGGGACTGTGCTCCATAGTCCTGATGATACTGGCTTGGAAACTGGCATTGGATACAAACACAATACTCTATTGGCATTTCAGGAACAAGTAGGACAACTTAAAAGATAGGTTCAAGATCTATCTCCATGCTAGAGTTAACTGAGTGGATGTAAGAATTATCCAGAGGGGCCGGGCGGTGGTGGCGCATGCCTGTAATCCCAGCACTTGGGAGACAGAGGCAGGCAGATTTTTGAGTTCAAGGCCAGCCTGGTCTACAGAGTCAGTTCCAGGACAGCCAGGGCTATACAGAGAAACCCTGTCTTGGGGGGGGGGATTATCCAGAGGGCTTAAATGTCACATACACAGGAGCCTGTGGAGTGGTGAGCAAGAAAGGTTTAGCAATATGCCCAAGCCAGGCCTTACTATAAATAATGAAATAAAAGGAGCCGGGCTGTGGTGGTGCACGCCTGTAATCCCAGCACTCTGGGAGGCAGAGGCAGGCGGATTTCTGAGTTTGAGGCCAGCCTGGTGTACAGAGTGAATTCCAGGATAGCCAGGGCTATATAGAGAAACCCTGTCTCGAAAAAAACCAAATCCAAAAAAAAAAAAAAAAAAAACCCTAAACAAACAAATAAATAAACAAAAGGAGGAATGTTAACAAAAATCCAGGCGCCATGCAGAATAGCTAACACCTGGGCCAAGAGGGGATTGCTGATGACTTCAATCCCTACGTGTCTATTAAGCATCTTCTATATGCGAAGATTCAAGAGTGAATCAAACGAAATGCCCATCCTGATGAAGTTATCAGAGCCTCGACACACAGTGACCAGAGTGCAGCAAATGCCTAAAAAAAAAAGTCAAATGCTGAAAGCAAAATGCAGGGAGAGAGCTGAGTCAGGGTGTTGGTGAGTGGGACTGGCGAGCAGAAAGCTCGGGGAAGGGTTTCTGACCCTGGAAGGCAGATCTAAAGTGCTCAAGAAGAATTAAATGGGCGAGAGCCATTTGGGAGACCTGTGATAGAATGAGGACATCAGGACAGATAAGGGACAGGGGAGAGGTTAATCTAGACACTGAGTCCAGATCACGCGAGCTCTTGTAGGTCATTTTCATGATTTGGTTTTTAATCCCGAGAGCAGAGGGAGGCCATCAGAAGATTCCAGTGCGGAGAGACAACCTGAGATGTACCTCTAACCTGACAACTGGAACCTCCGTGGGAACGGAACTCAGAGTGGAAAAACCATTCCACGGGCCTCTGCGGAGTCCAGGGCAGCGATGGCGTCTTGGACTAGAGCGCCGGACGGTATCCCAGACATGCAATTCCTGACTGCGAGACAACATCTAAGTCAGGTCTCTATGGCTTGATCCTCGAACCCGGTAAACACTCAGGACGCGGCTGTTGGCCAAATGGAGATCGATCCCCAAGGACCCAGTATCAGCAGCAGCAATATTAAGTTTTCTCCTCACCAGCCAATCCACGCTAAGGAGAGATGTCTAACGGTGCTGTGTTAGGCTCGGTACTTCGCTCACACAGACACAAGAAGGCGAGAGAAACGTTTTGCCCTGAGATAACCTCTTTCGCTGATAATGAGGGAATTGGTAACGCAAGATAGAGGTCCTGGGGGCGGGAGGGAGAGAGATATCACCTGCTAGCATGCGCAAGACCTGACTTTCGATCCTGAAAACTACAAAACAAAACAAAAAAGTTTAGTCAGGCGTGGTCTTGGGAAGCTGTGGCGGGGAGATTGAAGCTCAATAACAGACTCTGCCTCAAAAACACAAACAAAACAACAACAAAAGCAAACTGACAAACGGAGACCCTATCTCAAATTGCCCGGCTGCTCCCGTGGTACTGCAGCAGACGGCTGGTTGAACTCTCTGCAGGGCCAGGGCGTAATTCGGTGATAACGTGTTTGTCTAGCCTGTAGAAGGCCCCGGATTTGACTGCAGGCACTAAAAAGAAATAAGCCATCTGTCTCCACCTCTTCCTCGGTGCGGTGGAATCATTAGCGTTTTACCTATCTGAAACTGCTACAGTGGAGATTAAGTAAGATTACATGTGTTAATCTTTTATCGCAAGGTTTGACACGTAGAACGCTCTCGCTAAACATTATTATCTTTATCGTCCAGCGCTGGACTCTGCTTTGCAAAGGGGAAGCGCTCTCTTTGTCGGGAGGACGGGTCCCCAGCCGTAAGATTCTCGCCCATCCTTCAGAACCAGAGGGTTTTATTTCATATGTTCATGGCAGAGCCATCTTTGAAAAAGTCAGGCAGCCTAACAATCTCTAGTACCCTGGAAGGGAACATTCTTCGCACCCTGTAATTATCAACCTCTCCATCGCCTTCCTCTCTTCCCGTTCCAAGCAAAATTATTCAGTGTGCTCGCCTTTGCCCCACAATCCTGCTGTTTCAAAGCTAATTGGGTCTACTCGCGTTACGCACCTGCCTTACCTTGTTTTGTCTATTAATTTTGCGTTCTTGTAAGTAGATTGCATCCGCTCCCTGCGTCCCCCTTCCCTTCTTAAGAACGAACTTTCTAGCGCTGCTATTGGCTGAGAGGTACCCTTCGACCCAGGCGGCTTCAGCCAGTCTCCAAATTCTTCGCTGCTGAGGTGGTTGCTTTTGGCACCTGCCTTGTTCATTCACCTTTGTTAAGCAACCGGTCTCAGAAAACACCTCTCTCTCTCTCTGGCAGAATACAGGAGGGAATTATTCCTCCAAACATTTTTTTTTTTTTTTTTTTTAGTTATCCATTCCTTTGAGTTGGTTTTTATTGTCTTCGCCCTTTGAATGTCTAGTCATAAGCATCTTCCAGGTAGAATTGCACATTGTCTGTACTTCTGGCTGGTGAAGGGAAGAAGTAAAATAAATAAATAAATAAATAAAAGCCCACCTCCAGGCACTCGTCCAGAAAGAATCAAATAAAACCCCGCCCAGCCCCATCCCTCTGGGCCCTTCTCAGCCTGGGCAGGCTTCCTGCAGGAAGATTAATTCTGCCTTTTCCAATTTTCATATTTTACTGGCGTTCCTTACCTTCCATATCTGGATCCTGTGTAGGGTGATTGTGTTCCTTAATTGTCCTCTTAACGCTGACTTCATCTACCGATTCCGAACCTTGTTTCATGGCTCGATGCAAACGATTCATCTCCCGATCCACGCCCCTTCCCCACCCCGCCCTCTCGAACTTCTTTATATAATTCTTAAACAAGATCCTTGGGATTTTGTTCGTTGGAAGCATTTCTTTTCTCTTCCTTTCTTCCTTTTAATGTGAGGCCTCTTGTTTTGCTTGGTTTTGTTTTGAATTCTCACTTATTACTGTGGGGGATTGTGTTTCCAAGGCTCTGGGCTTTGTTTGTCTGAACTGCTGCCTTCACCCCCTAAATGATCAGCTCAAATTTGTCTGCTGATCCACAAGGGATCCCAGGCTCGAGGGGGTAGGGTGGAGTAGGAGGTGGAGGGGTGGGTATGAGTTACTGGGTTAAGAACCAAGGAATCTTAGCACAGAGAGAAGCCTCAATGCTTTACACAATCTCTCTGACATGATCGATGTGTTCCTGGCTGTATATAAATACCCCAACTCACAGGAAACTCAGAACTATACAAGGGCAACTCCTCATGCAACATATTGAGGAGCCTACAAAATTCTTCCTAATTCTTAAATAAAGTCAATCTCAACATAACCTCACACTTGAGTAATGCTGTTGCTCTCTAAGGTTTTATGGATCACATGGAGGCCCCAGTCCCTAATTAATAGCTTTTAGTTATTTTCAAAATATATGCCCCAACTAGGCAATGGAGGCACACACCTTTAATCCCAGTTCTTGGGAGGCAGAGGCAGGTGGACCTCTGAGTTTGAGCACATCCTGGTCTACAGAGTGAGTTCAGATAGCCAAGTCTATACAAAGAAACCTTGTTTAAAAAAATATTTATGATATATCCTAAATATTTGACTACTATACTCTTCTGGGCCAATTATCCTAAAGTCTTTGAACTCCATTTTCTCCTACTTTAGCTTATGAAGTTCTTGCATATCAATGCATCCCCTAATTCACCTAACTTAGAACCATGTGTGATGCTCCCCTAAGGTCTGGTCATCTCAGATCAGTGTGTACAGATGATCATTTAGTCTATGGTCACATTATTTGCATATCCTCCCTTTATAATGACTCTGGGTATTTGAATGAGAGAACCCCATAAGTTTTTGTGCTATTTAAAAGTTCAATTCCTAGCCCGGTGGTGGTGGCACACGCCTTTAATCCCAGCACTTGGGAGGCAGAGGCAGGTGGATCTCTGAGTTTGCGGCCAGCCTGGTCTACAAAGTGAGTTCTAGGACAGCCAGGGCTACACAGAGAAACCCTGACTCAAAAAAAAAATTTTTTTTTCAATTCCCAGCTGGTGGCTGTTTGGGAAGGCTTTGGGGGTGTGGCCTTGCTGGGGAAAGCAATGGGGTGGACTTTGGGGTTTTAAGCCATTTCACGTTGGCTCTCTCTGCTTCCTGTTTATGATTGGAAATGTGAGATCCTCACTGATACTCTAGCCACCGGCACCCTGTGACTTCTGCTCTGTAACCCTCAGGAACAGGGCAAGCCCCAAACAACCTCTTTCTCTATGGGTTGCCTTGGTTACGATATCTTACCCCAGCAATTGAGAAATAACTAATAACTTCCAAAATGTTATTTCATAGATTCTAATATGAGTTATTACTGAATAAGATAGCCTCTACCCTGGAACTACATACCAAATGTTGAAATCTGAAATTAAAGATTCACCTATAGATTTATTTTGTGAGTCCTGGCTTATCTCTTTGGGCTCTCATTTTTAATTCTAATTCCAGCTCTGGTATTCAAGTCAGTTACGCTGCCTCTAACCTGCTTCAGTCAAAAGTATAGAAAGCACACGGCCTCTAAGGTCATAATTGAAATTCTCAGGAAAAAATGTTGACAGCCAGGGTCAAGAATACAAAGCAGTAGCGATTGCTGAAGTTGATATCAGTTGGAAAACCGTCATGCTTGAGGTCACTGTGATCCTTAAGTCCTCTTGAGGACTCTTAAGCACACAGTGCTGCTCATATTTCCCAGGGAATGTATACAAGGCGAGCATACACATCTTAGTTATGAGGACAGCTAACATGTAATCTGGATCGACTCTATCATACGCTAAGCATTTCCCTAAAAAGGTTTCCATGTATTGTAGTCTCCATGGTAATGCTATGAAGTGGAAGGCTGTGCTATTAGAACCATTTTTCATACAAAGACACTGAGACATGGGACACTGAAAATGTCCGGTGAGATGGACACCATGGACATTTCAACCTAGCCATCAACAACTCTAGGAACAAAACCCATAAGCCCTCGTAGAGATTCTGTTAGACAGCATGCAGAAAACCAACATTTTTACGACTTTCCCGATTAGCTAGTTTATTTCCCCCCAAAATAAGAAAGGAACATGATGTAGATGCCAAGCTTTTTAGAGAAAGCATTTCCCCTGAAAATCAACTCAGACCTCTGTCACCTCAGGAGTCACAGTGGTGTCACGTACACATACTCACAGTCTGTGCATTCCCCTGTCCTTACAGCTAGTGACAGTGATCAAGGGACCAGATAGCTCTAAGCTTGTTAGTTACCCCTGCCCCAGAAATCCAGCATAACTCTCTAACCCATTATTCTTTATCAGTCCACATCCCCCCCCTTTTTATTATGTGCATGTGTGTTTGCCTACATGAATGTATGCCATATGTGTGTGGCTGCCCACAATGGCCAGAAGAATGTTTCAGATCCTCTACAGCTAGACTAGAGTTACAGGCAATTGTGTGCTGCCCAGTGTAGATGCTGGGAACAGATCATCCATTCTCTAAAAGAACAGTAAGTGTCCTTAATCATTGTGCTCTCTCTCTCTCTCTCTCTCTCTCTCTCTCTCTCTCTCTGTGTGTGTGTGTGTATGTGTGTGTGTGTGTGTGTGTGTATCAGTGGACCACTTGTAGAACTGGTTCTTGAGGCCCGCACATGAGGCCCTGGCATCAAGCTCAGGTAGCTTCTGAACCCAATCTCATTGGCTCAGCCCACCTTTCTCAACCCTCAGCCCTCTCTTAACTGTGACCACGGCGAACCTCAGCTAAACAACACCTGCCCCGGAGGGAGGGGAAGGGTTTCTCTTCTGTCATTTTTTTTCATCAGAAAACGTTACAGCACCTTCTTCCCAAGTGGGACGGAGACCTTTCTTTACCGCCTTGAGCACACGGTGGAGAAAGCTGTCTGGGAATGTGGCTCGAGGGAAGATGTTTTCAAGGCTGGGAGAATGTTAGGTGATTTCGAGGATCAGGTATAGTCCCGCCCTTGTACCGTCCTCATCAGAGAAACACGCCTATGGAGCTACCCAGATACAGTTCTCATCAAACAGGGCAGCAGTGGCCAAGTGATCAGAGGTGCCGAGCAGGAACACAGATCCCCGAGGAGGCAAGAAGACTACGGGCCACGGTCACTGGCAAAGGGAACAACAGGAACCAAAGAAAGAAGGAAACCTGAGGAGATAAAGGCTGAAGAAAAGGGATGCGGAGTGAGGAGAAAGGGATTCCTGTGGGCCGAGATAATTAGCTTGGGTCACAAGTATCTTCTGACAGTGAACTAGCTCACCATTACAGTTCCAGCTCTGTGTGTTCCTCCTGGGACCCCAGTGGACCCCTAAATGTGGCCTCTGGCTATGCCTCATGACATCACAACTGCTTGGGCGTTGTTAAAGATGACTGAGGACTGCTGTGCCTATAGCTCTCACCTTGTCACCTGTTCCCTCTGTGGCTGGAGAATACCCAGTCGCTGGGAAGCTCAGCTCTCTGTTGCTGTCATTTTGGGGTTCTGAGACAAGTCCTCACCATGTTGACAAGATGAGCTCAAGCTCGTGATGTTCCTGCTCGAGTGTTGTGATTACAGGTTTGGGTCACCACATCCAGCCTTCATTTGGGTTTTAGATATCAGTTGACTTTAAGGAATTGTAGAAAATGACTGAAATCATTGAGATACCAAACTGACTTTGGAATGACTTTGAACTGTGCTACGTATGACACATCCCCAAGTTTTTGTTTGTTTGTTTGTTTGTTTGTTTGGGTTTTTTTTTTTTTTTTTTTGAGACAGGGTTTCTCTGTGCAGCCCCTGGCTGTCCTGGAACTCACTCTGTAGACCAGGCTGTCCTGGAACTCAGAAATCTGCCTACCTTTACCTCCTACGTGCTGGGATTAAAGGCATGTGCCACCACTGCCCAGCTCCATCCCCAAAGATTAATCAGGCTGTCTGCCCACAGCACGTCAGCATTTATTTTATGTATATAAAAAGGTATATGTATATGTACATTAAAAAACAAAACGTTTTAAAAGAGTTTCTAGAAGCTATTGTCTAAAAACATAAATGAACACGATCCTTTGACCCAGAATGTGGATCTCCAAGTTGAACAAACTTCTTATCTCTGCTTCATCAAAATACAATTCCAAAGACAGTGTTCTAAGGAAATCCATACAACCACACTTTGTTTTGAGAGCACATTCTCCGGGGCAGCAGCCTGTGTGGGGGAGATGGAACAGCAGGAGCTGCACCGTGCATGGGTTTGGCCGTGTGAATGTTGGTCAGAGAAGACAACGTAGAGATCATAACTTTAGGAACAGCTCTGGGGAGCTACTGCTGCCCTCCTGCTATTGCACAGCAGAAGTGGTTTTTGTCTCCGGGTGTTTCAGGACCAGATGCATCCAAAGGAAATAAAGAAGAGGCATATTTTTCCTGGCTACTCCTCTGGCAGCTCTCAGCAGCCTGGCCTGGTAGGGGCAGAGTCACGTGACCATCTTTTTTGAGCTGGAGAACATGGAAATAGCCCTTTCTCAGATTGTGCTTGCAATCTACAAATTCCAGCCACGCCAGATTTCAGACTCTCTCCAAAACTGTTGCCAGGCACTAAAACCAAAAGGACTCTGCTGCATGGACTTTTGTAAGAAATCAATTACAGACTTCCCTGGTTGACCAAACTATCAACTACTGGAAATATTCTTTTGCAAAGACACATAGAAAGGCCAACAGTTCTTCTGCAAGGTGTCCGCAGGCCAGGCTTCTTTTGGGCGCCATGATGAATGAAATATAACTTTTCACAACCCGCAGAGTGAATTTTCCCCTCAGGCTTCTGCTGTGGAGGACTGTGAATACTAAAGACCAGTGATGGGGGACCAGCAGCCAAAAGGGAATTCAGGCTCATTCTTGCTGACAACGTTGTGGAGTTACTGAGGGAACCGTAAGATAAAGCTTTCAGCTTTTCTTCTGAGCTCAAGAGAAAACGAATTTGAAGGAAATTGTGCTTAGGGACAGTTTCTTAGCTTCAAAATCAAGTGAGTCATGGTACAACTCAGGATGAAGAAGACTCTCTTTTACACAGGAAAACAGTTCTTAAGCCCACAAATCACCAACAGAAATTGCGTGAGAAATACATTATCTGTGGGAAAATGTTTAAATTATAATATTAACCTTTTTTTAAAAAAATTCTCCAAGTTCCTATTAGTCATGGGTACCTGGACAATTGGACAAGATCATAACCATGATTGGCTAAGATATGCCAGTTTCTATATGCCGAACATGTGCAATAGTGAAATATTAGTAGAAAAAATAGAGATAAGTCTTGGACAGGTAATCTAGCTCTCTCTAAACCAAAGGAAAAGTGAGTGGGAAACAGCATGTCTTGAGGCATTCTTACAGACCACTTCATGTGTTAGTTAACGTATATACCCAGGTAGATTAACCAAAATCTCTCATCATTTCTCAATAATAAAAGCTAATCTAAAAGAGTTTCTCCACTTTTCAGACTAATTCTGTTCTTCTTAAGTCTCCTGTCTGTATAGAGAGGTCTTGTGTACATGAGGAACTTACAGACATGCTCCTACCTGATTCCTCCTGGTGCTACCCATGCACAGGCACTCAAATCATCCATCTTTTCTCTTCATCTTCACTTGAAACTAAATCGGACACAGCTGGGATCACTGAAGCAGCCTTTGCACAGAGCTCCCTGTCCTCTGTCACAACCCTGGCCCCTCCTCCTTTCATTCCTCTTTCCTTCTCAGAGTTCCTTTCAGAATGTGATCAGTTGGAAAGAATTTCTTCTCCTTGTAGGTATAGGTCTGGGAACTCTAGAAAGCAATATCAGATACTGAGAATTTCAATTGCTTAATTATAACCAACCAAATAACAAGCCTTGGTTTGTAGTGTATAGATAAGGAACTGAAATAGAACCCAGCATCTGAACGCTTCAAGGATGTAAAGGATATTGCAACTTGTATTTAAGGACTTTCTTTTTTTTTCCCTATATTCTTTGTTTGCATTCCAAATGCTTTCCCCTTTCTCAGTCCCCCCTTCACCATATGTCCCATAAGTCCTCTTCCCTCCACCCAATCCCCAATTACACCCTTCCCCAATTCTTTGTTCTAATATTCCCCTACCATTCTGGATCAAGTCTTTTCAGGACCCGGGCTCTTTCCTTCCTTCTTCTTGGGAATCATTTGACTTGCTAATTGTGCCTTGAGTATTCAGAGCTTCTGGGCTAATTAATATCCACTTACCAGTGATTGCATTTCATGTGTATTCTTTTGTGATTGGGTTACCTCACTTAGGATGATATTTTCCAGTTCCAACCATTTGCCTACAAATTTCATGAATTCATTGTTTTTAATTGCTGAGTAGTATTCCATTGTATAAATATACCACATTATCTGTATCTATTCCTTCAATGAGGGACATCTGGGTTCTTTCCAGCTTCTGGCTATTATAAATAAGGCTGCTATGAACATAGTGGAGCATGTGTCTTTGTTGCATGCAGGGGAATCTTCTGGGTATATGCCCAGGAGTGGTATGACAGGGTCCTCTGGAAGTGTCATGCCCAATTTTCTTAGGAATTGCCAGACTGATTTCCAGAATGGTTGTACCTTCTTGCAATCCCACCAACAGTGGAGGAGTGTTCCTCTTTCTCCACATCCTTGCCAGCATCTGCTGTCTCTTGAGTTCTTAATCTTAGCCATCCTGACTTGTGTGAGGTGGAATCTCAGGGTTGTTTTGATTTGCATTTCCCTGATGACTAGTGATGCTGAACATCTCTTAAGGTGCTTCTCAGCCATTCAAATTTCTTCAGGTGAAAATTCTTTGTTTAGCTCTATACCCCATTTTTTAATAGGGTTTTTTTGGTTCTCTGGGGTCTAACTTCTTGAGTTCTTTGTATATATTGGATATTAGCCCTCTGTCAGATATGGGGTTGGTGAAGATCTTTTCCCAATTAGTTGGTTGCTGTTTTGTCCTTCTGACAGTGTCTTTAAGGACTTTCTATTGTGCAGTTTCCTTCAGAATCTTCTCAGCATTGCTCCTCAGTGGATGTCATTGGCCTCTGTGTAGCCTAGAGGATAAAATGAGTGTTTAGTAGAGTGAGTGTGAAGTGTAGTCTTGCCTAGCCTACAGAGGGAATTCAAGGCTAGCATGGGCAACTTAGTGCAACCTTGTCTCCAAATAAAAGAGAAGGGAACTTAGGCAATAGCTCAGTGATAGAGGGCTTGTCTAACATAGACAAGACTTTGGGTTCCATTTCCATTGGCACAGATTCATGAATACACACACACACACACACACACACACACACACACACACACACACACAGAGAGAGAGAGAGAGAGAGAGAGAGAGAGAGAGAGAGAGAGAGAGAGAGATGGAGAGATAATTGTGGAGAGAAACAAACTGATCTTTAAAACAAATTCAATAAGTGAATTTACTGAACAAATTCTCTTAATTGCAAACATTCAAATAAAATGGAGCAGAGAGAAGATAAGAAAAATTCTAAGAGTAACATAATCACAAACAAGGTACCCAATTTAAAAACTGAGTCTTAGGAAATAGTCTGACCTACAGAAGTTCTGGGGACATAGACAAGGACGCTGATGGCCTTTAATGATAGAGTTACTCGTGTCCCCAGACACCAGACATTGATCAACTGTCAGTGACATAGCAGCTTAGATGAGATAAAATCTGGACCCTTCTTCTACCACAGAGTTGAGTGTGGGTCTTGCTTCTGCCTGCCTCTCCGCGACCAACAAAGTAATGAGAACTGATTTCTCTATGGACTTTGTGTCTGAGACCTTAGATCCCACAGCGAAGCTTGACTTAGTTAGGCCCACTTGTCAGACTTTCTTTGCTTGACACACTCAGCTCCTTTGATCTTGTAGTAGATACAGTAAGACTCAAACCCTATCCTGTGATCACTCCCCCAGTGCCCAGGGAACAGATCAAACAGCTGTCTTTAATGATCATAAGTCCTCATACTGGCTCCTGAGCATGAAAGTAGTAATTAGCCCTGCTGAGAAAGGGAGTCCTCCATTTTGCACAGAGCTCAGAGAAGCTATCGAGACATGGCAGGCTTTGACCTTAAATAGCAGGGTTCCCCACATCATCCGTAGACCAGGCTGCCCTTGAAAGCAGAGATCCATCTGTCTCTCCCCCCCCTTTTATGATTAAAGTTGTCTGCCACTTTGCCTGGCTTCATTTAGATTTTTAATTGTTCTAATCTTTTTAACTTCTCCAGGAAATGGCACCACTTCCTGTATTCTTTGGGTGAAGAAGAGTTGAATCAGTGCGTTGTATGATTCCTCTTCTTTGCCTGGCCTTCTCTGGAAAGCCCCCGCACCCTCTTCTGAGGAAGGTCACCTAGTCCTTGGCCAACCTACAAGTTCAACTTCCTCTTTCCCTGATAAGAACCAGTCCAGCAAGTACCTGAGATTCCTGGAATGCCTTCATGCAAATGAGGCATTTCCGGTACTATAAATTCTAGCCAGTGATTTATATTCACCCTGAAAACTCCTTTCCACACTCCAGTGTGTGTGTGTGTGTGTGTGTGTGTGTGTGTGTATCCTTTGTTCATTCCAATGGAGGAAACTGAAGACAGAAAACTACAGAATGGGTTCCTGGACAGTCTGGACAGCACAGAAAAACCCTGTCTCTAAAGACTTATTTATTTATGATATGTGAGTACCCTGTAGCTGTCTTTAGACACTAGAAGAGGCATCAGATCTCATGACAGATGGTTGAGAGCCACCATGTGAGTGCTGGGATTTGAACTTAGGACCTTCGGAAAAGCAGTTAGTGTTCTTACCCGCTGAGCCATCTCTCCAACCCCAAAACCCTGTCTCTAAAAAACAAAACAAATAAACATAACAACAAACAAACAAAAGACAGAAAGGAAAGAAAAGAAAAATATACATGAGTAGGCATATAATGCCATGACTGAATTATTTGTCTGCCTAAGAGATGGCATAGATAGGAATTGGGTAAAAGAGGGTACTATTAATCCTAAAACACTGGATTCTAGAACAATCCTAAATGGACAGTGTGTTTTTCTTTTGCCTGTAAGAACAATCACAGTATGAGTATGAGTATGAGCTCCTTTGGATTTCTGGGATGTAGCTATTGATCCAGTTCTATAGTCAAGAATTTGGGGAGTGTTGTTTGGGGGTCATTGATACTTAAAATTGGAGAACAATTTAGGTGAATTTAGGAGAACTTTTGGGGCCGCCTCCTATGAATTCTCCAGGAATTTGACATTGAGCTAGGACACGGAAGTGGGCTCAAACAGGACTTTGACTTTGGGCTAGGACTTGAAAGTGGGCTCATGAAGAATACAGCTGAGGGATGTGTTGTTTGTGTCCTGATGGGTCTTGTTAAGACTTTGGATACAGTCATCAAAGGGACCTTCTGACTACGCTGTTTGCTCCTTGACTACTTTATGACTCAGGACTGACCATCTTCTTTGTATGTACCTAGAATGATATAAAAGCTGACTGGAAAACAAAACAAAACAAAACAAAACAAAACAAAACAAAACAAAACAGCTTCAGCCTCAGCGCTGGCTAAAGTCATCTTATAATGTTGTCTAATTGTCTTTTTCAATCCTCACTCCTTCCTTTGAGACCAGGTTGACTGACTGAGCTGGCTTGGTCAGTGAATGAATACTTCAGGAGTTGAAGACGTGAAAGGCACATCCCTCTGGACAGAACATAACTCCCATGTAGGAGATATTCACACCGGATAGAATAGTCACATATCGCAGTCTGACTCTCTAAGTCCCTGACTGAGACTCTCTTAGTTAAGATTGCTATTGCTACAAAAAACCACTATGACCAAAAAGCAAGTTGAGGAGAAGGGCTTCATTCAGGCTATACTTCCATATTGCTGTTCATCACTGAAGAAAGTCTGAACAGGAATTCAAATAGGGCAGGAACCTGGAGGCAGAGGTCATAGAGGCAGAGGTCATGGAGGCAGAGGTCATGGAGGCAGAGGTCATGGAGGCAGAGGTCATGGAGGGGTGCTACTTACAGGCTTGCGCAGCCTGCTTACTCATAGAAGCTTAGACCTCCAGCTCAGGAATGGCCCACCCATCCTCCACTGATCACTAATTGAGAAAATGCCTTGAAAGGATAAGGTTGCAAGCTAGGAATCCCCCGTGCCTGAGTCTTGGGTGACCCCCAAGGTTTGGCCCATTCTTTCCTCCAGAGTCCTGGCTGCAAGCCTCGGGCTGGGAGTGTCCCTGGCATCTTTTCCCGTCTCGCCTCCGCAGAGCAGCTGTGGCGAGGACGAGCACGGCTGGGGCTGGCAGGATCACTGCGGGGTCTGCAGGGCTCATGCCTGGGGGCGCTCGGGTCCCTAACACCTACTGCTAATGCGGGAGGGTGGGCTTTGAATACGTAATCCTGGCCCTGTAACAGGAAATGTGTAATGTGAAGCTGTGTGCCCAGCACAATACACATATGACGCTGTGCATAACCCTGGCGCGACCCTGTGCGTGGCATCCACGTAAGCGGAAATGACTTAACTAGTTCATCCGGCCTCTATGAGAGGCTGATAGGTTCTCAGAGAGTGTGGGCTCGGATGGTTTGAACTGATTGTTGGGTTCTGTTATAAGCCTATAAAAGTCGCTCCAATTCTGCCTGCGTGGCTCACACTCTTTTACCCTACATGGTAAGACTGTGACCCCCCCAGAGCTCTGTAATTAAAATCCCTCTTGCTATTTGCATCAAGACTGTTTCTCGTGTGTGATTGGGGTGCCAACTTCTGAGGCGTGGGGTGCTGGGGTGCCCCCATTTTTTTTTCAGGTCTTACAGCCTCTCAACTGGATCTCATGGAGGCATTTTCCTGAGGCTCCTTCTTCTCTGATGACCCTAGCTTGTGTCAAGTTGACACAAAACCAGCCAGTACAGAAGTGTATCTGTAAGTGTATCTATTTGGCTCAGGTAGCCCATTTGACAGCAATTCTCAGGCAGGCAGTTTTCCCCATGGGGTCGGGAAGAGGTGGTGGTATGTCCCACTCCCCATTTATATCTCCACTGCCAGGGTTCACAGGGTTGTCTTTACAGTCATGTGCCCAACTGGACACTAAGAAAATGATACCATTGTGCCATAGTTCAAGGAAAGCAGCCAAGGAGTGACAGAGTTCCTTCCCTAAACCTCTGAATTATAGCATCTGTCCTTCCTGAAAGAGACCGCTGGAGTGATGTTCCTTTGCCTTTACAATGCTTTTAGCAGCATGACCCACGAAGTTATTAAGCTTTCCAGAGGTCATGTGACACTATGCTAATGAAGTAAGGTGCCTGCAGAGTCTGAGGGGAGTTTAGAGGAAAGTTGATCCTGCTTCCTTTCCCCTGGCAACCTCTTGGCCTCAGCAATAAAGACAAGATGCCCGGTGTCTCAGTCAGCCAATAACCATAAGGACCAGAAATGTGGAAGGAGCCCGGATACCATCGAGAGCCTCTATTTGCCATGAGACTCCTGCTGTGTGAGTCAAGCAACACCCTTACCTATTTAAGGCCCTGTACTAAAGTCAGCAATATTCATAACTGTCCTGCCATTAAGACAAATCACCTGTAAGTACCCTCGGACCAATGAAGACATAATTTTGTGAAATCGGTGTCTTAGAGTTTTTTGGAATTTTGTGTTTGTTTGTTTTTTTCTTCTGTGTAGAGACACCATGATCACAGCAACTCATATAAAGGAAAACATTTAATTGGGGCTTTCTTACAGTTCAAAGATTTAGTCTATTGTCATCAGGACGGAAAGCATAGCAGCATGCAGACAGACATAGTGCTGAGAGTAGCTGAGAGTTCTACCTCTGCATCCACAGGCAACAGGAGGACAGTGAGTCACTAGGCCTGGCCTGAGCTTCTGAGACCTCAAAATCTGCCCCCACAGTGACACACTGTCTGCAACAAGCCACACCCACTCCGACAAGGCCACACCCACTCTGACGAGGCCACACCCACTCCAACAAGGCCACACCTACCTCAACAAGGCCACACCCACTCCAACAAGGCCACACCCACTCCAACAAGGCCACACCCACTCCAACAAGGCCACACCCACTCCAACAAGGCCACACCTCCTAAACACACCACTCCCTATGGGCCAAGCATTCAAACCCATGAGTCTATGGGAGCAAAACCTGTTCAAACCACCACAGTCACAGTTTTTTGCTCTGTGAGGTTTATTATTATTAATCAGTCACATGCTGCAGTCCATTGCTTATCCTCTCATCTGAAAATGTTAAAGCACATGCAAACTAACCTCTGAATCTTAAGTAGAAGTAAGATACTGTAAGTCTTTCATATAGGTGTAGACTAGGTGAGAATGTGTGTGTGTGTGTGTGTGTGTGTGTGTGTGTTGTGTGTATCAAACTCAGGTCATTAGTGTGGTGGCAAGCACCTTTACCTGCTGAGCCACCTTATTGTAATGCCCAGGGAGAGGAGTTATGACTGGAGTATGAGTAAGTGACCTGTGTCTGTACCACTAGAAACAAAAGGTTCTCCCCCTCCCAGTAACTGTCAACTGTCTATAAACCCGCAGGGAGGGGGTGTGGCCCCATGAGTTTCTTCCCAGGTAAGGAAAGTTCACAGGCCGGATCTTGTGTAGGTCTTGTGAGGTAGTCACAGCTTCTGAGAATTTAAAAGTGTACCAGCCATATCATGCCTGAGAAAGATAGCATTCCATAATCTTCCACGGCTCACTCTGGCTCCAGCGTTCTGACTCGTCTGTGATATTTACTGAGCCTCAGAGCCGGTAATACGATTGTCACATTAAGTGCACACAGTAACCAACGGTCACTTGTCCTCTGCACGTCGTCCAGTTACCCATCTCCGCAGTAACCCCCGTCCACCATCAAAAGAGGATTCACTGAGCAAAGCGGATAGCAGCGCTAGTCTATGAGCATACACACAGTGCTTAGAAGGCAATGTGAGAGGCACATTTGATAGCATCCCGTTATCAAAATGGCGGGAGCTTCTTTATTAGAGCCTATGCCCTTCACAGCCACGGACTTACACTATCAGACATGAATTTCCTCCTGGGGTGCAGGCCCCAGTTACAACCAGAAGGTAGTTGGCTACACCCATCATGTTCATGCTGGCATTCCGCTGATGTTCATATCTTGAATGGAAGGTCAGTAGTGTGGCATGTAAGATACTCAGCTGAGCGTCACTATTGATGACGCTTCCCCAATATCTAAACTTTTGGACCTTATGAAAGCCAGTAGGGAGAATAGAGCCTCTTTTTTTTTTTTTTCCCAATGAAAACAAAGCACGGAGCAATTTAACTATTGGCCCAAGTCAGTAAGTTCTGGGGCTCAAGCTAAGACCCGCCATCTGACCTACACATTAACATATGTAAAGGATAAGGAACTAAGGCTATGAGTGGGCCTTGTAGAAAAGAGTAGGCAGATTCTTGTCTTCTTGAACCCCAGAAGACAGTTCCCATTCCGAATCCTCCTCTCCGCCCTCCCGGCCCCCATGGTACGGGGATATGAACTCTAAAATGACTACAGACTCTATGTGTATCAATTAAACATCTCGAGGGAGGCGAGGAAGGGGATAGTGTCCCATTTTTTTTTCCCCAAATGATTTTTCTTTGTTGGAAAGTATTTTTACAAACACAATCTATAAAGAAAGATTTCTTTTCCCATGTAAGAAGGAAATAAGCTATGCTTGTTTTTTTCATACCGACTACTACCACAAAAAGAAAACCAAATCATAACAGCTGATTTCTAGGAGAGTTGAAGGATTCAAAGGTCCCCGAGGCATGGTGGTCTTTCCATCTAAAAACTCAAGAGAACTTCCATGCAAGTGGTTTTACAGACAGTCCAGAACAGGTGTGACCGGGGCAGTAGGTAACCCAGCTGACAGCAGCATTAAATTATGAGTAAGTAGGGTCTTCAAAAAACAAAACGGAACAACCCCTGCAAAAGTAAGCACTTAATTAAGGGCATTCAAATCCCTTGATGCCTCCTCTAATTCACCCGTTCCCCTTTTTGACCTAAAATAAGCCATCTAATCCAAAACATGAGCTGTTGTGATTTGTTTTGTTTTCAGGCCAATGAAGCCACTGTTTGTCACTAAAGTCCTTTGGTGGCGTCGATTGCCGTCTGTCGCCCTGATGCAAAGCAAACTCACCGTTATGACACTGAAGGTTTCTGGGTAGGCTATTTGAATGAGAAATAAATAATTTCCCTGCTCAGCTAATTCTTGCTCCTGCAGAGAGGTAACCCAAATGTCACTGCTTCCTCTCTGTCTGCTAGAACAAGAATAATGAACAGCAGCTGCTTTGAATCCATTCCTAGGGAAAAAAGCTGGAGGTCTCTCTTCTAGTCTCAAATGCCTCTGATAGTCCTATTGTCACTCAAAGGAGAAAAAAAAAGTTCCGAAAAAGACAAGGCCATCCTAACCTCATATATGTACACACTTGCGCTCAAGAACGTGAAAAAATTCGCAGAGGGGGAAACCGTGCACAATAAATGTGTTTACTGCCTCTCTTTAATAAATGGCGGCCATAGGAAGGGCTTTGATGGATACGGCCCGCTTCCTCCCAGCTTCAGCTTTGTCCACAGATGCTTGGAACACCTGCAGGACACTCATAAATAGAAAAATTTACAATCTGGCTCCGTAAAGTGCCCTGAGCCACGTCTCAGCGCAGCTGCCTTTGTGCTGCGCGCCCACCTGTGATGGCGGGGCCACGGGGTCAGAGCCCTTTGGTCCGTCCGCAGCTCCTGCTGGGGCACACGCGTGAGCTTGCCTCTAACGCGGGTAAGCTTTTCCCAACTGTCTGAAGGTTTCTTTTGATTTCCTTGCTTCTAGTTTTGCTGAGATGTCTGGACCTTTGTTTATTTTTACCCGTTTGGAAGCATATGCCCAGATTGCTTCTAGATTAAGGAAGAGAAAAATAAACTCAGAAAATGAAGTAACGTGACATGATCCCTGGGGGAACCTTCAGTATCTGCTTTTCTCTGTTTTGTTTTACATTTGGCCGTTCTTTGGTACAAACTCGAAATAGGTCAGTTTAAAGCAAACGATTAAAAATAAGAGTTTCTTTTAAATAACAAATCACCCACTGTAATATCTAGGACCTTGTATCTAAAATATGCTAAGAAGCCCGATGATTCCATTATTAAAAAATAATAATAACAATTTCATTATTTAAAAAACAAATAGCTCGTCAGCCGGGTGTCTTGGCACACGCCTGTAATCCCAGCACTTGGGAGGCAGAGGCAGGCGGATTTCTGAGTTCGAGGCCAGCCTGGTCTACAGAGTGAGTTCCAGGATAGCCAGGACTACACAGAGAAACCCTGTCTCGAAAAACCAAAAAAAAAAAAAAAAAAAAAAAAAAAAAAAAAAAAGAAAAAAAAAGAAAAAAAAGAAAAAAAAAAGCTCAACTGTAAAAGTGAGTAAAGGATCTGAACAAATTTTTCTCCAAAATACAAATCATCAATAGACATAAAAAGATGTTTGATGCCCGGTGGTGGCGCACGCCTTTAATCCCAGCACTTGGGAGGCAGAGACAGGTGGATTTCTGAGTTCGAGGCCAGCCTGGTCTACAGAGCTAGTTCCAGGACAGCCAGGGCTACACAGAGAAACCCTGTCTCAAAAAACCAAAAAAAGAAAAAAAGAAAAAAAAAGAAAAAAAAAAGATGTTTGATATCATTATCAAAACTCACAATCTAAACCACATTATGATACTAGTTCATACTTACTGGGTTGTTTAAAAATCAAAGAGTTGAATGAATGATAGCATTATTGTCATTCATGGTAAGGATGTAGAGGCATCAATATCCTTAAAACACCTAGTTGATGTGTAAACAATATAGGTTACTTGGAAATCAGTACCTAGAAGTTTTAGCATAGACTTAACACACATAGTATTGACCTTGCATTTTTTTCACCAAATACTTGACCAGAAGCAGCTTGAAGGATTTGTTTCAGCTTGCAGTTGGAGGGGAAACAGTCCATCAAGGCTGATGTTAGGATTCTGTCTAAGCTCCGCCCCACAGTTACCTGGCAACAGCAAGGTAGGCGTGGCCTACTATAAAAGGGGATGTTCGTCCTGTCCTCTCTAGCTTGTATTTCTTATTCTCTCACTCTCAGCTTCTCTCTTGCCCCCTCTTGGGCTCTCCTCCCCACCCCCTCTCTCCACGTGGTCATGGCTGGCCTCTGCTTCTCTACTTGCTTCCTCTCCCTGCCTTTCTCTGCCTTTACGACCCCCTTAACTCCCATCCCATGCCCTGAATAAACTCGATTCTACACTATACCTGCGTTTGTCTGGCCCCTCAGGGAGAAGGGATGCCTCGGCATGGGCCCGCTGAGGCACCCCCTTCCCCCACACGGCTGTAGAACATATTCTCCCACCTCTTTCTCTCTTTATGATCACAACAGGGGTCGTTACGGCAGCACCGTGAGGCAGCTACCTCCCTTGTACCTGGGCCAGGATGCAGAAAGAGCTGGAAGCAGGTGCCTAGCTTGGTTTCTTCTTTGTATGAAGTCCAGGACTCCTGTCCATGGGTCGATTCTGACAATATTTAGGGCGGGCCTTCCTTACTCGATTAAAACTTTCTATAAATGCCTTCCTTCATTGACACATCCAGAATCCACACTGATTCTACATCCCAATAGATCGACAATGTAGATGAACCGCTGTATCAAATTATTCATCAACTCTATTCTGGGAAATCTGCCAGGAAACCTGGAAACACGTGTTTAGGGAAAAATCCAGAATAGTGCCTTTTTTTTTTTTTTTTTTTTTTTTTTTTTTTTTTTTTTGGTTTTTCGAGACAGGGTTTCTCTGTGTAGCCCTGGCTGTCCTGGAACTCACTCTGTAGACCAGGCTGGCCTCGAACTCAGAAGTCCGCCTGCCTCTGCCTCCCAAGTGCTGGGATTACAGGCATGCGCCACCACTGCCGCCTGGCAGTGCCATCATTTATAAGAGCCAAAAATACAGAGAGCAATCTGGGGATTGAGACCCCCCCACCCTGCCCTCCATACACACACACCCTGATCGACTCCCCTCCCCCTCTCCACAACACACCCTGACCGACTGCCTCTACCCCCTCCACACACACACACACACACACACACACACAGAGCGATCAACCCCTTTCTGACCTGAGCTCAGTCATGCAGCAGAGCACCTGTAACTCTGAGTCCCTAGTCAAGCAAGGGCCAGCCACCAGCTAGGGGAGGAGGGGCCTAATGGCTACCACCTGCTTGCCAGTATCTCAAGTGACTTCATATTGAAAATTGGCAATTATCACCTGGAAGGCACCCGATATTGCTCTGATGCTACTGAGTTAGGCAGAAAGTGACAGAAGCTTCTCTAAAGAACAAAACACAAAAAGACAGGCCCATCTCATTGGTGCGTCGCCCTTCAGTACCAAGCCGCCTTCCCTGTCAGCCCGGGTCCACCTTCTGTCCTTTCTTCCACGAGCTCTCTTTAGCCCGGAAGCTGAGAGGCTAAGAGGCCATGAGGACGTTTATGGCTAAGAGACATTCTCATAGTCAAAAAAAAAAAAAAGCATTCTTTACATTCTTCTCATTTTTAAATCCACCAGGTTCTGGCGGAAGACCAAAGAAACGTGCTGCCCTTTTATTATTTGGGGTAAGTAATAATGGACATCTCTAAACCCTAGAGGATTTCCTGTCTCTTTCTTTAACTTAACTTCTCCGTGGAGAGGTCAGTTCCAGTCTGATGGTCTGTGCCTGGTGGGGTTGGGGGGGGGGGGAAGGTAGCCGTGGGGGTGTGAGGTGTGCCTGGGCTATGAGCGGTGGTGGTGAAAGCTGGCCCGGAAGTAAGAAAGTGGATTGCGAGCTTGTAGTGCATAAAATGCTCCCGAATCTATAGGCAAGGTTGGAAATCACCAGAGGTGTTTACCATGCTATCCCACTAAATGCTTTTAAAGAATTCGGGAAGGCTATGAGAGACGCAGACAGGCTGTTATCAGAAACACATCTGAAGGTGCCTTTGAGAAACCCCAGGCTTCTTCAAAATGGCAACAAACCTCCCACCTGTGAAAACTTAGAGGTAACAAAGAATCCAAGCAAGAGGGGAGTCCTGAACCTAGGGAGTAGCGAGTGGCAGGTCCCACCCCAGGTTGTCCATAACTGAGTAGAATAAGAACCAGATTTTCAGTGAGAATCCCCAAGCCTTTAATCCCAAAGGGTACAAAGAAACCTGCAGAGAGCCAAACAGAATGGTCATTTCCTCGGGGAGCATGCGCCCACTGATCCTCCGGAATCTCTTTTTGTTCCAGAGTCTGAAGTGAGGTGGTGCTGCGCAGACCAAGGCTCTCAACGACTTCCCTCAGACGCGTTCATCTGGCTTCACCCCTGAACGTCATCCCCCTGGGCAGACAGTCCTGGCTACTGTGGGTGAGGGCAGGCAAACACTGTCTCGGACCTACAGACGCAGCACACACCATTGGCCCAGACTTGGAGGGCAGAGTTCGGAGAGCGTGAAGCTGACCTTCCTGGATAAGGGGTGGGAGAGACCCTAGGTCTGGGAGAAAGATGGACGAAACGAAAAGATCGGTGGCTCCTAAGACGGTGTGGTCAAGGGCTCCAGTCCGCCATCTGCAAGATGGCTGTCATACAGCCCCGGCCTCCGGAAGCTGTGCTGAGGATTAAACGGGGCATTGTAAGGAGCGAGCTCAGCCCTGGACCCAGCACTAAAGCAGATGCTAAATCATTATTATCATAACAATCCCATTACGCTCTGAAGCCTATTTAAACAAAAAACGTTTCCTCCCAGTTCTGCCTCCTCTAAACCCTTCCTTCTGGAGCAGACTCCAGGACGTTGATGTTGTTGTTGTCTTGGTTTTTTTGTTTTAATCGTCTTAAACAACGCCGAGTGAAAGAACCCCTCTAGGAGGCAGAAAGCCAGCGACTCTTCGCCGCTTGCTCGCAGAGGTCTCCTGTGCCCTGGGCTTTCACCATTCCCTCTAAGCATTTGGCTTACAACCCCTCCTTCAGAATTGAAGAGTCAAAGGAGACCTTGCCCCGGGTGCTCAGACTCATTAAGATGAATTGCCTGTCTCCTCTTGGTGGAAATAAGGCAAAGTCAGCGGAGGGATCCCAGAGAGGACAAAGAGCCTGGAAGTCTAATTAGGAAAGAGGATGCTCTACCGGGATGCGTGCGGCGGGGGGGGGGGGGGGGGGGGGGGGGGATGGGGAGGCTCACTAGCAAGGGCGGGGGGGGGATGGGGGGGATCGGGGAGGCTCACAAGCACGACCAGGACCAGCTTCCGAGGAAGCTTGGTAGGTCTGCGTCAGCACTCACGCACGAAAACATAACCTCCCAGAACGTCTTGGAGGGCTCTGAACTCAGTATACCGAGTTTTCCCTGCTGCTTCCTGAACTCAAATTCTAACTCGGGGGGGAAAAAGATACCACTGACGGACAGCTCTGGGCACCGCTGAGCTCAGTGCAATAAAACCATCCAGAGCTACGATAAGAATCCAGTTCCTCAAAGAGAGTTTAAGAAAATGCCAAGATTTTGCCGGGGACATTTGAGGGTTATTTTTCTTATGAAGGAAAACTGCACACGTGTGACTGCCATGAAGATGGAATCGTCTGGGGAAGAGAGGTTAGCAGCGCCTTGGAGAGCTAAGGGGCTTTGCACGTTCGATTGTCATAAAACACCAAGGGCAATGTTGCTTTCTGCTGGGACAGAAGAAAAAAAAAAACAACTGGACTTCAATGAGAGGCAAAGCCAGGCTTCAAAGCCAGGCCCTCAAATCCCCCCCATGCAGGGCTTTGCACCACACCAATTTGCTTCCCTATTGTGTTACTGCAAGCTGGGCATGCTCGTTCCGTTCCTAGCGTTTTTATGGCCCTTTTCTCACTTATAAAGTGAGGAGCTTAGAATAAATCACCTCAAAGTTACTCCCCCCCTCTGCAATTTATTAAAAGGAAGGGTCTTCCTACAAGGCAGAGAGGTCTGAGAATAGCAGGGGTCTTTCCTCATGTGGAAACACCCTGTCCCCGACTCACTCAGGGGGAGACAAAGCTAGGATCATGGGGGAGCTGGTCCCTGGGCCGAGAAACCAGGCAAGTGTGAATTCTAATCCTGGTGCTGACTTTGACTTCCGCTTAATCCTCTGAGTCACTTTGTTTCTGAGTTCCCATCTAGGCACCAAGGTTAGCGGGACTCATCAATCTCCCAGGAGGGTGTTCAGGCCGCTCGGGGTCGGGCAGTAAGGAGCCCAAGGCTTCCTTTCTGAAGGCCCGCGGTGCCTTCACAAGAGGTGTAATGAGACACAAAACTCATGAACGCTTTAAGGCAGGGTTTGAAAACCACACTTTAAAAAAAAAGAAAAGAAAAAAGAAAAAAACGAGCTTGCCAAACTTGTTCGATTCTCTTGAACACAAAGTTCCGTTTGAGAAGCCGTAGCCCCCTAGTTGTTGATACATTAAAGGAACAATATATGTAGCTCAGAGCAAACCTATCAGGATGTAAATGACAGATTCCAGATCGAGGTTCCAGATTGGGAATGGAAAAAAAACGCACAAAATGATATACACATGTTTTACTAAAGTAGACACAGTGTCCTCTCCTCGAATGAAGCAGAAAAAACTTTTCCTAATGGTCAGTTGTTGTTTTTTTTGTTGTTGTTGTTTGTTTGTTTTTTACCCAGAAGACAATTCTGGGGGAAAAAATTAAATTATTCAGACATTTAAAAAGTGCTCAGAGTTTTAGAAAAGAAAAAATAGAAATAACTAAACAAAGTAAACCTCGGTTCTCCACATTTCCACACCTTTTTGTACATGATTTGTATAGAGATGCTTAAGTATGCGTGTGTGTGTGTGTGTGTGTGTGTGTGTTTTCCCATGCTATCATGGAATAGGCTTAGGTTCTCAGGTCGTACACTTTGAGGAATCACATCTTTCTTTCTCTCCTAGCCCGCTATGACAAAGGCACCTTCGAGCCTCGGGAAGAGAAGCCAGTGGGTTAGCGAGGAGTATTATGTCTTTCCACCCTAATAGATAAAGCGGGAATTTTCTGGTGGTCTCTCTCACAGCTTCTGATGATGTCCAGAAAGATAACTGTGTACACCCCTTTAAGAGAAGAGAGGCTGACTTTTGTGTGGTTCTTTCTTGTGCCCGTCTCTCCCCTTGGTGTTTAACTGAGTTTCCGACAGCCTGTCTCCGGCTGTGATAAATCAGGAGTTTCTTTTTCCCACTCTGGACTCCATTATGACATCACAGTAGCTATACAAACCCCGGAGTGAAGCAAACAAAAGATTTTTTTTTTATTTCTCCTTCATTCAATAAGGCTCCATTTTCTGTCACACTACAACCTTTTGACCTGCATCCTAATGGCCCTGGTCACTCAAGGGCAGAAGTCCGGCCGTAGGTTAAGTCTGTGTGTGTTTATATGGAGGAGGGGTCTGTTTGTGCTCACTTCCTGTTGTCTCCTGGCACAATGCGGTGGCTGTTCCGGAGCCCTGAGATCCTGCCTCCTGAGTGAGCTCTTCCCCCTGAGATGTTTGACGGAGGTTGCCTCTCTCCTCTCTGTCGCTTCAGCAGCCAGCCTTTTTGTCTTTGCTGCTGCTGAGCTGACAGTAGAGCCATCCTACCTCCAGAGGGTTGGGGGAGGGGGGGCAAGTAATACTGTTTCTTTCGGTTGCAACAGTTTCCCACCCTGCATATTTTAATGCCTACTAGTCTGAACATTGCTTTAAAATGTTCGGCTTCTGTTTGGTTCCTTTTTAAAAGTTCAAAGCAAATGCAAAACGGAAACAACGTGCATATCAGGTAAAAGCAGACTATTTGGGCAACCCTCTTCTATGTCTTCTCTGCCCACCTTACCCGCTCCTGCCCCTCCTCCACACCCTCCCACGCTGCCTCAAGGACAGGAGCACAGTGGCCACTGCTGGAATGAACGCTCACAAGCTCACCGGTCGCAGAAAGTGTGAGGCCTGTGAACAATTACCCGTTCATGCACCCCTTCCTCTTTCAGACGCTCGCTCAGCATGCCCGAAGCAGAAAGCGGTACAGTGGATGGGTGAAGACGGGCCTGGAAAGGGACCTAGCACTCATCGTCCCGCGCGGGAGGGAGGCCGGGGACCTATTCCCACTCCTGTCTCCCCCGACCCGGCCTATCTGGACTGCCCTGCTCTCCGGAGTCCCATGTCTTCAACTAATTCTTTAAGGATACCACAGAAAGGATATGTAACTTGGTACATTTCCAAAACCAGTGATGTACTCTCTCTGCTTCCCCTTCAAGCCTGTGTAAGACCTCAAGATGGGCATGTAATTTACCACTTGGTCTCTTCTTGGCTAGGTGGACAGGTGATATGGGATCCTTCCTTCCTGTTTGTCCTTTTTTCTTAAACCACAATTCCAAATTATGCATATTCCTCTGTTGTGCAATCTCATGTTCCACTCCCCCCCCACACACACACATATGCTGTGACAGATCACTATAGCAGACCATTATGAATGTCTCCCCAGGGGGGAAGACTGCCTTCCTGAGGCAGATTAATGATCATCCTGGAGTGGCTCCATGTTCCCTTTTCCACGGGCCAAACCCGGATGCTATTTAAAAAAAAAAAAAGATACTTTAAAAAAAGAAACGCAGGCACGATAACTCGAGGAACGTTATACTTCCTGCCACCAGCTGCTCATCAAATTATGAGAAGAAACAGGAGGATTTATAATCCTTGAAATTTCATTCGAGCCCATGTTGTCACAAAGGTACTTCCTACCATATGGTCTATCCTTTTAGCAAGGTCCCAAGAAACCCACGAGAGCATCGAGCCACGAGGGTTAATTTCCTTTTTTCTGTTTTCTTCCCATGCTAGTGAGAGACACTGCAAACGGAATCCTCCCATTCCTCTTATTTTCTGTTTCTTCACATATAAGTGGTTCTTTCCTTAAAATATAAGATTCTTCTTCCCAGAATGGTCTAAGATTTCTTAAGTTTTCCTTCACGTAACTGCATAAAATATGAAATTATGCCATTTTCATAAAAATGAACACAAATGGGCATAGCCATATTAAACAAATTCTGTCATTCATAGAAAGACACATGTCATGTTTTCTTTCACCTGTGATTCCTAACATTTATGTAGACATGTAAAGTAATGTATGTATATGACATAAAAGTAGGAGAGAAAAAGCCAGGAGACCAATAGAAATAATGCAAGGGAGAAGGTCAAAAACAGAGGGCAGAGGGGACAAAGTGTTCAAAGTATGTTTATACACTCGCATGAAAATGATTTCATGCAACACAGGCCCATGTGTCATGAATATACATAAGGAAAAAAGTGTTGCATATATGTATATATAAATGCATACATATGTATATTTATATAAATATATGTGTGTGTATATATATAAATATACATTTGTGTGTATGTCTGTGTGTGTGTATGTGTGTGTGTGTGTATATATATATATATATATATATATATATAAAATTCTGCGGCTGAAGAGATGACTCAGGAGTTAAGATCACTTCTCAGGATTCACATGGGTGCTCCCAATGTGGAATCTGACACCCTCTTTGGTCTCCAAAAGCACCAGGCTCATATGTGGTGTATGTGCATACATTCAGGCAGAACACCCAAAGTTATAAAATAAGTTTTAATAAGCAGAACATAATTCTGCCACAAAAATCACCTAAGATATCTGGTGTTTATTACTGGCTGGTTCAGAAGTCAAATTAGATGCCCAATCTCTACCATCTATTGAATTTAACCTCAACCTCACTTAGAGAAGATTTTGAAAAGCAGAGACTGGTAGAAGAATAACCAGTATAACGACGGGGCCAGCATGAACAAAAGTAGAGAAAAGTGAAACGTGCGAGTAGATGACATACAGATAGAGAAGCAGCACATCTGTGCAGTGTGAAGGAGAGAGCAGATATGGACCACGGTTAACACAGAGGAGCCCGAAGGGGGAGGAACCAGAAGGGGGAGGAGCCCGAAGGGGGAGGAGTCTGAAGGGGGAGGAGCCCGAAGGGGAGAAGCCAAAAGAGGAAGGAATCCAAAGGGGAGGAGCCAGAAAGGGACGGCCATTATGGAAGAGGTCCATGGAGACCTCTTAGAAAGAAGGCTGGTAAATAATTCCCAAAAAGAAGGAAGGAGAGGGCCCTGGTCCTGAAAAGGCTTGATCCAGCATTGTAGGGGAGTACCAAGACAGAGAAATGGGAGGGGGTGATTGGGGAATGGGTGGAAGGAAGAAGGCTTATGGGACATATGGGGAGGGGGGAACAGGGAAAGGGGAATGCATTTGGAATGTAAACAAAGAATATAGAATAATAAAATTTTAAAAAATGGAGTCAAAAGACTTGCTTCTTTTTATGCTTGTTTGTTTGTTTTGTTTTGCTCTTTTTCCCAATTGGATATTTTCTTTACTTACATTTCAAATGTTTTCCCCTTTCCAGGTCTCCCCTTTGGACACCCCCTATCCCTCCCCCTCATCCCCACATGTATGAGGGTGCTCCCCCACCCACCCACCCACCCACTCCTGCCTTCCCACCCTGGCTTTCTACACTGGGGCATGGAACACCCCCAACCAAGGTCCTCTCCTCTCACTGATGTCCAACAAGGCCATCCTCTGCCACATATGCCGCCAGCACCATGAGTAACTCCATGTGTAATCTTTGATTGGTGGTCCAGTCCCGGGGAACTCCGGAGGGTCTGGCCTGATGACACTGTAACTCCTGACATGGGACTGCAAACCCCCACAGCTCCTTCAGTCCTTTCTCCAACTCCTCCATCAGGGACCCCCGTGCTCAGTTCAATAGTTGGTTGCGAGAATCTGCCTCTGATTTGTCAGGCTCTGGCAGAGACTCTCAGAAGACAGTAACATCAGGCTCCTGTCAGCAAACACTTCCTGGCATCTACAATAGCATCCGGGTTTGTTAACTGTATGTGGAATGGATCCCTAAGATGGGGCAGTCTCTGGATGACCTTTCCTTCAGTCTCTGCTCCACACTTTGTCCCCATATTTCCTCCTGTGAGTATTTTTCTAAGAAGCAATGAAGCATCCACATTTTGGTCTTCCTTCTTTTTATGCTTCACATGGTCTGTGAATTGAATCTTGGGTATTCCAAACTTTTGATCTAATATCCACTTATCAGTAAGTACATACCATGTGTGTTCTTTTGTGTCTGGTTACCTCACTCAGGATGATATTTTCAAATTCCATCCATTTGCCTGCGAAATGAATGAAGTCATTGTTTTTAATAGCTGACTGTTATTCCATTGTGTAAATGTACCACATTTTCTGTACCTATTTCTCTGGTGA
Organism: Apodemus agrarius; assembly: GCA_964023405.1. NCBI lineage: Eukaryota > Metazoa > Chordata > Mammalia > Rodentia > Muridae > Apodemus > Apodemus agrarius. The sequence continues at coordinate 20,314,120 of OZ030013.1, forward strand.
GGGACATCTGGGTTGTTTCCAGCTTCTGGCTATTATAAATAAGGCTGTTATGAACATAGTGGAGCATGTGTTGTTATTGTATGTTGAAGAATCTTCTGGGTATATGCTCAGGAGTGGTATAGCTGGGCCCTCAGGTAATGCTATGTCCAATTTCCTGGAGAACTGCCAGACTGATTTCCAGAGTGGTTGTACCAGCTTGCAATTCCACCAGCAATGGAGGAGTGTTCCTCTTTCTCCACATCCATACCAGCATCTGCTGTCCCCTGAGTTTTTCATCTTAGCCATTCTGACTGGTGTGAGGTGGAATCTCAGGATTGTTTTGATTTGCATTTCCCTGATGACTAAGGGAGTTGAACATTTCTGTAGGTGTTTATAAGACATTCAGTGTTCCTCAGTTGAGAATTCTTTGTTTAGCTCTGTACCCCATTTCTTAATAGGGTTATTTGGTTTTCTGGAGTCTAACTTCTTGAGTTATTTCTATATATTGGAATTTAGGCTTCTACCAGATGTGATATTGGTAAAGATCTTTTCCCAATCTGTTGGTTGCCGGTTTGTCCTATTGACAATGTCCTTTGCCATACAGTACCTTTGCAATTTTATGAGGTCCTATTTGTTGATTCTTGATTTTAGAGCATAAGCCATTGGTGTTCTGTTCAGAAACTTTTCCCCTGTGCCCATGTGTTCAAGAATTTTCCCCAGTTTCTCTTCTATTAGATTCAGTGTGTCTGGTTTTATGTGGAGGTCCTTGATCCACTTGGACCTGACTTTGTAAAGGAGATAAGAATGGATCAATTTGTATTTTTCTGCATGCTAACTGCCAGTTGAAACAGCACCATTTGTTGAAGAGGCTGTCTGTCTGTTTTCCACTACATGGTTTTAGCTCCTTTGTCAATGATCAAGTGACCACAGGTGTGTGGATTCATTTCTGGGTCTTCAATTCTATTCCATTGATCTACCTGCCTGTCATTGTACCAATACCATGCAGTTTTTATTGCAATTCCTCCATAGTACAGCTTGAGGTCAGGGATGGTGATTCCCCCAGAAGTTCTTTTATTGTTGAGAATAGGTTTTGCTATCTTGAGTTTTTTGTTATTCCAAATGAATTTGAGAATTGCTCTTTCTAGATCTATGAAGAATTGAGTTGGAACCTTGATTGGGATTGCATTGAATCTGTAGATTGCTTTTGGTAAGGTGGCCATTTTTACTATATTAATCCTGCCAATCAAAGAGCATGGGAGATCTTTCCATCTTCTGAGGTCTTCTTCTGTTTCTTTCTTCAGAGATGTGAAGTTCTTGTCATACAGATCTTTCACTTGTTTGGTTAGAGTCACACCAAGATATTTTATATTGTTTGTGATTATTATGAAGGGTGTCATTACCCTAATTTCTTTCTCATCCTGTTTATCCTTTGAGTACAGGAAGGCTACTGGTTTGCTTGAGTTGATTTTATAACCAGCCACTTTGCTGAGGTTGTTTATCAGCTGTAGGAGTTCTCTGGTGGAGTTTTCAGGGTCACTTAAGTAAACTATCATGTCATCTGCATATAATATTTTGATTTCTTCCTTTCTAATTTGTATCCCTTTGACCACCTTTTGTAGTCTAATTGCTCTAGCTAGAACTTCAAGTACTATATTGATTAGAGGGAGAGAGAGGAAGCCTTGTCTAGTCCCTGACTTTAGTAGGATTGCTTCAAGTTTCTTTCCATTTAGTTTGATATGGACTAGTGGTTTGCTGTATATTGCTTTTACTATGTGTAGGTATAGGACTTGAATTCCTGATCTTTCCAAAACTTTTAACATGAAGGGGTGTTGAATTTTGTCTAATGCTTTTTAAGCATCGAATAAAATGATTTCTCTTTGAGTTTGTTTATGTAGTGGGTTACATTGACAGATTTCCATATATTGAAACATCTCTGCATCCCTGGGATGAAGCCTACTTGATCATGGTGAATGATCATTTTGATGTGTTCTTGGATTCAGTTTGCAAGAATTTTATTGAGTATTTTTGCATCAATATTCATAAGGGAAATTAGTCTGAAATTCTCTTTGTTAGGTCTTTGTGATGTTTTGGTATCAGCGTAATTGTGGCTTCATAGAATGAATTGGATTATATTCCTTCTGTTTCTATTTTGTGGAATAGTTTGACGAGTGTTGTATTAGGTCTTCTTTGAAAGCCTGACAGAATTGTGCACTACACCCATCTAGTCCTGGGCTGTTTTTTGTTGGGAAATTTTAATGACTGCTTCTATTTCTTTAGGGGTTATGGTATTGTTTAGATGGTCTTTCTGATCCTGATTTAACTTTGGTATTTGGTATATGTCTAGAAGATTGTCCATTTCATCCAGATTTTCCAGTTGTGTTGAGTATAGGCTTTGGTAGTAGGATTTGATGATTTATTTGAATTTCCTCAGTTTCTGTTATTATATCTCCCTTTTCATTTCTGATTTTGTTAATTTGGATATGGTCTCTCTGCCCTCTAGTTAGTCTGGCTAATAAGGTTATTATCTAATAATAAAGCTAATAATCTTGTTGATTTTCTCAAAGAACCAGTTCCTGATTTTGTTGATATAGTTCTTTTTGTTTCTACTTGGTTGATTTCGGCTCTGAGTTTGGTGATTTCCTGCCTGCTACTCCTCTGGGGTGTATTAGCTTCTTTCTATTCTAAAGCTTTCAGGTGTGTTGTTAAGCTGCTGGTGTATGCTCTCTCCAGCTTCGTTTTGGAGGCACTCAGGGCTGAGTTTTCCTCTTAGCACTGCTATCATTATGTCCCATAAATTTAGGTATGTTGTGACTTCATTTTCATTAAATTCTAAAAAAGTCTTTAGTTTCTCCCTTTATTTCTTCATTGACAAAGTTATCATTGAGTAGAGTGTTGTTCAGCTTCCATGTATATGTGGGTTTTCTGTTTTTGTTGCTACTGAAGACCATCCTTAATCCGTAGTAATCTAAGATGCATTGGATTATTTCAATCTTCTTATATCTGTTGAGGTCTGTTTTGTGACTGATTATATGGTCAGTTTTGGAAAAGGTACTATGAGGTGCTGAGAAGAAGGTATATTCTTTTCTAGTCAAATCTATTTGGAATTCTGTAGGCTTCTTGTATGTTTATGTGCATCTCTTTCTTTAGATTAGGGAAGTTTTCTTCCATAATTTTGTTGAAGAAATTACTGGCCCTTTATGTTGGGAATCTTTACTCTCTTCTATACCTGTTATCCTTAGGTTTGGACTTCTCATTGTGTCCTGCATTTCCTGGATGTTTTGGTTTGGAGCGTTTTGCATTTTGCATTTTCTTTCACTGTTGTGTCAATGTTTTCTATGGTAACTTGTGTACCTGAGATTCTCTCTTCTATCCCTTGTATTCTGTTGGTGATGCTTGCACCTATGACTCCTGATCTCTTTCCTAGGTTGTCTATCTCCAGGGTTTTCTCCCTTTGTGATTTCTTTATTGTGTCTATTTGCATTTTTACATCCTGGATGGTTTTTGTTCAATTCCTTTTCCTGTTTAGTTTCCTGTAATTCTTTAAGGAATTTTTGTGTTTCTTCTTTAAGGCCTTCTAGCTGTTTACCTGTGTTCTCCTGTATTTTTTTTTAAGAGAGTTACTTATGTCCTTCTTAAAGTCCTCTATCATCATCATGAGATGTGATTTTAAATCAGTCTTGCTTTTCTGGTGTGTTGGGGTATCTAGGGATCTCTGTGGTGGGAGAACTGGCTTCTGATGATACCAAGTAGCCTTGTTTCTGTTGCTTATGTTCTTGCTCTTGCCTTTGGCCATCTGGTTATCTCTGGTGTTAGCTGGTCCTGATGTCTCTGACTGTGGCTTGTCCCTCCTGCAAGCCTGTGTGCCAGTACTCCTGGGAGAACAGTTCTCTCCAGGAGGAATTTGGGTATGGAGAGCTGTGGCACAGGATCAGCTGTGGGGTGCAAACAAAAACAAGAAGGATCCTGTCTCAGTCTGTTCCTTGGTTCCTGTGTCCTAATGGCTCTCCAGAGGGTCCCTCTTGGGTCAGGAATTTGAACTGAAATGGTGGGCTTACCTGTGCTCCCAGGTATGTTGGCACTCTTGGGAGACCAGCTCTCTCCTGGCGGTATTTGGGTATGGATCGCTCTGGCACAGGATCAGCTCCGGTAGCCAAAGACCTGCTTCTTACAACTTCTCTGTTCCTTGAGGTTTCCTTGTCTCATATATGTGTGGAACTTCAGCTGTAACAAGTGCCACGGAGGTGCTTTTAAAGAATCAAAATGGAATTACAACAGCAGTAGAATGGAGCAATCAGAGCAAGAGACCTGTTCCGAATGCACCACACCAGCATCGGGAGTCAGCTGTGTGGATTTCCAATCCTACAGTAAATGAAGGACAGCTGGAATCTTCACAAAACATCACACCTATTCTGCAGAGTGCTGACCCTTGATGAACTTTGTGAAGATCCACTACCACTGGCCTGGCAATCATTTCTCCCTTTCCAGGTGAGTGAACAGGTGAAGAAAACATGAGAAAGGGTGATTGATTTCCTATACTGCCCAAGAAATTAATCACATATGAGAGTTAAAAAATGTGGAAGTACAATATATAATGGTAATCAGGGGGTATATTATCTTGTCTAATTTTAATCAACCCTTGACATATATAAAGAGATTTAACTAGTTGACTGATTCATTCTTCTTCAGTTTGTGTGTTTTCAAGTGATTTGTGACCTTTCTTCTCTCTCTCTCTCTCTCTCTCTCTCTCTCTCTCTCTCTTTCTCTTTTACGAATCTCTGGCAAGTTGACATACATATGGTGGACATATGGCATGCCCCTAATTGATTTAATTCAAAGAGGACCCAGGGGAAAGCTCTAAGCACTATCTGTTTTAGAGCTTTGGGGAATGTTTATTTCAGAGTGAAGGGTGAAAGTGTGATACCATCATCGTGGTGCAACTGCAACAGACCGGGCATTACCCACACATGGCAGGGAGCAGAGAGGACAGAAGTCACTAGGGCGAGTGTGACAGAAATCACTAGGGTGAGTGTGACAGAAATCACTAGGGCGAGTGTGACTCTGACTCTCTGGACTGACACAGGAGCTAAGAAGGGGCGATTCTATCTGAAGAGAAAAAGTTCATATATTGCTAACCCTGAACTTCCCAAGAGAAATACATTGCCTAACTAACTAGCATCCCAAACACACACATGCACATGCACACGCACACATATACTCTCACAAGCATTTATAAATCAATTTCCGCGCATTCCAGACCAGTTTGGAGTTTTCCTAATGCGTCTTCCACCTGATAGAGATGATTCTGTAGCTCAGCTATGGCGGGAGAAATGCCTTTCTGCCTTGCACTCCTTCCCGGACTGTTATAAACAGAGCCATGTGTACATCGTCTGTTTGCTAGACGTCTCCTAGATGATTACAATCCAGCTGCAACTGAAGCAAAATCAAATTTAGTGGACTCTCTCTATTCTCCTTCCTTGTTTGGCTCCAACATTAAAGTCAAGTACGTGTACGTGTGTGTGTGTGTGTGTGTGTGTGTGTGTGAACTAGCACATCTGAATTTTATTGGAATCTTAAGAAGAGCTACAAGATAAAATTATGAATACATAACACCTGGCCTGGATCTATTTTTTTTCTCACTTATTTACTTATTTTGTGGGTAGTGGAAGATCCCACATACATGCAAAAGTCAGAGAACAACTTACAGCAGTTCCTTTGCTGTTTCTATCATACAGGTTCCGTCCAGGGACTGAACTCAGGTCAATAGGCTTGGCAGGAAGCACCTTTGTCCACTGAACCATATTGCTGGTCCTCTTATTAGTTTTTAAATGTCAGTAATTTTGCATTCAAATTTCATTTTGCCTCGTAACAAAAACAAAGGTCATGACTATCAGTAATTCTGGGCCAGGCATAAGAAATCTATAATTGATATATTATATCATATTAAATCTATAATTGATAGATTACATTTGTATTTTAATATATATTTATAAAATATATGTAATATATCATATATTCATAACATACATGTCTATATATTACAACTATATTTTATATATTTTATATATTATAAATATATGTGATGTCTAAAGGTGCATGTTAGACATCATAAATTTAAATATTTATGTGTTTATGTTATAATGTATTTTATTTATAAAGATGTGCTATATATCATATACTTTAAAGATATATGGTATCTTTATGTTTATATATATTTTTTACACATATATAGTTTTATATGTGTGCCTTTCAGTTCTTCTTTCTTTCTTTTTTTTGTTTTTAATTTGGTTTTTTTGAGACAGAGTTTCTCTGTATAGCCCTGGCTGTCCTGGAACTCACTCTGTAGACCAGGCTGGCTTCAAACTCAGAAATCTGCCTGCCTCTGCCTCCCAGAGTGCTGGGATTACAGGCGTGCACCACCACCCGGCTCAGTTCTTATTTCTTTTGCCTTTATCTTAACACCTCAGATGTTGGATGATGTCCATTAATGTTCTAACATGGATAATCTCATAGTGGTAGTCATAGCAGTGATACAGCTTCTGTTTACTTCATCTATACCAACTCCAGGCCATGATGTAAATGTGTTTCCAAACAAATCCTTTGTCTCGTTTAATCCTGATAATCTTCCTGAGAAGATTGCAGGTTGGGAGTTGCAGTGGGAAGAGGCTTAAAAGCATGTCTCAGAGCAAATAGTATTAATTCAACATTGGAGAGACTGATGGCAGCCAACCGACCCTTCCAGCTGAGTTCAGAAAGTGAACTCTCAAACTCTGAGCTCTCCTTGTGCCTGAGTTGGTATGACTTTACTCGATCCTCTGTCCTTTACCCCATTCCTTTCCTTCAAGCATTTTATGTTGATGGGGTTAATTAGTAAGAGCCCTATATTCCTAAATAATAAATCAGAGGGCATAGGGGTGGAGACATCTGATTCTGGCAGTCCACCACAGCCAAGAACAGAGTTCGAAAGAGCCTGAAAGCATGTCTGTGATGCCTTGTTCATGCTGGTGTGCCTGGGAACTTCTCAGAAAAAGTACTGTTTCTCCCTAATACCAACTATTTATTGGGTCATCATCAAATCTTTTCCAGTGGATTAAAGGTTTTTTTTTTTTTCCCTCGAGACAGGATTTCTCTGTGTAGCCTTGGCTGTCCTGGAACTTACTCTGTAGACCAGGCTGGCCTAGAACTCAGAAATCCACCTGCCTCTGCCTCCCAAGTGCTGGGATTAAAGGCGTGTGCCACCTCCACCTGGCTTGGATTAACGTTTAATGGCTTTGATTTTAAGCTTCTTGTTTAACATATTTTAAAAATCAAATTTAGTGTACTCTCTTTATTGCCCTCCCTGATACTAGGGAGAAAGCTTAGAGATCTGCTCCGAGATGTGATCCCAAGCACATGAGACATTTAAATGTCTTAAAAGTACACTATGGAAAAACGGCAGTCTAGCTTGAGCTGATAAGTCAAAGATTCAATCCCTGAAGCTTGATAGATTTCTCTCTTGGGTATTATGACAATATACTTGTACTATCCAGTGGCGTCCAAAGTGGGAGAATTTATCCAAATGTTATTTTAGAGCTAAAAGTTAGGTACACAATGGAGGTATAAATACTTCTGGTTAATTGATTTGTTAATCAACTGAAACTTGATCCTCTCTAGTTCCTACAATCAAATGCCTAAGGTGTACACACACTGTACATTGAAGAGTTTCTGCATGCCCATGCCATAATGACCTGGGTAAATGACAGGAAGGCTGAAGACTTGTGGAGCAGCCTCTTTAGGACACCTAGGGTGCCATCTTTAATTTGAGAATGAAAATTCAATGGAACTCCATCACTTTGGAGTCTTTTCATAGAATTCCTTCTACCCAGACACCATAAACTTCTCTTTAAGGGCCCAAAACAGTCATCATTGCAGAGTTCTCTGCCCAACATAGTTTCCAATACCCTTTAATTACAGGCCACATCAACGCACTCAAGCTAATCACGATCTGAGGTTTGAAAACCGAACTCTAGAACATATAAGTGACACCCAAGCAGTTGGTACTGAGCAATATTCTCTTTTGTTGCCTGGTATCTTGAAGGAAGATGGATAGGGCTACAGGGACATTCATACAACAGAGGCTGCTGGTCCTGATTACTATAATCCCCCTGTTAAGGAAGGAAAATCTAGTTCAATATTTACCCAGTGAACAATTTACCTTCTCTTTTTTTCCATAAATGTCTCACCTTTCACTAAAACCCATCTATCACCTACACAATTTGCAGGTGTTAGAGCCAGATTTGTGACCCTAGGAATATCTTTGCCATTTTTGAATGACCTATGCATGCAGCAATATGCCCTATAGACACGAGAGCCTGGAATTTTCTAGAAGGAGCACAAAACCTATGTCATTTTGCTGGCTTACGCGTCAGCCCTTACGTCGGGCTACTGGTACCTGAAGTGCTCTGGTTTTCTCATCAAGAGGGACCTGTCACATGAGGTGAACACCTGGGGACAGGGGCATGGACTTGATGTCAGTGCCCAGGTCCCAAACCTGAACTGGACTCTAACTAGCCCCCTTGTTTAAGGTTGCTCCTGCAAAGCTGAGGGCCTTTGGTCTCTGTGCTTTAGTGCCTGTCCCACTCCAAGACACCAGTGAGGCTGAGATTTCAACCAAGCAGGGTAATGGTAACCGATTCCAGTGACTGCTGAGAGCTTCTTTGGAGTTGACTTGATATTAGATACCTTGGAGAATATTTCTTTGACAAAACATGATTTTTGCTATGTTTTACTTAGAAAATTGACCACATGCTTGTCCCCCAACTTAACGATGTCTTGCAAATATTGTAAAAAGTGTATTACGTTTTGACATACACAAGCCTTCCGTCGACTGCCATACTTGGCTTTACATTCAGATGTACAAATTTGATCTAGTAGATCCACGACAGTTAGACCTCAGCCAACAGGACTCGTTTTATGCTGACAAAGAACTAGAGACGACACAAAATAATTATTTGCCTGAATGAAGCTTTTTGTCTAAGTAAACAGAATTCATTGCCGAGTCAGGATGTGCAGCAAGATCTAGAGTTACCCAGGGCTCTTGAGGAAAATAATATCCAGAGCTTTTCAGAACCATTTGGAGCAAGGGGGTTCAACATCTCAGCTAACATGTGATGTATTATGTCAAGATGACTGAGTTCTGAGAAGCAGTTTAACTTAAAAGCTGCCACCCAGCAGAAAACTGCCACTGCTTGAGGCACTGGATGCCATAACATCCTTAAGTCTGTTTTTTGTTTGTTTGTTTGTTTGTTTTGGGGTAGGGCATGACAGTGCAAGAAGTAGTATTTTCATAACAAATTAAATTTAACAAAGAATGTAGTTCTTCCTTCTCAATTCAAACTGCACCAAATAAACCTCCTAAAATATTTCACGAAGCGTGTTTTGTTTTGTTTTATTTTTCTCATTCTCTTAGCACATGAATTATTAAAGACATACAACTGACTGTAAAATCCATTTCTATCCCCAAATCACATAGCCTGTCATGCTGGAAACTTTAAATATGTTTTCCAGTTGTAGAAATGATGAGGATCCATTGTATTGACACCTGTAAGTCCCAAGCCTGAGGCAGAGACAGCCGGGACCATCCAGTTGTCGCTCTGCTATGAAACGGTCCTGAGACGCTCCGAAAGAGCTCGTGAGGGCTCCAGGGGAAGGACTTCTGATGTGAGAAAAATGTGTGTGGCACTGTGTGGAACAAGATTCAAGGTTAGCCTCTCAAAAACCAGATACTCTCTGGGTATGCGCTTTGAAATGTACAACAGTTCCACTAGGATCTTCCTTCATTGAAGCAAGTAGAATTCCTGTACCTGGCATGGTTGGCTTATTCTGTAAATCCCGTATGGTTACCAAGGTTACTGCACTGAGTTCTGTAGCCTACACAGCTCTGTCTTAGTATCTTTCCTCCTGTTCCTTCCAGATTTTCTGTATTGTCACACACTAACTCCAGAGAACCTCCATAGAGTGCCTTCTCTCTCTGTCCTGTCAGCTCCTCCCAGAAGACAGGGGAGAATCTTAGTGCGCCATATTGTTCTCAACACAGTTTTAATACCAATCCCCTTCATTCTTAAAACTGCTCCATTTTTAGAGGATAAATTATACAGCTATCTTTTCCTGACTCTTACTATTCTCCCTTCCTCCTTCCATAATAATCTATTTTTGTATCAACAAAACACCACATTGCTACGCATGCACATCTTCCTCTCAGAGGCTGGGATAGGGGCATTGAATTCAAGCCTCAGCTCCATAACAAGTCCCTATCTCAACTCAAACAAAACTAACTCAAAACCTCCCGGCATGAATGTTTCCAAATTCCTACTCTACCCATGCCCTTTCTTCTAAGTGCTAAACCTCTAAGCTCCCTAGGTGGTTTGATGTGAGAGTCCTTCTGGGACCACAGAGCCAAGCATCTGTCAAGTGGCCTTCCCTTTTCACAGCAGCATTGCAACGTGTGTGTGTGTGTGTGTGTGTGTGTGTGCCCCGTGCACACTCGCAAGCAGTTGAGACTAAGATCTCATGCATGCTAGGCAAGTGCTTTACTGCCAAGTTATATCTCCATCTCCCGAATTATAACTTTTACTAAAGATATTCCATAAAGCTTGAGATCTTGAAGTTATATTGCCAATTATCTATCATGTTCCAAAAATTCTGCTGTGTCAGGATGTCCTAAACCTACAATTCTGCTTTCTCCTCCACCAGAAGCATTTTCAGTTCTGGTCTTCTCTCATAGAGCAGCACAGCTACTCAGAAATTAGCAGCGATTCCCAAGAAATTCTAAATTAACTTAAATTCCCTATACCTGCTTTTGGAAGCTTTTACAATACAGCTTCCATTTAATCTATTGATCTAAAAAAAAGATAGTCCATTGTTTTATCATCCATTGTAGCTGCTTGTGTTACGAATGCTAATATATCCCCACCCCACCCCCCAATCTGTTTACGCCAGTTCGCACTTAGCTTCTGGGAACCTGCCCCCTGCTGGTTCTGATTGGTAAATAAAGATGCCACCAGCCAATAGCTGGGGAGGACAGACAGATGCCGGGCTTGGGACCCGGAGCAGGAAGAGAAGGGGGGAGATCCCCCATGCTGGGAGAGTGTGGAGGAGAGGAGAGACACCATGTCTGAGGAGATTGCAGGACAGAGAGGCATGGCCACCATGTGAAGGATTCCGGAAAGTTTGGCCAAAGGGCTGCCGAACTGGGTCCAGAGCAGGCAAGACAGAACATAAAATTAGTAAGTAGTAGCTCCGGATTAACTGCAAGAAGATTAGGCAGTGGCCAAGCCATTGTGCTGTTTAAGACATATTAACATATAAAGACTTCAATTGCATTTGGGAATATAAACCATTGGGGTGGGTAGCAAACCACACCGATGAAATTTATTAATCGATATTTATTTCTACATTCCAGAGGTCCTTTCTTGACAGTACTTAAGTGGGGAGGTGGGGGGAGGGACCCTTCCCCTAAAGGCTGGAAGTTCTGAAAAATCAGAATGCTTCTTTAGATATTTCTTTAGATCTATTATTATAGATCTAATCAACAGGTCAATCCTGATAGATCCAGACTCCATGCCCACACTGCTGGTCTCACATAAAAGCCTCCAACTTGATAGCCAGCCATCATTCAAGCCTGCCTAAGGTCTCCAACAGTAATTTCACTTCAGACCATGCCAGATGGCCGGCCCGTAAAGTCTGAGTAGACAGACTGGCAAAGGAATATGCCCAAGAAATAATTCTACAAAGACCAGAATAAGTCTTTGCTTCATCAAATGAACTTTAGGTCTCAACTTTAGACAGTAAGAAACGTGAAAAACCAAAGATACAACACCACCAAAGAGTCAGAATAATCTACTAGTAGGTTACCCCAAAGAAATACAGTAACACGAATTTTCCAAATCATTCAGATTTCTCTTGGAAGACAAACGACTTTGAGAAAATATACAGAAACAGTTTAATGAAATCAGAGAAATAGTGACTGAACAAGATAAGGTAGATAAAAGACAGATGGACACACACACACACACACACACACACACACACAAAACCCAAACAGAAAATTTCAAGCTGAAATATCATATGAATGTTAGGAAAAAGTACCTACAGAAAATAACACTTTATCAAGCATATCTTAATTACTTTTCTGTTGCTGTGATACCATGACCAAAAGCAACTTACAGGAGGAACAGTTTGTTTCTATATGTTTCAAGGGAACCATCATGGACTCTGTCTGTCCTGTCAGGGAAGGCGTGGCACCAGAGGGTCAGAGGAGGAAGTCGGCTGATCACATCTGAACTGAAGACAAAGTGGGTAGGAAGCAAGGTGAGGCCACAGATTCTCAAAGTTTGCCCACAGCAACATCCTCCAGCAAGGTTCCACCACCTAAAGGTGCCATAATCTTCATAAACAGTGTGTACGTCTGTTTTTGTGTGATATATGTATATGAGTATGAATATGTATATGTGTGTATGTCCTTCTAAACTGCCCAACAGTATAGATTAGAACTATCGTTCTTCTCCCTTGTGATGGCTTGAAGATGCTTAGTTCAGGGAGTGGCACTATTAGGAGGTGTGGTCTTATTGGAGTAGGTGTGGCCTTTTTGGAGGAAGTGTGTCATTGTCGGGGCTGGCTTTGTTATCCTCCTCCTAGCTGTCCATGAGACAGTCTTCTCCTGGCTGCCTTGAGATCAAGATGCAGAACCAGCTCTGTCTCCAGGACCATGCCTGCCTGGACACTGCCATGTTTTCTGCCATGATGATAATGGACTGAACCTCTGAACCTGTAACCCGGTCCTAATTAAATGTTGTCCTTGATAGGAGTTGTCTTGGTCATGGTGTCTCTTCACAACAATGGTAACACGATCTAAGACATCCCTGTTTAGCAGGTAAGGAGTCAGAGGATCCAGCAGACTGCATCACTTTGCTGTAGCTTCACTTGTCTAGGGGGAGGGGAGAGGTAGATCTGGAATTAGCTCCTCCCACCTCCTGCTTGCAGAGTTGGTGATCTTTCTGTCTAGTGAATGTGAATTTGACCCAGCGCCACCAGGATGGGAACGCGGAAGTCAAATGGAACTATCTGAATGGCCTTCAGGAGGAGCACATTTCTATCGTTGCCATATTGTCAGGAACGTAAACATCATGCAAGCTGCTTCTGGCTTCTCTTCCCCCCGGAGCACAGAAGTGAAACGCGGGAGTGTGGAGAGAGCAGAGCTGGGGAACTCAGCTGCTCTCAGTAACGCCTTTCCTGACCCTCCCCAATAACCGAAGACAGAATAATTTTAGACACAGAATAATTAACGCTTCCTAATTACTTAACTATTTTAGACAGAACCATAGACAATGTAGCAATGTGAATAGTGTAGGCGAGGTTTTATTTTTTATTTTTAGGTTTTTTTTTTTTTTTGATGACTGATAGGCACATGTTCACAAATCTAAATTACTAAAAAGAATTAAGGTAATGACATACTACGATGTAACAATCACCAATTGTCTATTGTACTGAACATGACAGGAAAATAATTCACCACTCTGCACACAGTCACCTAGTGTCACTTGGAACTCACTGAATTCATCCTTCTTTTTTTAAATTAGCATTCTTTCTTCCTCTATTGGGGGGGGAGGTTACCTCTTTTATCATGTCTTTAAAGGGGTCATTTCTGAACATGAATGTAACACGGTGAGGTGGGAACTGGCTGCTGGAGTCACCTGCCCACTAAAGCACCTTGAAAACGGACTTACAGGTTCGTTTTCCTGCCCCAGGTTTTACACGGGATAGTCTGTAATCTGAGATCCCCCTACTGACTACACAAACACACTTAGAAGTAGATTCGGAAGCATGCTACTGAGAGATACTACTGAGAAGGCCACCCCTCAGCAAGTAAGAAATACGTGCTGTTTAAATCTGTACTTAAAATCACTATAGCCAATAATAACGCATACGGAGTCTCCCGCAGAACTGTTGGAGCTAAGTTTATACGACTGGAACAACAGTTTTTTTCTTAACATAGACTACTTAAGCCACGCTAGCATGATGCCTAAACCAGAAACGATCACAGCAATCTCACATATTTATAAGATAATTTCACGGGTTGGCTTATTTTGAAAAATAATATGGTAGCATGAAAAATGTCTGAGAATCCAGGCACATAGGTTTCTCCTCCTGCACATGATGTCCAGCCTGACACTCTCCTGAACATTCTCCGTGCAAACGCAACAGCTTACATTGTTTGGAGAACAAGGGTTTTTGTTTTGTTTTGTTTTGTTTTGTTTTTGTTTTTTGTTTTTGTTTTTGAAACACGGGGCTATGCATAAGAACATTTGGTAAGTCAAAATAAAAATCCATCCCGAGTTGTCAAAAAGCCCGGAAGAGTCTGATACACAGGGATGGCGACACTTACAGCCCCTGCCTGAGTAAACAGATTCGCCAATTCAGATCCGCAGGCACGCACCGATACCCCAGACCAACGTGGGCACAGGCGGCCTTTTATGTCTACCCGGACTTGGCTTTTGCAGCTGCCGTTTTCTCAGTGTTGTCTCCCGGGGCAGTTTCCTGTTGCCATAGCTGATGGCCTGCCCACGCCTGCCTGGGCCTTTCAAGTGTCAACACTCCCAGGCCGGCTGCAGTGGTCAAATGCTTGTTAATGAGATATAGCAGCTGGGTAGGGGTGAGCCACTGAGAGGGATAAAGGGACACCGCTGGTGCAGGAAGCGATGCCTTTTGAATCTTTTCAGCAGGGTGAAAGCTTTCAAATCAAAGAGGGTATGTTGTATTCATTAATAAACCCGAGTTCCCATGCAGTCACATTAAAGCCAGCAGTTTAACTTTGCATCAGACAGGTGAATTTCCCCTAGATTTTACCATGAAAGACAAAGATGAAGAAAACAAGGCTTTGGCGCGGGGACAAAGGCGCACTTCCTCGTCTGCGGGGCTGACCAGCCTGCTGAATCAAACAAGGGGTTACTGCTTTCTTTTTCAATTTATCCCTTTGTCGGTGTATTTGTGTGCGCGCGTGCACGCTCGTGTGCGTGTTGCAAAGCTCATAGCAACCATGCCTGCTCTCTTCAGTCTCTCGGGTTAAGCATTACACACACACACACACACACACACACACACACACACACCTTTTAAAATCTAACTATCAAAACCAGAATTAACAATTTAACAACTACTTGTGAGGAAAAAAACTACACGGGCATGAATATGGGGCCATATGGCCTCTAGCTCAGATGAAACCGAGCCGGGCGCGCCCCTCCCATCTACCCCCCACCGCAACATATTACTGGGACAGTTTCTCCAGGAAGCTGTGGGAGGTGACAGCATCATGAGACAGTGCTAACAGCTGGGAGAAGTCGGGAGAAGGAGAAAAAAAAGAAAGAAAAGACATCTAAAGCTGAAGCACCTAACTGACAGGGAATCCTGAAGTGACCGTTCAAGACAGTGTTGTTACCTTTAAGTTCATTTGCTAGGAAGTTGGGCCGAGAGGAAATCTTACTCGGTTAATAAACAGTATCAGAAATTACCAAATTATCAAAATTATCTATTTGGGGGGGGTTGGTTGGAAAATCCAGTATCAATGATGTGATTTTAGAAGCAGGGATGTATATATTAGACCAAATACATATATTATTTCATTGTTACCGTTTTTTTCTTCACAATCTTATTGACAAATGAATAATTGATAAGGCTTATTATGCAATCACTGTAAATAAAAGAGCATACGTATATATTATCCTAATAAATTACTCCAATTTGTAGCTGCAAGCAATTAAGAAATTAAGAGAAGAGGCATTCTTCAAAGCTCTGCAGCTCTCAAATTTTCATAAATTATTTTGTGACAGTTCTTATGAGGTGTTCCCAATCTGATATGGGAATATAAGTGGGAATGCCAGTTATTGGGTACTATAATGTATCAGACTTCAAACTAGACAGTTTAACATGAATATATACGCCGGGCGGTGGTGGCACACGCCTTTAATCCCAGCACTTTGGGAGGCAGAGGCAGGAGGGTTTCTGAGTTTGAGGCCAGCCTGGTCTACAGAGTGAGTTCTAGGACAGCCAGGGCTATACAGAGAAACACTGTCTCGAAACAAAATAAAACAAAACAAAACAAAAATAACATGAATATATACTCATTACATATAAATTTATATAAATATAAAATATACATCCACGCACATGTATATGTGTACCTATATATGTATGTATGCATATATGGATATATGTATGTATGCATATATGCATATATGTATGTATCTAACAGGCTCTTAGGGAGAGGGAGCTGACTCAGTGGGTAATGAATGTGCTTGCCTCTCAAACAAGAGAATCTGAGTTTAGAACCCATGTTTAAAAAAGCCGAGTGTGGTAAGTGATACCTGCTTGCAATCCGAACTGTAGGGAGGCGGAGCTCACTGGTCCGCTAGTTGAGTCTACGCAGTGACGGTCCAGGCCACTGAGAAAACGTGTCTCAAGGAAAAACAATGAGAGGCACTTGAGGACTGGCCCCAAGGATGTCTACTTCTCTCTACTGGTGCAAGCATGCATGCATACACGCATGTACCAGCAGACATACCCGCATCTCTCTCTCTCTCTCTCTCTCTCTCTCTCTCTCTCTCTCACACACACACACACACACACACACACACACACACACACACGAGCACATAGACATGAAAACAACCCAGAGTTGTACCAACATCCATAATGTTGTGAAGTCTTTTCTGATCAGGACTCGGTTGTAGAGAGCTTCTATCAACTCCCCAAGACCGCATCTGATAATCAAATTTCACAAGCACCGTTTCCTTCCTGGCTTTGTTTTGCCTTTCCGTTCTCTGGCTGGAATGATTTTGACTATCATACCCTACCTACAGGTAAAGTCGGACAAAGAGAAGGAACCCCTGCACCATGTCGGAATTCAGTGTTACACACAGCGTATCTGTGAGGGAAGTAGGTTGAGTGCATATTGGGGGAGGGTGGTGCACGATTAATAAATCATCAGAAAATTCTTAAAAAAAAAAAAAAAAGAAGCTTCCGGGCCTCCATGAAGCCTTCATTTCTTTTAAATTTAACAAAGATGTTTCTGTGAGGTATGTTTGTTTACATTCCAGAATTTAAGCAGTTCCCCAGGGTTAAGTACCTTTAAAGCTCCCAGGATGAGATTAGGACAAGGAATCTGTAGGGAAAGCGGCTACTCTGGGAAAGGCCTTGAGGAGAATCTGCAGCTTCTCCCTGCTCCTCGTTCGGACCCAGCTTCTCTTCATAGCCACACTGGTGTTCTCATACGGGTCTCCACGAGTTCTTTCCTCCTGCTCAGGGTCGGCCTGCATTCCACTGCCTTTGGGTTCACTGGAGCTTCGTTGTTCCCCCAGGAGGGCAAACCCCAAGCACACACAACCATCGAAGTTCCCGTGTACAACAGAACCCTCCCTCGCTCCCTAAAGCGCGCGCAAGCTTGGCATTTGGGTCACGCCTGTTTCGTTCTTCCTTTTCTGTCGCCCTCACGTTGCCCCTTCTTTATGCCATGTTTTCTCGTTTATTGACTTTTTTTTTCTCTCATAAAAAAAAATTCAAGTGACAAGTAAGTAGTCCCTTCTCAAACACAACCCGCAACAACATGCCTGGATTACATTAGAGAACGCTGGAGGGGATCCCAAAAGCCAGTGTGTGAACGGTCGACCTGACAGCAGCTAGGACCCCAGTGAGACAGCTCCAGTTACCTACCTCCCCCCAAGCTACTCGGTGTAATCCGCACGACAGCACATTGTCAGACTCCAGGAACCTGTCTGTAGCCACCCTGGCAGGAGCGGGTGACCAGAGCGAGCCACCAGACTGTCCAACCCTTTGCTGTCAGCCCTTGACAAGAGATGCCCTCGCCTCTGGCTCTGCTTTCAAACATTGGGAACCAGGAGGTCTTACAGAGGCAGATAACTTAGATTTCCATCGAACAAGTAAGTAAGCTTACCATGGAGGCAAAACCAGAGCAAAACCACAGAAAGAGGTCAGCAGCCAGGACCCAAACCCCAGGGGGAAAAGGCAGCAGCAAAAGGAGACCAGATCGATCTGCACAGGTTGGTGGAAACATCTGAACCAGCCTCACCAAAACGAAAATGTTTCCTTATGAGCCCTCTGGCTGGACTCTCCCTACTCACCAACCATGTGAAGAGCGTGTAGAGGAACAGTTGAGGAATTATTAAAATCTATTAAGGGAAAAACGCTGGCTAGATGATGGTGTGTCTGAAGATTCTTCCAGCAGTCCCGGTGTCAACCAACAGAAAATCTACATTTATTTGAAAAGCTGAGACGCCGCTTGTCCTTATTGAAATGGCAGGTTTTGTGGTGATCGGTAAGACACTGGTTATGTAAATTGAAGAGCAGGGGAAATATGAAAATGTCCATTGACCCAACCCCCGTGCGTGTATCAGCCCAGCAGGGTTTGTCTTAGCAGTCATGGCTCTCAGAATGGGTTTATTCCATGTCGAGAACGGTGGGCCAGACCTAAAGCTTGGAGGACCTGCTCTCTTGGTCTTTTTGGAAGAGTGTGTTTCAGTTTGATATCTCACTTTGAAATTATACATTAATGTCAAAAATTATTATCACAAGTGGGTTTGGACAATTAAGAAAAATCCCTTAAAGATAAAGTAACTTTTTCTATGGCTATATTAACCCATTTCTGAGCATTTACATGAAGGCCATTTATAGCATGAGAATATAGCAAAAGACTCTCAAACATATAGGGTTATTTATCCCGCTACCCAATGGAGAGTGCAGGTGTAGGTAGCACACTATATGCCTCAACTGTGACTTTATCAAGTTTCCTTAGTTGGGACAAGTCTTCCCCATGTCTGTGACTGACATTTTTTGAAACGACCCCTTTGCTGGTAGATTCTTGTTTGAAACTATTTAACCAAAAAGAAAGATGTGTAAAATTCCACTCTGGCTTTAATTTCAAACAATACATCCTAAGAAAATGGGGCTAATGTAGAAAACCAACACTGTGTTTATAGATTGCAATATGCCTCAGAGAATGGGAGAGGGGGTGGAGGCATTAAAGGAATACAGAGGTGGGGAGAAGTTCGAATAGAAGATATGTTCTATGGCCTCTACACAATGTGGGGGTGAGTATTCCTGCTGATCGGCTAACCACACGGAAAATGATATCTAACGGCTTAACTAGCAAGAAGGTCCTGTTGACTGTCAGTAAAGGCTATGGCTAGATAACTATTTCTTATCTCTTGTTCAAAGCTCTACATCAAAGGACTATTATCAGCTGCTCAAGTGGACAGCAATGCTTTGGAACTGCCCTGAAACGCTCCAGTGTGAGCAAAACTGGAGAGCTTCCTTTCTTGGGTTTGTAAAGATAGATTTCTTGAACACAGGGAGGAAAAAAATGGTGCCCTTTTGGGCCCAGAACTAGAGTACTGGAGAATGAGTGAGAACAGGGGGGGGGGGTGGGCTCTGGGAAAGAAAGGAACAAAATGAGCTGGAAACTGCTGTGTTTGCACGTCTGAACTCTAGACTGGAAATAATAGAAATTTTTTTCTTTTTTCACAGCAAAATCGTGACATCTATTCCAGGAGTTTTCTTAGGGATTCATTCATCTAGCAGATATTTGTTAAGCAGTTCGTTGGTACCAAACTCCATTAATGTGCTAGCAAAACCAAAAGGACAAAACAGGTGGGAATTCGTGCTTGGTGGAGCTGGTACCCACCCTAGAGACTGTGATTCAGACTCGGAGTGAATACAGCTATGGTGAGGCCACAAATGATGGTCCTAATCAACTCTGGCCATTCTTTCTAATGACACACATTTAATAAGTTATGCTAAGACCTCAGCGTTGGGGTTTGGGGGAGCGGTACTGGGTGGGTAAAGGTTTTGCTTCAGAAGCAGGAGGACCTAAGCAAATCCCCATCACCCACAGCATAAGCCAAGCCCGTTGGGTATCTGTAATTTTAATTTGGGGTGGAGAGGCAGAAACAGGCAGATTGCAGGGACTCGGTGTCTAGCTAGTCAGTTGGAAGTAGTTTGCTCCTTATTCGTTGAGAGACCCTGAATCAGAAAACAAGATGGGGTGTAACCAACAGAGAAGAATTTCCAAGGTGTATGTCTGGCCTTCAGATGCTAATGCACCAGCAGGCATACCTGTACACACACACACACACACACACACACACACACACACACATGCAGGTGCCCTACTGCCAACCTTACAGTTAATCTAATTGATGCAAAAAGAGACCCTTTATGTAAAGTACTATTGCTATTAGTTGCAGCTTAAATGATGACTGAGTGTGAACATACATGCAGACATGTGTGAGTATGTGTTTATTAATGTTTGGGCAAGGGAAGGAGGCATTTTAAAATGTGGAATTCAAAAAAAAAATCACAGAGAAGAGGGATTGATCTGGGAAGAAGGCATTGATCTTAGAAGCATGCCATCTTTTTTCAACTCCAAAATAACAGGGTTGTTTGTTGGATGGGAGAAAATTTATTTTCAGCCTTGTCAGGGATGTTTCCCTCAGTGGCTGCAGGTTACCCCACTCAGGGTAAGAGAGAAGACCATCAAGAATATGGCCGGGCATGGTGGCGCACACCTGTAATCCCAGCACTTGGGAGGCAGAGGCAGGCGGATTTCTGAGTTTGAGGCCAGCCTGGTCTACAGAGTGAGTTTCAGGATAGCCAGGGCTACACAGAGAAACCCTGTCTCGAAAAAACCAAAAAAAAAAAAAAAAAAAAGAATATGAACTGACTGGGAACAAGTCAGAGGGTATGAAGAGACCACCTGCTTCCCAGGAGGGGGAGGAATCTGGTATGGAGATATTTGTTAAGCAGTAATTCTACTAAGAGTGTGTGTGTGTGTGTGTGTGTGTGTGTGTGACTTAACATACATATTACCCAACAATAATAAATTTAAATTTGCAAAGTACAATGACAGTATTCTTTAATATCTATAAGCTGTGACTTGTGACACTTTATATAAGCTTTGAAGCATTAATAAAATAACCATTGGGGGAAACCCTTATCTTTGAAGATAAGGATTCGGAGATGAAATGGGACCTTCTATACTTTCAAGTGCAAGGACAACAAGGGCGTGCCCCACAACGCCATCTGTCTGGAGCCCTCCCTCTCTTTCATGGTTTCCCCTCTGCTAACCACATCACTCAGCATTGCCTATGTCATGTGATATACCTGCTTTCCGATACCTTGTTCTCGGGGGGTCCTCGATAATTTTTACCCAGTAACACGAGGAAACACAAATTAATAATTGCCGAGGAGAACAGTAACCCTCTAATTTTAATCTTAGACAAATACTGGTACAAATGATATCCAGTTGTTCTCACTCAATCCTCACCTTATCTGTATTTCAAAATAAAATTTATGAGCTATTGCCAAGCTTATAACTTAAAATGCATGGACCTAAAAATGCCTTACTTTTACGATATCCTGATATCTGAAATACAGTGGTATTTATTTCTAAGTGTTTATTTGCTATTTCTTTAAAGATTTTTTAAATTATATGCATGGTATGTGTGTACAGGTAGGTACTCATGGAGGCCAGAAGAAGGGGTCAGATAGTCCGGTTGGAGGCATATGTAGGCTGCTAGACTTGGGTCCTGGAAACTGAACTCTGGTCCTCTAGTAGAGTAGCACACAATCTTAACCCCTGGATCATCTTCCCATCTGTTCTGATTCAGAGAATCTCTTGCTGTTGCCACCCACTAAAACTTTCTTTATAGAAGTGATACTATTTTATTTTCCTTTTCAAATGAATCTATTTCCTTACACAATAGAAATAACTAAATAATGCCTACAACAATCCCTTTTTGTTGAATTTTTAAAATTTTATTTGACTTTTATTTAAATTATTAAATTTAAACAATCATGTCAGTGCTGAACGGGCAGTGGTCTTTATCTGAGGCAGCAAGCTTTTACTCTCTATGACACTTTAGGTCCACTGAATAAAGACGGATCAGTTAAGGATTCTTCAGGATGAGGAAACATAAAGTCTGCGTCTAGCTGGCTTAAATACGACTGATAAAATCAACTGATACAATCCTGATGGACTGAGCTACAAGAGTATAGGCCCTGAAGATGACTGATGTGATTAGATTAATCTTGCCAGACACTTTATCACTCACCTATAGGCAGACAGCTAAAGGTCATATTGTCAGGCTCCTGCAGAACCTAACAGACCCTTGGAAAACATCACTGAATGTAAGTCTTCCTCACCTTAAGAACCAGATAAAATTCCATGCTCTCAAAAGTAAATAACTAAAAAACAAATTAATAAAATAACATAAACTATAATAGGATTTTTCTATAAATTTCGCTTAAGTCATATGCTGATTTACACAAGTTAGCGTTTTTTGATCTGCAAAACCTTGAATGATATTGGTTATTTTTATGGCACATTCACATGCACATGTGAGGTATGAGTTTAAACCCCAGGATTTATTGAATGCTTAGCACAGAAGGGTTGGTGTCATACTGTATGTTATGGTAGACTCAGAATCTTTTATACACAATGGATTCAGTGGAAAAGATAGCCAGTCTGACCATGTCGGTCCCAGACATTAAAGATTTATCCCAACCATCATTGCAGAAGAAAGCTCTAGAGGCAGATCAAGCCCCTGTGTCCTGTCTAACCTCTGATGTGGATTATGGAGAATGATCTACTCACAGGATCAAGGCCCTGCGTCCTGTCTAACCTCTGGTGTGGATTGTGGAGAATGATCTACTTACAGGCCACAGCGTAAGCTTGCCTTTTCACCTCCTTATCTGAGAAATTTTCATTTTTGAATATCAAAGAATATTGAAACTATTCCAAGTATTTCAAGAGAGCTTTGGGCACATATCCCCTTATCTCAACCGTTTACGGTTGCTGCCACCTATAGGCCCAATCTCCAGAGGAAAGGCTGGGGCTGGCACAGGCTTCAGAGGCAGGCCAACTCTTTAGTTTTCTTATTTAAAAAACAAAACAAAACAAAACAAACCACCACCACCAACAACAAAATAAACTGTGACTGGTCACCACAGACTTCCTCCAAAGGGAGGGTTGAAATGCTAACCTTGGTTTCATCGGTGATAGTCTTTTTAAACCACCCAATTGTGTCAGAAACTTGAAAGCAGCAGTTCTGCTCACAGTAAGCAAGCAAAATTAGCAGGAACCTAGTTGGGGCATCCCTGGCTCAGCGCCCATCTTAGCTTCTTTGCAAATGCAAAGAGCGGGGTGTTAGGAGCTCTCATCCCCAAATGGCTGCTGCATGAATTAATGCATCTGAACTAATCCGCCATTAGGTTCCCAGATCTAACCATTTATAATGCGTGCAAGCACTGCAAAACATCATGTTGTACATAATTTGCGCATACGTTCTTGTCCAAAAGCTTTTAAAAATAAGAATTCTTTCTTAGAAAGTTAGGAAACTAAAAATAATGATTTTTTTTTAAATGAGTGGCTTTTATGTATCTAATGAAAAGAGATTGCTCAAACATTAGTCCTTACCCCGCTTCAGCTGACTGAGCTTCAGTGAGCGAGCTAGCTCCCGAAGGTAATTTCTTCAATTTTTCTCCCCTATCACAATAGTAACCTTGTCTCAGTGTAGATAAAAGTGCTTTGGAGCCGGGCATTGGTGGTGCACGCCTTTAATCCCAGCACTTGGGAGGCAGAGGCAGGCAGATTTCTGAGTTCGAGGCCAGCCTGGTCTACAGAGTGAGTTTCAGGACAGCCAGGGCTACACAGAGAAACCCTGTCTCGAAAAAAAAAAAAAAAAGTGCATTGGTAACTTGACAAAATATTTTCAACAAATATTGATATGCTAGAACATATAGTTAGTTATATTTGGCATGATATATTGCTTCAAAGGATAAATTTGAGAAGATCCTGACCAGCCGGGAGTGCTAAGGTGCTCCAGGAGTGCTAAGGTGCTCCAGGAGTGCTATGTGCTTCCCGGGTGGCACACTGTTAGGCTGTTCCAGGCTTTGTGGGTGTCACTGCCATTCAGGCTTCTCACATCTCAGGATCTCCCCGATCACGATCACCACTGGCGAATCCTGGGAGGAGGTCAAGGCGGAAGGGCTGGAGCTAAAAGACTGCAGACGCTGGAAAGGACGGTAGCTCCGGTGAGACAGCTCGTTTTCTTTTTCTTTTTCTTTCTTTCTTTCTTTTTTTGTTTTTTTGTTTTTTGTTTTTTTTTATTTTCTATATTCTTTGTTTACATTCCAAAGGCTTTCCCCTTTCCCAGTTCCCCCCTCATCATATGTCCCATAAATCCTCTTTCCCCCCCCACCCCCCTATTCCCCAGTCACACCCCCCACACACACACACACCATTTCTCTGTTCTGATATTCTCCTACAAAACTGGAACCAGTCTTTTCAGGACCAGGGTCCTCTCCTTCCTTCTTCTTGGGACTCTTTTGACTTGCTAATTGTGTCTTGAGTATTCAGAGCTTCTGGGCTCATTAATATCCACTTATCAGTGATTGCATTTCATGTGTATTCTTTTGTGATTGGGTTAACTCGCTTAGGATGATATTTTCCAGATCTAACCATTTGCCTACAAATTGCATGAATTCATTATTTTTAATTATTGAGTAGTATTCCATTGTATAAATGTACCACATTTTCTGTATCCATTCCTCCTTTGAGGGACATCTGGGCTCCTTCCAGCTTCTGGCTATTATAAATAAGGCTGCTATGAACATAGTGGAGCATGTGTCTTTATTGTATGCAGGGGAATCCTCTGGGTATATGCCCAGGAGTGGTATGACAGGGTCCTCTGGAAGTGTCATGCCCAATTTTCTGAGGAAGTGCCAGACTGATTTCCAGAGCGGTTGTACCATCTTGCAATACCACCAACAGTGGAGAAGTGTTCCTCTTTCTCCACATCCTCGCCGAGACAGCTCGTTTTCATGTGGCTATTTACAGGGACTATGAGGCGAGTGTACGCCGTGATCTTATGAAGGGAAAGGAAGTTTAACCTGGCTACATGACCTCCTCCAGAGGGGTGAAGCAGGCCAGGCAGCCTACTAGCCGATAGGAAGGCCCTCGGCAGGGGAAGCGATCTTCTGTTTACGTCCTCTTGCTTGGTAGCTGATAAGATGCTGTTCAAGAACGCAACAGTTCTTTGAGACTATGAAAGACAAACACAAGAAAGAGGCATACAGATGTGTCCATAGTCTTTCTACCGGAGAGACATAAAGCCTTTTGCTTACTAAGCTAACTGGGCTCTCTAGATGTTGTGTTAACCTTTCCTGGTAA
Source organism: Apodemus agrarius (assembly GCA_964023405.1). Lineage (NCBI taxonomy): Eukaryota > Metazoa > Chordata > Mammalia > Rodentia > Muridae > Apodemus > Apodemus agrarius. Next base: position 20,339,372 of record OZ030013.1, read on the forward strand.
GACATAAACAAACATCTATATATCCTAGGAAAGGCACCAAAGACTCCAAAGGAACAATTGTCTCCACGCCACCCCCACCCCAGCCCCACCCCCACCCCACCCCACCCCATCTCAAGTGCCCTGGCCAACCAGGAGCATGGAAGAGGGGTTACTTCCTGAAGCATGAGTGACTCCAAAAGACTTCCATCACAGGAAAAGTCTTAGCCCAGCATGGATGACAATGCACCCATAGCTGTATGGATGGAGCCACGCCCCCACTTTAGTCAGCCTTCATTCTATGTATACCGTAACAACGCCTGAGACCCGGATGCAGCTGAGCAAGAAATGCACACAGCTGGGAGTCGGACACAGGCGGGAAGGAGTGACTGCAATTGAGAGAGTGTCAAAAGCACGGGTTCTCAACCTGTGGGTCCTAACCCCTTTGGGGTCAAATGACCCTTTTACAGGAGCCACGTAAAACCATCAGAAAAACAGATATATTACAGGTTATAGCAGTAGCAACCTCCCAATAATAATTTCATGGTTGGGGTTGCTACAACATAAAGAACTATATTAAAGGGTCACAGGATTTGGAAGGCTGAGAACCACTGGACTAAAGGCTTTCCCTAACCCTGCTGTGGGGAAACAAGCCTGCTTTGTTGAGGCTGTCTTGCAAGTGATCACAGCTACTCTGATTAAGACGTTAATGTCTGTTGTGAACTAGCGACAGTGTTCCACAACACCGTTCCTCACAGCCAAACATATGACAGACACAGTATCCTTAAACAGGCTCGTAGGACGCCATTCATAACACAAGAACAGTTTGCTATAAAAAAGGAATGAGAAAAGTTACTATATTCTGAATACTTATTAATAAGAATTTCTGTGGTGTACACCTGTAATCCTAGCACTCTGGGAAGCAGAGGCAGGCAGATTTCTGAGTTCGAGGCCAGCCTGGTCCACAGAGTGAGTTCCAGGACAGCCAGGGCTATACAGAGAAACCCTGTCTCAAAAAAACCAAATCCAAAAAAAAAAAAAAGAATTTCTTCAATTTCCATATGACTAAGAGCTTATGAAATACAATAATAGGAGAGTTGAAAGGGTGAAAATCAATGTCTCTCACAATAAAACAAAAGGCAGAATGATAAAATGTAAGAGGAAAGTTTGGATGAATGGCAGACAAGGCTTGAAGCAGTCAGTCTTCTCTGCTATCCCCAGAGAGAAAGTAGTAAATACATGGGAATACAGTTAATACAACTGAGAGAACTTTTTTTTCCCTCTAGGAACTGAAGTAAAGCATACATGTCAATGAAAAATGAGTTACAAAGTGTCCAACAAACAGGAAGGAAAAACAAAACCTGTGTCTTGGTACATTCTATACAAGCTTCGGAACTCATTACATTTCCAGAAAGAAAATTAAGGATTGTATTAACAAAGAAAATTTTAATAAAAGATTGCTATTAGGAAATCTAGTGATGTATTAAGTGAAGTTCTGTAGCTAAGAGGTTTCCGATGTAAAATTCTATCTTCGGTCCACCCGACACTGGAGAAGTATGATAATGAATTGAAATAGAAGTCTGACTCCATCTTTGATGTTCATCACTGAGGGTTTTCCAGCGGCACTCCTCTCCTCCCTCCTGCCTTAGATCTCGGCACACCGGTGAGGACCAGGACCCATTCCTGAGGTCCTAGTGTGAACCCCTCTATTGAGCTCATCCCACTGTGACGGTAAAAGTAAAAGCTAGCTGCTTCTCTCTTCATGGAAGTCATTCCTCACTGGCGTTGAGTGGCATTTCCATCAGCCCCAGAAAGCCTTTCCTTTATGTAAATAATAAGCATCTACACCTTCCTGGGGGATTTATGGCACGGAATCTGCCATTGAATGGAGAACTGGTCTTGCCGACTTGGTGCTCCCTGCAAGGCAACCACAAAACAGAAACTGGAGAGATGTATTTCCTAATATACAAGCTCCAGAAAACCACCTTTTCATTCTATCTTTTAGGGGTGGGGGTGGGGTGGGGGGAGGAAACATTTTGAAGATGTGCTATAGGAAAATATTCCCAAGAGGCACCCATCTGAAATTGGAGATGTGACTCAAGACATAAAGGACGTAATTCGAAGAAAAAAGGAGGAGGAGGAAGAGAAGGAGGAGGAGGAGGAAGAGGAGGAGAAGGAGGAGGAGGAGGAGAAGGAGGAGGAGGAAGAGGGGAGGAGGAGGAAGAGGAGGAGAAGAAGGAGGAGGAGAAGAAAAAGAAGAATAGGAAGAAGAGGAGGAGGAATAGGAGGAGGGGGAGAAGGAGGAGGAGGAGGAGGAGGAGGAGGAAGAAGAAAAAGAAGAAGAAGAAGAAGAAGAAGAAGAAGAAGAAGAAGAAGAAGAAGAAGAAGAAGAAGAAGCCCCAAATTCCTATGGCAGTTATGCTATTGAGCCAATCAGATTACAACAAAAGTCACAAGTCCAAGAAGTCAGAGTATCTGGAATAAGGCAAATGGCAGATTAAGAAGTTGAAACTTCTTAGTAAGAAAATATATCATCAACCATAAAAGGAGACACTGACAGTTGCTTAAGAAAAATGCTCAGTGTCCCGGTACCTCTGTAGCAGAGAACTGCCCTGTCTGGCCTCAGCAAGAGGACGACCCTACTCCTGTAGAGACTTGATGCCCCAGGAAAGGGGAATACTGGAGTCAGGGGAGCACCCTCTCAGAGGCAAAGGGGAGGAGGAATGGGGTAAAGAACTCAGGGAGGGGGGATCAGGAAAGAGGGCAACATTTGGGGTAAAATAAATAATTTTTAAAAAGAAAAATAAAAATACTTAATAAAAATTATAATTAGATGAACATGAATTAAGATAAATGATTTTGAGCAGTCAGTATCATGAAATATAAAATTTGGGTTTGTGATTCAGAATTGTTTTAGCCTCAGTACCCAAGGTTTTTCAGGTGTGGATTAAGACAGACTGGAGTGAAAAAGGGGTGTATTTTTTAAATTGCATCTGAACTGAGTATGCATGGACATTTCTTTCTTTTCACTGTTCCATCAACAACACAACTGTTTATGTACCATTTACAGTATATAATGTATAACTAGTTATGCATTATATACAGTAAACTAGTTATATATTATATGCAGTAAATTATATAGTATGTACTATTGTAGGAGAGTATGAAGAATCTAAAGATAATTAAGGGTTATAATTTAGGCATGTAGGTTATACATAAATACTCCCCATGGTGTATCAAGAACTTGAAGATTCATAGACTATGGTATTCACAGATTTTCTGGAACAACCCTCCCCAGGTATCAAGAGTTGATTGTCTTTACTTCTGTATTTGCATCTTCAGGCTGGCGTGTTATTCTGACAGTAGATATCAAAAGATATGATGGATATTTATTTGAGAAGATAAAATAGATTTAAGTACATTATTAGGAGTCAAGTTAAAGAATTAAACCCAAAATTAAGTAATTAATGAAATTTGGGAGTAGAGGAGAAAAAAGTGGAAAGATGTATACTAGCATCTTTTAGAACTTTTAAATTTTAAAGTTACTTATGATTGGAGTTGGATAGGCAGCTCAGTGGTTAAGAATACTGGCTGGTCTTCCAGAGAACCCAAGTTCAATTCCCAGCATCCAATCAGCAGCTCACAACTGTTTGAAACTCCAGGTCCAGGGGACCTTGACACTCTTACACAGACATACATACAGGCAAAACACCAATGCACATAAAATAAAAAAATTAAAAATCACTTAAAAATTACTTACAATCATCTGGGCAGTGGTGGTGCATGCCTTTAATCCCAGCACTTGGGAGGCAGAGGCAGGTGGATTTCTGAGTTCGAGGCCAGCCTGGTCTACAGAGTTCCAGGACAGCCAAGGCTACACAGAGAAACCCTGTCTCAAGAAACCAAACCAAAAAAAAAAAAAAAAAATTACTAACAAGCATAAGTCAAAAGAATAGGCCATGTTTTAATTTTTTTTTTTAGTTCAAATAATCATCACTAGAAAAAATAAAAACAAGAATAGTTGAAAGGTAATTTTTGACTCTAACTGCATTAGTTATTTCCAGTGAGACAAATTGGAAAGAAATATTTGTAAGAAGAAACCTTTTATTTTCTCCTAGAATATTTGCAGCTTTTCATTATGTTCTGTGATACTTGCATATGTTTAGTTTAAGAACAATGATCTACTGGCCCTGTATACACATGGTATTTTCAAATTACTTAATTCTTCTGCATCTTAAATCATCTTGTCTCTGAAACAGGGACTAAGATTGGATAGCACTGTGTGGAATTGGTTCACCTTGCTATTCCTTGGTAGTCCTTGTTGGTCTTCGCTGACTATGCTGTGTGGGTTTGGATAGCCTTGCCTTCTTTGCTGATCATTGTCGTGACCAAAAAAACACACTTATGGTGGTTTTCTTGTGACTTTTAGCTGACTCGGTGGACTCAAGCTGACTGGCAGAGCCTAGTGGTTTCCTCTGGATGGAAGTGCTGTTGCTGATTCGTGAATGGTGTTTGCCAGTGGGTCAAGCTACCGCTGCTGATTCATGTGAACTGAACTGTTGATATCTGACAACCCAGATTGGATTTGCCCCAAAGAACTATTTCTAAACAGTTCCACATCCTCCTTGGCCCGATTTACCCTTCCTTTCTATTACCTCGGGTAAGTGTCGGGCTAGAAGGGAGGTAAAAGTATTTAAGTTCACTTATTAAAGTAGGTTTAGAAAAATATAAACCTATACTTTTGCAAATGGGACACACACACACACAAAGCAATTGTTAACATTTATAGCATCCCTTGGGTTTCAATGCTAAAATAATTCTTTGAAAAGATCAAATCAAATCAATTTGGGCAACTGTTAAAAACAATATAAAGAAATGTGGCCTATTTCACATTTTCCTTTCCCTAGATGGTGTGTTTTCAGCCAGTGATGACATCCAGATGGTGGAAAATAGAAAGATGAAGACTGATTAACAATATTAGATAAAATAGATTTATACAAACAAATTAGTTTATGTCTCTTCAGTCTCTGACAAATAAATGTCACTACTACAAACTATTTGTCAAGAAAAAAACCTCTATTTCTAAAGACGGATGCTTTTGATCTATAGGAAACAGTTGGTGGATCCAGAGGGAGAGACAATATCCAGAGCTTCTAATTGTTCAAATAAAATCACTTTGTGATTTCTCTGTACTTAATCATTTTTATCAGCTAAATTATGTTGGTGACTAAATAATATTGGCATTAAAATAAAATGCATATTTAAAGTATGAATAAACTAGCAAATGACTGTAAAAAGAATGTTTATCAAATATTTGTAGCACTGGCAGAGCTAGATGATTTTGTAATTAGATTGCTTTCAAGGTTCAGAAGCATTTCAACACTTGTCATTTGTTTTGACTTCTAGCTGACAACCCATTTCTAAAGAAAATTTCTTATCTGTTTAGAACATTGGACATGATTATATATTACCTTAGAAATTGCTCAGAGTCTGAGTTTGGTGCCTGTGCAACCTCAGCATGTTTATTATTAAGAATCACTGAAAGCATGATGGGTAGATGTCTGAATGAGACACAGTCAGCTGCTGTAAGTCACACACAAACCCGAACTGTTCCTCAAGATGGCTCCCCGTACTTGCTTTAAAGAATTTCATAGAGAAAAATAAAGAGAAACTGAATTCTAATACTGGTGAGTAATAACTGTTAAGTTACAAAGAGATCAAAGAAAAGCATTATTTATAGTTTTAACATGTAATTTAAATCCTAGAATTCACCATTATAGTGAACTATAATGGTCACTGAAATACATTATATACTGGAAGGTTATAGCACTTTTTGTTTCTTTATTTTGAAAAACCTTATCTGCTGGAATCTCAGTGTTAAATCACAATTTAGGAGTAAGTAGATTCTATTTCTCTGAAGGTAAAATATTACATTTTGTTTGAAGATTCTCTCTCTCTCTCTCTCTCTCTCTCTCTCTCTCTCTCTCTCTCAAGAAACCTTGGATTTCATGAATCAGGAACCACAAGATTTTTAAACGATGGGGGAGCTAGGAAATGAGAGAAGTGTTTTCTGATGGCTGAAAGACTCACACGCAGACTCTTCTGGTAAATACATTCTTTCCTGAATTTGGGGTCAGGCAGACAAAAGTAATACCTTGAAGGGTTTTTTTTTTTTCCTTGTAAAATTGTTAAGTTGCTGCAGGTCAGACTAAACTAAGAGAAGTGACCCGTGTCAAGACAGAGTCCACCAGGAGCTTGGTAGAGATGCCCACAGGAAAGGGTCTGCACCTGATGGCCCTTCAAGCAGCCATGACTAACATCCAGTCCTGACACCTGAGGGTAAAGGCACTCTTTGATTCTCTTTAGTCACACCATAGGAGAGCTTCTGAGTGGGTCACATGTTGAAATGATAATATTTTGCACGTTCTGTGCTAAACAAAATGTTATTAAAATAAGTTTCAGCTGTTCCTTGTTTCTTTTAAAAATGTGATTGAGTTCTGCTGTGGAGAAATCAGGCCAGCTTGGGCTCCGAGTATCAGAGCCAGGATAAGGACAACCGCACCCTGTGGGCTTATGGTGGCTCTAAGTGACTTTCAGAACGGGGAAGCTCATGGATAGCTGCATACAGACACAGAGGACGATCAGGCGGGCCCTGCGACTTGGAAAAATCCCCATGTGTTCCTAGGAAATTTGGGTGAGAGAACCTGGAGAAGTCCTATGATTATACCTTGAGTATTAAGACATGAATGGCCTTATCTGTAATCTGTGCATAGTGGTGTACCTTCCTAGAAACAGGGTTTATTTCCTGGGTGCTTCTCGTCCAAGATTTAAGGTTGCCTGAACCTTTAATAATGACTTATTAAATTAAAAAATATTATTAATTATTAGTGTGTGTGTGTGTGTGTGTGTGTGTGTCCACATTACCACAGCATCAATGTAGAGATCAAAAGTAGCCACCTCCCTCCCTCCACCTTGACTTGAAGTTCAGAAGTTGAATCAGGTTGCCCTGTTTGTGCAGCAAACTCAGTGAACATGTCCCTGCCCCTTGGGAGACTTTCTTAAAATGTCTTGTATATTTAATGGATTTTCTTTATCCTCCTCCGTTCATTATTTTTAATGGTCCACCAAATAGAATCACCTTGAAAACAAAGTAAAAGATTTCCTCTTACATCTTTCCCCCAAATACCTCCTCATCTTGTGCTGATTTTCAAGATTTTGCTTTTGTAATTTTAGTCTATGACACTATACAGCAACTCACCCCAACTGGCTTGTCCTGCTTATGTGGCCTGATGAAATTAATATAGTCAGACTGATTATGCTTTAGGTCATTGACTCCCAGTGTTCCAGGTTCCACTCCAAATACCTCCAAAATTGAAAACAGAGTATTTGTTGATAGTTAGAAACTACTCTGTCAGCAGTGGCTAGTAACTGAATTTGATAACTGGTTTGATAAGTGTTATGCATGTAAGTTGCATTCTAGATTTTGAAGATTCTAAGAAACCATAAAATATTTCATTAATAATTTTATGTGGATAGTGTGCTGAAATGATAATATTTTTATATATTCTGAGTTAAATGAAACATTGTTAAACCAATTTTAGCAGTTCTTTTCACTTTTTTAATTGTGACTAAAAGAAAAAATGTTAAATTTTCTATATGGCTCCTATTATACTTTTTATTGGAACACATTGTTCTGAATTACAGTATTATTCCCTACTAAAATGCAGTGTATCCGCTCTGGGTGTAAGGGGCCCTGCTTTGAGTTTCAAGTCCAACCTGCCAAACGGTGGTATGTTTCCCAGTCACTTCCCTTTGTCACCCCACCACTCTTTCCCCAGCTTTTCAGATCATGCTGATAGAAAAGAGAACCTTCTGCTCCTTTGACACCTTCCCAACCACCCCCAATAGTGGTCTCTACCGATTTTCTCCTTCAGTTCATTATTTCTATATTTCCATTTCTCACAGGCACTGACCTCACACTGCATGGGTCCACTGGAAATGACTTTGTCTGGCATGCAGTCTCTTCTTGTTCCTGAAATGGACAGACTGAAACATGTAAATGTCTTGGCCATCTCCTTTGTACATGCCCTTAGGTGGTACTGTCTCGGGCCACGGGGTTCTCCTTATATTCTGACTATCCTACACTGGACTTCCTAATCCCTGAATTACACTCTCATTCTCTTATCCTCTATTTGGGGTCCTGGAGAATCACCTTATTAATATCTTCTTAACACTATTGTCTTTATCCATTTTCCATTTTACTTCACAGACTGGCCCTAGGACACAACAGTCCAGCTGGTCATGAACCTTCTTCAAAACCCTTCCACATCTGGAATATTCTACTCTAGGTGATATACTGCCTCTCTCCCAACCCCTCAGTCTCACACAAATTTACCGGGCACAGTTACAGTTTGCATATGAGATCTGCTCCACAAACGCAGCTATTGAATAGTTTGTCGGCAGCTAGTGACACAAATTTGGGAGGTGGTGAAAGTTTTGGAAAGTGAGTCCTGGTTAGAAGAAATAGATCATTGGGTTGAGACATTGAAGGTTACCCTTGGTCCCTGTCCTTCCCCCTCCCCCTCCCTTGAAGAACCTTCTCCACAGGCTTCTACTGTCTTGATGTCCGCCTTCAATCCTGGAGCTAATCAACCCTTAGCTAATGTGATGGCTTGAATAAAGTGTCCGTGGCATTCTTGTTTCCCAACCTGTCTTCCAATAAGAGTCCATGAAGAGTATCATCTATGAGCTTCCAAAGACTATATGAAAATATTAGCATTAAATATATTTTCCCCTGGGAAATAACAGTATGTTTTTTAACAGTTTTTCTTTTAATCCAATGTCCCCACTGCAACCCTAAATCCAGGATTAGTTTCATATTTCAATAGATGAGGCCACTTCATTTCCTCCTCCTTTGCAAAGCACATTTCTAACCTGAATCTGCCTTCTATAGGATTAAAATTAAGGTGTTTGGCCATTGGCCAAAGTCTGGCCCTCAGAACCTTATAGATGCATTTCACAGTCACATTTTGAATTTGTATTAGAAGGCCATTGATTTAACCCTAGACCCTCAGCATAATCTTTTTGTTTTCTTAAATTCCCTCAGCATAATCTTTTTGTTTTCTTAAATTCCCTCAGCATAATCTTTAGCGCAACTTTAAAAATAATTATTGTCTTAGGATCTTATTGCTGTGAAAAGGTACCATGACCATAGCAACTCTTAAAAGGAGAACATTTCATTGGTACTGGCTTATAGGTTCAGAAGTATAGTTCATTATCGTCACGGAGGGAAACATGGCAGCACACAGGCAGACTTGGTGCTGGAGAAATAACCAACAGTTCTCCATCCTGATTGACAAGCAGCAAGGAGTGGCCTGGCCCTGGCTTGAACTTCTGAAATGGCAAAGGTCATTCCCAACGACATACTTCCTCCAATAAGGCCACACCCCCAATACTGTCACTCTCTCAGATCTTCATTAATACTACTGATTTCCTTTTGGACCCCAATATTTCTTCTCGATTGATCGGAACCTAGAAAGGTTGTTCAGTGATGGCTTGTGAATACAGAACTCCAATGAGAACTTCCAGAATGGTCTCTGAAATTTACAAATGCTTATAAAATTCACTGTCCACTTTCTTCTAGGTACTAACCCAAATTTAAGCAAACAGTACTATGACTTTTACCTGTGAAAATCGTGCACATTTAGATAGCTGCTGGACTGTAATGCAGAGATTCAAAATGCAGATCTTTGGACTCCCAATACTTTGCTCTTTACCTGTATATAACCCAGCAAACACAGAGCCCGGGGTCCTTCCCCTGAAAACAGTTTGTGACCCTCTGGTCCATGCAAACATCAGGAGCTGATGAGAACCTGACTCACTTCCAAGAAAGCTTTTAAAGAGGCCTCCTCTAAGGGCTTCTCTTTTCCTGACACTTAGATAAACAGCTCTCCCCCCTTTTACCATCCCAATGACGGAACTAGTGGACTCTAAATGGAGAGTTAGATCACAAAAAAATACACAGAAGTAAAAGTTAAAGAGAAAGGGTAAATAAGGTCTCTACATATGAATTCCCGATTGTAGTCTGTTCTCTCATCACAATCATGGCAACCCTAAAATTTAAGCTGCTAACGGCCTCGGAACTCCATTTGGCTCCCAATAACAGACCATGGATGGTTTCTATGACCTTTTCTTCGTACTGTATGAAAACATTAACATTAGATGGGGAGAAGAGGGGATAAACCTTCTCTAATTGTATAAATCAGTGAGATCATTCACCCCTACTCCATCTTTGACTCTGAAGGTAACTGGGCAATGAAGTCTCCCAACAGCAGACCCACTCTTCACTATCCCCCTAGTCACGTGTTTACCTAACTTCCGGCTTTGTTGTGACGTAGAGCATTCCGTATTTTTATCAACTCAGGCCAATCCTCCAGGGCTCTCTCTGCCTCTTCTCAGTCACATCTGCTCAGTGGTCTCTTCCGGGCTCTGAGAGAACCCGGTTTTTGCTTGGATGGTTTCTTAGATTGCCTCAAGAAGAGACAAAAGGTGCCTGATTGTGGTTTAAGCCGGAAGGATTGGCAAACGGGATCTGCAACAGGGAGTTAATTTATGAGTAAAAAAAATACATTTTGAAGACTGTGAAGTGGATGTACAAACACGGATTTATGATCCCCGCTGTACAGATGCTCTGAGTATATTATTTACTGGCTAAGCCTCAGTTCCTCGCTTGCGAAAATGGAGAAAATATTTGTCTCTCTCTTGTTGCCTGCAAGACCAAATTATACATGGACGATGAATCCACCCTGTGTTAGATACTGAACATTTTAAACGTGAGCGCTTACCTCAAAGTGCACTTTCCAAGTCTTCGTTTTTTTTTTTTCCTTTCACCCTTTGTACGCCGCTTCGTAGCCATTTTTCAGTTCATGTAACCTCTCACTGACAGGTTTTTTAACTTCTTTAAGGAATGCTTGGTGTTTTCCTAACGTTGGGCAATAATTTGCATAAAGCAAATGGCCCAGAGCATTTATGTAAACCTAAAAGGAACCCACACATCATGCCCTCAATGTAGGGCTGGCCTAAATATTCGGCTAGATCCCCACCTTTCACAAAGTAGATGCTTCTGGTCCTTCTGCGACAGGTCCGTAACCCGAACCACAGCGATGGACTCATGATATTTCAACATCATAAAACACAGCTCCCGAGCCCTGGCTGGGACCAGTAGTGTGGGCAGAGCATAGCCAGAAGGTATTAGCCACATTCAACCTTCTCCTCGTCAGCTTCTACCCAACCAAGGGAGGGGTCGCAACAGGAAAGTGGCTTGTAGAGTGGAAAACCATTAAGCGTGTAAGACACGCTAAATTATTTTATTCGGTACTTAGCTGGGAGAAAGAAAACAAGTATTTTTGAACATACATCTTCCAAGGAAGATATTTTGAATTAGAAGCACTTCCTTTGCAAAAAATGTGGCTAGAAACTTTATTGCAGAAGAGACCATACCATCTGTTTTTGATGATGGTCAACATGAGGATAATATTTCTGAAATGTATATCAAACAGATTGCCCATCGCCTAAACGAAAGCACCAGATTTTAATAGAAAATTTTATCAGCACAGGCATTCATAAACATGAAAGTGCCTTTTACCAGAAGAGTAATCAAGGAAGTTATATTTTATCCACGCAGAAAGAATATGTGTACCTTCTTTTCAATTTAATTGCCAATGAAACGGACTTTGTTATAACATTGTGGGTTTCTTTCCTTCCTTCCTTCCTTCCTTCCTTCCTTCCTTCCTTCCTTCCTTCCTTCCTACCTTCCCCCCCCTCATTTTTCCTTGTTGAATGGGTCATTTGACCTCTTCATGTCCTCCTGGTGGTTCTGAAAAAAAAAAATCAATAGCTATAATGCCATGCCAAGTCCCCACTGAAGAAAGGCTGTGTGTGTATGTGTGTGTGTGTGTGTGTGTGTGTGTGTGTGTTTGATGAGAGAGAGAGAGAGAGAGAGAGAGAGAGAGCCCGCTACATCCAAGTAGGGATACACTGAGGACATGGAGGCCAGAGCACATCTTGTAGTTCTCTCCTGCCATGTAGGTCCCCCCAACAAATTGAGCCCAGGTTGCTCAGAAGGCTCTTTCATCTCCGGAACTGCCTGACTGGCCCCCGAAGACAAACCTTACAGATAAACGGGCCTGCTTGAGAGCCAGCCACGGGCAAGGGTAAGCGTCTCCATTCTGCAGGAAAGCTCCCCATGCGTGCCTGGCGCGCACGCTCTGCTCTGTGAGCAACCTCCCTTAAGTCGGATCCGAAAGTGCTCTCTTCCTGATTTTATCAATAAGCTCACTATGTGACTTTAAAAATTTCCACTGCTCTAGGAAAACTTCTGTTTCCTTTTATGCCCAGATTTAGCAGGTTTTTCAAAGCCCTTCTTATTAAGAAAAGTCGTGGCTGGAAAAATGGATAACTAGTTACAACGATTCCAGGAAGCTGTAAATATTCTAGTTGAAGGCATTTAAGAAGTTACCCTCTGCTTTATTGTCTCCCGGGGCCCACCTGCACGCGGGTGCTGCCCTCCCGACGTGAAGTGGATGGTCCTAAATGATCATAGGTGGGTTTTAAAAAATAAACACAAAATTAGTTTCACACCTACTTAGACAGCTTAGAATTTTAATGTGTGAAGTATGCCAGGACTCAGTAGTGAAATAAAGCTTTGCATTCAAACCGACGTCAGCCAATGAGAGCGCGGCAGAGGGCGCTGCCCATTTCATAATTAAGGAGACCGCCTCCAAGTTCTAGATTTTACTCATTAGTGAATAAAGCATTAGCTGACCCACTTTCGCCATTTATTCACAGGAAACTTGTTTTCAAAACGTGTTAAAGTAGCATGAAGGCCCCAGTTTATGCCCACCAAATCCAGGAAATTCGACGCTGATCCCCGGGACTGTTCGTGCCTCGTTCTGAGGCAAACATTCTATGTAAAACACGCTCTGTTCAGGGCTAGCACGGCGGAAAGAGGCTGGCCAGTGTTCAGCACGGGTGATGTTTTCCCTTTCAATAATGTACATTTTGACAGGTTTCTGTTTCTGCTACTGCTTTTTTGTCCACACCGTTTTTCATTGTTAGCGATACCATCTTTCTACCCCTGGTGAAACCGTTTCCCACCACCTACGGTTGGTCAGGACAAGGGGAAGTCTGATGGACCTGGGCTCCCGTGGGGATGAGAACCCTTCCGGGGCTCGCACCATAGGGTACAGAGACCATTGAAAGCATTCCTTGTCTTCCTCTCTTCCCCAAACTCCTTTCCTCCACCAGCAGACATTGAAGAAGGCTTCTTTCTGAAACTAAGATTAAAAGATCTGGAATACAGTCCATGAGACCAAAATTCATGTTTCCCCAGGAGGAAATGTCCCAAGAACGTTTCTGACTGCCCAACCCACTTCTCAACTACCATGCCCAGCCCACCTGCTTCAGCGGGTTCTCACTCCTCCCTCCATTGGTGGCCCAGCCTCCCCAAGTGGAAGAAAGACATTTACAAGGGAAGGTCCAATTTTTCCAGGCTTCCTCCACTTCAGAAATTCTCTGGTTTTGTGACCTCCCAAATACACAATGATTTTCCAGCTCTGAGTCACAAGAACATTCTTCAGTTTCATCTGTGTGCTAATTAATACAAGGTGGCTCATACCAGTTCAAATCCAAGCTTCGTCAAATGCCACATCAGAGATCCAGAACAGAATATGACATCGGTGACCTTCAGTTCCTTCACCTTTAGAATGTAGGTCCTAGTGGGATGGCAGTCATTGAAAAACCTTCTCAGGTCTGTCACAAAAGAATGCGTTAAGAGGATCGCTGTGGTGTCTGGGATGTGGTGTGTGTGTGTGTGGGGGGGGAGATGGGTCTGAGCATGTGCATACATGTGTCATGGTGCACACGTAGAGGTCAGAGAATGTCTACCAGGAGTCAGTTGTCTCTTTAAACCTGCATGGCTTCTGATGACTGAACCTTGGTGGTCAGGTTGTTTGCATGAAAAGTGCCTCTATCCGCTGACTACCTCACCAGCCCAACAGTAGACATGTCTAGCTAATTTTTGTTCTGTGAAGTTCCCTCCTTCCCAATCATAACATCATAAGCTGTTTGAGGTTGAGATTGATGGATATGTTTTCATACGTGCCTTATATTAATTATTACAGTGTTGTAGAAATAAAGGGAATTGGAATTCAACACTATCTTCATCACACGATTTTTACCACTTTGTATCTGCCATTTTCAGTCATTACACAGTCTGTATCTAGCTTTCCTACGAAGACGTGAGTTTCCTGTGAGGATCTGAGTCTGCCGATTAAACTCTTAAGACTGTGAAGATGATCCAGGGCAGTGTTGGAGGTGATTTACAATTTGCTTGCCGTGTCGGGGATTTTAGACTAGCCTGAAGGCAGCTGTCAATGGCTCTGACCTTCTTAACGTGTCCAAGAACAGGCTGACCTGGGATGGAGTTGAAGGCAGATTTCCTGGAAGCTCACGTGTTCCCCCATTACGCTTGGCAAGCCAACACGTGGGAGAGAAGGGGAAATGGATAAATACCGGGAAGATAAAGATATGGAAAGGAAGAACAAAGAGCAAAGAAAAGGTTAAGGAAAAAAGCAGAAAGAGGGGCGGAGCAAGGGGAGGTGGAGGGAGAGTGGCAGGGGCGGAGCAAGGGGAGGTGGAGGGAGAGTGGCAGGGGCGGAGAGAAGGAAATGCTTTTGAGGGAAGAGCAGGGAGACAACAGGGAAGAGCTCACTGTGGCCAGGATCCACACAAAGAAGCCCCGCCCCGTCTCCACATCTACCCTGGACCGGGGAACAGCAGCAGGACACCCACCTGCAGACAGCCTAAGGTGGGTCCCACCCCACAGCTTGCTGTATGCTCGCTATCATTCTTACGCGATTGTTCTTACTTGATGGCGATTCCTGTTGTAGAACAGAAGATGGGTTCCCAGACTCAGAACACCTTAGATCAGTTTTGCCAGTCTGGCCTCTCTGCAGGGGCCTCTTCCCAATTCTGAGGAGAATGTATGTGAAGCACGTGTTGCTTAAAGCCCTTTCTTCTTTCCCACCAGGTGCTTCTTTTTCTGTCTGCACATCAGACAGTTCTAAGGCTATAAGAAGTCTTAAAGGTACTGAAGAAAACCAAGAAACTCCGAGTCTCTCAGAGTCAAGCAGGGCTGTAGTACATTTCTGGCTGAGCTTCCAGAAGAGCCATCATTACTTCAGAAGGAACATTCGGCAGGCTACCCCAACATCTGGGACACTGAACAGCTTGCCTTTGGGTTGACTTGCAAATACAGTGCTCTCATGCAAACCATGGCCCCACCGGGGAAACCAATCAGACACCCAGCTTAAAACTCAGCAAGTCATATGAATGGCCTTCTGTGAAGTTGAGGTAAAGGGTGGATTTCACAAATTATCCAACCTTTCAGGCAGAGCTGGGTACGCAGAATTCGATTAACACACCAATGTCCAGTTTTACCGAAACATTTTCGGATAACATGCAACTTTGCTTCTACATAGGGAACACATCCGGTGGCGACAGGGCTTTTCAGAGGAAGTAAAAGTGAATTCTGTATGGGCAATGTTAGCACAGAAGGAAGCCCTGTAAGATGTAGTGCGCACAGGAAAGAGTTGCTATGATATCACGAGTGTGGGATATTTTTGCTTTGTTTTCTTTTAGAGTTTTTGGGTTTTTTTTTCTTTATTTTGTTTTCTTCTTAGAAAATCTAACTGCGAATGTAATCAGCAAGCCGTGTTAACCACTGGCCTGACAGGAGCTCGAATTTACTGGAATGCCTCAGCTCCCACAAGGGAAGAAATAATTTCCTGTGAATTCTAAGTCACACAGGTTCCTGAACCAGTGCCACGTCCTCTTCCAGAGCAACACCCGTGACTATCTCTTCAAGGACCGGGTTCCTCTGCTGTGCAGCCACGGGCACGGGCATCCCTGGCTATTTCCCATAGAAGCAGAAAGCAGGCGAGTCTTGGGTCTGGGCCTGGGCCAAGAACTTTTCACTCTTGCAAAACACATTAGCCTCTTGAATTCCAATGCTGTGTGAAAACAGATACTTGAACTTTTAAGGCGGTCTCTTGTGAAACATGCAGCTGTGTCATAATTTAAGGCATGCCCTATCAGAAGATGGGAAACCAGACATCCACAAGACTTAGAAAAGGTGCAGTTTACATAAACCTTCCCATACGTTTTAATTGCCTGACTATGGAACTTGGTCATCTTGAAATCAGGACTCTGTGAGACATTGTGGGACTATTGAGTCAGAAGACTGAAGCTTGGCTTTAGGGCTTCTAGCTTTGTGAACGTGGGTGTGTTTCTGGGCTTCTAGGCGACTTGCTTTTCTCATTTCTATAATGGAAATTAAAAGACACCGAAACAAGTATCCTACCCCATGAGGAGTCAGTGATATGATACATATAAGTTCACCACAGGGACTGGGAGGGTAACACAGTCCATTAACGCTTCACACGAAAGCGTGAGGACCAGAGCTCTGTCTGAAGAAATCCCTGGGGCTTGGCCAGCTTACCTTGTGGTGAGCCCCGGGGAATGGTGGATAGCGCCCAATAAGAAGTGACACTGAAAGTTGTTCAGTGGCCATCACACACACACACACACACACACACACACACACACAAGTGCACTTGCAAGCACACAGAGAGAAGAAAGGAGAGAGAGAGAGAGAGAGAGAGAGAGAGAGAGAGAGAGAGAGAGATATGAGTAACAGTCCTTAAGTAGTGGCACCCCATGATGCAAGGTCAAAGTAGTTAACAAACACACTTGGTATCAAAACGAAGTCATTACACATTCCAAAAGTCATGCATCCTAATTTGTAGCTGTCTTTCTTCGGAGACATTTTAAAGCAGTTAATTCTCGTGTCACATTACAGGGTCTGCTAAAGACTGTTGGCCAACTCCTGCTTTCTCTAGAACCAGGAAACTGTGCTAAATAGATGTTAACTTTGGAAAGTTCGAGGGGTTTCGGTGTTGTTGTTTGTTTTGTGTTGTTCTTTTGAGTTTGTTTGTTTGTTGCGTTTGTATCTGTGTTGTACCCGCACTGGCTTGCTTTTCTGTTCTTCACCCCAGCCCTAAGAGGCCCATGGCTGTTCAGTTCCTGACACAGTCAGGATTGTGTCCTGACTGCTCTTCAAGCACTGTTCCTCTTTCAGAGTTCTGATCAACATATTTATTACAAGCCCCCAGCTAATTCAATACTCTCTGTTTCCTGATGAACATATAGGATTTATGGTCTGTAAGAAAACATTTTATATTTAATTAGATATTCATGTTTCGTGTACTCTCGAGCTAAATTATAAGTTCTGTGACAACAAAAGCAATGACATGTGGCCTTTTCTCGTAACTCTCAGCTTGGCATTCACCAAAGAGGAACTCAGAAATACAATTTATTAAGTTGCTATTTGATTGTAAATTTATCCTGGTCATTACGTATATCAACCACCTAAACAGAAAGTCCACGGATGAAGCTTCAGCCATGTTAACTGACGGCCATCTCTCCCACGATCCCCTCTTGCCTGTAGCTACCGCCTACGACTATCCCAGGGTCACCAAAAGTGGAGAGCCAATGTGTCTACCAATCCCTACAGCTGAACCGGTGCTCCTTTCCTCTCAGTCATCCTGCAGGGACAGTGTGGCATCCAGGCACTGCAGTGTGAGGTTTCTATTACAAAAACCAGAAAGATGCAGAGGAGAACATGTGGCGAAGAGACGGTTGTTTCGCTCAGTCTCAAAGATTAATGCTACATCACATCTGTCAAGTCAGTAGAGTCAAGGAACACCAGTAGGTCTATGTCCAAGTGTGCATTTATTCTAATGTGGAATGTCATGTACTCCAGATGGTAAAAGCCATGAGAGAAAGTATGTCCATACTCTCCAGGAAGCCCAGCACTTGGAAGGCAGAGGCAGGAGAATCACTGTTAATATAAGGCCAGCTGTCTCTACATAATGAGTTCCAGGCCAGCCAGAATTGCAACCATGTCTCAAAAACAAATTTCTATTACACAAAGATAAAAGCAGTTAACACTGCAGGTGCTTTCAATTTTTTCCCTCAGGTAAAAAGGAATATTACATCTATACTGTTTCCAAATAATGGAAGCAGAATATGTTTATTTTGATAGCAATTTGTGATTATTCCATAATGGTCTTCAATACTACTTTTAAGGAAATTATAAGTATTTTATTCAACATTTTCTCTTATGAGTTCACCGTTGTACATTATCCTACTATCTTACTATATGGATAAACTTTCATGAAGACTTTCACTTTATGCCACTGTCAGTAACTATTTATTTATTTATTTATTTATTTATTTATCTATCTATTTATTTAATGTGTGTGTGTGTGTGTGTGTGTGTGTACACATCTTGAAGGCAGACTAATTTCTTGCCTTCTACCTTTTTCAGGCTGAACCTCTTTTATTTCTGATGTTGTCCTAGTGCACTCCACAAATTTCTGGGCGAATTTTCTACACCTGCCTCTCACCTTAGGAGTGCTGGAATCACAGATGCTCGCCACATCTGGCTTTTTACATGGGTTCTGGGAATCAAACTCAGGTCCTCAGTTTTGTGAAACCGGCTCCTTTACCTACTGAACTATCATCTCCCTGACACCATTATCAGCAATCCTTAAGTATAAATCTTTGTCTGAAATTTTCTTAATCAGTTAGTGTATCTTTAAAAGCAAGTAGTGGGTCTCAGGCATCGTCTGTCTCATGCTCATGTCTCTGTCTCATTTGTCTCTGTCTCCTCTTAGTGCTGGGTATTTTCTGTTCCACTCTCCTGCCGTTCTGCTGTGGCCCAAGGGATGGAGGTTACTTTTCTTGTGATTGGGTTCAGCTGCCAAGGAATAAGGACAAGCCAGGGATGGGGTGTGCAGAATAGTGACGTTGGGGTACATGCTCCCGTGTCTCCTCTTGTAGGTTTCTCCTGGGAGGCTTGCATTTCTCCACTGTGTATTCCAGGTGCTGTCAGACCATCCTCAGGCATTTCTCCTTCCTTTCTGACCGTAGATTCTACAGATGGCTTCCTACCATTGTAAACCATTCTTGGCATAGCGACAGGACCCATTGTTAGGTAGTAACAGGGTAGTATGCTGTCTGTTGTGGTTTCTCTACTCTCTGTCCAAACTTTTGCAAGGCTTCTGCTCATTAATTGCTCACGGTTCTCCCAGACGGCCTGAGCTGTGTCCTCAGCGCTCACATCGGGCAGCTCACGGCCGCCTGCTTCTCCAGCTCCATGGGATCCAATCTCTGGCCACCTGCACACACATGCACATATATCAGCGTGGTAGCTCTGCTGACCAGTCATCACTGGTACAGCCACAGACCTCACACAAGCTGTCATGACTTACTGTCAACACTTTCTTTTCAGTCTTAGAAAACTCTATCCATGTCACTTTGGTCCTCTGTTATGGGACAACAATATGCCCATTAAATCGGAAGCTCGGACTTCAGGATTTGCCTACCTTGGCCTCTCAGCGGCCATTGATACACTGAACGAATGAATCCTTTCCCTTGGAACTCTTGGGCCACTTTCCTCTGTAGAAGCTTTGCTTCTCGGAGCCCGTCTCTGCTGGTCTTCCTCACAGCCCTAGTCTCAACACTCAGGCTGTAAGAACCCCAGCTCGCAGACTTCTTCTTTCTCTACTGATGCTCAGTCACGATTTGGTTTTGGCGGATAGTTTGAACATCTCCTCTAAGAAATGGGTAGTATTTCCATCTCTGCATCCCGCCTCATTTTCAAATTTATCCATTTAATTTGTACAGTTCCGTTACGTCTGAGTTATAAACCCAACTTCTTAATCAGTGCTCTACTCCTGATTCTCTCTTAAACCTATGAACATATAAATAGGAATTGTATTTAACGTGGCTTCCCAAGTCAAAAATGTGGAGCCTTCTTTCTTCCTCCCATACTATATACCCAAACTATCTATGAATTCTGAGGACTCCATCAGTGTATTGTTCAGAAATTGCTTTCAACACATTTCCTGTTGTCCTTCTTCCCTGGGGTGGGGGTGGGGATAACAAAAAAACGCTTCCCAATCAGTCTTAATAGTTTCACGTTTTTGCCTCTTCTCCTTCTGAAGGACTTTTCTTTGTAGACGGAACTTTGTAGATCATGCTACCCCTCTCTTCAATAGGCTTCAAGTCTCGTTAAGAATAATGCCAGTCTATCCCACGACCCACAGGTCCCCATGTTCCTATCTCTGGCTACCCCTCTCTTCTCTTATAGGCTGTCTTTGCTGGTGCTGACGCTCACCAAGTAGCAAGTGTCCTCTCCCTACTCCTTGAAATTCTTGTATTTTTGGTCTGTTCTTCTTGGAATGTGTCTGGAATATTCTGCTAGGTACTACAGTGCTTGTCTGTGGCAATAGTTAACTCTTTCCTTAAGTATTGCGAGAAGAGAGGGGCTTTCTCTAAAGACCTTGTCTCAAAAACCCAAACCAGCCCTGCCTGCCACTCACTCAATCTTTTCCTGGTTTTTATTGCTGCAATCACCACCTGATATATTTTATGTACATTTTCTACATTTTTATAGTTTTTCCCAGGTCCTAAAATTGAGCTCATTGAGAGCGGAGATATTGTAGTTTCTTGCTAAATCCTCAGTGCTTGAAAACCATGTCTGACACAGTAGTAGGCACCAGAGAAATACACAAAGGAATTAAAAGATGTGTATTTCCTATTTTTCCTTTCAAATATACAATGTATAAATTTTAAAACATACATAACTTAAAAGATATTAGTTAATGCAACTTCAGTGATTCTCTTGAGACCTTCAGAAATTAGCATATGGCCAATCCCATTTCATTCTTTACACTATTTCAAATCACCACCGCCTACTGCGTAATTTTATAGCAGGCCACAGAAATTATCCTCCAAACTTTGATATAAACTATATTAACCTGGTATTAAAATGTCCATTTTTTTTTTGCCTTTTCCTCCAACAAGTAAAAATGATCATACAAAAATAATCTTTGACAGGATTTTTAGGTTTTTTTGGTGAAAAGTTATCACGATGCTTCTAACTTGAACTGAAAGAAAGTTCTTGAGACCCAGGATGCTTTCCCATTTAGATGTCTCACAATTCCAAAAATCTAATAGACAAGAATGTGTTAAACTTTATTATGCTTTTTCCTTTAAACGTTATTGATAGAATTATGCATGTTTCCTTGTGAGATCTGAGTTTCATCTTAATCATTGTCGCACACCAGGGAAAATGAACAGCCACCAAGATTGTCTGCCCTCTCCCACCCTTCTGTTCATTTTAATTGGCTGAAGAGAGAAAGTAAAGTGCACAGAGAAATGGCTAAGGGAAAATAAGTTTTATGCTTTTCATAACCATATATGACAACAGATAACTTTATATAACAGATAAAAAATCTTACCTATTAAAACAAACAAAAAACAAGAGCATAAGCACACACACACACACACACACACACACACACACACCAAAGTTGTAGAGGGTTGGTTCTATCTTAAATCACCCTTCAACAGGAAACAGGAAAGCTCTTCAGGTGCCCCCAGGGCCTCTTGTCTACAGGACTAGAGACAGATTCCACCCTGACAGGGCTGGGTGGGTCTATTCAGGGAAAGTTCAGGTTGGTAGTTCTGGAAGCCACACAGAACATCCCTGTGACTCCTTCTGTGACTCCGTTAGACCTTAGCATATATAGCATCAAGACTCTTGGAATAGGATGGGGAGGTGGTTGGGAAAGGACCTATGTCAACGAATTGAGACTTTCCTTCCTTATGTTGATGTCTTGCCTTGGAAAGAACTCATTAACAAAAACAGAAAGGTCACAGCATGAAGGAGGAAAGAAGGAGATAGAAAAGGAAGATAATACGGAGGAAAAAGGAAGGAAGGAAGGAAGGAAGGAAGGAAGGAAGGAAGAAGGAAGGAAGGAAGAAGGTAGGACAAATACATATACAGGAAGCTCAATCTAACCTTTGAAATGGTAAATCTGACCCCAGGCACTTCTGTAAGCCATGGGAAGAAGACTGAATTCGGGCAGAAGCTGAGAACTTGCTCTCCTTGCCTTCCTCTGCCTTCTTCACCCAGGGAGCTTGAAGAGTCATAGTCACCTCCATTTCTTCCCTCCTAGGAATCTGATAGCAACTTTCCAATAACTCTGCAATAAAAAAACAATAAGAATACACAGTTCAGTTATTTGCTTGAGATTTATTTGACTGGATTTGAGGCTGGAAGTAGAGTTCTTCTCTTTCCTGAACCATGTGACAGGTCAGTAAATTCCCAATGCTGTATGAGTAGGTGCTCAGCACACTCTAGATGTGATCCAGTGAGCCAGGGCATCATTCAGTGTAGACGAAGAAAGACAGTGGAGGCCTGACAGAAGGAGGCCTTCTTTGGATGCCCCTCTGTGCTATCTTGGAAGGTTCCCTGTGTTTCTAGGCATCCATCTGAGGCTCTTCCCTTCTACAGTCTTGAGAGACAGAGCCAAAGAGACTCCTGTTCAACCCAGAGTCCCCAAGAATGGTTTAGGAACAGCTGCCCTCCATAGTTTATAAAGCAGCCTTCTGGGATGCCTGTCTTGAAGACTCTAGGCGTATCACTCTAAATACTGGCCAAAGTGAAGTATTGTTGGCCCTTGTTTCAGCGTGCTGAACTCAAGTGTGTGGAATGCTGCTCCACCCACTACCTCTGCTCTACTTCACTCTTCTACTGCTGTGTGTAAAACACTGACCCAGAACAACTGGAGAGGAAATGGCTTATCTCACATCTTGGGCTACAGTCTGTTACTGAGGGGAGTCAGGGCAGAGCTCGAGCAGGAACATGAAGGAAGAACGGAAGTGAGGACCATGGGGTAACACTGCTTACTGGTGCCAGATTTACCAGCCCAAACCAAACTAACCAACAAAAAACCAAAGTTCACTTTCCCCCTTCCCACAGGACCCTAGCTTGTGTTGAGTAGACAAAAACAAACACAAACTTGACTGAGAAGAAGCCAAGGTCCTGAGGCACGAGCATGCCATCTCAATCACAACATAAACCACCGAGACTGTGTATGCCTAAGTCCAATATGGCCTCCAAGGAGATGGGTGGTAAGAGTAGGTAAGAAGACAGAAAGGAATAAGAGAGGAGACTATGAGGAGGAAGAAAGAGAAGCAGAGATGGGAAAGCCAAGAAATATCATCTATGTCATGTGATTCTGTCATTACAAAAACTGAAGATGTCAACCAGGCATGGTGGCACATACCATTAAACCCAGCACTTTTGGAGGTAAAGGCAGGCTGGTCCACAAAGTGAGTTCTAGGACAGCCAGGTCTACACAGAGAAACCTTGTCTCAAAACAAACAAACAAACAAAAAAAAAAACCACCCCCCCAAAAAACAAAAGATAAACACCAAAACTGAAGACATTAACTAAGATGAAGAAGGTACTTCTAGCTAGCTACTTGACAGAAATAGAAAGACTTAAGTATAAGCCTTACATGTCAGTTGTGTTTCTAGAAATAATTTTATTTCCTTGATTTACATAATATCATATTCTGAGTATCCTGGAGAAATTTCCTACTAAAGGGATCCATGTTTGGAGTGCATTTAAAAACAAAAGCTCCTTTGGAGATGAGAACATTGTGCATATTTGTTTTATTAACAGGGTGTTCCCTGTCACAAGTTAGATAAAATGACAATAAAAAGTAAATCTAGTACGAAAGTCCAAACAGATGGTTGTATTCACTCTTCCAAGTAGCCTGATAGAGAAGCAATGTATTGGCTGACTGGACAGCAGCAGAGTTTTGCAAAGGTCTACATCGTGCCTGTAACAAATGTCCTCTGACACGTAGGCGTTAAGATCAATAGACCATCATGTGAGCCAAAGGTCTCAGGAGCTCCCATCTCTAGCTGAGGACCTATTATTGGCATTTGGTGAGTTCTCGGGGAAGGAGATGTGTCTCTGCTAGGCTGGCTATGTTCCAGAGGAGGGTCTCACTTCAGTGAGCGTGTGGGCAGCACAAATTGAACTCTGTGATTATAAAAGAAAATACAAGAGGGCACACTGGGACAAGGATGGATCTGGGATGAGTTGTGAGAAAAAGTGGAGATCAAATGTGATCAAAGTACCTCAGGCGCATGTCTGAAATCTTATATTTTAAACAGGAATTTTGGATCCAGGGATGAAAACCATTGTGGACTTTTCTAGAGCTATCTATTAATGTTTTGTTGTCTAGTATTGTAGCCATGAATCATGTGACCATTGCATTTTTTAAGTTAATTAAAATTAGAAATTCAGATCCTTAGTCACTCCAGAAAATACTTCAGGTGTTCAATCTCTACATTGGCTGGTGAACTATTATAACAGATAGAGCAAATCTTAAATATTCCTATCACAATAGAAATTTGTTGGACAGTATTGCTCTCCCATATGTTAAAAGAGGTAGAAAAACACCTATATCGTGGAGACAGGGTAAGAAAGCATATGTTCAGAGAAAAGTAGACCCAAAAGAGAAACAGGGCTATTCACAGGCTCTCTCTTTCTCAGATACACCGTGATGCTGAAATACTCTCATAGTTTCACTGTCTTCTTCTTCTTCTTCTTCTTCTTCTTCTTCTTCTTCTTCTTCTTCTTCTTCTTCTTCTTCTTTTTCTTCTCCTCCTCCTTCCTCCTCCTCCTCTTCTTCTTCCTCTTAAGATTGTTACACAATATTATTGTTAAACATCATCTGTGGTTTAAAAAAGTTAGGGATTTACTGAGCAGAAGTGCTCATTTTAACTATCTCTGAAAGCCTCTCTAGATTCTCTATATTTGCACAGTCTGTGGCTGCAGGTTCAGGGCGTCCAAGTGGGGCTTATGCATGAATCTGGTAAGACTTTGGTTTATTTTCTGTCTTCAGAGGCATACGGTACATACTAAACAAAGTGCTTTCTACGGATTTGAGCCTCCATTACCTTGAGGGGAAAAAAGAAAGATCAGAAAATCAAAGTCGTGTTATACAGAAACAGCCTCAGAAAAATTTGATTTTTATTTACTCTCTTTTGCTAAAACTTTCTGAAAGAGAAAGGCCCCCGTTCTCACATCTGCTGACATAAGGTTAGGGCTCCCAGGCTTGCAAAGCGAGCGTTATCCTGACCTCAGGCAGGCACAAAACCTTTGATCTTCAACAGTCACTGTAGCTGCCTGAGATTATCTCCAATGCTAAACAGGGGGGAAAATGGTGCCTGGAGCTATACTAGCCCCATAGCCTGCCCTGTGCAGGGAATAATCTGTTCCAGGGCTGGGGCTGCTGGGAAAAATGATTGAAGTCTACAGTGGCAGGGAGAGGAATGTGTATCCCAGAAAGAGAAGCCTTGTTGCTGGTCCGCGCCTGTTGTGCATAGATGCAGATACCCTCACTGCCTGGTGACAGGTTGGTGCTTTTCACTTTAGTGGCGGAACCTAGAAACGACAAGGCAGAGAGAATTGAAGCTAGAGGAGGTAAGAAGGAGCCGTAAGGAAAAAGAAGGAGATGAGAGCTAGATTCCGTGGGGACAGTGCCATCACAGGGGAGAGTACCAAACAGACCTGAGGTAGAAGGAGGGGCTGAGGAAAGACTTGACAGTATTTTCCACGTGGGCTCAAACAGTGCTTAACGAGCTACTCAGAGTAAATATTCATTTCAATGACTGCCTTTGGAAATCATACGTCACCTGCTCCCCCAACATAGCAAAGGGTTCTCTTTTACAAGCCTGGTATATCCATAAGAGGGCCAGACAAGTCTCCCAGGTTGAAGATACTATATGTAATTCATAAAATCAATGCTCAGTTTTACAGAAAACTTCTGCCCATCAAGCAGTTGCTCAACCAAAGCTCCATTTGTTACTTAGATTTAACGTGAAGCGAGCCAATGAGGCGATACTAACTACAACACAACATTACGGGGTATAATACCCTCGGAACTGCTTTGATCCTGCCAGCTATCTATCTAATCCTATTGAAGTCTGACTACAGCTTGAATTGCTACTGCTTCCATTTCATACATGGCACAAGGGAAGACAGCCCCAGCAACTTGCTTACGGTTAACCAAAAGCAAAAAGAGGTAGAATCCATGGACTTATATTCTGGCTGTGCCTGAAGTAAGAGATAAATAGCATTTCTATACTAGAACTTAGAAAGTTTAATTAACATATAAAGGCAGTTCAAATAATCCATGTTGTATTTCCAGAGCTAATCCAACGGTAGAACTAAGGTTCGGAGGGGTAGAAGATGTGATGAGAGCCATCTTTCAGAAAATATGACCTTTCATAATACGGAGTTGGCCCACGGGGACCACAAAGGATGAGTTTAGGTCCCTGACACCTCCCCCCCACACACACACATACTTCCATCTTGCAATTTCTGTTCCCCACCACACCCAGACAATACCAAGCACAGCAGGAAGTTGGTGGGGTTTTTTCCTAAGGTGATTCTTTGGGACTTATGAGCTTTGCCTCCAGGACAATGGGCTCTAGGATTCTAACTACAGAACCTGAGAAAGTAGCAAAGCTACAAGATAGCAGACGCATCTGGGGGATGCGTAGACTTACAGTGTTAGGGGTGTGGCATGGGTCTGTCAAGATATCAAAAGTCAGCTGTTGTTCACATCCAGGGGCTGGTTTGCAAAGGGACAAAGAGTTGACCTGGGCGTCAAGTAGGTGAAGCTGTGTGTACTACTCACAGAGCTTACAGTTCGGGAATGGAGGTGGAGCCAGTTTTACCATAGAGTTTATTTTGAGGAAAAAAATTTACTTCTATGTTGTGGAACCATTCCAACATATCGTATACTTCTGATGTTTTCCTATGTTCATTTTGTTTGAGAAAAAAAAAATAAGACGAATGTGGGAAAGCTCGCCCAGCATAGGAACACAAAGACACACACACTCGAGACAGTCCCCAGCCACTCTGAGTTCACGGTGGGCTGCTTACCCCTTCCCTTCACACCCCGTGTCGGGGCGTTCCTTCCAAAGCATTTGCCACCACAGTGATTCTCTGGAAAGCAAAGGACAGAGGCAGAAGCGAGTGTGCCAGTCTCTGGAGGCTGAGTCTAAGCTTCACCACGACATCGGGGTTTGCCCAAGTCATCTCTCTACAGGCTCTTAAAGGTGTGCTGTGGGCACCCTTACAGCCTCTCCCACTTTTTCTGCATCTATCTTTCCCAGAGGGGGACAGGGTTTCTCTACTTGTTCAGTAAGAAGATCTTGTATGAGAATCTGAAATAAACCAGGGTCCACCCTCCCCACTAGCAAGCTGATGAAAGGAATGTTATTTAAAGCTCTTCTGCATGGTCCAGGCCAACGACTGCTTGTGTCCAATCGTGGGTCAGTAGTGCGCCACCACAGCGTTCGTAGAGTCTTTGCACAGCTAGGACAACTGGTTACATTTTCCAGAAAGTATATATCAGATTTTAGAGATTATTATTTATTGTGGTAACTGTATACAAAATTCTCATTAGTTTATTTTTTTGTTTTTTTTTTATTTTCTATATTCTATGTTTACATTCCAAAGGCTTTCCCCTTTCCCAGTTCCCACCCACCATAGTTCCCATAGTTCCTCTCCCCCCCCATCTGTTCCCCAATAATTCCCCCTCCCCCCTCGGTTTCTTTACTAAACTGGATGCAATCTTTACAGGCCCAGGGTCCTCTCCTTTCTTCTTCTTGGGAATCATTTGACTTGCTATTTGTGTCTTGAGTATTTAGGGCTTCTGGGCTCATTAATATCCACTTATCAGTGATTGCATTTTATGTGCATTCTTTTGTGATTGGATTAATTCACTCAGGATGATATTTTCCAGGTCTAACCATTTACCTACAAATTGCATGAATTCATTATTTTTAATTGCTGAGTAGTATTCCATTGTATAAATATACCACATTTTCTGTATCCATTCCTCCTTTGAGGGATATTTGGGCTGCTTCCAATTTCTGGCTATTATAAACAAGGCTGCTATAAACATAGTGGAGCATGTGTCCTTATTGCATGCAGGGGAATCCTCTGGGTATATGCCCAGGAGTGGTATGCCAGGGTCCTCTGGAAGTAACATGCCCAATTTTCTGAGGAACCGCCAAACTGATTTCCAGAGCGGTTTTACCATTTTGCAATCCCACCAACAGTGGAGGAGTGCTCCTCTTTCTCCACATCCTCGCCAGCACTTGTTGTCTCTTGAGTTTTTAATCTTAGCCATTCTGACTGGTGTGAGGTGGAATCTCAGGGTTGTTTTGATTTGCATTTCCCTGATGACTAATGATGTTGAACATCTTTTAAGGTGTTTCTCGGCCATCCGAATTTCTTCTGGTGAAAATTCTTTGTTTAGCTCTGTGCTCCATTTTTTGATAGGGTTATTTGTTTCTTTGCGGTCTAACTTCTTGAGTTCTTTGTATATATTGGATATTAGCCCTCTGTCGGATGTGGAGTTGGTGAAGATCTTTTCCCACTTTGTTGGTTGCCGTTTTGTCCTTCTGACAGTGTCCTTTGCTTTGCAGAAACTTTGTAATTTTATGAGGTCCCATTTGTCGATTCTTGATCTTAGAGCATAAGCTATTGGTGTTCTGTTCAGGAACTTTTCCCCTGTGCCCAAGTCCTCCACAGTCTTCCCAAGTTTCTTTTCTAATAGTTTCAGTGTGTCTGGTTTTATGTGGAGGTCCTTGATCCACTTGGAGTTGATCTTAGTGCAAAGAGATAAGATTGGATCAATTCGCATTCTTCTGCATGTTGACTTCCAGTTGAACCAGCACCATTTGTTAAAAAGGCTATCTTTATTCCACCAGATGGTTGTGGCTCCTTTATCAAAGATCAAGTGACCATAAGTCTGTGGGTTAACCTCTGGGTCTTCAATCCTGTTCCATTGATCTGCTTGCCTGTTGCTATACCAATACCATGCAGTTTTTAACACAATTGCTCTGTAGTACTGCTTGAGGTCAGGGATATTGATTCCCCCAGAAGTCCTTTTATTGTTGAGAATAGTTTTAGCTATCCTGGGTTTTTTGTTGCTCCAGATGAATTTGAGAATTGCTCTTTCTAGATCTATGAAGAATTGAGTTGGGATTTTGATGGGGATCGCATTGAATCTGTATATTTTGCTCTTTTTTTTCTTTCTTAACATCTTTACTTACTAAACAAAAACAGTTTTGGAATCAATTTTTACAGAGTTAATAGATTATGTGTTTTCCAAAACTTGGAGTTATTTCTTCAGATACGCACTCCTATTTGCCCATCCCCCAGCAATAAGCTAGCCCTGAACTATATTGTTGGGTGTGGGGTATTTTTTTTAACATGTATTTGTTTTGTTTTTACATGCATGAGTGCCATGGGTGCCCTGCCTGCATGTGTGTGTGTGTGTGTGTGTGTGTGCGCATCACATCACGAGTGCCATGCCTGCGTGTGTGTGTGTGTGTGTGTGTGTGTGTGTGTGTGTATGTGTGTGCATCACATCACGAGTGCCCTGCCTGCGTGTGTGTGTGTGTGTGTGTGTGTGTGTGTGCGTCACATTTGTGCCTTGTGTGCACTGAGGTCAGAAAGGGCATCAGATGCTCTGGGACTGGAGTTACAGGCAGTTGTGAGCGGCCTTATGAGGACTGGACATTGAAGCTGGGTCCTCTGCAAGAGAACAAGTCCTGCTAACCACTAAGCTGTTTCCTCGGCCCCTCGGCCATCTCCTTGATTGTGGCATTTGGCGAATGTGGCAAGAGAGTTGTCCCTGCAGCCGCCTGTGAGAAGCTGCCTCTTAGGTGCTTATTCAAATACTCAAAATAGAAGTTTTCATGTCTAAGAAGCTCATTTCCCACACTGTGTCACTTTCCATGTTCATGTGACAGAGGACAGCTGTCTACTGTAGCTACAGACGGGAGAGCAGATGTGTTCGATTAAGGCCGCATCTAACCCGTGTCCCTCTGTCTTGGACCAAATAAGGAAACAGACCCTGAAGTATGGCGCTCCCAGGAGCAGAGTTAGAGGCTTCAGGGAACAAGATTCGGTAGCAAGGTCGCTAGTTTCAGAAACTATTAACAAAGTCATTTCATTCTTACAGGAAAGTGCCTCCATCATCTGAAACTGAAAAGGGTGATAATTCACCCAAACTGGGTTAAAAGTAGTAACATATTAGTTTTTCACCCTTAATTAAATGTCTAATTTATAGACATTCAGAGATACGGACACACACACACACACACACACACACACACACACGGTCCCCAAGAAGCTTAACATATGTGTTTTTTCTTGAAAAGTAAAAAAAGAAAAAGAAACATAAATGCAAGAAAAGAATGCAGTCATTAAACAATGTGATGAAGACTAGAGGAAATTAAATTTAATACAGAAGGAGGCGAGGACACAGAGAACTGTGTGTCGGAGGATTGCTTTCGGAAACTTCAGGAAGGAGAAAGTAATTATGAGGACAGTACGCACAGAGAAGCAGCCCAGAAACCTGCCTCTCTGACTGAAATAATCCAGACACAGGGCAGGGGCTGGAGAAAGGAAAGCAGGACCATGGGCCAAACGACAGATAACAAGACCTCAGCCAGTTCACAGAGAATGTGGATGTAAGCAAAAGCCAAAGCATTTCCTTCCCTTTTACTGGTTTCTGTTAGCATACCCTCCTCTTCACAATTCTATTATTTTCTTCATCGGTTTTTGCATTTGATTCTTTTATGTGCATGAGTGTTTTTTTTTTTTTTTTTTTTTTTTTGCCTTATATATATGTAAGTGCACCACATGCATGCAGTGTCTGCAGAAGTCAGAAGAGGGCATCGGGTCAGCTACAACCGGAGTTACAGATGATTGTGAGCTGCCTTGTGGGTGATGGGAACTGAGGCCAGGTCCTCTGCAAGAGCAGTCAGTACTCTTAACCACTAAGCTGTCTCTCCAGCTCTCAGTTCTACCTTCACTGACCTGCATCAGTTGGAGAAGAAGGAAGGAAGGAAGGAAGGAAGGAAGGAAGGAAGGAAGGAAGGAAGGAAGGAAGGAAGGAAGGAAGGGAGGGAGGGAGGGAGGGAGGGAAGAGGGAGGGAGGGAGGGAGGGAGGGAGGGAGGGAGGAAGAAAGGAGGGAGGGAGGGAGAAGAGAGGAAGGAAAATGTATCCACTAGCCTGTAAATTCCTTGAGAACACATTTATAATTCATGAACATGACTCCTGCCAAGTCATGTTAGATGATTGCATTCTGGAAGGCCTGCCCGGTTGGCAGAACATATCCCATGTTGCTCAGAGGGTCTTCAGTTAAGGGAACACAGGATTTACATTTGTCCTAGAGATTCCTGGATTCCTATCGTCGTTAGTGATCTGAACCACCAAGGGAATTCTGGAAGACTTTAAATTAGGTAAAGAAAGTTCATTTTGACTTGCTGTGCTGGGAGATTATGTATTTTGATACATGCCTTGTATAAATTACAAGGTTACTAAGACCCACCTAACGCCGTCCTCCAGCTTCCCTCGTGAATTTGGAGGAGAGAGTCTGGGGTTTTCAAAATTCATACGATCCAAGGAGATCGTGAATTATGAACGCCCCGTCCTATTTACTTCTTGGCTGTCACTTTCATCATTATTTTTGGTTTCATGGTCTTCAGTGTCTAGGATAATTGTTGGATAATTTCCCCTTCCATCCTGGCACATTCAAAGTTCAAACTGAGTGCGCTCTGTCCCCCCCTCCTTTAAGGAATAACAAGAATGTTCATGTCTTGTTTTAACAAGTGGGTGATCTGCCCCAACTTCAGAGTCAGATCTCCACGTTATAAAAAGGAGGCCTTTATGTTTAACTTTCTGCCCTGTGAGAAAAGCAGGATATGTCAAGCCTCTACTTAAGTTTGCTCTTTTATCCTTGTGAATCCCTCTCATGAGCTAATTTCTTTCATAGACTGTATAAGCCCCTTAAAGAGCCATACTGTTCCCTGACAAGCACACTGGCCTGCAGTTAATCATTAATTTTGCATAGTCCGGTGCACACGCTGTCTGCTGAACCGTGTGTTGCTTGAGACACTTCCTGTTGGGCTCAGGGCTGCTGTGGGGGGGTCAGTCCTAGACTCATTCCTGCTGCTATCTGCAGTCCAGACAGAGTCTTAGAACCTACCTTGAACACGCCCAAGTCTCGGAGTTCACCAGGCTCTAGCTTACATAAACACAGCAGTATTCTTCTGACACAACAGCTGCACAGGCAGGCTCAGCAACACGCCCAGGCTGAGCATGTGTGGATCCCGGAAACAGGTGCGTCTCCTGCCTGTCGCGTTGTGCAATTCCAAAAGAAAACAGTCCTCGGGTCTCCATCCGATCACGTTTTATAGGCGACGTGTTTTAGGAGTGTGTGAAGGAATTCAGAAACACGGTCAAGTGAAATCCTAAGGCGTTCAAAAGGGCAGTGAATACTGAACTTAAAATGTGGAGGAGATGACTTTCATTTTACAGCCGGGCTAAGTATGGACGTATAAAACCCCCAAGAACCCACCCATCCCCGGAATACATGGCAGCAAATTCTATTACAGCACCTTTTGTTGGTCCTGGGTACCCGCTCTGTAGTACAAGAGGAAAAGCTGCAATTCCTCTCTGTGTGGGTGGAGTAGAGGCAGATTTGAATGAGATCCTGTTCAAATAAGCTCCTGCAGCCTAGCTCTAGGGTGGTACGCGAAGTCTGGAAAGAGTGAGCCTCTGAGCCCCCGGCGCACAGGCAACACCTTCCGTGAGCACACTGCCAGGAAGGCTCCACAGGGAGTGCCCAATAAATGTCAATGTTGTGTGGCTATTTCAACTTCAACTTGCACGCGTTTGCCTGAACGTTAACACTGCAGTCATACAGAAGAGGGGAAAGGGACGTGTGTTGTTTCCAGACATAATTGAGATTGAACTCCGACCAATTCAGAAACAAGCGTTTCTTTCCGCAGCTCCGGAGAAGCAGGCTTCCCTCTGCCAGAAGGGGAAGGATTGCGATGGTCCTGAGCACAAAGCGCCCTGTATGCAGCCCGCGGAGAGAAGCGGCCATGCCGGCCATTCATCTTTGTGTCCGAATGCGGGAGAGGTGAGTCCAGAACTTGACTCCCGCTAAGCCACGAGCACCGTCGCTGGGGCCTACTGGGGCTTGGACCCCGGCTGTGCTCGAAGCCTTTGGTGACACAGGAAGTGGTCCAAAGATCGCTTCCAACATGCTGGGTGGTCCTTGGTGCTGCTGGCCTGATGCCAAGAGTGTCGACCTGCCTTTACAGGACGTTCCTGGCCCCAGGATTCACAGTGTCGTCAGTGGTCCACTGAGGACGTTAGAAAGAGCCTCCAGAGACGTTATTTAGACCCCAGCCAGAACCTAGGACGTGTGACACAGGACATGGAGGCCTGCCACAGTTGGAAGAAACAGCCTAGGTCTGAAGACCAAGCACGCTTAAGTTATATAAAGGTTGAATCAAATTCCTTTGCTCTCTCTTTTTTTCCCATCATACACAGTTCGAGTTCCATCTCTTGCAGATGAACTGAGATCTGAGAGTAACTGTCTTGCGGAACCACTGGCTCGTGGAGTTTTGGGTTTATGTCTCTGGGCAACAGCCGGGTCTTTGACCCAGGGCTAAATAAGAAATAACCAACTGTGATGTCTAGTCTTCATTGTCAACTTGAGTGTCTACAGTAAGGAGGCTCATTCATTAACAGCGAGGATGTTTCAAGAAGTGTAAACTGAGGTAGTAAGAGGCAGCCTAAGTCCCAAAGGTGGGTTGGGTGAGCAGACTGAGGAAAGGCTGGCGTAGGGACCGCACAGTTGGGTGAGCGCCCGCATCTGTCTCTCTGCTTCTTGAACGTAGACACGACATGGCCGGCCACCGCACATGCCCACAGCATCTTCCCTTCCTTAAATTGCTTTTGTGACAATATTTTGTCACAGCAGTGAAAACAATCAAATATATTAATGGAGCAAGGGATAGAAACAATTTTATTAAACTTTGTTTTGTTTTTTTGTTTGTTTGTTTTTGTTTGTTTTCCAGACAGGGTTTCTCTGTGTAACCCTGGCTATCCTGGAACTCACTCTGTAGACCAGGCTGGCCTCGAACTCAGAAATCTGCCTGCCTCTGCCTCCCAAGTGCTGGGATTACAGGCGAATGGCAACATTTCTGTAATTATTTCATTGCTAATGGTTTTGAATGTTTAGTTTTGTTTTTGTTTTTGGCTTTAAAAAAAAATTGTTGTTTTGCTTTTCATTTTCCACTTTGTAAAGGAGAATTAGAGAAGTCTCTGGTAAGGTATGAAAGGGTTTAGATTCTTTAATAAGGATCATTCAAGCCTGAATTCCACTAACAACAACAAAAAAGTACCAAAGGTTTAATGTTGAATATAATCTCCCAAAACACAATTAGCTAGAACTTATATTTTAAAAATGTATTTAGTCAAAATGAGAAAATGTATTTATTAAAAACTACTTTATGAATATAGGCAGAAGCAGAAGCATATCTATCTGCCAAAAGAGCAGGAATGAGAGGTCTGGCTGAGACTTCTTCAGATTATGCAGGAGAGAGACATGGTCAGGACAAGTCGGCTTAAAGGGCTGGGGACTGAAAGAGTTTGGGTATAGAATCAAAAAAGGTGGATAATCCCATCGCGTAGACTTGCAAACAAGCTTGGCTCTATGCTGGGGACCCTGAACACTTAGTCTGAACTCTCTCTCTCTCTCTCTCTCTCTCTCTCTCTCTCTCTCTCCTCTCTCTCCTGCCTATGCCTTACAAGGATAATCCTTGTTACAACACTGTACACAATGGGACAATCTATGATAATATTCTCATCTTAAGACTTTCAATGACATCGACAAGGTCATTTTGCCGTTTAAGTTCACATGTTCACCAGCTAAAGGGTTTATAATATCTAAGCACACACCTCCGAATGACCATCAATCGTGCACCGTGAGTTTAAACAATAGATAATTTACAACACGCAGATTTGTATCTCATGTCGACTTCTCACTGAAACTTCTGACTCAATTGAAAAATATCTTACCCCAAATCTCCGCCTATATTTCTGACACTTTCAACCCGATAAGTCCCAGGCCAAGTTGCTGGGTTAAGTTCAACACCCTGCTTGAGGCCAACACCAGCACTCTGGAAGCTTACAGCTTCGTCAGACAGGGTGAGCCATGGTGCCGGCGTACCTATGAAGAGGTGTATGCGAATGCTCCCAGCAGCGTGGTAAGAGCCGGAAGTACTCGGGTGCCTATCATCAGGTTGGCAGATAAACGGCATATGATATAGAGATGTGATATAAGGAAATGCCATCCAACAGAATGACCGCTCACACAGATAACAACATGGACAATTTTCAAAATAATTAGAATGAGGAAAAGACGGGTGAGACATAACGGAGAATGACTGTCCTCATCTGTGTGAATGTTTAGAAAGTTCAAATTGACCTGTGGGTTTGGATTGGAGGGGTAAGGCAGAAGAGAGGCACCACAAAGGGTCAAGGGACCTTCCGAGAGTGGTGCTGCGTTTGCAGCTGTGCACATGACTGGAAGCATACATCATAAATGCAGAGAGGTCACAACTTACAACCACGTCAGACCTGTGTGGTTTATTCTGTCAGCCGTCACTCAATAAACCTATTACAATGCACCTTTTACATAATTAAACTATTATTTAGGAAATATAAGGTTGTCTTTTTTGTACCCAGAAAAGTATTTATGTGCTTGACTAAAACTAGAAAACCACTGACCGTTTGTATATTGCAGCTGTCGGGACGACCATCATCAAGTCAATGCACCCAGATTACTCAGAAATTTATTTTTATTATTTGCCCAATCATTTCTTCTTCAGAAAACAGTTACATTTCAAGGAAAAGTAAACATACTAAAATTACATTTTTATAACCCTATATAGGAAAACTGTTCTAAAATAGCACCTGTGCTCCACCTCCAGATACAATAGGACATCCAGAAGGAAGAAATGGGGTATTTTACAGAAAGATAAAACTGTAGACGGACTGTTAACAGTTCGAACCAATACCTACGGGCTGTGTCTGTGTGCGCGTGAGTGTTTGTGTAACAGCAATTACAGAAAAAGAGGCCATGAGCTTGGAAGAGGGCGAGAGGCGGTGCGCGGGAGGGATGGAGGGGGGAGGTGAAGGGTGGAAGTGATGCGGGGGTAATTCCCAAACATTAAAAGCCGTCTTTAGAACACACACAGAGGTGTGTTATTCATCTCCCAGTTTCTTCTGGAGGCACTCAAGGTTCGCCATCACACCGTCTAATGTTGACACTGAAAATGAGATGCTGTGCTGGTGTGATACTGAAGATAGGAAAGTGGTCCCCACAGGTACTAAACCAGAGTGATTGTGTGCTTATTCCCAGGAGAGCCAGGCCCCTTCTCTGCCCATGGGCTGAGGTTAAGTGTCCTGTCTACAAAGAGCTAGGATTCTCCTCCTTATGTGTCTGCACTTTTTGTTTCATGCATTTTTTTGCTTTCACAATTAAGAATATATAATAATATTAATATTAAACATACATATTAGAGAGGATTAGGGATTAACAGTACTTTTTAATTGCACATAAAACTGAATGGGAATTGTATGTGTGTATGTGGTACATGTACATATGTTTTTGTATATGTATATGTATACATATGTACATGTATATGTATAATATGTATATGTATATGTACCACATGTGTATATTTTGTATATATGTATATATGTATATGTATATGTATATATGTATATGTTTTTGTATATGTATATGTATATATACATATACACATATGTACATGTAAGAAAAACTTTGGGAAGGGCTTGTAACACAGATTCCTCTTAAGATAAAATGATACCTTAAGATATTAGTCAGGCTGGGTGGTGGTGTTACACACCTTTAATCCCAGCACTCGGGAGGCAGAGGCAGGTCAATCTCTGTAAATTCAAGACCAGCCTGGTCTATGAGTGAGCTTCAGGATAGCTAAGTCTACACAGAGAAACTCTGTCTTAGAAAACAAACAAACAAACAAACAAACAAACAAGCAAAGATATTAGATGAAAATTTTAAAGGCATCGATTAGTTTTATTTTTAAAAAGTATGTATTAAAAATCATATTCTTCATCTTTTATTTATAATATGGCCACAAATGAGTGCTTTACTACCAAACCTCAAATTTCTTAAAAATCCATAAAAATCATCTTAATATTTTAAAAGCTTCTTGTAGGGAAACAAATGCAATCATTTCAGCGAAACCTCCGGTATTTGGTAAACGTTTGAAACTGAAACTGCTACGTTACTAGCACATGTATGGACTCAGTGAACACTTTTCCCTGAGAAAGCCTCCTCACCATCATGGGAAGACTACAGGACGTCTTACAACCCTTAGAGCTCATCCTCAACCCTAAAGCTTGGGAAGCTGTGACTTAGGATGGGTAACAACAAGCTTTCTGGCTCTCGACCTCCCCGCCTGAATGCTGGAGGTAGGATTCCATTTCAGGAATAACGTCAGGGTTGCAAAGGCACTTGGGAGCTGTTTGCACTTACACTAGATGGTTCTGGATAGACGAAATATGACAGGAGGAATTCATCTTTCTAATGATTTTTATTTATCCTTTGGTAAATTTAAACAGCTATACAATGTATTATCATTAGATCCACGCCAACACCTCCAACTGGTTCCAAGTAGTACTGCTCACACAATCAGCTAGTGTTCAAGACTTACATCTGGAGATTGGAAGACAAGATGCTTACACAAGAGCAAAGGTCTAGGGAGCACAAACTGTCTCTCCTTCCAGTGTGACAGCAGCAAAGACCATTGCAAATTCCCAAGGCCAGTCATTTCTAATGTGGGTGGGTGTAGAAAAGCAGTTTATTCACAGATGGTTTATACCTTGACTTCATCTTATGCCTAGAACATTAGCTTTGAGTTTGATTCTCCAGCACTCCTTACGTTTCCCAATACCCTTAACAAATACGCCATCTGTTGCACCTATGGAGCAGACTAATATATTGGGCAATACCACTTCCTAATAATGTTGATATTTCTTCTAATGATCCCTGCTCTTGTCTAATCACAAATCTAAGCCCATAAAACCCAAAATGTCCAGAAGAAACCAGATAAAGTTCCTAGAACCAAATTATTTACAACCAGTATAGGAATAGTGCCTTAGGGGAATGCAAATCTAAGTTGTACTTAGTTGGATAAGGCTTGGACTGAGTTGTTGTTGTTGTTGTTGTTGTTGTCCCACTTTGGCAGGTTCTTATCTTACTTTCTCTTCCTATTGCCATGATAAGATTCTACAACAAAAGACAACTTAAGGGAGAAAGGGTTTATTTTGACTGATAGTTCCAGAGGGGTATAGTCCTTCATGGTCAAGAAGACACAGTATGAAGCAGAGAGGACATGGTGGTAGGAGGTTAACTGGTTCCCACAGCATCCACTTAGAGCTAGGGCTAAACATGTGTTTTCTCCTAATTAACTACATTGACAAATCGCAGAGGCTACATAGTTGTATAATGTTGTTCTTCATGTCTCATCATTCTATGTGATTATCCATATCCCAAGCATCTTATATGTGTGTATACATAGATACATATATATAGTTCTATATACATATAGAGAATAGTAAGAACACAGTCTGATATATTGTGTTGAGTAAATGCTAGCTACTATTATCATTATTGTCTTTAAAACAGCTAATAAAGATCTGTGTTTATGCTCGTGAGTGTCGGCTGATCGCTTCAAACGTCTGTAATGCAGTGAGCTGTAGCAGGCGTAGCTCTCATTCTGCAGCATCATTCATCCTGAAAAGGAGGTAGTGTGACCCAGAGACCAGTGCAGGCAGCTAGAACCACAAAGCCTGCAGTGAGACACGGGTGTAAACACCTGCTGACACCCCTTCCTTCACATGGTGAGAGCTTTAAGGGCATGTATGAACTAAGTGAGGAGGTGCATGCTAGCTGGAGAGCCGAGAGGCCACGTGGTCTCTGAGGACAAAACGTTGGCAGGAAACAGATTTGTGTGTCAACAGTAGGAGCAACAGTTGACTGTGACGAGGCTACCTTGATCGGATGGAAGGTACTGGACTCGGTTTCCATATGCTAATGATATCAGGTTGATCAATTTGGACTTAAATTTTCATCATTAGAAGAAGCAGAAGGAGCTTTTACGGTTTCATTTTAAGAAGATCTTATCAAACAGTAGAGCATTTTGGGGAAGCTGTGGTGCTGACCTGCAATCTTACAGCATGATGAGCACATTGACTTGTGGATTTAGAATACATACAAAAAGTCCACAATGTTTCTATCTTAAAAAAAAAATTATGTTGAGACTTAGTTATACATATTTGTATAATCATATATATTTATAGTTACTGGAAATTAAATGATGCATTTATAGTTTATAGGATGGAATATGGATGTCATGCTATCTGTGGGATGTGGGATGATTAAGCCAGGCTAATTAATACATGCATCACATCATATACTTACTTCTCTGTATATTTAAAATCTCCACTTTCAGCTATTTCAAAATGCATGCTACATTATCATTAATGGTCACTGTTCTGTACAATTGTTCACTCAAAATTATTGTCTCTGTCTAACTGACACTTTTCACCCTTTAGATAACATCTCCCCTTTCCCATATATTCCCTCTAACTCTGGTAACTTCCATCCTACTTGGTATTTCTGTAAGTTTGACAGTTTTAGTTTCTGTAACCATTTATGTTTGAAATCCTGTGTCTGAGGTTGGTATTGCCTGAGGCGGCCAAAGGCTTTTCTCTCTCCTCT
This sequence comes from Apodemus agrarius, assembly GCA_964023405.1. Lineage (NCBI taxonomy): Eukaryota > Metazoa > Chordata > Mammalia > Rodentia > Muridae > Apodemus > Apodemus agrarius. The sequence continues at coordinate 20,379,062 of OZ030013.1, forward strand.
TCAACTGTTTATCTACAGGCCCACCTTTCAGCAACCAATGGGAGACAGGAAGTAACCTCCCACTACTCCCTACCTTCCTGCTTTGCGGGTTTGATCTCCACAGCACAGTCTGTTTCACACACACGTACCATATATTATAATCTCTGTGCTTGATTATCATGTTAATTATCTATAGAAACATTTGACCCCAACAAAGATTTTGTCTCTTTTATTTCACCTCTTCTACTCATTTTTAGACATTCTATGCCCGTCATATTGTAAACATGGCTCAGTTTTAATCAGTTGTGTATGAGGAATTTGGGTCAAGGACAATGAAGGGCTAAGTGCTTTTAAACCACTGAGAGGTTTTTAAAAAAAATGCCAGGCAGAACAATGGTAATTATAAAACCTTTATTAAAAATAAGCTATCACATTCTAGACACGGAATGTTCTGAGCATTGAAAGCAATGACATTATCAGTGGGGTAATTCATTCATTGGTTCAGGATTTAATGGGCTATTGGGAAGTGATAGAAACTTATTAGGTTAGACCTAGCTAAGAGGATTTAGTCCTTGGGGACAGGATGTTAGTGGCCATATTTTGTGTCTAGATGCATCCATTCAATCCGTCTACTGACCCTGTGTCCTAAGCTGCTTTGCCATACCATACCCAAACCCACACTGTGACAGTCTGTCTTGCCACAGGCATATAGCAATGGGAATCAAGCAATATATCTAAAATCATCAGCCAAAACAGTCTTTTGTTCTTTAAGCTGATTTTTTCCCCCAGGTATTTTGTCACGGCAATGAAAAGTCAACTAATACATAGCCTTATGATATTATACAGATATTTTTATAATTCTTCATGCTATGGAGGCAAATGTAAACCAATTACTCAATGCAAATGTAAAAATATTATTCTTAAGTTTAAAACCACTCAGAAAAGTTCCGTGTCTTTGTGACTGTATGCTATGGAAATACATTTAAAATTTTACTAATTTTTTTTGATAAATTAACTACCAAACTACAGTTAAGAGGAAACACAGACTTTAGTGCTGTCACCAGCTCTGATAAAATGTACCCAATCAAGTATCAGAGACTAACACAAAGGAAAACAAGGTTTTGCCTGTGCTTACAACTCGAGTTACACAGCATTGTCACAGATATAGGTTTCTCTGTGGACGCCCACAGTGAGGGCACTAGGGAAGTGGGGAATCCAAACTTCTATACTGAAGAGTTCATATTTCAAAGTAAACTTCCACGTACATTCGTTTAAAAAATTTATTTCTTCTAAATTTTTGGTGAGGCTGATTGGTTTATCTATAAAGAACAGCAAATTTTTTTTAAAAAATGACTGAAATTATTTGCATGATGAAACTCCTGTAGAAACTTTTACATTGGTTTGGACTTTGAAAGAAAGTAAAGTCAACAATTGGCATTTTCTAACCCCCCGTTAAGGACTCAAGCCAAGATTACTCAGATTTAGCTGGACATGATAAATAAATATGGCAGAAACCAGGCCCGCTTGGATTTGAATCTGAACAGCTGCCCGTGGTGTCTAGACCATAAATGACACAGTATTTCAAAAACAAAATACTAAATGGTTAAGTATTTCCAGGACCTAAGCTAAGAAGCACAAAGCCAACTCATTTTTTTTTCTAAGTTGTTAGAGTTCCCCAGATATTTCTAAGCACCTGTTCCAAGAAAATATTTCCTATGTTTAAATAGTGAAAAGATTCAAATCAAGGAACAAGGTCACAATGACACGAGCCTGAGTCCCTAAGCTAACATGCGTGAGAGAGCAATTGGCAAGGGTGGCTTTTTTTTTTTTTTTTTCTTCCCTAGCAAAAGTACTTTAAGTGCAACTTAATAAAAGGCAGATGACAAATTGGAGGAGCAGATGATTAGAATTATGGAATATATGCAGCCCATATTTTTGTTGTGAAAACTATTTATAAACACCAGATCGGGCACAGTTTTAAAATGTTAAGCCACAGAGATTAATGAACAGCAGAGTCATGTAAGGACAGCCCTGCTTCTGGTGATGAAGATTCCTTCTCAACTCCAGCGACATCACCAGAGTTATAAAACCCTGCAGGGCAAGCTGGAATCCACAATGGTACGGTCATCGTTTCAAGCGGTTGCAAATTAAACTTTACAAATGAGCGTAAAAGTGAAGTGGCCAGTCCTCGAAGCCCCCGTAGGATCTTATTTGATGTGGCCGGACCCAGCCACCGAACAGTTAAATCTTATGCACATTTTTGATCTCCATAAATCACAGGGGACATTGTACATTTCCCCCCTGATGTTCAAAGCAAATCGATACAGATAATTAAAGGGTTGGAAAAGAAGGCCTATGGGCAAAGGTGAAAAGAACTGGAAACATCTTTAATTCCCTTGGGGGCAGGGCTTTCCAATCCTCCCTTTCCCACACCCTGGGAACAGCGGGAGTGCTGGGTGAAATGAGTGCCTACAAAAGCCTATCAGTTGGCCCAAGGAGAAAACTGAGATGGCCATGAAAGTCTTCAGATACGTGATGGATGTTACCGTACCGACGGGAAGCAGCTGCGCCTGCCTCCACCCAGTTTGGAGCAAAGGTAGGAGGCAAAAACCCAACCCAGAAAGGCTGCTTTGCTTACACTGTGACCAACTCGTTTCAGTCTGTGGGAACTTTCCTAGCCCAGCCAGCTAAAGTCTAATCCTGGGAAACAGTGGGCCATCAACACGACAGATGCTTAGGGGAGGAGAGTCTCACGACTGGGACAGATGAGCAGAATCTCACCAGAGTCTACCAGGGAAACCAAGTGTCCATTCGTGATGTTTTCCCATCGCAGGTTGTACAAATATCAATTATTTCTTACCAGGGCAGTGAGGGCAGTGATAGAAATAGGTTTATTTTTTGTCAACATACGCTTGTACTGATTTTTAGCTCAGCAAAAATACTTTTAAATACACATTTTAACCTTGAACAGAGCTCTAAGCAATATGACTCGGAGACATAATAAGTGGGAAACCTAAAAGCAGAGGGCAGAGACCACCCAGCGCACCGCGTAGCATGGTAGTCTTTCCTGTGGCGTGCTGAGGCTGACCTGGCCAAAAGAGGCACCACTGGCAGGCAGCTGGGCTGGGAATCATGCAGAGCTGATTAAGAAAGAACTTGTGGCGATTAGAAGACTCTCTCTGTTAGCCAGAAATTGGAAGGAGCCCAAATATCCCTCAAAGGAGGAATGGATACAGAAAATGTGGTATATTTATACAATGGAATACTACTCAGCAATTAAAAATAATGAATTCATGCAATTTGTAGGTAAATGGTTAGACCTGGAAAATATCATCCTAAGTGAGCTAACCCAATCACAAAAGAATGCACATGAAATGCAATCACTGATAAGTGGATATTAATGAGCCCAGAAGCCCTAAATACTCAAGACACAAATAGCAAGTCAAATGATTCCCAAGAAGAAGAAAGGAGAGGACCCTGGGCCTGTAAAGATTGGATCCAGTTTAGTAAAGAAACCGAGGGGGGAGGGGGAATGATTGGGGAATAGTTGGGGGGGAGAGGAAGTATGGTGGGTGGGAACTGGGAAAGGGGAAAGCCTTTGGAATGTAAACATAGAATATAGAAAATAAAAAAAAAATTGCCCCCATGAGATAATAAAGAACATTAAGGTCACACTCTGAAAAAAAAAAAAGAAAAAGAAAACGCTCTCTGTATCACTTTTCTGGTCTGTAAAATGGATACCATACCATTACCTTCTTGTAATAATAATCTATAAAATTCTAATGAGGTTTTCTGTAAAGTGATGGCATATTGGGGGGGGGAAGGTCTATGAAATAAGAATGTAATTGGATGCCAGGTAGGGAAGTGCACAGCCACAATACCTATACTCAAGAAACTCAGGCAGGAGGATTGCCTTAACTTCAAGGTCATAGAAAGACCCTCCCTCAGAAACTGAAAAGAATATAATTTAGCTCAGGGATTGAGGTGCTGAAAATATTACATATTGAATTGAAAAATTCTATGAAGATTATTCTTTGCACCCCCAGTCTACAATTTAGGGAACTTGGACGAAGAAACTTGAGGGTTTTTCCCCCCAAGATCACATAAGAGAAAAGCAGTAGACTTCATAGTCAGACTTCAGCCCCAGAATAAATGCATTAGGCCTCCATTGTTCAGAGCACGAATTCCTGTACGCCCCCTATATGACTAACCCATATGAAATACAAAACCTTACAAGTATATGTCTTGTTCAAATGCAGACAAATCTTTGGTGAGGTTCAGCATGTATATTAGACTTGGTGAGACCTCCACGACAGAAAATAGCAATGAAATATAACAGTGACATATTACAATAAGCTGCAGTGCTGCTACCTTTGCACTTCAGGGTCAATATGAAGCAAAGGTCATTTGAGCCATGAGGTCTCTGATCCCAACAGCTGCCAACCGCTGCGATGGGTTTGCATTCTGATCCTGACACTACCCCCTCTATTCTATTCATTTTTATTACATGCTAATACAATCACAAGTAATATGTAATCCATGCATAAATTATGAATATCAGTAACATGAACTACTCGCTGATGGACTGATAATAATGAGTCCATCAGTGCTGTGCCTCTGTTATACTCTCCCTGTTGTTTCCGGAAATCTCAATTCCCCCAGGCAAATGCTACTTGGGAATTTATGCACATGAGACTTTTGTAACAAGTACATATGTCTAAATAATGTATTGTAAAATTTCATGGTTTCCAAAATAACATAACTGATATTAAGGTCTCTAATCTGAACTTTCAACCATTATATTCTTGAAATCAATCCACATTGGTCCTGTCAGCTATAGGTCTCTGATCTTCACTACTATAACTGATTCATCTACTCAGTTCAGTGACTCGTACTGTTTGAAGTTGTTGCTACTATAATTAATCCTGCTAAAAACAACATGTGTGCACATTTTGAAAGTGTTCGACAGAAGCTCAATTTCCAAGTTGACAAATGCTAAACCTTACAATACCAAATTGTTTTCTGAAACAACGATTCAAAATTCCATCAGTTACACATGAGAGGTTTCTTTAGAAAAGGTTTTTTTTTTTTTTTTTTTTTTTTTTTTTTTAGTATAAATAAATTCTACATAAGAGTAGCTTTCATTATGAGATTTCCATGCATGTACATACTGGATTTAAGTCATAGTCACCCCTGTGTTCTCTCTGTCCATTTCCCACTGTTCCTCTTTCCCCAGCTAACCACTACTATCATGTCTTCATGTGTCATGAATGTGTGTGAGCGTGTGCATGGGTGAACTAATGAGTTTAATTGGGATTGCTTACTTTATAGGAAAGTAGCAGATTGCCCAACAGACATTTGGTACTGTCCAGTGTATTGATGTTTGCCAATCTAGTAGACTGAAAATCCTACTTTGAAATGCTCTTAATATTGCATTTTCTGTTTCTAGTGAAATGTATGAAATGTATTCTACATTTATAGCTTTTATATTTCTTCTCATAAAAAAGCTTTACCTCTGTTCCCAGTTTTACAAGTGATCTAAATTTTTTCTTAGCCCGAGTCTTTTTGTCATCTTACAAATTTTTCCTAAAGAGGATAATTTTATTAGAGTTTAAAAGAAAACCTTGGTGACACCCCACTTTACAATTCCGCCTGTCTTCCAGAAGGCCTATTCTAAGCTTAGACACACAGATAAGACCTCCCCACCCCTCACTCCACCCCCAATCCCCTCACCTGCTGGGAACCTAGCAAGCCCAGTTCCCGGGCTGGTCCCCACCCTGTCGAAACTCCATCATCCTTCCAGTCTGCACCTACTCCTGCAGTCTCAGATCTGAGATGCAACACATGCCACCCCACAGCGCTACCTGCCTCCTAGGAGGCCTGCTCAAACCCAGGACACAAAGCTCTACCTGCCTCCCAGGAGACTTGCCCCACCTTGGGACTCCCAGCCCAGCCAACATCAGGGACAACCAGATGGTGAAAGGCAAGCACAAAAACATAATCAACAGAAGCCAATGTAATATGGCACCATCAGAACCCAGCTCTCTAACTATAGCAAGCCCTGGATAACCTAACACACCTAAAGAACAAGATTGTGATCTTAAAGCTTATCTCATGAAAATCACAGAGACCTTTAAAGAGAATATAAGTAATTCCCTTAAAAACACACACACACACACACACACACACAGGAAAACACAATCAAACAGGTAGAAACTCTTAAAGAGGAAACAAATAAATCCTTTTAAAAATACTGGAAAATACAGTTAAACAGATGAAGGAAATGAACAAAATTTTCCAAGACCTAAAAAGGGAAATGGAAATGGAAATGGAAATGGAAATAGAAACAATAGAGAAAACAGAGATGGAAGCAACTCTAGAAAAGAGAGCAGGAACTACAGACACAAGCATCACCAACAGAATACGAGAGATGGACGAGAGAATCTCAGGGGTAAAGGGTACCACAGAAGAAATTGGCACATCAGTCAATGACAACACCAAATATAAAAGGTTTCTGACTCAAACATCCCAGAAATTTGGGACACTATGAAAAGACCAAACGTAAGAATCATAGCAATAGAAGACAGTGAAGATTCCCAGTACAAAGGGCCAGAAGACATCTTCAATAAAATCATACAAGAAAATCTCCCTAGACTAGGGATGACTATGAACATACAAGAAGATTACAGAACACCAAATAGATTGAACCAGAAAAGAAAATTCTCCCCCCACATAATAATCAAAACACAATGTACAGAGCAAAGAGAAAATGTGCAAAGCTGCAATGGAAAGAGGCCAAATAGCAAAGGCAGCCCTGTCAGAACCACACCTGACTTCTCAACAGAGACCCTAAAGGGCAGAAGACCCTGGACAGGTGTCTTGAAGACCCTAAGACACCACTGATGCAAGTCCCAACTACTGTACCCACCCAAACTCACAATTAGCATAGTTGGAGAAACCAAGATATTCCATGACACAACCAAATTTAAATATCTTTCTACTTATCCAGCCCTACAGAGGCTACTAGAAGAAAAACCCCAACACAAGGAGGTCAGCTACATCCAAGAAAACACAAGAAATTAATCATCTCAGAGAAACCAATGAGAGAGAGAGAGAGAGAGAGAGAGAGAGAGAGAGAGAGAGAGAGATATCAAAATAATGGGAACTAACAATCATTGTCATTAATATCTCTAGTGGACTCAATTCACTAGGCTAAAAGACTGGATACACCAACATGACCCATCATTCTGCTCCATCCAAGAAACACACCTCAGCAACAAAAGTAGAAACTGCCTCAGATTAAGGGTCTAAAACAGGTTTGTCAAGCAAACAGATACCAAGAAACAAGCTACAATAGCCGTTCTAATATTTAACAAAATAGACTTTCAGCCAAAAGTTATGAAGAGATGGAGGACACCTCTTACTCATCAAAGAAAAAAAATACATCAAAATGACAACTCACTTTGGAACATCTAGACCCCAAATGCAAGGGCACCCACATTCATAAAAGAAACGTTACTAAAGCTCAAATCCCACATTGAAACCCACATGATAATAGTGGGGGACTTCAACACCTCACTCTTACCAATGGAAAGGTCAACAGAAACTAAAACAGAGAAATAATGAAACTAATATGTTACATACCAAATGGATTTAACAGAATCCCTCTCCCCCCCCCCCAAAAAAAAGGATATACCTTCTTCTCAGGATCTCATGGCACCTTCTCCAAAACTGACCACATAATCAGGCACAAAGCAAGCCTCAACAGATACAAGAAGATTGAAATAAGCCCATGCATCCTATCAGATCACCATGAGTTAAGGTTGGACTTCAACCACAGAACCAACAGAAGGTTCACACACTCGTGGAAACTGAACCACTCTACTCAATGATCACTTGATCAGGGAAGAACTAAAGAAAGAAATTGAAGACTTTCTATAATTTAATGAAAATGAAGGCACAACAAACCCAAACTTATGGGACACAATGGAAGCAGTGCTAAAAGGAAAATTCATAGCACATGTAGAGAGCCTTATTGGGGTGCCATGCCACCTGGCAGGAACTTGGCATTGATCAAGGTGAAGTTCCTCTCCCAGCCTTTGAGCCGGAACTCCTGTGTCAGCCATAATCCACTCCACCTAAGGTGGAGCACTCAGACCAAGGTGAAGTTCTTTGTTCCTCCAGGTCTACAAATTCCTGAATTAAGCAGGTTACCCACCCAGCTGCCTGAGGAGTGAAGCCAATGCCTGGTGAACGGCCAGACCAGTTCCCCAGAACACACGCTGGAATTTGGGGGAAGGATCTTGCCTGAAACTTTAAAATTCTGAGTTCTCCATTAAACCTTGAGACCTTGAACAGCAGGTGTTGTCTTGGTCTTGATCTCTTTTCGAGGCCTTCCCAGGCATCCCCAGCTTCCCTTCCAGGTAACCTGTTAGATGTAACTGCCGGCAGTTACAATCACTAAGTGCCTTTATAAGGAAATTGAAGAGATCTCATACTAGCAACTTAACAGCACACCTGAAAGTTCTAGAACAAAAAGAAGCATACACAACCAAGAGGAGCAGAAGGCAGGAAATAAGTTTCAGCAGAGCTGAAATCAATCAAATAGAAACAAAGAGAACAATACAAAGAATCAACAAAACCTGGAGCTGGTTCTTTGAGAGAATCAACAAGATAGACAAACCCTTAGCCAAACTAACTAAAAGGCACAGAGACAGTATCCAATTAACAAAATCAGAAATGAAAAGGGAGACATAACAATGAAACTAAGGAAATTCAAAAAAATCATCAGATCTTACTTCAAAAGCCTCTACTCCACAAAACCAGAAAATCCAAATAAAATGGATGATTTACTAGACAGATAACATGTACCAAAGTTAAATCAAGATCAAGTAAACTAAACAGCCCCATAACCCCTAAGGAAAAAGAACCAGTCATTATAAGTCCCCCAACTGAAAAAAGGCCAGGGCCAGATAATTTTAGTGCAGAATTCTACAAGACTTTCAAAGAAAAGCTAATACCAATACTCTTCAAATTATTCCATAAAATAAAAATAGAAGGAACACTACTTTAACTCATTCTATGAAGCTATAATCACCCTGATACCTAAACCACACAAAAATTCACCAAATAAGGAACTTCAGACCAATTTTGCTTATGAACATTGACAGAAAAATATCTAGGAACACAAAAACATCAAACAAAAACCTAAGAACACATCAAAAACATCATTCATTATGATCAAGTAGGCTTCTTTCTAAGGATGCAGGAATGGTTCATTCAGTATATGAAAATCCATCAACACAATTCACTATATAAACAAACTGAAATAAAAAATCACATGATTATCTCATTAGATACTGAAAAAGCCTTCAACAAAATCCAACACCCATTCATGTTAAAAGTCATGGAGAGATCAAAGATTCAAGGCACATAGCTAAAAAAAACAAACAACAACAACAACAAAAACATAATAAAAGCAATAAACAGAAAGCTAGTAGTCAACATCAAATTAAATGGAGAGAAACTTGAAGCAATCCCCCTAAAACCAGGCACAAGACAAGGCTGCCCATTCCCTCTCTATTCAATATAGTACTTGAAGTTCTAGCTAGAGCAAAAAGACAACAGGGAGATCAACAGGAGACAAATCAGAAAGGAAGAAGTCAAGGTATCACTATTCACGGATGAAATGCTAGTACACATAAGCAACCCTCAAAATACCACCAGAGAATTCTTGCAGCTGATAAACAACTTCAGTACCGTGGCTGGATATAAAATTAACTCAAAGAAATCAGTAGCCTTACTTTATACAAGTGATAAACCGAGAAAGAAATTAGGAAAACAACACCCTTCACAGAAGCCACGAATAATATAAAATATCCTGGTGTACCTCTAAACAAGAAAATGAAAGATCTTTATGACAAGAACTTCAGGCCCCTGAAGAACGAATTCGAAGAAGGTATCAGAAGATGGAAAGATCTCCCAGATGGGTAAGATTGACAGAGTGAAAACAGCTTTTTTTTTTCCCCACGAGGTGTTTTATTTTCATCAATCATACAAATAATTTTTTATAACATCCCATGGCAAACTGGTGAAATTTGGCAGTCTGATTAGTGGATGGGTCCCCTTCAAAGACCCATTGGCCTACGGCATCAGCTCCGAGTGACCACCCGGGGTTCACAGTGCAGCTTGCGGCTCCAGTTCATCTTGCAGGTGGCTCTTCCTCCACATCACGAGAGGATCTTGGAGATGACAGGTTGGGGTGGGGTGGGGTGGGGAAATCTTCTTAGGCTTTTGGGAGATTTCACTCCGCTTTTCCTGTTCAGTGGTCTTTCTGGTCTGCAGGGAGTTTTGCTTCTCAGTTTTCTTCAACAGGAGATTTCCCCTCTGTCCGGCTTGTCTGCCATTTTCTTACAGTACCCAGCTCGTGCTCCAGGTGTTCCCAGTGGCGCTGCTGCAGCAAAAGACTGACCGTGGCCATCTTAACACAAGCAATCCACAGATTCAATGCTCCCTTCAAAATTCCATCACGTTTTTTTTTTGTTTTTTTGTTTTTTGTTTTTTGTTTTTTTTGTTTTTTTTTTACAGATCTTGAAAGAGCAATTCTCAACTGCATATGGAAAAGCACAAAACCTAGGAGAGCCAAAACAATCCTGCCCAATAAAGGACTGGAAGAATCACCGCCCCTGACCTCAGGCTGAACTTCAGAGCAATTATGATAAAAACTGCAGTGTACACTTCTGTAATGGTACAGAAACAGACAAGTTAATCAACGGAATCAAATTAAAGACAGACATAAACCCATATACCTATGGACACTTCATTTTTTACAAAGAAACCAAAAACCATAGAATGGAAAAAAAAAATCTTCAACAAATGGTGGTAGTCTAACTGGATGTCTTCATGTAGAAGAAAACAATTTCTTTTCTATATTTATTATCCTGTACAAAACTCAAGTCCAAGTCTTTCAAGGACCTTAGTATAAAACTGGATGCACCAAATCTCAAAGAAGGGGAAATGAGGAATAGCCTTGAATGCACTGGCGTGCATTGGAAGACAAAGAGTCGGGGGCTTTAATGTACATGTTAAGCCTACGCCAGTTTGCTGGGAGCACATTGGTGGACTTTCGCTATGGTCCTAAAAAATAAGCAAGACTGTTTAAGGAATTTTAGTCCTGGAAGGAATCCTTTAAGTGGGGGAGTTACCCGTGTTGTATTACAGAAAGCAGAGGGAACATGTGGGAATTCATCTGCTTCCGGTAGCTGAGGAAGAAAATATCATATTAATTATGTATCTGGAAGAGGCAGTAACAGCTTGTCTGTAAAAAATAAACTGGCTTAAAAAGATAGTATTATTTTATTTTATTAAGGATTAAATAATGGTTATTAATGTAGTTGGTTTGACCTGGGTGGAGTAGATAAATATGATTTTTTTTTTGAAGTTTAAAAGAACTTTTAAACAAATTGAAAAATTTAGAACAATTTGGGGTTAAAAAGCACTGATATTGTTTCAGGTGTTCTGTTAGGGAGAAGAAAGCGCATTTAAACAAAGCAGCATGGAAATTTAGGGTTAAAAGCCATCAACATTGTTTCAGGTGTTCCAGCCAGGGAGAAGAACTAGCATTGAAACAAAGAAGCATAACAAATCGGGGGCTAAGGGTTTCAGGTGTATTGTTCCGACTTCTCTGCAGCAAGATCTCCTCCACTGTGTTTTGTTTGGCGGTTTTTTTAGCCTAGCTGGAGGGGGGAGCCCCTGCCAGGCCACAGCTGCTGGCCACTTGCTCTGGCAGGCAGGTTCCCCCACCCCACCCCACCCCCACCCCCGTGAGTATGTGTGTGTGTGTGTGTGTGTGTGTGTGTGTGCTATGTGTGTGTGTGTGTGTGTGTGTGTGTGTGTGTGTGTGTTTTCTTGGATGGTACTGTTGGTATTCTGTTCAAGCTCCACCCCACAGTTACCTGGCAATAGCCAGGTATGCCCCGCCCCACATGCCTGGCCCACTATAAGAGGGGCTCCCTGCCCCTCCTCTCTCTCTCTTTCCCCTCTCCCTTCTCATCCTCTCACCTCTCTGCCCCTCTTGGGCTCCCCTCCCCCCTCCTCTCTCCACGCGGTCATGGCCGGCCTCCTCTCTCTCTCCCTCTCTCTCTCTCTCTCTCTCTCTCTCTCTCTCTCTCTCTCTCTCTCTCTCTCCTATACCATTGACTCTCATCCTATCCTCTAAATAAACTCTATTCTATACCATGTTGGTGTGTGTGTGTGGTCCTTCGGGGGGAAAGGGGATGCCTAGGCATGGGCCCGCTTAGGTACCCCCTTCCCCCATGTTGCCGTGCCATACTCACTAACACCCTTTCTCTCTTTAAATCCCATCAGGTACTGCTATAAGGTGGGGTGTGCTGCTTTTTGTAAACCCTAAAAGTAGAGCAGAACGAGGAGTATAGGGGCTTGTTGGAGCCATATCAGCAGGGTGGGGGTGGGTGTGGCAATCAGAGTCTTTGTTAATGGCCCATTGCACTGTCTGGTTTTAGACCAGGTCAGTGCAGTAGCTCCACCCCACAACAACAGTAACAACAACAATAAAAAAAACCCCAAGTTTTCTCCATGTAGCTTGGGCTGTCCTGGAACTCGCTATAAAGACCAGGCTGTCCTCAAACTCACAGAGATCCACCTGCCTTTGCCTCTTGAACGCTGGGATTAAAGGTACACACTCACCACCCCTGGAAGCTTTGATGCTTCAGATAAGAATAACGTTAGAAAGATGTGAAGAGAGTAAAGGAAAAAAGAGGAAGTGAGAACAGACAAAGACTGATTGCGAGCAGATAAAACAAAATATTATACAGATGAGACGCCTGTGCATGAAGTGCATAAAGAGGAGAGAATGTTTGGGCTTGAGAGGGTGAGAAGCAGCAGGTAGAGTGTGTTGGACGGACGACTGGTACCGCGTGCAGTGATCGATCACCTCCCCGGCACAGCAGTTTTGAAAGCTACGGCCTCAACGGCTCTCCAGCACCGTGCTCACGGTCACCGACTGCATCTTCCCATTGGGCGAGTCTGAGACCCCTCCCAGTCGGCAGGCTTAAATCGTGCCATCCACCCCAACCCACCTTCATTTCAAGCTGTACCCAACATATCCATGGGCTTCACATCTATAGATTCCATCAGTTGTGAACTGAATAGTTAGAAAGATTCCAGAAAGTTCCAAAATGACAATTTTGAATTTACTGCACACCAAACTCCATCCCGACAACTGAAGTAAAGTCTGCGTGGTGATGTGTAGCGTGTCCGGCTGTAGCCATGCTGTTTTCATGGATCTGCATTCGCTTTGGCTCCCGTGTGTGCACCCTCGGCTTCATTTCTCCTACAAGCGTCATTTACTTGTGCCTGTGGCACGTGTGCATCTGTACTGAACATGTGCACACCCATTCCTTGTATTCCCTAAACAACAGAGCATCAGTTTACATGGTACTAATATTATATTTTATAAGTATCCTAAAGATTGTTTAGGTTATATAGGAAATGTATTCAAGATATATACAATTAGGCCATTTTATATGACATACTTGAAAATCTTAGGACTGAGCTATTTTGGGGCTCCTAGAATCAATCCTCCGTGAAGTCCAAATGATGGTTATACATCCAAATTGCTGCTTTCAAGATTTTCTATCAAAGTAATTAATTCTCTGTAGTCGTCTACTAGCATGCTGTAGCAAATTCTGTTTTTCTTTTTTTCCATAAGCAAAGACAGGAAATAGCATCTAATGATTATGTTGCTATCATCTTCAAAGTACAGGCAACAAAAGGTTTTCATAGGATTACCTCAAATTTAAAAGCTTCTAGAGACAAAGACAAAGTCCATATAGGATGAACAAATATGGAACGAACTAAGAATGCCATTCAACTGGCGGAGTGCCTGCCTAACATTTACAAAGTCAGGGGTTTATTTGGGAGTAAATTTAAACAAAAATGCGAAAGATCTACAGTAAAAACTGAAAAACATTGTTGAAGGAATTGAAGACCCAAACATAAATCCACACACATATGGGCACTTAATTTTTGATTAAAAACAAAACAAAACAGAAATACACACTGGAGAAAGAAAGCATCTTCAACAAATGGTGCTGGTCTAACTGGATGTGGGTATGCAGAAGAATGCAAATCGACCCATGTCTATCACCCTGCAAGAACTCAAGTCCAAACGGATCAAAGACCCCAATGTAAAGCCAGATATGTTGAACCTGATTTAAAAGGGAGTGGGGAATATCCTTGAACTCTTTAGCATGGGAAAAGAACTTGTGAATAGAATACTGTTAACACGGGTATTAAATCAACAACTGACTCTTTTGCCTTCTGTTGGGTTGCTGTGTTCAACTTAAATATGATAGTTTTTGCTTCATTTTATTATGTGTGGTTCTGTCACATTTGGCTGTTATCTCTTAGAAGCCAGTTCTTTTCTTTTCTTTTCTTTTTTTAAATAAAAATGTTTTTTCTATATTTTTTGTTTACATTCCAAAGGCTTTCCCCTTTCCCAGTTCCCCCCTCAACATATGTCCCATAAGTCCTCATCCCCCCACATTGCCCAATCACCCCCCCCCCAATTTCTCTGTTCTGATACTCTCCTACAAAACTGGGTCCATTCTTTTCAGGACCAGGGTCCTTTCCTTCCTTCTTCTTGGGAATCTTTTGATTGGCTAATTGTGCCTTGAGTGTTCAGAGCTTTTGGGCTCATTAATATCCACTTATCACTGATTGCATTTCATGTGTATTCTTTTGTGATTGGGTTAACTCACTTAGGACGATATTTTCCAGATCCAACCATTTGCCTACAAATTGCATGAATTCATTATTTTTAATTATTGAGTAGTATTCCATTGTATAAATATACCACATTTTCTGTATCCATTCCTCGTTTGAGGGACATCTGGGCTCTTTCCAACTTTTGGCTATTATAAATAAGGCTGCTATGAACATAGTGGAGCATGTGTCTATTGTATGCAGGGGAATCCTCTGGGTATATGCCCAGGAGTGGTATGACAGGGTCCTCTGGAAGTGTCATGCCCAATTTTCTGAGAAACCCCCAGACTGATTTCCAGAGCAGTTGTACCAGCTTGCAATCCCACCAATAGTGTAGGAGTGTTCCTTTTTCTCCACATCCTTGCCAGCACCTGTTGTCTCTTGAGTTTTTAATATTAGCCATTCTGACTGGTGTGAGGTGGAATCTCAGGGTTGTTTTGATTTGCATTTCCCTGATGACTAATGTTATTGAACATCTCTCTTAAGGTGCTTCTCAGCCATCCGAATTTCTTCTGGTGAAAATTCTCTATTTAGTTCTGTACCCCATTTTTTGATAGGGTTATTTGGTTCTTTGGGGTCTAACTTCTTGAGTTCTTTGTATATATTGGATATTAGCCTTCTGTCAGATGTGGGGTTGGTGAAGATCTTTTCCTAATTTGTTGGTTGCTGTTTTGTCCTTCTAACAGTGTCCTTTGCCTTACAGAAACTTTGTAATTTTATGAGGTCCCATTTGTCAGTTCTTGATCTTAGAGGATAAGCTATTGGTGTTCTGTTCAGGAACTTTCCCCCTGTGCCCATGTCCTCCACAGTCTTCCCAAGTTTCTTTTCTATTAGTTTCAGTGTGTCTGGTTTTATGTGGAGGTCCTTGATCCACTTGGAGTTGATCTTAGTACAAGGTGATAAGAGTGGGTCAATTTGGATTCTTCTGCATGTTGACCTCCAGTTGAACCAGCACCATTTGTTGAAAAGGCTATCTTTTTTCCACTGGATGGTTGTAGCTCCTTTATCAAAGATCAAGTGACCATAAGTCTGTGGGTTCATTTCTGGGTCTTCAATTCTATTCCATTGATCTACTTGCCTGTCGCTGTACCAATACCATGCAGTTTTTAACACAATTGCTCTGTAGTACTGCTTGAGGTCAGGGATATTGATTCCCCTAGAAGTCCTTTTATTGTTGAGAATAGTTTTAGCTATCCTGGGTTTTTTGTTACTCCAGATGAATTTGAGAATTGCTCTTTCTAGATCTATGAAGAATTGATTTGGGATTTTGATGGGGATTGCATTGAATCTATAGATTGCTTTTTGCAAGATGGCTATTTTTACTATATTGATCCTGCCAATCCAAGAGCATGGAACATTTTTCCATCTCCTGAGGTCTTCTTCGATTTCTTTCTTCAAGGACTTGAAGTTCCTGTCATACAGATCTGTCACTTGTTTGGTTAAAGTCACGCCAAGGTACTTTATATAGTTTGTGGCTATTGTGAAGGGTGTTATTTCCCTAATTTCTTCCTCAGCCTACTTGTCCTTTGAGTACAAGAAGGCTACTGATTTGCTTGAGTTGATTTTATAACCAGCCACTTTGCTGAAGTTGTCTATCAGCTGTAGGAGTTCTCTGGTGCAGTTTTTTGGGTCACTTATGTATACTATCATATCATCTGCAAAAAGTGATAGGTTGACTTCTTCCTTTCCAATTCGTGTCCCTTTGACTTCCTTATGTTGTCTAATTGCTCTCACTAGAACTTCGAGTACTATATTGAAAAGATAGGGAGAGAGAGGAAGCCTTGTCTAGTCCCTGATTTTAGTGGGATTGCTTCAAGTTTCTCTCCATTTATTTTGATGTTGGCTACTGGTTTGCTGTATATTGCTTTTACTATATTTAGGTATGGGCCTTGAACTCCTGTTCTTTCTAGGACTTTTTAGCATGAAAGGATGCTGAATTTTGTGAAATGCTTTTTCAGCATCTAATGAGATGATCATGTGGGTTTTTTCTTTTAGTTTGTTTATGTAGTGGATTATATTGATAGATTTTCATGTATTGAATCATCCCTGCATCCCTGGGATGAAGCCTACTTGATCATGGTGAATGATCGTTTTGATGTGCTCTTGGATTCGGTTGGCAAGAATTTTATTTAGTATTTTTGCATCAATATTCATAAGGGAAATTGGCCTGTAGTTCTCTTTCTTTGTAGTATCTTTGTGTGCTTTTGGAATCAGCGTTATTGTGGCTTTGTAGAACGAGTTGGGCAGTGTTCCTTCTGTTTCTATTTTGTGGAATAGTTGAAGAGTATTGGTGTTAGGTCTTCTTTAACGGTCTGATAGAATTCTGCACTAAAACCATGTGGTCCCATACTTTTTTTGGTTGGGAGACTTTCTATAACCCCTTCTATTTCTTTAAGGGTTATAGGACTGTTTAGCTGATCTAATTGATCCTGATTTAATTTTGGTATTTGGTATCTGTCTAGGAAATTGTCCATTTCCTCCAGATATTCCAGTTGTATTGAGTATGGGCTTTTGTAGTAGGATCTGATGATTTTTTGAATTTCCTCAGTTTCTGTTGTTATATCCCCCTTTTCATTTCTAATTTTGTTAATTTGGATACTGTCTCTGTGCCCTTTGGTTAGTCTGACTAAGGGTTTATCTATCTTGTTGATTTTCTCAAAGAACCAGCTCTTGGTTTTGTTGATTCTTTGTATGGTTCTCTTTGTTTCTACTTGATTGATTTCAGCCCTTAGATTGATGATTTCCTGTCTTCTTCTCCTCCTGGGTGAATTAGCTTCTTTTTGTTCCAGGGCCTTCATGTGTACTGTTAAGTTGCTAGTGTATGCTCTCTCCAGTTTCTTTTTGGAGGCACTCAGGGCTATGAGTTTTCCTCTTAGCACTGCTTTCATTGTGTCCCATAGATTTGGGTAGGTCATACCTTCATTTTCATTGAATTCTAAAAAGTCTTTGATTTCTTTCTTTATTTCTTCCTTGACCAAGGTGTCATTGAGTAGAGTATTGTTCAGTTCCCATGTGTATGTGGGCTTTCTGTTGTTCTTCGTGCTATTGAAGACCGCTTTTACTCCATAGTGATCTGATAGGAGGCATGGGATTAGTTCGGTCTTCTTGTATTTGTTGAGGTCTGTCTTGTGACCAATTATATGATCAATTTTGGAGAAGGTACCATGTGGTGCTGAGAAAAAGATATATTCTTTTGCTTTAGGATGAAATGTTATATATATATATATATATATATATATATATATATATATATATATATATCTGTTAAATCCAATTGGTCCAAAGCTTCAATTAGTTTCACTGTGCCCCTGTTTAGTTTCTGCTTTCCTCATCGGTCCATTGAGGAGAGTGGAGTGTTGAAGTCGCCTACAATTATTGTGTTATGTGCAATGTGTGCTTTAAGCTTTAGTAAAGTTTCTTTTACGAATGAGGTTGCCCTTACATTTGGAGCATAGGTGTTCAGTATTGAGAATTCTTCTTGGTGGATTTTCCCTTTGACCAGCAAGAAGTGACCTTCAGTGTCTCTTTTGATGACTTTACGTTGAAAGTCAATTTTATCTGATATTAGAATGGCTACTCCGGCTTGTTTCCTGAGACCATTTGCTTGTAAAATTGTCTTCCAGCCTTTTACTCTAAGGTAGTGTTTGTCTTTGACACTGAGATGTGTTTCCTGTATGCAGCAAAATGTAGGGTCCTGTTTCCGTATTCAGTCTGTTAGTCTGTGTCTTTTTATTGTGGAATTGAGTCCACTGATGTTAAAAGTTATTAAGGAATAGTAATTATTACTTCCTGACATTTTGGGCATTATATTTTTATATTTGAGTGTTTCTCTTCTTTTGGGTTTGATAAGAGGGGGTTTCTCTCTTGCTTCTTCTGGGGTGTAGTTCCCCCCTTGTGTTGGTGTTTTTCCCCTATTATCCTTTGTAGGGCTGGGTTTGTGATAGATATCGTGCAAATTTGGTTTTGTCATGGAATACCTTGGTTTCCCCATCTATGGTGATTGAGAGTTTTGCTGGGTATTGTAGTTTTGGCTAAAGTTTGTGTTCTCTCAGAGTCTGCATGAGATCTGCCCAGGATCTTCTAGCTTTCATGGTCTCAGGTGAGAAGTCTGGTGTAATTCTGATAGGTCTTCCTTTATATGTTACTTGTCCTTTTTCTCTTACTGCCTTTAATATTCTTTCTTTGTTTAGTACATTTGGGGTTTTGATTATTATGTGGCGGGAAGTATTTCTGTTCTGGTCCAGTCTGTTTGGGGTTCTGTAGGCTTCTTGTATATTCATGGGCATCTCTCTCTTTAGGTTGGGGAAGTTTTCTTCCATAATTTTGTAGAAGATATTTGCTGGCCCTTTAAGTTGTAGATCTTCACTCTCATCTATACCTATAATCCTTAGGTTTGGTCTTCTCATTGTGTCCTGGATTTCCTGAATGTTTTAGATTACCCGCTTTTTGCATTTTGCATTTTCTTTAATTGTTGAATCCATGGTTCCTATGGTATCTTCAGCATCGGAGATTCTGTCTTCTATCTCTTGTATTCTATTGATATTTGCATCTATGACTCCTGATTTCTTCCCAAGGTTTTCTATCTCCAATATTGTCTCCCTTTGCGATTTCTTAGTTGTTTCTACTTCTGTTTTTAGATTCTGGATGATTTTGCTCAGATATTTCACTTGCTTGTTTGTGTTTTCCTGTAATTCTTTAAGGGATTTTTGTGTTTCCTCTTTTATGACTTCTACTTGTTGACCCACGTTCTCTTGTATTTCTTTAAGTGATTTTTGTGTTTCCCCCTTATTGGCATCCATTTTTTGATCCATATTCTCCTGAATTTCTTTAAGTGATTTTTTGTGTTTGCCTTGTAAGGGCTTCTAGCTTTTGATCCATTTTCTCCTGTATTACTTTAAGAGATTTATCTACGTGTTTCTCTATCAGCATCCTGACCAGTGATTTTAGATCTGAGTCTTGTTTTTCTGGTGTGTTGGGGTATCTGAGACTTATTGCTGTCGGGGAACTGGGTTCGGATGCTGCCATATTGCCTTGATTTCTGTTAGTAATGATCTTACATTTGCCTTTTGCCATCTGGTTATCTCTGGTGTTAGTTGGTCCTGTAGTTACTAGCTGGTGCTTGAACCTACTGTGGGCTCCTAAGGCTATTTCCCCATGACTGGGACACCTGAACCACTGCCCTGCAGGGCTCCTGCTCACAGTTTGCTGACAGGTGGCCTGAGTCCCCCGAGGTCTTAAACTCGGGATATCTCAGGTACTTGCTTCTGCCTGCTGGGCTGCTGCTCTGCACGGCTCCTGATCAGGGATTGCTGTCTGGTGTCCTGTGTCCCCAGAGGCCTTAAACTTGGGATATCTCAGGTACCTGGTTCTGCCTGCTGGTTCAAAGCAGCTGGGAAGATGGTGGAGGCTGGTTCTGCCCACTGGTTTGAAACAGCTGGGAAGATGGCAGAGGGTGCAGGGAGTGTGGGGTCTGCCTTCAAGGCACAGAGCCCACACTTGGCTGGCACCCCCAAACCGCTGCTCTGTGCGCAGCTCCTGCTCAAGGCCTGAGTCCCCAAAGGTCTTAAACTCAGGATATCTCTGAGAGATAAGATGGAAACAGATCCAGAAGGGAGAGGAAGTCAGTAGGTACAGGGAGATGAAGATGGAGGGGAAGCTATAATCAGGACATACTGTATGATAGAGTTTCACTGTATGATAGTGTGTCCTGAAGAATCTATTTTCAATAAAAGAAAAATAAAATAAATAAATAGTTCTAAATTAATTGTCCCATATTTCACTCAGGAACAAGTCCCCCTTATTCACTTTGGACACTGTTTCCAGAAATTCTTTCAAAATAATAATAATAATAATAATAATAATAATAATAAACCTTCCCTGTCAAATTCCCTGAAATAACTTTAGTAATATCTGGGCAGTAGAGGCACATGCCTTTAATCCCAGCATTCAGGAGGCAGAGGCAGGCAGATCTCTGAGTCTGAAGCCAGTTTTTTCTACAGAGTGAGTTCCAGAAAATCCAGTGCTACACAGAGAAAGCCTCTCTCAAAAAACTATAGATAGATAGATAGATAGATAGATAGATAGATAGACAAATTAGATCCATTGATAGTAGATGGATGGATAGATCGATTGTAGGTAGGTAGATGGATGGATAGATAGATAAAAGATAGATAAATAGATAGATAATGGATGGATAGGTAGATAGATAGTAGATAGGTAAGTAGGTAGGTAGATAGATGAAAGATAGATAGATAGATAGATAGATAAAAGATAGATAAATAGATAGATAATGGATGGATAGGTAGATAGATAGTAGATAGGTAAGTAGGTAGGTAGATAGATGAAAGATAGATAGATAGATAGATAGATAGATAGCATTTTAACGTTGACTCAATCTAGAGAGGAAGACGTCAGAGACAAAAGTTTCTTTTCTTTTCTCTTCTTTGGCTTGGCTTTGTTTCTCTACCTCCTCCTCTTTCATCTTGAATCCCTACTTCCAAAGATAATGGTACTTCTTTGTATAAAACTATACAACTAGTAGTACCTCAGTTACAAAATATGTGGCAAAAAGTAACAAAAACAGTGGGTTTCGTTATAGTGACAGAATGGTCAGACATGTTAAACTAGGTCAGAGGTTCTGGTGATGTAATCAGAAGCATTGACCTAAATCTCCTAGACTCCTTAGCCTATAGACATGCTAAAAAGATTTTTAATTTTTTTCCAACTCTAACTTCTAAGTTCCACTCAAATATGCTCTTCCCATAAGAATATGGCAGAAGAGAGGAGGTACATGAAACGTTTTTATGATCAACACCAGACTCTGCACAGAATTTATTCAGAGCTCAGTGTGGTTTCCCTGTGGTCAGTTTATTTTCTCACACATTGTAGGAGCAATACTTTGTGGGTCGGAGAGCTTATCTACTGCCATCTTTTCCCTCTTGTAAAATTAAAACTTTGGTTGCTTTCTCTAAACCCTATAGTTCCATGGGTATAGCTTTTTTATTTTGTCTGATCCCTGTCCAGCTTCCATATAAGCTACATCTCCCACAAAGGTTCTGCTGTTTCACAGATAGTCAGCTCTGAAGATAGAAACAGAAGCACATTGGTTTTAGGAGTTCTTATTTCTAAGTCAGAATTTAGCTGCTTCGTAAGAAATATCTTATTTCTACCAGAAAACTGCCAACAATATTTGGCTTGGTTCAGTCCAAGTTGGATAAGGAATCCCAGTCTGTCATAACTGATACTCACCCAAGCTTCTATTCAAAGAGTGAAGGCATATGCATGCTATCAAATCATTAGCTCACGACTGTCATCAGTTCCAAGTGTGTGCTGGACATGCCTATCTACCCTTAGCCTGAGAACAAAATAAAAAAGCCAACAGTTACCAGGCTGCTGAGAAAAAAAGACATACGTTAGATTGCGGTAAAATTGCGATTTAACCATCTCCGCGAGCAAGTTTTTAAAAAGCTGAAAAAAAAAATCTGGCCTGATATCCAAGTTTGATTCTATGTTCCTTTATCATATTAAGAAGTTTTAATATGCATGCATAAATCCACCAATCTTCCAGAAGGTCTCAATGTCTCTATAAGGCTGGTGACAGGAAAATGCTCTCAGAAAGTTCACGGTGACCATGGGTTGTAGCTAAAAATACAAGCCTTAGTAGTTCCTCTTATCTCTGTCAAAGAAACGTCGTCTTCCATCTTTACAAGAAAATAAATTAAAAAATAAATAAATAAAAGCAATAGCAAATATCAGGATGAGGGAAGGGGAGGGCCAGTGATTTCCCTTCTTTGCTGCTGTTTCTCCCGGTGGAAAGAGAAATAAAAGCCGGAGCTCTTCCTAGATTTTTCCCCTTGATGTCGAGCCACATAAGAATGGGAACAGAAAGATTTGTTTCTCGTTTGCTTTGTTATCCTTGCTACATTCTCCCAAACGTATACCATGCTACTTAGAATGGGTGTTCTATCTCTTTGAGATTGAGTAAAAGTTAAAAGTATACAGTGAACTGTCGGAGTCACGTGAACAGACCGCTCAGCGCTAGGCGTGGTCACTGATTTAAACAGTTTGATTCCTTTTCTTCAAGCTCAGTTCTGAAAGCCAAGGATCCTTTTTTAGAGAAAAGAAAACTGACTTAGTAACCACAGGCAAAAATCCACTGTGCAGAACAAAACGGCCACAGACAACGATCCCGAGAGAGCAGAAGGGCCCTCCCTCACCAAGAACTCTACTACACACACAGATTCCATGACAGTCACTTCCGTGGGCTCCACCTGGCATCGTTTGCCTTCCTGTTTGAACCGGAAGGACTATGGGGATGATATGCCTGGCCTTCCATTTGATGCCGAGGGCTGGATGAAAGGGTGAGAAAAGCCAGATCACACAGTCTCAGATCAAGAAGCTCAAGGCGTTTCAGGAGAGAATCTTACATCTGGACTTGAAGCCAGTGCTGGAGAGCAAGGAGATCTGGGTGTTTAGACCCGCAAAGGGAGGGACGTAAACAATCCCTACCAAAACGCAGAGCATACATTTAAATTTGTTCATAAATTCTTTGCTACTTTTTCCACCGAATCTTAACTGGCCTTAGTTACTTGTCAAACAACAACAACAACAACAACAAAACAACAACAACCAAAACTTAGGTGACATAATGGAATCCTGAATGAAAATCATCAAACTTTGTGTAGCTTCTGTCAGGGTTTATTGAACACCATTTTCTGATAGTCCCAAGCCTCCATCTTTTTTGAGGGGGAGGGAAGCTGTATCATCGTTTATGTGCAGGTGTGACTATCGGAGTGCACCCATGCGTTTAGAGAGATTGTTGCAGGAAGCCCACCTGAGAAGATCACTTCAACGGTCCACAGGCAGTTGAAAGTCTTTATTCCAGCCAGCTGGGACTCCACTCAGGTATTCAGGACCCAGGCAAAGCACCAAGCATTTAGAACAAAGGGTTTTAAAAGGAAAAACACAAACAAAAACAAAGACAGAAACAACCCCACCATGCCCTGACCTCTCTCAGCTGCTACAGGAAGAGGTTTACACAAGCGGTTTAACAGAAGCTAAGATCAACTTAGCTAGGACATCTTGACCTTCGGTTCCTAGAACAAAGCTGGATAATTTCCCACAGGATTCTCTTTTAAGGACATTAAATTCTAGTTAAACCTAGAATGGCCTCAGAAAAACACAAGATGGAGGAGCCCTGTACTGTCTTACCCTGTTATAAAGTAACCAACTCAGCAGCCCAATAAGGGGGGGAAAACCAATCCCACTTTCCATATAGAATCACTATGTTTGTGGGAACTGTTGCTTACTTGTAGAAAACTTTGTTTGTTTGTTTGTTTGTTTGTTTGTTTGTTTACTGGGAGCTGGGGAGGAAAAGATTTACTTGGCTTACACTTCCACATTGTAATCCATCAGTAAAGAAAGTCAGGACAGGAACTCAAATGCGTCAGAAGCCTTGAATCAGAAGCTGATGCAGAGGCCATGGAGGAATGCTGCTTACTGGCTTGCTCCTCGTGGCTTGCTCTTCTTACTTTCTTCTAGAACCTGGGATCAGCAGCCCAGGGGTGGTGCCACTCACAGTGGGATGGGCCTTCTGCTATCGATCACTAATTAAGAAAATGCCTTACGGGCCTGCCTGCAGCCCCACCTTACAGAGGTGTTGGTTTGTTTGTTGTTTACGAATATCTTTACTTTTATTGATCTTTGTGAATTTCACACCATGCGTGCTCATCCCACTCATCCCCCCACCCCTTCAGATCTGCCCTCTACCCTTGCAACCTCTCCCACTCAAAAAAAAAAACAAAAATAAATTAAACAATAAAGCAAAGCACAGAAACCATCTCGTGGAGGCTGTGGTGTGTCTCAGTGTGTCCCACAGTACACCCTTTGTCTGTGCATCTTTATCTGCAAGTGTTCATTACTATGAGTCATTCTGGCTTCTGCTACACTAATACTGGATCCTCACCAGGACTTCCCTCTGTTATCTTGTTGCTGCCCCATGTCATGGAGATCCTAAAACTTGGATCAGCAGGGCCAGCCCTTTCACACACTCCAGCAATGCATAGATGAGGTAGATGTGGTCAACTCAAAGCACTGGATGTGGACCTGGGTGGTAGCCGAGTCAACCCACCAGCTCTCCTCTACCTCTACCGCAAGAGAGAGACCTGCAGCACTACCCCGGCTAGCTCTCCAAATACCCCAGCCAGCAGGGGACAGCTCCTCTGCTCTCATATTCTTGGGGTGGTTCACCCACACTCATGCCCCAGCTCCAACGTGCTTCCCACGCAAGGTGCAGGACCCACTCCCCCAAGGGCTGCAGCCGGTGAGGGGCAGGGACAGCTCTCCTGCTCTCATGACCCCATGGCTCTCCCAAACGCCACAGGTGGTGAAGGTCAAGGGATGTAGAAAACTTTAATGCTGTGAGGATCATTTATTCCCCGGCTCTGTATCTCCTATCATGACAATCCCCCCGATCTTTGGCAGAACTGAAAAATTATTTCTATTTTGACACGACAATGTCTAGTTTTAGATGCAATAATGTTTCTATTGAGGTTGGAAGGAAGGTGCAGAAGGCCATCCCATATCCCAACACTTGTGTAACTCCTTGAATCTGCACGATGGCAGATACCACCATTCAAATCACTCACTTTATGCCTGTGATGGTCTCAGTGCTCTTCTAGATGATGAGCTCATGTCAATACCAAATGTAATAATAAGAGTTCCCTCCCATCCTGGGTCTTATACTTTCTTCAGGAGAGAACATATGCATAGGTGATGTGTCGAAAGTGGCAATGAGTCAATATAAAAAGCAAGAAAACAGAAAGGGAACTATTTAAATATGAGAGGCAGACATGTACTCAGGGTGAGTTAAGTAGATATCTTGGTGGAGCCTTCCTGTAAAAAACTGGGAGTTTATGTAGTTTTCCAACCTATGTGGTAAAATGGGATATAGTTAAAGAAACTTGGAAGACAGAGGGTGGCCAGAGGCTGACAGGATCATAAATAAGAGACTCATCACGGCTCGGCCTAGTGTCCCAGCACTAAGTGAATCAGCCCTG
The DNA here is from genome assembly GCA_964023405.1 of Apodemus agrarius. Taxonomy (NCBI): domain Eukaryota; kingdom Metazoa; phylum Chordata; class Mammalia; order Rodentia; family Muridae; genus Apodemus; species Apodemus agrarius. The sequence continues at coordinate 20,404,882 of OZ030013.1, forward strand.
ACTTCAGGTGAGGTGACAATCTAACCTCCTGGCCCAGCCCTCAGAGGGCGGGGCACTAAAGGGAGGTGATGGCCACAGGGCAAAAGAGAAAGGCCTTAATCTGTGCAGTTCTATGAGAAGTTCTCCCACCCAGGGACATTAGCATAAATAACTGGACAATAAAATGTTGTTGGGGACCAAAATCATTCTCCAGTGCGACCCCCTTTCCTTTCCTTCTGGTCATCACCTACTGCCTCTCTCCCCTACATTACCCATAGAAAAGTGAGGATAATTTGTGATTTTTACTCTGGAATAATCTCTGACTTACTGAAATGCTGCACTCGTACAGACCACCGTTTTGAACACGATTTGGAAGGCAGGTGTGCCAGCTCAGAAAATGGCTTGGTTGGAGAAGAAGGGAGGGGCTTGTGTGCCCTGAGGGCCTGAGTTTGGACCTCTAGCACCCTTGTGAAAAAGCTAGGCGCAGCAACATGCTCCTGCACTCACAGAACTGGAAAGGTAGAGACAGGAGAGTCGCTGGCGTTTGCTGGCCAGAACGTCTTGCTGAATCCAGGAGCCTCAAGTTCAGTACGAGAAGTGACCTTAAAAAATAAAGTGGACCGTGAGAGAAAATGACACCCAGCTTCCATGACTGGTCTCCACATGCATATACCACACACATGTGCTACACATGTGCACATGTGCATCTACTACACACATACACACATGCATATAGAACACATGTGCACACATGTATATTCCTCACACATCCATAAATGCAGATACCACACACATGCATGTACCACACACTTGCTTATATGCACATACCGCATGTATGCACACACAAAAGCCAATACCAGCTGATCCTCTATGACTCCAAGATGCACCCTTGTTCATTTCCTTTTTTTTTTTTTTTTTTTTTTTTTTTTGGTTTTTTGAGACAGGGTTTCTCTGTGTAGCCCTGGCTGTCCTGGAACTCACTCTGTAGACCAGGCTGGCCTCGAACTCAGAAATCCGCCTGCCTCTGCCTCCCAAGTGCTGGGATTACAGGTGTGTGCCACCATGCCCGGCTTTCCCTTGTTCATTTCCTAACAAGGACATTCTCTCCATGACTGGCCATCACCAGGGATATTATTAACGTAACACTGGTACATATCTACACGTCACTCTCAAACTGTGTGGGCTTCGCCAGCCAACCTGTGTGACTGAAGGGACAGTATTCACTCTTAGTATTCATTGGATGCTATTGTGCTTTCTTGAGCATGACTTTGGCCATGGTTTTAGGTAGCCATGATATTTCAACGAACAAAAGAGACAAAAATCTCTGTCCATATGAAACTTCATCCCGATGGATAGGTGGTAAATAATAGATCACTGTTTTTAAATTAAAAGCAAAGTAAGTAAATAAATTATGTTACATATTAGAAACACACACACACCCTGGACTGGACAAAGAAATTCGACCCGTAAGTCGGTAAGGGAGGGTAACTGGGGTTGGGTTCATCTAGAAGGGAGCATTGTAGCAAGGCTTGAGGGAAATGAGGTGTTCACTCTGCCTGGAATGTTCTAGGCAGGTTTAAGCAGAGTACATTAAGGGAGGGGTGAGACACAGGCGATGAGGTCAGAGGAGCAAAGAGGTCTAGGGCTTTTGAAGGCCCCTATTATACTTGCAGACAGGAGCCTCGCATCACTGTCTCCCGAGAGGCTTTATCCAGAATCCGACGGAGGCAGATGCAGAGACCCACAGCCAAACATTAGGTGGATCCCGGGGAGTCCCGAGGAAGAGTGGGGGACAGAAGTAAGCAAGTAGGAGGGGTTGAGGACACCACAAAAAGACCCACAGAGTCAACTAACCTGGGACCGTGGGAGTTCTCAGAGCCTGGGCCACCACCTAGCAGGAGCTGGACCTAGACTCCTACACATGTGTAGCCAGTGTACAGCTTGGAGTTCCTAACAAGTGGAAGGAGAGCTATCCGAGTGTCTACTCCCTGCCATTGGATTCCCCACCCCCCACTTGGGCTGCCTGGCTGGGCCTCACTGGGAGAGGATGTGCCTAGACCTGCTGGGACTAGATGCCCCAGGGTAGGGTAGTACCCAACGTGGGACTGGGAAGAGAGGAGGGAGGAGGGAGGAGGGAGGAGGGCTGTGATCAGGATGTAAAGCTAATTTTTTTTTAAAGAGTTTTTTTTTTTAAGAGTTTTTTTTTTTTTTTAAAGTGAAATCAGGAGCCATGGCCAAAATTTCAGCCAAGAAGTGACATAAGCTGGATCCGAATCCTGGCCTACAAGGTTAAGAAGCAGGCTGTAAAGACGCGATGACGGACACAGGGAGACTGGCTAGAGGCCATCACAGTGATTCAGGGAGGAGATCACGGAGGATGGTTGAGGGTTATTCTCTGAATAGACTTTATTTTCCGATATGGGGGAAGGCTTATGTGACGTATATGCATGTGTGATTGTTTGCATATGTTTGGATGTATATGTGCGTGCACATGCATGTGGAAACCTGAAGTTGGCATCAGGCATTTCTCTTGATTATTCTCCATCTTATTCACTGAGATATGGTCCCTCCGAAACCAAAAGCGTCCCAGCTGTGCAGCTAGCTCACTCCCAGGACCTGTGACTCCTCTCTAAGGGCACTGGAATGACTAGCGGGCCACCACCCCCACCCAGCACTGATGTGAGTGCCGGAAAGCTGACCTCTGGTCTCCACAGTTGCTGGCTGCACAACACGCTTGCTCCTTGACTACTGAGCCAATGCCTCTAATATATTTTAGAGAGTGTGAAGGAAGTCCTTATCCAAACTCGTGATTGACAGAGCCTCTCAGGGTGGTAGGAAAAGGTGAATCAGAAAGCCGGTGGAGGAGGGCTACCACTACACATGAGGTCTCAACAGTATGAAAGGGACAATCATCAGGAAAATATGCATCAGTGTAGTGGGGACCTGGGGAAGGTGGCTTTAAAACTCCAGGGGACTGTAATAAAGAAACCAGACACATATGGCTTTTGAAACGGTTTTAACCTAAGTGCTTATTTGCTAAGAACCAATTACATAATTTGGAAAGTCTGGCGTGACGTTCTTTATCTTGAATCCTTACATCAAAAATTCGAGTTCTCTAACAGCGAACCCCTCAAACTTCAGTGTTTATTTTTGTAATTGACATCATCCCCTTTTGCTGTAGCTGAACCAGTGAAAGGACAGGGGGGGAAAGAAATTGCAGAACTGAAATTTAAAACGTCAGAACGGACCCGGTCACATTAACAGCGGTGTTTGACAGGGTCTGGTTTCTAGCTTCCGTCTTTTGGGGGCTTGCTCTAAAACTTTCCAAGATGCAACACCATCCTGGGCTGAACTCACTGATATTTGAGGAAGCCTTGCATTTAATCTCTATTCTGTTAAAAAAAAAAAAAAAAAAAAAAAAAAAAAAAAAAAAGGTGAGGTGTAAGTGCTCTGACGTAATGTGGATTTGTGCATTAACACAAAGGTCTCCTGAGACATGTACCCATGATTCTCCACAGGCTGGTGGAGCTAGATCAGACCAGAGAGGTAGACCAGGGCCCTTTTTCTCTGACTATCTGTGATTTAAGAAAGGAGAAAACCATGATAACTAACAAAGGAAGGCAGACATCACATTTGTTTCTCTCTCTCTCTCTCTCTCTCTCTCTCTCTCTCTCACACACACACACACACACACACACACACACACACACGTGCTCGCACAGAGCAAACTGATACTTTAATTTTAAATTCTCAAAAAATATCAGAGACTGATACTTTAAGTACTCCAGGAGACTTTTGATGGGTGACAATTTCAAAACTACATTTTAAATTTTTATTAACTCTAACTTCAACGAAATGGATATCATATAAAGGAGAAATGCCTAGGCGGCAATACTTCAGAATTCACATCTTCAGAACAAACATCCCAGGCACAGAAAATGTGTTCTCCCTGTCTCGTCGGCCTCCACAGCCACCCAGCCTGCAACTCCCTTAATATTTCTTTCAATGTTATCTCAGAACGCTGCTCTCCGCTGATGTACTTCCCCGAGGCCCTGCACCAACCCCCTGCTCTGAAACCTTCCATAATTCCCCAGTGCCTGCAGGCAGACACTGTTAACCCACAAGCTTAACATAACTGCCCCCTGGTGGTCATCGACTGACTCACAGAGTTGGAACCCGGATTAAGATTCCATTCAACATGGAAGACCCTTTCCTACAATGTCTATCGGAAGCCAAGGGTGGGAAAGTGGAAGAAATTATAGACAAGTGTTTGCTTTCACAGCTATGGTGAAGAATACCAGAGAGGAATACCTGTGCCTCCGAGAAAATATTAGTCTTCCTGACGACTCTTGGGAGTCCGGTGCGCTAGGCAATACTCATCTCTTATTGTCTCTACATTGAGCGCCAAGTTGGAATTTTGTGGATGAAACATGACTCAGTGTAAGCCATGATTCGCAACGACATTGGTCCCCTGAACTGACTTCCTGAAGGCACGTGTTATCAATTAGGATTGCACTCTTGGGAGTGGAATGTGACATTGAAATTGCAAAACCAATCAGAAAACAAACTTAAAAGCACAGAAAATTTGCTTCCTACAAACACTGAGAATGTAAAGCAAATATTTAATGTCAATTCTCAAAGGTTCCTTTGGGGGATATTTTTCTTTCTGTGGTCTGGACAAGTTAACGTGTTTTAAAATATAAGTGTGAAAGGCTTTTTAACATGGAACTAATTTGGTCTTAGCTTTTAATGCTTGGAAAGGACAGTTACTGTCCTAGTTAAAAAAAAATAGAATTCTGTGTCCATGGACATCAGAATCAGCAAAGGAAATGGTGGACAGTCTGCGACGGTCACCCCCCTCAGGCCCACTATTTGCCACTTAAAAAAAAAAACGTTAAAATTAGAAAAACTAAGGAGTTGGACATCTGGGGAGTTTCTCTAGGGGCAACAGCTTGTGTGGTGTCTTCATCTGCCCCCATTTTGAAGGCAGGATAGAAAAGCAGAGCTGTGTCTCAGCCTTGAGACTCATTCTGAAGACTAAGGCTACCATACCACTCTCGGAGCTTCTGTGTGTCCTCTGAAAACGGAGGAGTGGAGTGGACTGTCCCAGATTCAGGCCTGAGTGTCCTAGAGACAGCACCCAGGTGGGGGGAGCGTCAGTGCAGACTAATTTGAGAGGCAGTACCATTCCTGCAGGCAGAACACAGCAAGCATGTCCTTTTCACACACTCAGCCGGAAGCATGGGCAAGCAGTGGAAGACAGGCCACCCTGTGCTGTGTGCAGGACAGGGACAAAGGAATGCCCTCAAGAAGACCCCACCAGGAGCCATGGAGTCCTCAAAATGTTGACTGGGCTCTAAGTGGTCATGGAAGAGGGTCACTCCCAAGAAAGCCAAGATCCAAGACAAGAGCAGGAGACAGAGATGTTGTCAACAAACTCAGAAACTGCCGAGGCGTTGCTGTGCTCAAGTCAGGGACACCCCGGATGACGTTTCCCTTCTTACTCTCCTTCCTGGTTTCCCTGATCAGAAGAGAGTAGCAGAGGGGTAAAGGTGTCTAGAAAGAGACAGTGGCGCTCCCTGTATTCCAGGACTTAACAGACATGTTCCTGAAATCACAGGGTTAGTGATGAATGCTGACTAGAAAGAGTCGGGTTTGTTTTTAAATCACGAGTCTATATTTCATCTTAAATCAAGAAAATAACTATTATTCTAACATTATTTGGAAAAACTATCATTCCAAACCTCAGTTAAGAATAAAATGGTTAGCTGGGCGTGGTGGCGCACGCCTGTAATCCCAGCACTTGAGAGGCAGAGGCAGGCGGATTTCTGAGTTCGAGGCCAGCCTGGTCTACAGAGTGAGTTCCAGGACAGCCAGGACTATACAGAGAAACCCTGCCTCATTTAAAAAAAAAAAGAATAAAATGGTTTTTATCTTAATAACCTTTAAGGAATTTTTTATTGATGTGTGTGTGTATGAGAGAGAGAGTGTGTGAGTGTGTGTGTGTGTGTGTGTGTGTGTGTGTGTGAGAGAGAGAGAGAGAGAGAGAGAGAGAGAGTGTCTGTGTGTGTGTCCATTAGACATTAAGGCCAGCTGTCAAGATTCCCAAGGAGTCAACCCTGGTACCAGGACATTCATAGTATGTGACTTAGGAAAATACATTTCCCAATCTATGTTCTTCCACTTGAATAAGATCTGTATATTTTAGGAATAAAGACTTTTATAAATGCTTGTGAGGTCATAATTAAAATTTCTAATGTAGCATTTATGTTCCATTAGTTTAAGAAAAAAAAAAAACCAAATGCTACTCAATTGGAAAAAAAAGAATATTTGTCTATCTCAAGTATAAAAGTCTCAGGTAATGACTTCAAAATCCAGAAGCTTATGAAATTATTTTTCCACTGTTTGGGATGGTGGAGCTTTCCACTGCATATGTCTGAGCATGCAAAAGAACAAAATCTGGTGGATGACTCTGTATCTTAAGAAAGGTCTCCGTGAGTCTAGAAATATAAACCCTGGAGATGGATCGATGGTGTTTTAAACCTCAGTTAAGAATAAAATGGGTTTTGTCTTAATAGCCTCTGTGTGTGTGTGTGTGTGTGTGTGTGTGTGTGTGTGTTTGCACACGTGCACAGATCCCCTTGGAGGTCAGAAGAAGTGTTGGATCTCCTGGAGCTGGAGGTACAGTCTGCTGTGACCCGACCAGTGTGGGCTCTAGGGACTGAGCTCTGGTCCTCGGGAAGAGCAGCCAGGGAGTGGTCTCGGCCACTGAGCCTTTCCTCCAGCTCTTAGCGGCCTTTCAGTAAACTTTCATATGAGATATGGCAGAGTGTAAATCTCTTGTAGCTCAGCTGTAGCAAACCTCAGTGACTACGGTGCCCGTAAGGGATTCGTGTGGCGACACCTACAAGAGAATCTGTCAGCACTCCCTTTGCTCCAACGGAACCATACTAGTTAGCATGGAGGAAGGAAGGAAGGAAGGAAGGAAGGAAGGAAGGACTGGATGGAGGAACACACTGAGACGGGAGGATGGGCGGTAAAGATAAGCGTGCATAGCCTTTTGGTTTTTCACTCGGGATCTGCCATCCCACTTACCTGTGAAACATAAAACTAGTTTTATTCTCTGAGCGTCTTAAAGATAAATATGCTTCATATGCGAACACTGCTTGAGCTGGGGTTGTGTAGGATGTGCTCACTAAGCCAGAAAATGTGCAGGAGAAGAGGAGTCTCCCTAACCATCCCAGCACATGGGAACTGTTGACTGCGCTAGGCTCCGGTGTAGGAAAGAACAACCTAATAAAATGCAGAGCAAACCAGGAAATCCTGAGAGATAAGAACAGACAGAAACAAGGCAGCCGGGCCAGCAAGGTCTTCTGTTTCTGGCCATGTAGTTCTGACACAGCAACAGGGATGTGTGTGTGTGTGTGTGTGTGTGTGTGTGTGTGTGTAACTTACTAGCATGTGTTAAGACAAACTTTAATATTCAGCCTCTGGACAGCAGGCGAGGAACCTTGAGAGGTGGGGAAAAACCAAACCAAACAGAAACAATCAAAACCAGTGAGCTCTGAAAATCAAGACCTCTGTCTCAAACCGATGGCTCATTCTCCAGCCAGGCACAGGGAGAAGGAACCTGAAAACGTCTGCAGTGTGTCTGAATAAGGTGAACTTGAAAGTCACCTGGGAAGAGTTAGCAGCTCTTGGTCCCATCCATGGGAAAGACACAGAATGCCCAGAAACCTAGAGGGCTGCCTGGCTTCTTTGAGCACGTACTACTACACGAGAGAAGGAGTCAGAGCTAAGAACATGCTGATTTCTCAGAAGTCAGAGTGAGGAGAGTTCCTCACAAACATGGAGACACTGTCACACCCCTTAGCAGTGGCACTAAATCAGACAGGCTAGGGGCTGCACCAGACCTGCCAGAGAATGCCTCAAAGCAGGCCTCAAAAGAGTCGGACGGACATCAGCCTCATTACACCGCACAACAAAGCCCCCGAAGATTTAAATAACAGGAAGGACATGGAGCAAGCACCTAACATTATAAAATTCACGATTTGGTCTCTAACGAAAAATAAGCACGCGATCAAAGAAGCGAGCAAAACAGAACGGGTAAGAGGGGGGGGAGAGTGGATTAATTAACACAAAAGGTGGGTTAATTAACATAAGTGGATTAATTAATATAAAAAGTGGGTTAATTAACATAAAAAGTACTAAACGTTACTGGAGATGCTTTGTGTTTTAAGAAGGAGAGTACGACCAGGGATGAGAACTGAGAATTTTAATGGAAAAAGAACAAAAACTATTCAGGAACTCAGCGGCTCTGCCCCGAGGTGTAGGGAGATGTCTAAAACTGAGGTAGTAACATCCTGCAGAAAAGCTGCTGTCCCCGAGTAAGCCAAGATGGGATCTGCTTTCTCATGATGTGGTTTTTTACATGTGGTAAGCAACAGAGAAAAGGAAGTTTGAAAATACTCCGGTAGTCTTTGGTTGGTTGGTTTTTTTTTTTTTTTTTAAATTAATGCAATTTGGGAAAAAAAAAAAAAAAGGAAGAAGTTACCACAAACCAAAAAAAAAAAAAAAGTACATAAGATCAGCCTTGACAATGTGGAGGCCTCTGTGGTACACATCCAGGAAATGGGCCAGACGAGACAGGAGCAAGTTGCCTGGAGCAGCGACTTTACCAGCCGCTTCTTCCTGTGGCTTTCCGGGGATCAGAAATCTCAAGGCGGGTAGTTCTTCTGCTCTTTTATCCATCACCCAGTCACCTGTGAAAGCTAACGTCGCATCTTCATTGGACAGTACAACTCTTTTGGGAGCACTGGGCCAGTTCCTGGACAACTGTCATTTAGAACTGGGCCTCACGGTTAGCCTAGTGACTTCTCCCTCGCAAGCTTGCCCTCAGGCTGTGACCCTGGCTGTGGGTCTGGGTTCCACCACGGTGACCCTCACCTCTGCCTCCTGTGTAGCTCATGGCTGCAAGCATCGTTAGCCCAGCTGGTCACGTTTCCGGGTCACTGGCTCCACGAAGATCCCGCCTGTCTGAGACTCTGTGCCCACTTTACTCGCTATGTCACTGGTCATTTACACTGACTGTCCCTCACCCAAGTAGTTCTGACCGAATGTCCCAGAACTCACCAAAGCCATACCAAACCAGTGAATCATCAATTACTCGCTGGGTCTCCACTGGAGAAGCTACATTAGACGTGTGTCCAGCTTCATCTCTAGGTAAACGAGGAGGACTTCCTGCCCTCTCTTTCTCCACTGTTAGACGCGCTTCTTGGGTTCTTAATGCCCATTCCGCCGTATCTACAGAACGAGACGCCCGGTTCCAGTCATTTAGTTTCTGCTTTGTAATATTTCTGATGAAGGGGGGAAAAAAACAAAACCCCAAACAAACCAACAAGCAAAAACCTTGTATAGTCTTTGAGTGATTATCAGCCTTGAGCTCGGGGAAAGGTGCACTGTATTTGTTATCCTTGGTTTCCATGGCAAGTTCATGTACTGTGCTTATACGTGGTTACCCAGAAAAGAACTCCCCGGGTGCCAACAAACTGTCGAAAGCATCACAGCGCAAAACAAGTTCAGAGACTCCACAAAACCAGTTGCTGCCTTGCAGAATCCTGTTCCCGGCTTCACGAGTTCGTTGGCGATACTGAATGACTAGGCTGTATCAGGTAGTTTATGACCCACGATTTCTCCCACATCCCCAAGGAAAGCAACACGGTGAGAGAGAGAGAGAGAAAAAAAAAAGATGTTGGCCTTTGTTGCCCCGACAACCACACCACACATCCTTTGGGAAATTCACCCTCCTACGGGACAGTCTTCAGCAGTTCACATAACTATGGAATACAAAGCCACAACATGTGACCCTCCTAAAGTCTGGCCGGAGTCACCGTGTGGCGCATGCTCCCGATCTGCTGTCTTCCAAGCTCTGAAGATGTTTGCCATTACCTCATCTGCTTCCACTTTGCTTGTCTGGGATTCATCGTCTGTCTCCCCGGACCAGAATGTTTGTCTGCCTTATTTACTGCTAAGTGTCCAGACGTTAGATAGCGCCTGCCTTATAATAGGAAGTCGATAAATATGTGCTATCTTCTCCCAAGCAGCAGCAGTCCCCAGAATCTCGGCGGACGACGAAACTCTCCAGCTTGCGACGCGTGAGAGACCAGATCAATAAGGAAATCGCAACCGGTTGCGTGCGCACTTGGTGGAAGGGCTGGAGACCGGACTTGTCAAGAAAAACTTCATTGCAGGTGTGTGGATTGGGCCGGTGCTTAAAGGATTAGGTTGCAACGAGTTTACACCGCGCCCTGCCCCAGAAGAGGTCTCCGCAGAGCACAGATCAGCATTTGTAACCCTCCCTGGCTGCCACGCAGAACTGTTCAATAAGGAAACCGGAGCCACTATTTAAACAGGCCCAGAAGGGTCCGCAGCGCTGTGGGTCCGTTCACACTGCACTTCAAATAAAACCGGACTCCAAATTCTTCGAGTAAACTTCATTGCCTCTCAAACACTTAGCCCTTCAGCAAACTGTGGCCTATTCCCTGATTTTTGAAATCGTTAGAAGGTGCTAAGGGGCCTGCAGAAGGGTATTCAGTTGCAAATTCCACAGCTCTCCCTGTTCTGGGACTTTACAATGACGGCAATACTAATATTTTTCTTTTGACTAGGACTTTCCATGTACACCGGTCCCAAATAATCCATGCATTATCTTAATTGTGAGATATTGGAATTCAGCATTTTCCAAATGTCGTAGCAAGCCCTCCTGTCCTTCTGAAACACCACCGGGTCCTGCTCACAGAGTGCCTGGCGCTGTGACCGGACTTGAACAATGTACTGCTGACTCTTGTATTGTCTGTGAGACCATATCTGCAGATCCAACTAAATCCATAAATTTAAAAGAATGATTCGTGCACTGAACACACAGAGGCATTATTTTCTAGTCACTATCCTTGGACAAAACAACTATTTGCACCGTGTTAGGTGTTATAACAATTCTAGACGTGACTGAAAGCATACAGAAAGCTGTCCGGAGGTTTAGTCTCTTATCATCGAGGCAGGAAGCGCGGCAGCCTCCAGGCAGGTGTAGCCCTGGAGGAGCTGAGAATTCTACATCTTGTCCTGAAGGCAAACAGGAGAAGACCGAAGACCGGCTCCCACGTGGTTAGAGGGAATACCTAAAAGCCCACCCCCACAGTGACGCACTTCCTCCAACAAGGCCACGCCTTCCAAAAGTGCCACTCCCTAGGTCAAGTTTATTCAAACCACCACTGCATCTGCACAAGCTCCGGGCTGTTACATACCGCCTCACTGACCCCGCTGGCCAACGACCGACCAACCCAGCAGCAGCAGCAGCAGCGTCTGCCACACCTGTCACTGCCATCCAGGTCTCCAGTTGTGGCTCTCTCCGCGGTGCTTATACTGGTCCTCCCCTCCATCTTTTCCACATCTCTATCACACATTTGCTCTTCACAGTGGGTGGCCCGGGTGGCCTGGGTGACTTGCGCACCATCCCCCAAGGCCCTCCCGATGGAAATTCTTACGGCCATCTCTCTCTCTCTCTCTCTCTCTCTCTCTCTCTCTCTCTCTCTCTCTCTCTGCTGTTCCACTGCTTTTCCACCCTTGTCTCCATAAGAGACAGTTGGCCCGTTCTGTGCTCAAAGGCTTGGGTTTCCCTCTCTTCAGCATCTCAGCACAGTGCCCCTGACATCCCCAGACCTACCCTCCTACTCTTGCCTTCCCCAAGGGTAGCATCTGGTTCCCTGTGGCAAGCTCACCAAGTCCTGTTCTCAACCGTTGACACTCAAACTGTGTGCTTTCACTCCTAATGTCTCTCTCTTCAAAAGAAACACATTTCTCTCCCGGAGCCTGCGTCTCTCCCAGGGTAGCAAGGTGAGGCAGGCACACACACCAAAGATTTGATTCATTATTTCTCTACCAAGTGACTCTTATGGGCAGCTGTGTTTGTACTACATGAAGGAGACATCCCAAATTTGCCTTCTCCGGCACAAATGTGTGCACTCTTAGCTCCTTCTTTCAAGAATAAAATGTTAATCTTGGCTTTTTTTCTCTCCAGACCTCATTAATTTTATGCAACTAAGCTTTTTATGGAAACTTCCTCTAGGCGTGGATATTTTCAATCAAGCTGCTCACCTTACATGGGGACCCAGAATTATGACCCGTGCTCTCGGCTTCTCTTCGAAAGAAACCTTGCTTCCCCATTCCCTCCACTGCTGAGCCCTCAAGGGGGACATGGTTCCCCGGTGACATGTCCTCACCGCCATTACTCTCGAGCGCAGGAGAAGAATTATCTCTAACGTATCCGGTGTTACTAAAAAGCCCGTTCCAGTGTTGCTGCCGAGAGTCCTTCCCAAGACTGTCCTTACCTCTCCCCCCAGCACTTGCAGGAGTTGCCGCGAATACAGAAATTATCAGTATAACTCCTGGGGAGTGTTCATTGTTTTTCTTTCTTCCTAACGATAAGTCCATTGTCTTCATTAGATTCCCTTGGCTCTAAAACTAAAGATCTCTTCCACAGAAAACCAGTTCTTGAGTCCTGCCATGTTATGTAATGGAAGATGCCTTCAACTGAGTCAAAACACCTGTCCCCTAGGATAGACTCAGTCTCTACGAATTTCTCTCAAGACCACTGGAAAATAGTGTCACAACTAGCCACATTAGTAAGACAGGCTTTATGACTACTAAATCCTTTGTGAGTTCCCACGATCATACATTCAGCGCATAATGAGAATCTACTATAGTGTTAGGAACTGGGCATAGAAATTTAATGTCTCTGGGACTGCACACAGTGCACAAAACAGAGAAATAAGTGTCTGCAAAACAAATGCACACATGCACATGCACACACACATGCACTCATGCACATACACATGCACACATATATACACATGTATACACACATATACACATACATAAACACATGTGTACACACACACACACAACTTTTCCTGAGAAGGAGTATTTGAGGGGTATAAGAAACTAAGGGCAGAGTATTATCAACACAGATAAAAGAATGTATAATGTCTTAGTTTGGGTTTTACTGCTGTGAACAGACACCATGACCAATGCAAGTTTTATAAAAGACAACATTTAATTGGGGCTGGCTTACAGGCTCAGAGGTTCAGTCCATTGTAAATAAGGCAGAATATGGCAGCATCCAGGCAGGCATGGTGCAGGAGGAGCTGAGAATTCTACATATTCATCTGAAGGCTGCAAGTGGAAGACTGACTTCCAGGCAGCCAGGGGGAGGGTCTTAAGCCCACACCCACAGTGACACACCTACTCCAACAAGGCCACACCTCCTAATAGGTTCACTTCCTGGGCCAATCATATACAAACCATCACATATAATAAGATAATATCGAGTTATTTCTTTCAAAAGAACAGGCATAAGAAATAGAGCAGCATTCTCGAAGAACAGGAAAACACTCATTAGCTAGAACTCAGAGCATGGTAATACAAGCCTCCAGATGAACCATAGAGAGATGCGGGGTATACATATGTGTATCCGGAACTGAGCTTCATCTCAGACCACAAGAAAGAAAGATAGAATAAATAAATAAATAAATAAATAAATAAATAAAAGGGCTTGACTGGAGCAGCTTAGGCAGCGGAGTGCTGTACTAGTGGGAACAAGTCTGACCTTGGCAAAATCATTCAGAATGTTCCCGCAAGGATCTAAGCAAGCAAGAAGGAAGCCCCAAAATGGTGGCCTGGGAGAGGGGTACAGAGGAGGCCCAAGTATGGAAGATGCTTCTGCGGAACACCTGAAGGTTGAATCTAACTGGGGAGTACGGAGACTGCCTCTCTTAGGTTTTTATTGCTATGATAAAAACACCATGGCCAAAAGCAACTTGAAGAGAAAAGGGTTTATTTCCGCTTAAAAGTCCTGGGTCACCATCACTTAGGGAAGCGAAGGCAGGACCGCGGGAGGCAGGAACTGAAGCAAAAGACGTAAGAGGGCTTCTCACTGGCTTGCTCAGCCTGCTTTCTTGTGCTGTTCAGGACGACTCGCCCAGGAGTGGCACTGACCACACTGGGCTGGGCCCTCCCATACTAATTGTTAATTAAGACAACACTGCCACAGACTGACCTACAGACTAATCCAATGGAGGTGTTTCCTCAATTAAGATGACCTCTTCCTAGATATGTCGAGGTTTATGACAAGCTCACAGAAATGAACCAGCACAAGGACAGGCTGGGAAGCCACATAGATGAACGTCCTGATTACTCTGATAACTTAGGTGGCCAGAGGAATAGTTCTGAGAGGCAGGATAAAATGCTCATGAGGACACGCGGTGTTATGTGTACCTAGAATGTGCATGTGAAAACATTCAGGGCTCGGTAGTCGGAGTTTGCTCAGCAGGTCAAATCTTGGAGGTTAATAGAGACACTAGTCAAAGCCTGTAGAGGCTGCCAAGAAACTACAAAAGTAGATGTTTCCCAAAGCAAATGCATTGAGAGAGACTAGATGTGAATAAAGAATAGAACCAAGGAAAATACTATGATTAGATCTTAGATTGGTTAGGAGGCAGAGCATTTGGAAAGCTGATTATGGGTTTGACCCACGCGCCTACCCTACTTTACAAGTGTTCATACAGAGAGCAGGGAGTCTAAGGAATTCTCTGTCTCCGTGGTTCAAAGATGCCAAGGAAAGGCAGGAAGACAATACAATCCACTCTTACGTATCCATTCTGCTATGACAAACCTTAACCATCTCATGATTACTAACAGGAAAGGAGGTCCTAAGAATGGGTTCTGTTCTTGTTTGCTTTGCCATGAAGGAGCCGGTCAGGATTTCTCTACATGGACGTTTTGACTCATCTGGACATGTCTATGAAAGGCACAAGCTCAGGCACCTATTTCCTACAATATCAAAACAAGGAGGGGAATACAGACTTTGCCCCTTGGGGGGAACCATGATAGCCTTGCCAGGCTGCACCATCTGGGACCCAAGCCCTCAGCCACGCCCAGCTGTCAAAGCATAATCTTCCACGGATGTATCTATTCTTTCTAACTCACTTTCCGCTCACGCCTTTTCCCTTGTATGACTTGACTGTGACTCTTGGTCCACGCTAGACATCTGACACCCATCCCCCTGCATGTGGGCTGCAGTGTTTTCTCACTTTCTACATTCATCATCCTGGGGGTGGGGTCACAAAAATCCAGACGTCTCTGAAGAGCAGGACTTGGACAGGAAGCCACGGTAACGCTGCCTCCAGCGGAACTCAAGACGCAGACAGACTGCCAGGAAGAGCCCAGACAGAAATTGATTTTTCTTATCTCGATTACTGACCCTATGAAAGTTATAAATGACCTTTGAGTTACAAGCCATCCCTCGGGAAGCATCACAGTAAGGGTGACTTTCCCTCCCTGTCTCACCACCTACCTCACCCCTACGCTCTCCCACCGGAGGGGACAGACTGGACCTGGGACTTGTATTCTTGGTCTCCTTCTCCTGTCTCCTTATTCACATGTGGCTTGTGGAACTGAAAACCCCTGCACCCTTCCCGACACTTTCCCGGGCCCAAAAAGTAAGGGCCACCTATTTTATTACCTTTCTTTTTTCTTTTTAATTGTATCGCTTCCCCCCCCCCTTTTTTCCCTCCCCATAGCACCTTCCGGCTTCCCTTGTTCAACCCCTTCCCACGCCCCACTGAAGCTAACAACCTCTCTTCCTTTATTATTGATACACCAATATATGTGTAAATATCCATGTATATGCACAAATGTATATAATCACAACATGCTGAATTCTGTTATTGTCTGTATCTCTGTGTGTCATCGTGTGTCTGTGTGTGTCTTTGTGAGTGCCTCTGTGTGTGTTTGTGTGTATCTGTGTATATATGTGTGTGTTTGTATATGTATGTGTATATTTGTGTGTCTGTGTGTATGTGTATATCTCTCTCTGTGTGTCTGTCTGTCTGTCTGTCTGTGTGGTTTCAGGGGTGACCACTTTGCCCTAGACAACCAATAAGGGCGCTCATGCACAGGAGAAGCTCCTTGTCCATCTCCCGGCAGTCTATAGTAAGTGGCACAGTTTTGAGTGCAGTTTAAGGCTGAAGTAGATGGCATATCCCATTTCCAGATCGTGCATCGACTGGACACACGCTCCTGAATATGCCTGGATCACAGTCCCGAGGTGTGGAAGAGACAAGCCCATTTTGTTTGGGGATTTGTGTTTTTCACAGATTCCAGATATACTCTTGCAAACTGCAAAAGAAAACATCCCTTTGTCTCATAATTTGGGTTATAAGTGTCACTGTCTTCAGGTTCCATGTCCCCAATGCAGCGAGTCACAGCTGAGGTCACCCCCACTGATTCTCGGGTACCTCCTGTATCCCAGGTCTCTGTCTTGTACTGGAGATCCCCCCCCAAAAAAAAAACCCCATCAGTGGCAGATTCCAGTTCATTTCCATGGCCAGCTACTGCCATGTACTGTCCTGTTATAACATGGGTGAATCTAGAAAACAACAGACCGAGGGTCAGAGAGACAGCTCGGTGGGTAAAGGCGTCTGCTGCTGACCCTGGAAACCTGGGTTCAATCTCCAGAGCCACATGCTGGCGGACAGGAACTGTCCTCTGATCTCCACTCATGTGCGAGACCAAGTGTGTGGACACAATACAAACACATACCCAAGAGAGAGAGCGTAATTCATCAACCAAGCAACACACGAATAGAAAAAAGCGTTAAAAATACATTCTATCAGAAGAGCTAGAGGTATAATTCTATCGTTTCACACCATGGTGAGAGTGCTACATCTTCACCTGAAGGCTGCTAGCAAAATACTGACTTCCAGGCAGCTAGGGTGAGGGTCTTAAAGGCCACACTCACAGTGATACAGTGACCTACTCCAACAAGGCCACACCTACTCCAACAGGACCAAAACCTTCTATAGTGCCACTTCCTGGGTGGAGCATATGCTAACCACCACAGTCTCCTTTAGCAAGCCAGCAGATTTAAAGATAGAGACCTAATTTTTGAAGGTAATATTTCAGGAAAAAAAAAATCATCCAGTATCAAGCTATAGATAATCAGATTGCTCCTGTTGTAGAAATCCACCAGAGTGTATCTGATGTAATTTTGTAAGTTTTGTCTTATATTTGCATGTGTAGATTCATATGTGTGTGAGTGTATGTGTGTGAGTGTATGTGTATGTGCGCTGCACGCGTGCGTGCGTGCGTGCGTGCGTGCGTGCGTGCGTGTGTGTTATAAGCACGTATATGAGCAGGTGCACAGCATGCACCTGGGAATGCACTCGATCAGGTTGAAGGAGGATTTCATATGACCTGTTCTTTCACTGTCTGTCTTATTCCTTTGAAATCGGGCCTTTCCCTGAAGCTGGAGTTGGGAAACCAGCCCCAGCAAACCTTCTGTCTCGTCTCCCCGCCGGTGCCACAGATGCATATGGACATGCCCACTGTTTGATGTGGGCACTGGGATGCAAACTCAGGTCTCGGGCTGGCAGAGCAAGCATGCCAACCCCCTGAGCTGTCTCTCCATCCCCTGTGTCAGCTGTCTTCTGGAAATCGCTGTGTAGTAGTAATTTCTTGGGTCCAAGGTAATGTATGACTCCAAACTCGATACCTTCAGCAGATATAGAAAAGGCGGTTTGGCTCAACCTATTTGTTTATTATTGTTGTTGTTGTTATTATTATTATTATTATTATTATTTGCTAAAGTAGAAGCAACATGATTATGCCGTCATGTTGGAATTCAGGACTTAGAACTACTTTTGCTGCCTTTATTGTCTGTACGTCTGGCTTTGGAGTTAACCACAGACAGTAGTACCAAGGCTTAGAGAGCTGCGGAGAAACACCTGAAGGAAATTTCCCAGATTGTTGTTATGGTGGTGGTTGTTCTGTCTTCCCACAATGACCTTGGCAAATATTTCCACCAGAACTTATTAAAAAGGAAAACTATCCAGCATTGTTACCACAAGAATTCTCCTAGAGCTCCCTCCTCTCCCTCCCCCTCCTACTCCCCCCCACACATCCTCTCCGCCATGCCACCATGTGCATTATACACAAACACAACTTATCAAGCCTGCGTTATCCATTAGAAGAAGTTCAAGACTGCATTCTGTTGTCTACGAAGAGCCATGCCCTGAATGTCGGTTAAACTTGGGTCACAAGAAGCTCTTCTACCAGGTTCTGAGGAGCAAAATGGGGGAAGCTAACGTACGTCAGGCCTGGGTATTGCATCGCTGGAAGATTTTGACAGGGCCTTCGTGTGAGAGGCGGCCTAGAGAATTAGGGGTCAGAATGAGGAGAGCTCCCATCCTTGGAAAGTCCACCCGGGTTGATGTGCCTCTGGGAGCTAGACGCCATCTTGAACACTCCAGCGGCGGCGTGTGAAGACGGCTCTGTGCTGTGTCTATCATGAAGTACTGTCGTTCCCTCTCACTGGATCTAAGGTTACTGCCGTGTCTCACTGGTCCTAGCAAACTGACTTTCATATCACTTGCTCAGCAGTTACTTTATAAAACCGTGGATTTAATAAGCTGGATTTAGAAAAGCAGAAAGATTTTTTAAAATTACATTTTAGGTTACCATTGAGAGTAATAAATTTTGTCACAGTCAAGATGTAAGGTTTTTTTTTTTAAAAGCATAACTATATGGGAAATGAACTTATATATCATAACTAATTAGTTAATAAGATATTTTACCTAAGGTGGAAATTTTAAGATATTTTTAAAATTCATTTTTATATGTAATATCCATGTATCTATTTTTAGGCCAAATGGTCACGTTAATATATGTCCTACTATACCAAAATCAATCATTTTGACTCTGTGAAGTCCTAATTAATGTCATGTCAGTGAAACTTCCAAGCATAACTTAACAGTGCTTACCAATAAGATGCTTTCTCAAACAATAAACAAACAACAAAAAAACATTGCTTATCCAAAACTTGCTCCTGGATGTTTCCTGAGGGCTAGATGTCACTATATGAGGTATTTTTAATCTTGTCATCACTCATTTGTTAATAAGCCGACCCAATCCTGGTGCTAACACTTGAAGTTACATAGTAGGTTTGCTCTTTCGTGAGTGTCATACTCGAGTGAGTGCATGTGGACACGTGTGCATGTGTGTGCATGTGTGTGCATGTGTGTGCATGTGTGTGCATGAGGAGGAGGCCACCGATTGGCATCGTGCGTCTTCCTCAGTCATTTCTACTTCGTATTTTGAGACGGGGTGAAGGCGGAGGTGACCAATTCAGCTAGCTTGTGGCCAGCACGTTCTAACAATCCACTCCGGGTCCCGTCTGCCCTTAAGCCCATCCGTCCCTCTGACACTGGGGTAAGTCAGCACTGCGCTAGCCAGCTAGAACAGAAACACTGTCAATATTATAAAAAGTCATATCTAGGCAGAACATTTTATAATATGGGTTTGGAAAAATTCTAATCAAATATATTTAAAAAATAACGTATTTATATCCAAAACACATTAAGAAAAAAAAAACAATGTATTGATTAAATACGTTAGCGCTTATAAGTCATTCCATTACCATCAAACAACAGGAAAGCTGGGCTTCAAATAACTGACAGATCCGCGTTGGAATCACAGCAGAGGAAGTGGGGCATTCCATTGTCGAGGAGGTGACACCTCATCAAAAGCACAGATAAGGAACAAGAGGAATTGCTTGCTTTGCCCTGGATAGTGCAAAGGATGTAGACGCCCCTCACCTTAGCGACTCCGTATCACAAGTCTTTCAATATTTGACCTAAAGTAAACAGGCCTTCTTATGCTTTGTCCCTGGATATCAGGGCTTTTTTTTTCCATGAAGACTCCATTGAGTCTGAAGTCTAGAAAGCGATGATTGGCCCGTAAGCGATGGGGGAGTTTAAATGCTTAGTTCAGAAGAAAGCAAGGCTCCTTCAGCAAACAAGCTTTGCATAAGCGACCCACGGTAGCGGTGGGAGAGGAACAACATCTTAGGAGCTGGCAGCTTTAACAAGCTTTGCTAAACTGAGCGATCTGCTCTGGGCGTTGCTTACGTATCCAAATCGGAAAGAGACGAATCAATATATATTTGGGAATCTCTTTAAATTCTTTCATCATAAATAATGAGTGTAGATTGAACATAATATGAAATGGAATTACAATGATTTATTTTTAGATACATATTTCGAGGTACATATAACTACATGCTTCTTTTCACTAAGAATATTTTCAAAGAATTGTTTATGGTCAAAGGGGTATGGAAAACATGCAGTATTTGCTATGTGTTATTTAGACCTTTAGTAGGTAGTAGTTTGCTTGTTTCTTACAACAAAGAATATATTCTAATATAGCTAATGGGTTTTATGTGGTCCAAGATCTTAAGTCTATTGGCAAAGGCAGCAGATAAAGAGAAGCTTCAAGGAGTCTGTATGTCTGTGTGGATGAAAAGTTACTGGAGGTAATGAATGCAGGATTTCCTTCCCATCACCCACTTCGTTCCAGCCCATTAAGAGCAAGAAAGATAAACCGTTGACTTCTGATTATCTGCTTTCCCATGAGCAACAAACCAAATGCTGAGCCTTGGGCATCTAGTTAGGGTCTCTACATGCTGCATCAGAAGGGGCCTTTCTTCTGATTTTACACAGAAACCAGCAACTATCTGGTATCTTTTTTGAAGGAGGGGGAAGAGTAAAGAGAGAGGAAGGGAGGGAGAGGGAAAGGGAAAAAGTGGGAGAGGGAAAGGGAAAAAGTGGGAGCGGGAAAGGGAGAGAGAGAAGAAGAGAGGGGGAGAGAGAAGAAGAGGAGGAAGAAGAAGAAGAAGAAGAGGAGGAGGAGGAGGAGGAGGAGGAGGAGGAGGAGGAGGAGGAAGAGGAAGAGGAAGAAGAGGAAGAAAAGGAAGAGGAGGAGGAGAAGGAGGAGGAGGAGGAGGAGGAGGAGGAGGAGAAGAAGAAGAAGAAGAAGAAGAAGAAGAAGAAGAAGAAGAAGAAGAAGAAGAAGAAGAAGAGAATATAGAAGAATATAGTATTTTGGCACAGACTCTATGACCCAATAAAGACATCTCCAGCCACTTTGAGGGAACATTAATACAAGAAAGACAGAGTGAAAGAAAAAAGAACATGGAAAAACACTACTACTCAAGACTAGTTCTCTTGGGAGCCTCAGAAACACTGAAGTGGGGACAAATCTTTCAGGAAGGGCTACCATTAAGAAAGAATGAATAGATAATTTTTAAAATGGAGTTAACAACTGGTGTGTGTGAGACACGTATCTTTGCTCTGTCCCCAAGAGCCCCTCTGATGCTTACAACCACCCAGGGGGTAGGCACATTAGTAGTTACCATCATTAGACAAATCAAGGAAATGCCTCTGAGGTAAAGGAGTTTGGCCAAGCCCTTGGAGCTAGCATGTTTCCTAGGCAACTCTTCATCGGCAGCTAATGACTACCCAAGTCTCTTAGCTTCTAGACCTAGAGAAGTCAATAGAGCTTGGAATGAAAAGACTAAGTAATATACAATATAATCAATCTTTAGAGACTACATATTCAGTATATGAAGCAAAGGAAAAAGAATAAAATCAAATGCTTACAATACTTACCTCTGAGCAATTTCTTACATGTGACTTTAAACTTTTTATATAAATATTACTGCACACTCTCCAGTAGTCTTAAGATAAGAATGATTGACATTAGAACATCTAAGAATTACATTTGCCTTACTTGCGGCACCTGCAGTAATCCCCCAATTTTAGTTTGACACGTCGAAGGAAAGTACAAATTCCAACCAACACTGTCTATATCAGAAAAGGAAAAAAGAAGATAAAGACAATGTTGCCCCAACTGCAAGCCATGCTCCAGTGAGTAAATATTTGGCAGATGGCCACTGGTGTTTATCAGCTACAGTCATCAAAATGGTATCTAGAGTTCATGAGTGCAATGACAACGTTTTGGGTAAATTCCACGTTTCCCCAAAATGGGTAAAATGATGAGGGCTGTTCTCCTTCCCAGGATGATCCACTATTATCCGAACACCGGAGGCCTTTACACACAGATCCTTGAAAGGGGACTCTGTTCTAGATTCTCCCTCAGAGACAAACTGTAAAGTGTTATAATCTAGCTGTCTTACCACGTCACTCAGCACCCAGAGCAGAGCTGAGCAATGAAGCGTTATATATTTATTCAACCCAGGGACCTCTGAAGACATGTGACTACTGGGCACTTGAATTATAGCCAGGATGAAGGACAAGGTAACCTTTTTAGATGTGTTCATTTGTAACTAATTTAAACACGTGTGACTTTCTGTCACCATCCAAACAGCACGGAGTCAGGAGGCAAGCTAACTCACATTAGCCGCCTGGAACCTGTTTCTCCTATGCTCTTTAAGTGCACCTATGTGTACTTAAATACTATATATGGTCCAAGTATAATACTACCCGGACCACAGCAGTGGGTTCTCATGACACTGCCTCCTCTTTCCTTAGCCAAACAACTGTAACCCACACGGTACATACTTTGGTAGGATTCTTCGAAATTATCCCATGCGGAAACTGAATACCTGCAGTCATTCCAACAAAATTTGCTGAAGGAAAGTACACTGAAGAAACACTGGCTTAGGTTCTTACGTCACACGACAATGGTGTGTTGGCTTAATAAGCTTGAACCAGTATTTCAATTTTTTAAAAAAAAAAATATTTCTTTAGGGAGGACCACATGTGGTGGCCAGAGAACAGTGTGCAGGAGCCAGATCTCTCCTTCCACCTTGTCGGTTCTGGGGATCAAACTTAAGTCACCGGGCTTATTTGTCAAGTGTTTCCACCCACTGAGATATCTCACCAGCCCCAGTATCCCACATTAAAAAACAGCTATTTTAAGACACTGCTTACATACCATAAACTCTGCTCCTTTAAATTGTGTAATTCGGGGGTTTGCAGGATATCCAGTTCTGTATAACTCTTGTCAACTTGCTGTTTGATGTGTTTAATATATTGGAATATGAAGCTACATTTTCATCACTAAAAACAGACAAACGCCATGGCCCCATTCTCCTCTACCCCGACCCTGGAACCAACCAATGGACTTTGATCTTGACTCTGGATCCCACCAATGAACTTTGGTCTTGACTCTGGAACCCACCAATGGGCTTTGGTCTTGACTCTGGAACCCACCAATGGGCTTTGGTCTTGACTCTGGAACCCACCAATGGGCTTTGGTCTTGACTCTGGATCCCACCAATGGGCTTGGGTCTTGACTCTGGAACCCACCAATGGGCTTGGGTCTTGACTCTGGAACCCACCAATGGGCTTTGGTCTTGACTCTGGAACCCACCAATGGGCTTTGGTCTTGACTCTGGATCCCACCAATGGGCTTTGGTCTTGACTCTAGAACCCACCAATGGGCTTTGGTCTTGACTCTGGAACCCACCAATGGGTTTTGGTCTTGACTCTGGATTCTACCAATGGGCTTGTGTCTTGACTCTGGAATCTACCAATGGGCTTTGGTCTTGACTCTGGATCCCACCAATGGGCTTTGGTCTTGACTCTGGATTCTACCAATGGGCTTGTGTCTTGACTCTGGAATCTACCAATGGGCTTTGGTCTTGACTCTGGATCCCACCAATGGGCTTGGGTCTTTCTCCATCCTCTTGTTTTCACTTCCGGAACAACAACATCCGTGTGAAATACAGATAGTCCCTAAGCTCAAGATCAGACTTGTGTGGTCTTGTTTCTTACTTTACTTTGTAGCAATACATAGCTATACGTCAAGCCTGGAACTTTTTGTCCTGGGTCAGGGATATGTGGGATGATCTGCACATGTAAGATGCTATGGCCATGAGCCACCCAGGCTGGCAAGCCTTCCAGAGGGGAAGCTACCCACGATCTGTGATGTACAATGAGCACATACCATGCGGTCTTATCATGTGTATTGAAGCATCTTTCATTTACTTTCATTTTAACTTGTGATGTGTTTATAAAGGTGTGAACTGACTGCATATCAAGGTGTCCGTAATTGTTTTTTTCCACTTACCCTTGTGTTTCACAGCTTTTATCTTCCTTTTATCATTCTAAATACCTGCTTTGTCCTAACTTTCCTATGAGCTGACCATTGTATGCCACATTCTCAACCTCATCACTATTCAGTGAGCGTGAATTCTGGTGACTCCAAGGTTCGGAGGCAAGAGACATTTTATTGTCAAACTGTGACAGTGTGGATGATTGGGACATGTGTAAGTTATTAGGATTTTAAAGCCTGAGATTGGGAAGGGAAAGACAGGAGAAAGTGTCTCGAAGTGCAATTTTGGAAGCTATCTGAATAATGTTTCTCCCATTCCTACTCCAGCCTCTACTTGGTACCGTTCCAGTTCTCAGCTTTTAAACAGTGCCTGGCCCATCACACCTGCAAGAAATCATTGTCAAGGGAAAGAAGGAACAGACATATTCCCGTACACAGCCTACGGTTTTTCCCCTCCCAAAGAGCCCTTAAGCCAAAGCATTATTTGTTTTCCTTCCAAAATTGCCTACTAAATGGCCTCTGGATATTTGAAAGACTATAATAGCATAAAGAGATATCGGCCAACCTGCAGCACTTCTCCCGGATTACTGAAACCAGTGAATTGTCCAAATTCTTCCTTTTGATGTGCACCAAATTCTGAGGAAGAGTCTCATTTAAGCCTTAGAAAATTAAGGCCTTTGCTCCACAGAACATAAAGACCTTTATAACTCACTTCAGTTTTCCTGGATGTTTCTGAGGTACCTTCCCGCCAGTTCCCCCCTCAACCAAGACCGAGTGCACAGGGCTTTACGGTCTCTGTGATAGTCTTAAAATATTCCCTCTGGGGCTGAAGGGAAGGAAAAGAGCACCAGGGAGGGAGCTACAAGTCTCCACACAGACCTCTCTTTCAGCTCAAGTCTGAAGAGGGAGATAAAAAGCCAACTGCAGACACACTGTCCTCAGAAGGAGCCAAGAGCTACCCCAAAGATTGGCACCAACAGGAATCCTTTTGGTAATTACCAGTTCGGAAATGTCATCCCATTGATTGTGACAGACATAAAGCAGCTGCGCTTTGTTGAGGGAGAACAGAGGCCGGGCCTGAGCGGTAACAAACATCGGGCCAGCTGCAGCCTGCAAGCCTTCCCCGGCTCTCCCGCTCCAGACTTGCCAAATGCTGAAGCAATTAATCACACAGTAGAAGTGGATCTAAAATGTCTGAAATTGCCTGGTGAAGATTAACTGAATCTATCATATTTCCAGCCTGATTAGGAGGGAGGTAAGAATGTCTTTTTATTGCAGAAAGCCTCTCAGTCAAATTAATTGCTAAGATCTTAGGCTGGTCATTGCAATTCCAGCTGGAATTTAGAGAATCCTCTGGCCAGAAATCCTTATTTTTAAGTGAGAAATGGAGAGAAAAGGACACAGGTATTTGCCTTTATGAATCTCTGGAGTAGAATCAAAGACTCCAAACTCAAGCCAACACAGGTGTCCTTGGAGCTAAAGAGCCATTGAAGAGCGACTTTAAGTTTGTTCTGCCTGTTTGTGTAAAGCATTCACCCCATCCTGGGTGGAGAATTCCAGTTGCTGGCAGGGGTTATGAGGGCCCCTGGAACATATGCCATCAGCTCCACACTCAGGGAAACGTGGGCCCCTCTGCTAAGCCGGTTACACTTGTCCATAGTCAGACAACCACTGTCCCAGAAAGCCACGCTGCTTCCCTTCCAGAGAAAACACACAGCTGACACATAGATGTGGCACTGTGCACCGCCATATGCCTAAGGTGACAGGTTCTGGTGGCCCCAGCCCTAGTACCCAGATGAGTGGTGATGGCCTTGTCACCTGCAGACCACAAGGGGGTCTAACCTGTAGTATCCTTATCCAGCTACTGTCCTCAAACTCTCCAGACCTAGGCCTCCAGGGAATCCCTCTGAGACTATGTCATCCCACCCAAAGAACTGACTGTTTCCCTTTTTAAGTGGTGCAGTCATTCAACTCTCTTTTTGTTTATTCCTTTGGAAGTGTCTTTACTATAGGATCTGGAGACATTTACTTATTCTCTTTTAAACTATCTTCAGATATAACATTGGCTCTAAAGTTATGTTTTTGTTTTATTGTATTGTATTGTTTTGTTTTGTTTTCGATGCAATCACACTTGGGTCTTTATTCGAGCTCAAACCGGGGTCACACCATCACACCATCATCCCTGATGCAGCAGGACGGGGGTTGGGGGGCAGGGTGTGAAGCCCCGAGCCCAGTTTCTAGTAAGCATTTATAGAAGTCAGCAAATAAGCAAGGGGCTCACAGGCAAATGGATGGAACTTGAAAATATCATCCTGAGTGAGGTAACTCAAGTCACAAAAGAACACACATGGTATGCGCTCACTGGAAAGTGGATATTGGCCCAAAAGTTTGTTTTTATTCTTAAGAGCTTTTCTAACATCAAGGAGAATACTCAAGGGTAAAGACACCCGAGAACCTGCAGAGGATCCTCTGAACTACGTAAAGATGAGAAAAGATTTCCACAAAATTCTCCCTAACTTCCCATACCCTACATAAACATATACACATGTACACACTCGATAATTAATTTTAAGCCTTTATTTGCATAAATGTATTTGTTAACATAAGGCTAAATAACACCTACTGTTTATGTTAACTATCCTTTAAAAAGGATAAAAGACCTATAAGTGGTCATGAATAGATAAAAGAGAAACAATTAATTTGGAAAAGAACAAGTACTGTGCGTTCTCTCTCCTATATAAAGACAACAACAACAACAACAACTCCATGTGAACGTACAAGAGTAAAGACAGAGATTGGAAAGGGAAAGAGGGAAAAGGAGGCGGGGCTGGATTGCATCTGAGCGCATCGCATACATAGATTGAAATACCACACTCAACCTCATTAATAAATACAAGTAACACATACTACTCAAAATTGCACGTAATTATCAAGCAAATCGAGCCATTAGTTATGAGCCGAGGAGAAAGAATGATCCTTAAGACCTGAAGGATCTCCTCATTTAAAATAAGGTCTCTGAATTCCAGCAACAGCTTAGTCCCTGTGCTTCTTCAGATCCGTCCCACGTCTCTATCAATAGTCCATTAAAACAAAAAGCAACAGCCACCCATGTTCAATACTTCTTCCCTCACCAGGGACATGTAATCCATCTTCATAATTTTGAACAATATTGTTCAAAATAGATAAATGTGTATTTATTTTATTTCATAACTTGAACAAAATAATAAACAGACTTTTATAACGACAGAGTCTCACCAGCTGGATGGCAAGGATGTACATGCCCTGTGAGTGCAGACGTCGCTGTCTTTCCAGGGGTTAGAGAAATCGAACTCCAGCTCATGCCTCAACTACACGCATGGACAGTGAAAGAGGTAAATATGCCATCAAATGGGCAAAATACATAAAACTTACACAAATAGAAACTTTAAAGTGATCAGGAGTCGCAAGCGGTCAAAAGTTTGTGTTGTTCGGCTTGTCTACATAAATATCCAGTTTGTCTAGTATGTACCTGACTGACTTACTGTCAGCCAAAGGTAGGGGAAAGATGCTGAAACAACAAAATTTAGACTTGAGCGTTTTCACCAAGGATGAATAAATTGGTGGTATGAAAGCAATATGGAACTAGGGGTGAGAAAGGAGAAATGCCATCATCAGAGTGTGGTGCCATAAGCATCAAGTAACCAAGGGCACAGTCGGAGTGTAGACAGGCCTACTGATCATGGTCAGAGTGTAGACAGGCCTACTGATCATGGTCAGAGTGTAGACAGGCCTACTGATCATGGTCAGAGTGTAGACCGTCCTACTGATCATGGTCAGAGTGTAGACAGGCCTACTGATCATGGTCAGAGTGTAGACAGGCCTACTGACCATGGTCAGAGTGTAGACCGTCCTACTGATCATGGTCAGAGTGTAGACAGGCCTACTGATCATGGTCAGAGTGTAGACAGGCCTACTGACCATGGTCAGAGTGTAGACCGTCCTACTGATCATGGTCAGAGTGTAGACAGGCCTACTGATCATGGTAAGAGTGTAGACCGTCCTACTGATCATGGTCAGAGTGTAGGCAGTCCCAGTGATTCAAGAGTCTATATTGAAATAGAGTGTTGTTGAGTCTGTACATCTGCTCAGAATAAAGATTTTAAGTGAACAGAAAGGGAAAAACATTCATAAGAAGAAGAAAAAAAAAAGCATCTCGTGAGTCCTCCGGAAACTCCCTAAGGACCTAAAATCTTGAAGGTCATTCACAAATATCCAAATGATAGTCACATGATTGAAGCGTTAGGATACTCCCTTTAAACATGTTTGTATTTAACGTTTGAAATATATGAAAATAATAATGACATCAGCTCTCTTATTCTAAGTGTACTTCCTAAAAATCTCAGCTGGGTCCGTCGAAGCCGCACAGCGTTGTGGGTGAAGTTCTCCGAGCGCTCCCGAGGGAACGGGAGTCCTGTTGACTGGCAGTTGGAGAAAATGACACACCACGCTGGTCAGTTTCTGAAGAAGGAAAATAAAGGGCTAGATCAAAAAGGTGCTTTGAAGTGCCATTGCATGCACGGCTTCGGTGGACAGCCCTGGAGGCTGGGGGAAGAGAGGACACGGTGACAGTTAGGCGTCAGGGGCCAGCCGCACCCACAAGCCCAGACTCTGCCCACACATCTGGAACGTTTCAATAAAGGCCTCAGAGATAAGATTGACAGCTTCGTGTCAGACACAATTAGAAGGATGAGGGTTTCGACTCCTGATATGTAAGATGAAAGCCGAGCCAGACAAAAGGAGAAATAATAGCAGAGGAAAGTGAATGGGCAGAGATGGCCTCGGAATAAACGGGAGAGGTCCACCAGCCACTCGCCTTTGAACCCAGCGGTGTCTCGACAACCCTCGCTAACATTCCAGCCCTTGAGTCTGCATAACTTAGCAAACCTGGCATCTAGGATTCTGTCCTTATTATTACAGCCACTCCTGAAGGGCGTTAGCAACTCTTAGTTGATCTTCGTGACAGTTAAGCGAAAAGAAACGGCAATCGTGTTCTCGATATTTTTCCAACACAAAACTTCTGTTGTTTTTGCACAAGAGAGTTTCTGGTTTGGTGGTTTAAAAAGGGTCCGTGGTTAAGATTATACAAAATATTCTCCTTTTCACATGACTTTAACTTTCGACTTAGAATTTTTGATTTATTTTTTAACCCAGTGGTAGATGAATAAAACTATGGAATCGAATGTGTCGCTTTATAGTCTACTTTTTTTTTCAAGTAAAGAATTTGTTGAATGATTTACAGCAGGAAGCATACATAACAAAATTAATAGAGTAGAAATTTAAAGAATCAATAGACCTCAGGACAAAAAAAAAATGACCGTACTTTACCTCACTATTTTCAAAATTGCTATGAATAAGTTACAAGCATCTCCTCTTTGTAGATGAAAGTTGACACTATTATGAAAAATAGTAAAGTGCCACCTATGTAAAGATGTAGAAAAAGCAAACTTTTTAAAAGTTGATATTATGAGCAGGGTAAGGTCCACACCAGGCTCTGCTCCCCTGGGAATGAAATTCTATTGCATGAGTTATTGGGTACCAGCTGAGCTCCATGGGCCAGCATCAATGTTATGAAGGGTTCACTTGAGTTGCAGGTTATCAGGCCCCAGAGCAGACAAGCAGAAACAGCATTTTAGCTACAGCCTACTGTGACCCCCGCAGGTATGTAACATGTAGCATAACCACTTCCTCAGGACAGAGACAGCTTGCTCTTTCTCCTTGCTCCTCTCTTGGTTCCTACCTACCCCACGTCCTCTCTTTCCCAGTATCCCATGTACAGTAGGCAAAATATTATGAGATTAATAGATACATGATTAAAATTATTTTTTAAAAAAGAATAGACAGCCATACAAGGAAGAAAATTAGAGCGAGAGAAGCAAAGCAAAGTTATATAATTAAAAACATACTTTGTGTATGTAAAAATATAAATTTGATATTTCGATAATTACATTATTTTAAATAATCATAATAATTGGTAATTATTACTTATTTAGGGCAGATACCAACGAGGATGTTTATTATCATCTTTCGAGCACGATGCACTTATTTCATCGATGTGGAAATAGAGGTTGGAGTTTTGAAATTGTCCAGGTCAACTATTTGCAAGTGGTAGAACTGTAAATCACAGACTAATTACAAAAGATTACACATTGTTGGCTACCCTAGCTAGTGAGAGCTTCTGATCCCTGGGTTTCTAATGATTCCAGGACCTTAGAGCGAGACCAGGAGCGTGGCCAGCTCTAAATGGACCAAGTAACAACAGAATATGACCAACGTCAGTAACTGCGCAACTTGTATTTTTAAGGAATTGTTGCCAAAGGCTTCCATGTTCCTCCTCCACTGTGTTTCTGCAGTCACTGCCATCAAGGTAGAAGTGGCTTCCTTGCCCTGCACAGTTAGCCGGAGCACGGGTCACGAACCTCCACTTGCTCTCAGCACAGACCATGAACTCGTCCCCCTGCTTGACGTAGGACCTCCGAGACTGCCTGGAGCACAGATATCCACATGGTCTCAGCCTGCAGCACAGATCCCGAACCTCTACACAGCCAGGGGTGCTAAGATGGGGTGCCGATACCATCACAGGCCTTGGCTGCAGCAGGATCATGGACCCCGGCATGTCCCTGGGCAGCACAACCTGGACATCACCATGGGCTCAGGTGGCAGCCTAGGCCACTCATATCAGTATGCCACAACCAACCAACACACACACACACACACACACACACACACACACACACACACACACGCACGCTCGCGAGGGTTGGGTGGGGGGAAGCAGCATAGCCTAGGGACATCCACCTCCAGTCCCCACCCCCAAAAAGTAACGGCCTAGGTAGGAACCGCTCTCCTTTTCTTTCTTTCTTTCTTTCTTTCTTTCTTTCTTTCTTTCTTTCTTTCTTTCTTTCTTCCTTCCTTCCTTCCTTCCTTCCTTCCTTTCTTTTTTCTTTCTCTTTCTTTCTCCCTTTCTTACTTCCCTCCTCCTCCTCTTCCTTCTCCTCCTCCTCCTTCTCCTCCTCCTTTTTTTCCTTCTCCTCCTTCTCCTCCTTCTCCTTTGTCTCCTTCTCCTCCTCTTCCTTCTCCTCCTCCTTCTTTTCCTTCTTTTAGAAAATGTTTCTTTTGCTTCTTTGGGTGGGTCACAAGGAGGGTCGACATGGAAGGCCCGCGAAGGGATTGTGATCAAGGTGCCTGATGTGAAACCCCCAATGAATCAACAACAATGTTATACGGTGGGAAAAAATTGTTCCATTTTATGTAATAATGGAAAGCTTGTCCCACGCTTTTATTTTTGGGGTGCTGTGATCATAGACATGGCTCTGTAAACCTTAAATATATGTGTTAGTGCCAGTAAAGATGAGAATAGAGAAACGAGTGGGACGTTAGGAAATGAATATCTATTCCCACGATTCTTTCTACAGAAGATTTACAAATATTTATCCCTGTGGATTTTGTGACGTTCCTTGTTTAACGGGATATCTTTCTGATATAATTACTCTTCTCTACAGTTAGATAAACTGAGGCTCCAATCGGCCAGTGGGGATTCAGCCTTTTCAGGTGGCAGATGCACACATTGTGATATCTATGCTTAGTGGCGGCTGGCTCTCTACGGGTTACTCTCTCCTGCTGGTTCGTCAAAAGACAGCAGGTATCTGCACATACATACATACATACATACATACATACATATGCCATGTAATTAGTGTGCCAGCAAGGAAGGTGTCAGGGACTGTGATTGTTGAGAGGAGACTGTGTTCCTCCTTAAGGGTCGGAGCTTTGTTATTCGGGACATTCCCAGTAGGCAGTGCTATGCCTGATACCTAGAAGGCACTGGATAAGACTGCATTCTCAGCTAGTAGGAATTTAAGAAGAAAATCACCTGTCGAAATGTCTACGTCTGCACACCTGACGTGTGTCAGTCTCACTGTGTGTCAGGACTTTAAGCTCTTAAGGACTGTTTCCTCACCTGCAGCGCGAGCAGGGTGATGCTGGGCTCTGTGAATTGTGCTGATGAAGCGAGAGGGATTGTGGGAAGAGTGTGCATTGCCTCGCGTGGGCATTCAGAGCCCAGTCGTTGCAGCAGAAGAGTCCAGCTTTCCAGTGACCGGACAACCTCAGTTTTGACCCTGACCTGGTTTATTTTTCAGATGTATGGTCCGGAAGGAACCATAAGCTAAATACCATTTCCAATTCCTTATTAGTTACTTGAGAGTTCTATACCTATTTTGATCCTCTCCCAACTCTTCTCACGCCCACTCCCTTTCCTTCCTAAGCCAGCTTTGTGTCTGTGTTTTAAAACTCCATTAACATCAACTCTGCTGCCCTTAGGTGGTCCTCCCTGGAAGTGTGATCAACCTTCTAGGGGCTAAGTTCTCAGGGAAAACTGTCTAACAGGTGTCAGTAACTCCACAGGTTGGGGTAAGAGTTCAGGCTCAACTCTCTGCCCCGTGTCAGCTTTCACCTCCCTTGGGCTTCCCTAGGTCTCATGCTATCCCTATGCCTGGCTGTCCAGTGCATCCCCAAGACGTGGTCTCCTGGTACTCACCCACTGCCTCTGCCTCTTCGGCTCTTTCTGCCTCCTGTTCCACACTGAGCTGTTCTCCCCCACTTCACCACACAGTTCAATTGTCTGTATATCTGTAAAGACATGACAATTAGCTTTATTTCTCTGTTATTTAATTCCCAAACAACTATGTTTATCTATTCATCTGTTCAGCTGTTACCACCAACACAGTAATTGGGGACGGTAGAGGCTTTTAGTGCTATTTGTTTCTTTGCTTTGTCTCATTGTTTGTTCGTGACAGGGTCTCATTAGTACGCAGCCCGAACTGGCACATGCTTGCTTCATAGTCTGGCCTAGCCTCTAATTTTCAGTCCCTCCTGTCTCAACCTCTTGGGTGATGAGATTGTAGAGATGTGCCACCAAGCCTGGCTTCCAGGCTCATTTTTACAAGAAACTTCTGTATTTTTTTATTAATTGTGTTGGATGAATATTCATTTGAGAGCAAGGTTGAACTCATTTAAGAAATATCCTGAGATAGGAATTACATAATGGCAGCCCCAAGCTGTTCTTTCTTGATCCTAGGGAGACCCGTGCTAATAGGACATCATGCTCTCAAAATGGACTCCGTCCACAGCACTCCCTGTGCTGCCGCATTCAGTCAGGAAGGTTAGACACAGCCGGAGAAGCGCTAAAGAAAACATTTACTGAGAATAATATCTCCTGCAAATCTCTGGGTCTCCACCTCCTTCTGAAAGGACAGTAATACTTCACACCTGCTCCGTGGAGACCCATGATGAAAGAGTGGATGAGGTAATGACTGTGAATCCTGGAAGCGTTCTGAACCAACATTACCCTACACAGGTCCGTCCCCCCCTCCCCGTCCCCAGGTAACACTTTAACACGTTGCACGTTGCACAACTTCAATGGCCACCAAGTGTCCTCATGACTTTGCCCTGAAGTCATTAGTGCAGCCTCAGTGTGTAAGGGCCAACATCTCGCCACCAGGTCCCAGGAACATGTCCAGTTCTCGGAAGCAGGGAACTCATGTGTTGTCACTAATCCCCAGTGCTTGTTTGAAATTCTCTGTGCTTTAGCTTCTCCAACAAAAGACCTGAGAGAGATTTCCTACTGAATAAACATCAGCCAAGAGAATAATTGTAATGCCCTTTACAAAAACAACTGTTAGGATATTTGGAGAGAGCAGGCGATGTGTAAACTTGTCCCTACATGCTGAAAAAGCCAGGAGCTGTGCTCTGAGCTAGCCTTACTCACGCCACACAGTAGACAGCCTCCCTGCCTGGCTCATGATGGGTCTTGTCATAATTCAACTGGAGCCACCGGTAAATATCCACCTGTCTATTACTCATTAATAGAGAGAGACAGGATGTCAGCTGTTTCCGTGACTTGGAAAAACAAGGGCTTTTACCACCTCCTGGCTTACTCTCAAAGTAACATAAGAAACAATGAGGCAGACAAAGATAAAAAGGGCAGGAAGATACAATGTCAAAAATAAAAATAAACCATCGCTGTATGATAGATACAAAGATAGCACCCTTCAACTTGTTTTACAGGTTTTCATAATTCAACTTTGGCAGTTTAGATGTCTTTTCTCAGAGGACTGAGAAAAAGTGTTTCTAAATTTATTTGCATAGTCAAACAGCTTTATTCGGGAAATTATTTTCTTTGTTCCCTATTAATCCTCATAATTGTTATTTTCACGACTACATAGTTGTATGCATGTAATTGGTTTGGAAAGTAAACGATTTACATATTATATATGCCTAATTACAAGCAGATAAGACTACTTCTTTTATTTTATTTTTTAATCCTAACAAGTTATTTCTATAGCAGTTATAACCTTAGTGGTTTTAATAAGAAAAAAATACTGAAAATTCTGTAATCCAACACAACAGAGCTTCAGTTCTCATTCATCTAGAAGTCAGGCGGGGCTTTTAGGACATGAGAACTTCCTGTCCTGAGTGGCCATGGACTGGGCTCTGAGTCACGTTCCATAGTCCCCAGTGACAGGAGATAAAAAAAAAACGCACAGAGAAAGGCAGCACTTGTCATACACATTGGGCTTCGTGTGGTCACATCACACACAGAGCCGTGTGTGTATGCCACATTGGTAATAAGGTAATAAGACACAAACATAGAGTCCTGGCTGGGCAGCCAAGACCTGTAGACACTATACTGTGAAAAGAATCATGAGTTCTGGAGGCAGCTGGTCACCTCTGCTCTGAGACTAATCTGTAAGGTTGGGCACACAAGGAAACTGTCCTCACATGCTTCCCAGTCCGTTGGAGAATGCTTGAAATTTGACAAAGCTTCATTAACTTAAGAATTGTCACTGTCTGGTGTAAGGCAAAGAGTCTCCTAATTATTTACCTTGTAAAGTCATGTTTTCCTCTCTCCTCTAAGAATAAATATACAGGGTAAAGTGGATACCAGAATGAGGTCTTGAAAAAAAATACAGGGATCAAAAAGGGTGCTGCAGAACCCTTTCCTCCGTGGCTAACCCTACAAACTGACCCTGGACCCTACAGATGCTCTCTGTATGTCCCTACTGAGTACATTTTAATCATGACAATAGAAAACAAAAGACCCCAAACCCAGCAGTCCTAGAAAGTTGTGGCCGGTCACACCCTTACTACTTCAGCCCAGGTCTCATACCTACAACTTGTGGTTGGTCTGTCCTCAGC
The DNA here is from genome assembly GCA_964023405.1 of Apodemus agrarius. Taxonomy (NCBI): domain Eukaryota; kingdom Metazoa; phylum Chordata; class Mammalia; order Rodentia; family Muridae; genus Apodemus; species Apodemus agrarius. The sequence goes on from OZ030013.1 coordinate 20,440,063, forward strand.
AGCTGTGGCCAAGTGCCTGGCCTATAATAAGTCCTTAAAATAAGTTTCTTCCTTCCATGTCCACATGGTTACTTGACCTTGCAAGGCAACTTTACCTACAACGGCCTCATACCATCTTTGGGTTAAGTATTGAACAGTGAAGGGATTATCATTCTTTTACATAAATAAAGCCATAGTCTCCTGTGAAGGTTAAAGACACGCTGACGTTAGTGCTGGTATCACCCAAGACCAGGACGAAGCCCAACTGCTCGACCCCAGCTAACATTCTCTCCCAGTGGAAAGGAACAACAGGTTCCACAGACCTACTGGAAGTGCTTCTTCCTGGATCTCAGTGGAGACACCTGATTACTGACAAAGAACTCCAGTCTTGTGTCTAGAGACTCATTTCCCTTTGTGTCGTTTCCCACAGGTCATTATGGAAAACTGTGCCCAAAGACCCTGACTCATGAAGATGTAGGCATTTTGCTTTCCCAAGGCTGGTCTACTCGCTGACAAACATAACTGTCACAAAAGCAAGTGTGAAATCTGAGGGCTGCCACTGACAGAGGTGGGGAAGCGGCCAGAGGAAACCTCCTCAGACAGAGCTTTCAGGAAAGCCCCTCTGCCCTGTCAGCACTTCAGCCAAGACCTGAGCCATAATGAGTGTACTGTGAAAAGACGGGGTTGGTCTTCCCGAGGTGTGAGTCCCTGGGGCAAGGAATCAAAGCAGTGCAAAGAGAGGAGAGGCCAATGTAAGTGCTTTGTGAAGGAAGAGGCAGCCATGGGCAGATGAGTTTGGGCTTTACCTGATTTATATCAGGAATTCAGTGAAAACATCTGAGCAAAAGATTAAGTTTTTTTTTTTGTTTTTTTTTTTTTTTTTTTTTTTTTCTTTCTGTGTTATGGAGAAAAGAGAGGAAGACGCCATGGTAGATGGGTAATGGCAAAAAGGCACTGTAGAGATGCCCGGACTCCACATTGGACAGAGGCAAGGACAGGACGCAGATGATGTTTTGAAAGATGAATAGCAGGACTGTCTTTGGCACACAAGAGATGCAGGCTATGGTTTGTCTTTTGAAGCAGACCCACAAAGGGGACATCTCTTGTGAATGCCTACCCACCTTCATTGTAAACCTGGCTAAACATATCAATTAGAAAAGGATAAGATTTATTGGGGCTGTATTTCCCAACTCTGAGATGCCTTTTTTTTATACTTTAATATTTCTGAAACCGGAGTTTTGTCTTATACAGAGAATCAAAAGAAAACTCCAGAGAAGCTAGCTGTGACAACAGTGATCGTGCACAAGGACATGAACTCCATGGGCGGGTTCATTAGGTTGCAATCCCCTAGCCGATTTGCATGGATTGCACAATGCAAAAAATGTAACACATCCTATTTAACTGGTTTGTAAAAAGATTGCCTCACAAGGATGTAGTGAAACAATAAGTTATTGTGTGTGTGGAAGAACAATAAAGAAATACATAAGAAAAGCTAGCAGATACAAATTTACCAGAAATAAGACACACAATCAACTTGGGAAATCACAGCCCAGGTTTTACTTTTTTATTTTTTAACTAATAAAGACCTAGTGTTTTCTTGATTCTGAATATAAAAGATTAAGATAAATTAGGGCGGAGGACACAGACCAGAGTGTGGCAGAGGAGCCTTTATTGATATGTAAATAAGTGATCACTTATTGTAGGCATGGTATATTAAAGGCAGGACAGGTCTATCACCACTGAAGAGCACGCCATAGAGAGCATCATTGAAAAGCTTAGTTTGCTTCATTCCTTCACCAAACACCTACCTGCCTTCGAGCATTTTGGTAACTTTCAGATAAATGATTTGGGTTCTTTTTTTTTTTTTCTTTTTTTCTCTCTTTTTTTTTCTCTCTTTTTTTTTTATTGGATATATTCTATATTTACAATTCATTTCCCTTTTTCTGGTTCCCCACCCCCAAAGGTCCCACATGCCCTTTTCCCTCCCCCTGCTCCCTCATCCACCCCTTCCCACCTCCCTGTTCTTGTACTCCCCCACAATGATGCTTTGGTCCATTCTAGCACCAGTGTCCACTCCTTTCTTCTTGTGAGACATCACTTGGTATGTGATTTGTGTCTTTGGTGTCCCAAGATTCTAGGCTAATATCCACTTATCAGTGAGTGCATACCATGGGTATTCTTTTGAGACTGGGTCACCTCACTTAGTATGACGTTCTCCAGCTCCATCCATTTCTCTAAGAATTTCATGAATTCATTGTTTCTAGTGGCTGAATAGTACTCCATTGTGTATATATACCACATTTTTTTGTAAAAATATGGAACGCTTCACGAATTTGCGTGTCATCCTTGCACAGGGGCCATGCTAATCTTCTCTGTATCGTTCCAATTTTAGTATATGTGCTGCCGAAGCGAGCACTGATTTGGGTTCTAATGGGATAATATTTGATTAATGGGGTCAAACACTTACACAATATTTTCTGCTTTACCGAGGAGAAGAGCGTTGGCTCCACTGTAGGAAGGGCCTGGGGTGCATTTCTAGCTCTGACGTCTAGGAGAGGGATAAGCAATCCTGTGAGGCAGCGGCAACCAGCTTCCTGTGTTCCAGGCCCGTGTGCCCCCGCCTCCTGAGCTGAGTGACCGACCAGCGGTTGCTAAGGGGTAGCCATGCTGGGCTGAAGGGGCAGCAGCTGGAACCAAGACACGGCATGTTTTGTCAGGCATGGAACTGGTATAACGACCAACCCGACGAGTCCTGCTAACACATACGAGGACCTGGCGAAGGAACACACGCAGACCAACCATAAGACAACAAAACTCAGGCTACGTACCCGGAGCTTGCTGTAGCAAGCCACCACCCGGGGGGGATTTCTCAGTTCTGAGTTGCCTTTTATCCCTTAATTTAACGTTTCAGAAATCAATATAATCTCAATAAATAGACGCCTTTGCCCACATTTACACAGACTCAAAGGCATCAGAAAATGGGGTGAGGGCGGCCTTGAGGTAAGAGCTGATTGAAGTGTGTTGGGATCAGAACCTGCGGGTTACAGCGGTAACTGTTTGGGTTTCTGGCTTATTTTTAGACATAGTAGTCTAGCTTCCACAGGTATGACTTGCGGACAGTACACTGCCTTCCTCAGACAGGTTACTAAAATAACTGGTTGCTTTCTGGGGTGCTTGATACGGAAACACATCAGGGATCCACTTTATATGTGACTTGGCCCCTCTCCACTTGTATATTTCAGTCCATTATTGGCTTCCAGAGATGTTTTTTTGTCAGTATGGGCAGGCAGGGGAAGACAGAACCTTGGACCAGCAGAACCGCCTGACATGAAATGGGTTTTAGCGATACCAGGAAGACGATACACAGTACAACTGTACTTCAGCCTAGCTGAAGGTACTTGCTATGGAGCCTCTCTTGATCAGTGCTAAGTATTCAAAGTGACCGAGGAAACCTAAGGAAGGAATTCAGTTAATCATGGGCCTGGACATGGATTGGGAGCAAATAGAGAGATTTATGTAAGTCAGCAAAGCAACGGAAACTTTTACCAGAATGTGGGCCTATGAAATACAGCCATGTGCCTTGCATTGCTGCTTTAATCCATAATGGATGCATATGTGGCAGTACGGACCATAGCGCTTGGTGTGTGGCAGGCTGTGGACCTATACCCTGTGGTGATCATGAAACATTAAGATCCCGTAATGAATCATTCCTCAGAGTACATCAGAGACGCTTATGAACATGCCATCTTTGCAAGCTCTCTTGTGTGCACGTGCCACCTGTGATGTATGCAGCAGCTGATGCCGCACGAACTCTTCCTGGGGAGACATGGCCCAATGTCTATTCACTCCACACAGGGCAACAACAACAGACCAAAGTAATCACGCCACTCAAATCCGGGTTGGTGACTCAACGATTTCCCTGAGCTTACGCCCACACATACGGGGGAAGGGTTATTTACAGAGGATGGGTAACCCCAAAACAGTTACCCCAGCAGTTTCTCCATAGATGCAGGGAGGTGTCACCTCTTCAGCCCTTTAATTAGCTTTGAGACTACGGGCAGGGGGCAGATTGTTACTCTGCACGGAGAGACGTGCAGGAGGGAGAGGCTGCTGTCCAGATCCCTCTTCCGGGGAGGAAACCCAGCACAGCTGCCTTGTTGAAGGGCTCCTCTGACTAAGGCAGCAATGGCTTTTGTGCCTGCAGGACAGTGTTTCACAATAGTTCCTTGTTTGCGTGCTGTGACAAAATACTGATGGAAGCAAAATCAGAGAGGGAGAAACTCTTTTTGTACCACTGTTTCCATCCAGCATGGCGAAGGAGAGGCTGACGTAGGTTATCTCATGCGCTGGTGGATCGGAGAACAGGCAGGCGTCACCTTCAAAGGCCCACTCGTAGCGGCTGGGTTCCTCGTCTCAAAGGCTCCACCATCCCCCAAGACAGACGTGGCCACTGAAGACAAAGTGTTCACATGAGTCCACAGGAGGCATTCCACAACCACATAACACTATACCTGAGATAGAACCGTTTTATCGTTAAAAACAGTTGATATGGTGAAGTCTAGCGAGGGAATATCAAAGATGGCCAGCTCTGTAGTATTCTAAGACCTGCCACGTCGCTCTTAATGAAAGTAACGTGGGATGATACACGTGGTTCAGTTTGAGGAACCTAATTCCAAAATCAGCCATTCAGATACTTCCTGGTGGTCTAGGGGTTAGCTCTCCCCTCCACTGCCTTTTTTTCTTTCTTTTCACCTCTGCCATCTTGCCTTCCTACTTCTCAGGCCCCTTTCGACAGAAATCACCCACTTTGGAAAACGAAAATTACCCCAGTGACTGTCTTAGTTAGGGTTTTACTGCTATGAAGAGACACCATGACCAAGGCAACTCTTATAAGGACATTTAATTGGGGCTGGCTTACAGGTTCAGAGGTTCAGTCCATTATCATCAAGGCAGGAGCATGGCAGCATCCAGGCAGGTATGGTGCAGGAGGAGCTGAGGGTTCTACATCTTTGGAAGACTGCTAGCAGAATACTGGCTTCCTGGCAGCTAGGACTGCCACGCCTACTCCAACAAGGCCACAGCTTCTAATAGTGCCACTCCCTGGGCCAAGCATATGCCAACCATCACAGTGACACAGAATTAATGAAAAATTATCAAGGACGGTCAGGGATATGGATAAAGCCAAGAGGATCAAGTTCTGTCTAAAAGAAAACTGTATTCCTCTTTATCATTTGCTCAAAGTGAAAGTCTCATCAAGGAAGATCAATTTCCTCCCCATCATTTCCTGGGAAGGGATAGTGGAGTCTGTGCATGGTCCGGGCTGATCGCTTGTCAAAACTGCACTTGGGTACTTACGGCAGGTGCTCCCTCTGTCGCTGGTACTTACAGCAGGTGCTCCCTCTGTCGCTGGTACTTACAGCAGGTGCTCCCTCTGTCGCTGGTACTTACAGCAGGTGCTCCCTCTGTCGCTGGTACTTACAGCAGGTGCTCCCTCTGTCGCTGGTACTTACAGCAGGTGCTCCCTCTGTCGCTGGTACTTACAGCAGGTGCTCCCTCTGTCGCTGGTACTTACAGCAGGTGCTCCCTCTGTCGCTGGTACTTACAGCAGGTGCTCCCTCTGTCGCTGGTACTTACAGCAGGTGCTCCCTCTGTCTCTGGTACTTACAGCAGGTGCTCCCTCTGTCGCTGGCCCTTAGCCAAGACAGGTCCATCTGTTAAATCACCACAGTATTTCAAGAAGTCATTGGAAATCAATTTTAGGACAACTTCACACAACAGCCAGGTTTTCTGGGGTGGAAGAGACTTGTGTGGGCTCTGTGGCTAAATCCAAGTCCCCTAGCTAGTCAGTGGAGGCCAGTATCCAATGGCCTCCCCTCCCCCTCCAAACCTGCCTTCTCCCTAATTACTCCGTCCTTGTGGCACTCTTCCTAATGGCAGAAAAATATTTAAATGGAACTCTTTTATCATGTATACCAGAGGATAGGTGGAAAGTAGGTGTTAAACTTCAAGGTATCATAGGGAGCTAACTATCTTTTTGAACTTTGAACTTTTTCTTTTCTTTTTTCTTCCTTCCTTCCTTTTCTTCCTTCCTTCTTCCCTCTCCCCTCCCTCCCTCCCTTCTTCCCTCCTTCCTTTTCTTCCTCCTCCCTCCCTCCCTCCCTCTTTCCCTCCCTCCCTCCCTTCCTTCCTTCCTTCTTGAAACACCAACTTAAAGACCCCCTCTCACATCTGTTAACCACCCATCAGAGTAAACAGCTGCATTCCCCCCACCCCCCACCCCCGTGGGTTTAAGAAGATTTAAAAACTGTCTCGCTCTCCCCCTAGATAACACCCTCACATGCTGGGTGAAGCCTGAAATCCCCTCAGTAAAAGCCTAATCCCTTTAATTTAAAGTTTGGATCCTCTGTTAAGATGAAAAACCCTGCAGGAAGTGTACCCAAAGATCTGAGAGCGCAGTGCCGTGCGCTGCAATTTACACTAATTCTCTCTTATCCTATTTGTAAAGCGCTCTTGTTCACATTTTTCTGATTTTGGCTTGAAAAATAAGCCCACACTACAGTGATAATATGTATGTTGGCACTTAATGTCATATGTATCCAAGTAAATTTTACCTTTTAGTTTTGTTTGCAAAATGCTCAAGCCAACAGTTGAAAACATTTTTTTTTCAGACATACCTTCATGTCCTGATTATTCTTAATCTCCCCAGATTAGCTTGTGCTTTTCTGTGAGCTGGTTTTGCATTGCCATCACAAACTAACGGAGACAAGCTGCTTTAAAGAAGGAGTGGCGTGTTAAGGGCACCTTTGGAGGCCTAAGGGCACCTTTGGAGGCCTAAGGGCAGTTCTGACCTCGGGCAGCGAGATGGACATGTGTTCCAGAGGAAGCCATCACAGAGGAAGAGCAGACAGGAAGACTCCCCCACCCCCTGCTGCCCTTCCCCCACTCTCCTCCTACCCCCCCACTCTTCCCCACCCCCCACTCCTCCACCCACCCCCACCTACGCCCACCCCACCCCCCCATCTTGATGCTCTTAACCAACACTTTCTTGAGAACTTGGGGTCTCTGGAGAATGACTTCCTTCTCATCATTGGTGACATAAAGACTGGTCTCCACTTCTCAGGTCCAAAGGAAACACCAATTCCTCGCACCCCAAAGGGCGGTCCAACTATCCAGAAGTGAGTTTAAGCTGTTCTATGGGAGGGTTTCTCGTGGTTAGATAAAAGTCAGCATTCTTCGGGAACATGTGAAGTCAGTTCCCTCTGCCAAAAGGAGTCATTTCCCTTACCTTGGCAAAAGGGACTTAACCTCTCCAATAAACATATGCCTGTAGTGCCTAATGTTTTAGCAATATGTGGGCTACCCTCCAGACCCCCTCAGCCTCTCCACACAAGTGTTTGTTATGCAAATCCAAGCCGCCATGCTGGTCTCCTTGGCTCTTCCTCCTGGCCAGCTACTTACCCTTCTTATAAACCAAGCTCTGGTCGTGGTCAGCCTGCTTCTTTCTGTCTCAGCCTCTGGGCTCTTCCAGAAGCCTCTGGCTGATCTCTCTCTCTCTCTCTCTCTCTCTCTCTCTCTCTCATCTACAACTAAAATCCTTCTCCTTAACCATACCATGGAACAGTCATGTCCACAGTCTCTGTACTGTACCCCCCCCCTTGCATTAAAACCCTCGGACACACCTTCTTCTTGCATTTCCATATCACCTATTACTGGTAGCCATTCTAGAGGCCAAGGTCCCTACCCACAAATCTCTGAGAAGGTTGAAATTATATTCAAATCAGTTGTAGAGCAGTTTCCTAAGAGACTGAAACATTTCATCCTGAAACGAGGATGCTCTTTAAGGAGAGAAGTGAACAATTCAAATAGCTTCAGGAAATCCCTGAAACTGACCAGATTCACTAGGCTACTCTCTGGCAGAATAAGCAACAAAAGTTGCGAAGAAGACTCTGAGACCAAACCGTCTACCTGGAAGAAGCAGAAACCTGCAGAGCTTCCTGGGAAAAAATCTGAATCAGCTGAGGGGCTTGGAAAGGACCACCTCCAACTTGTTGAGCTGCCTGCAGGCTGTGCTCTGTGTTCCAGGTCTGTTGCAGGATTTTCCATGCCCAATCCACATTAGGACAGTGGAAGGCTTGTGATTGGACAGGAAAAGAGAGGCGGAGCTAGGAACGGGGGGGGGGGAGGATAGCGGGTCGCAGGAGGAGAAGGGAGGAGAATCGAGATGGCTTCGAGGTGGACCTGCGCGGCATTTACTAGCCACAAATAGCTAGTTTTTTTTTTTTTTAAATAAGGTTAGAGATATTGGGATAAAGCTATTATCATTATCAATTGGTTTTAAAATCATTGTGTCGACATCTAGTAAATTGTAACATTATTTATATATAAATCTGATTGGTTAATTAGGCTTCAAGAGTTTTGATTTACTTGGGTACTGGAGTGTGGATCCCCCCGATGGCAGAGAGGGAACACAGCTGAGACGCCGTGGGAGCCAGCTGGGCGACAGCAACTTGGCAGGAGGACCCCTCCGGGACATGGTGTTGTTGCCTGGCGGGGCAGGAGAGACGGTGGATTCTTTGTAAATATTTCCCACAACACAGGTTCCAAGCTTTGGGGGCTGTCACCCATGCTGGGGTGGGCTTTGGTGATGCAGCTGTCTATAAGTCATTCCTGCCCCTATATGTAATAAACTTTCACTCGTGTTCCTGTAAGTAACCAAAAAACTCACGTTTCACCACATTGGACTTTGGTCTGTCTTGGCTCCCCTTCTGGGATGAGAAGATAAAGGTGTTCATTACTTCCTCACCCCCCCCCACACACACACACACCTCTACCCCTCACCACCACCACCAAGAAAGGTTTGGCACACAACGCAACCATAACAGTTTTGGAGAAAACTTATGCCAATGATTTCCTACAGGAAGAAAACAATAATATTATTGTAACGTTTGTTGAACAAGTGGTAGAGGACCCTGTTTTAGAATGTGGATCGTAGATACGATCAGAGTTGTCAGCCTAATTACTTATTTGTATCTGAGCACTCTGAAATACTTGTCAAATACACCCTTCACTTTGTGTTGCACACACACACACACACATACACACACACACACACACAAATGCACATAAATGTGAATCAGGCAGAGACATACAGTGAGAACTGAAGATTTCATACCTCAAAACTGACCATATTACACCCTCCTTCAGCTTTGACTTGGTGCTCACAGAAACTGTTTGACGGGAGAGCCTTCCACCCATCCCTAGTTTTTAGGTCATTATCTGTTTGCTCCTTTAAGTCTACGTCTGTTTATTGAGACATCACGTAATGCAGGCTTCAAATTCACTGTGTACTGGGAGTGGCCCTGAACTCCTGATCTTCCTGCCTTTCCCCCTGATGGTTAGCATTAAGTATTGATACAAGTTTGTGCAAACTGAAACCATCTATTCTCACATCCAACTTTTTTGAAACAAAATGAGGCAGGGGCAGGGATCATTTTTCTTAATACTTAACTTTAACTTGTTCCCACAAAATGGATTGGCAATTGGGAATATTAGATTTTTTTTTTTAACGGTGGAGATATAGAGAGGATCTCATCTACTCACAATAAAGCTGAAGAATTAAACTCAGACCTTTTAAACGTCCCTCCTCTCCCTTCCCCATCTTTCCTCTTTGCTCTCAACTCAGCCCTCCCCCTCCCTCAAGCACATTTAAATGGTTTGCAAAATGGCGAGGCAAGGGCTCCTCTTTCCTTTGTCCTAATTTCTCTTGAGCTCAGGGTACCTTCAGAGACTCATTTGGTTCATCAAATGCCCTCCTCAGATTCTATTTAAATGACAGTAACATTTGCTCACTGGGAATAGGACTGATACTATCAACTACTTAACAAGGGCTATGAAATTTGAGACAGACTGTGGGAAAATGCTGGCTCAATGGATTGCGCTATGTCCAGAATGTCAGAGAGATAAGATGCCGAGTTCACATGAGTTGCTGTCCCTGGCCTGGTTGCACACTGCATGGCAGATGGCCGAGTTGGAGACCGATGTTCTTGAGTAACTTAAGTGTAGGTTGGAACTGAAGCCAAGTTATTATCTTCACTGTTTTTTTTTTTTCTCCCTTGATCAGCGAGGCAGTCTTGAAACTCATGACCCCATTTTTAAACAGTGAGATTTTTTTTAAAAAAAATGTTCTGGTTCATTTTAACTAACAAGACAGAAAGAGAGACTCAATATTCTATGTATTTACCTCTAAGCTGTAAGAAACACTCTGTATGGCATAGTATCTTAATAAACTATGAGTTAGTTTCCAGGCAATGTTCTTAAGTTATTTTCACATATCATTTATACCAAATATACAAAACATACATCTTTTTATTGTTTAGTGTATTTGGGAGCTCATGGGCTCTCCTTCCTAGGACCTTCTTCCTTCCCTCCCAGGGCAAAGCATCTTTCCTTGTCTTCGCAGCTTGGAATCTATGTGCTCTAGATACTACACAGTCTGTGTCAACCTCTGATCTAGATTCTAAAATTGATGAGCATGTGATTGATTCTTCAGCCTCTCAGTTGCACAGAGGGGAAAAAAAAACTAGTATCAACATTTTACACTTCTCACAATGATCCTGTGCAGAAAGTTTTCTTTGAGTCACTTCAACAAGGGGAATGACAGGTGGTCTCTGAGCATATGACTCGTGTCTGGCTTTGTGAGTGCCCTGAGTCAACCTTCCTCTTCCAAGAAGTGAATTAAGCCAACTCATATCAGTCCCCAGATGTAAATGATCTCCCCTGCCCAAATTATCATAATGTTTTTAACTTACATAGATTTTGTTGAATATTCTCTGGGATTATATGGTCTTTACTCTTTTGCTTTTGTTTTTTTGTTTTGTTTTGTTTTTTATTTGTTTTTTTATAAAGAATCTTTTTTTTAGATTTATTTATTTATTATATATAAGTACATTGTAGCTGTCTTCAGGCACACCAGAAGAAGGCATCAGATCTCCTTACAGATGGTTGTGAGCCACCATGAGGTTGCAGGGATTTGAACTCAGGACCTCTGGAAGAACAGTCAGTGCTCTTAAGCACTGAGCCATCTCTCCAGCCCCTTGGTTTTTGTTGTTGTTGTTGTTATTGTTGTTGTTGTTGTTGTTGTTGTTAACTATTTAGCAACCATACTGTTGGGTCTGTCACGGTGACCTTTGAGTATTTCTCAGCATCTTTGATCTTTTCTTTGACTGTTTGAATTTTACCATCTGTCATCTAGCTTCCTTTGATGTCTGGCTATCGGTTCTATAATGATGAACTCATTCTATTTTTTTCTTCCCTGCTTCTCTGTCTAACTACACGTCAGTTGTAAGTTCACTGTCCACCTTAGTGCTCTTCGACACACTTACATGCGCCGGTCCTCCCGCTGACATTTCTCCACTAACACCTGCTAGTGGGCTCTTCGAGCACTGCGTCCTGCATGTTCTTGCACATTGAGAATTAGTTTTTGGAGGATAAATGTTTGACAGACAGCTTGGTTTGGTGACAAATCCACAACTTTCAGTTTTTTTTTGGGGGGGGGGTCATTACTGTGCTCCCTGCTTATGTATGTCTTTCTGGATGTCCATGTCTAATAACCTTGATCTTGAAAGCTATTTGAGTACCTCCTTGAAGACCTTAAAGAATTAAGCTTCATCTTTGAAACTTAATGATGTATTGATAAACTATTTAGAATCATACACACGAATAATCTTATCAACTGAAATAAATGATTCAGATTTGCATTCCTGTCCTCCCTCCTTCTCTTCTTCCTCACCGGTAATTGCACAAGTCAAGACCACCATTGCTTACAGCCTAGTCCGGCCTCCTTGAGCTTGAGTCTTCTGTCTGCCTTACCCTCTGTAAGCGACAGCCTGAAACTGCCACACAGTAGGTTTCCAAGTTTGGCCCTCTGGGTATGAAGTTGTAAACCTAAAGTCCTCTTTCTAATGCATGCTACCTCCACCACTCTAGTCCACCCTGGCTTAAATAGATCTTTAGTTTACTACTATAAAATACCAAGACAGATGACAATAAATCAGAAGCGCACTAAACACTCACATAAAGAAGTCATTAAAGAAAAATAAGTGGTTTTAGGATCCGATGCCAGACACAGTGAATAAAAGCCACGATCTGCCACGTCTCCCTCCACAACAAGGGGCCATGCATGTGCCCTCCACTTCGGGTTTATCAGCCTAAATACAGGCAAGGGACATAAATACCTAAACACGTCAAATGCCCTTGAGGCCTGATACACAGAGGAGATTAAGTGTGCATCATTTAAAAATCAGTATATTTCTTTAAGAAATGTTTCCATTGCGCTTAGCAGAGAGACTCGAACAGAAACAGCAGCAGCAGCAAGAACTGAGCAAAGAAAACCACAGAGAACTACAAGCTGTTTGGCCACGTTGACCATAACTTTGAATACAAAAGGAGTAGGAAACACTTTCTTGCAAATTCTTCTCCTTTTGTTTTACTTTTGAGGGGAAAAAAAAAACCCCACAGACTGAAGTCAGAAGGCTCAGGTTTTCCTGCCTACCTCAACGGCAGAGCACCATTGCAATAATCCGCATGCACCCAAGGCTGGGTTTCTGTCTGCGACAGAAGAGCCATTCTGAATCTCTTACCCTCGCCCTCTCGTTGCTGTCGCTATGAGATGACATAAGGAGGCCATCAAAGGGAAATAAGCATCTCTGAGTACATGGCGTGAGGAATATTTCAAGCAGTTTATATAGAAAGAAACAGAGACCACATCAATGTAAGAAACTCAGAGTTGTCAAGATAGCTCATTGTGTGTGTGTGTGTGTGTGTGTGTGTGTGTGTGTGTACAGTGCACATACATGAGGAGGATGGAAGGAAGGAAGGAAGGAAGGAAGGAAGGAAGGAAGAAAGGAAGGAAGGAAGGAAGGAAGGAAATTCAAGTAGCTTCTACTGGTAAACTTCTGCTATTTACGTCTAAACAGAGATCCAGATTAAAGTAGATTGAGACAGAGAAGCATACTTATGAGCTTTCAAAGATCAACTCCACCTGGGCACAGTGGTTCATGCCTTTAACTCCAGCACGCAGGAGGCAGAGGCAGGGGATCTCTGAGATCAAGGCTAGCCTGATGTTCATAGAGAGTTGCAGAACAGCCAGGGCTATTTGAGAGAGTGTGCCTCCAAAAACAAAAACATAATAAACAAACAAACAAAAAACAAAACAAAGAAAACCCACCTCCCCTGACCAGCAGGCGTGTCTTACACCTGTGCTAAGAAGCCCTGTCCTAGAGGACCCCCCCCCCCAATAAACCAAACCTGAAGTTCAGATTTGAGCACCGTTACTTCTGCAGGTGAGAGTCAAAAGATCTGGCCCCACGAGGCTGGAGAGACGGCTCAGTGGTTCAGAGGACTTGCTGTTCTGACAGAGGACCTGGGTTTAGTTCCCAGCACCCACATGGTGACTCTAAACCCCCCTGTAACTCCAGCTCCAAGAGACTTAACCACTGACCCATCTCTCCAGCTCCCTGACTCCCCTTTAATAAAAAGCACTACCATCACCATGATAGAAAGACTGAGGATTCACCATTCACCATTGCTTCTCCATGATAGGTGAGAACTTCCATACCAACTCCTGAATAAAATGGGATCCAACCCAGCCTTGATCTAGAAACTTCTGGACATGGGTGTTGCCTCTCACAACTCCACCCTTGGCTTTCCTTTCTCCTCCTAGGCCCTTATCATCAATACTTATCATCAATCCTTGCTCCATCTCTACTTTGGTAAGAATTATCTACCATCCTATTTCATAGGATCACTGACTATGATAAGCAATTGAGACGTATTTCACATGTGAACATAACACACAAATGCCTAGGTGCATGCCACAGCATGCATGTAGAAGTCGGAGGACAACCAGTTGAAGTCAGCTTTCTCCTTCTACCACGGGAGTCCCGGGAATTAATTTAAGTCATTAGGATTGATAGCAAGTGCCGTTATCCACTGAGTCATCTCAATAACGTAGGGTATATTCTGACCTAAAAGACCTAAACATTCACAATCTCTGAGCTCCCGGTCAGGTTCGATTCTGTAATCTCTTGAACCACTTTGGGCTATGGCTTACGGAAATTATTCTTAATCTGGTGTAGTTGTCAAAGTAAACAAAAGGAAAGTCATTATGATCTTTTAGCTGAAAATCTATCCCCAAGTACTGAAAAGTAATGTTTCATCTTGGGCGGACAAAAGAGACAGTTGACAGTGCCCTGAAGGGAGCGTGCGGGACCAGCGGTCGGTCGCACTCACCGTCTGAGCAGCAGGGCCAGAGAGGCCATGACTGCTCTAGTGGACTGCTATGTAATGCATTGCACTATTGGGCTATGAATCTGAGCCCACTGAAAAGCCTCCATGTTAGGATAGCTACCACTTAGTAGTTAGAAGAAAAGAAAACACTACACAGTCTTATTTTAACACCGACTATAGAGTATGGCTACTCCTAAAATAGTTACTGATGTTTAAAGAATGGATCAATCCTATCAACTTTCATCAAAGTTCAAAGTATTACAAAGCACAAGGCAACAGAATAAATTACTTAATTAGATTCTAGAAACAAAATAAAGAAAACTGCTAAATTGACTTGGAAGATAGAGGTAAAGACCATCAATAAAGATTATCTTTGAACTTAATATAGAAAAGAAAAAAAAAGCCCTCCACTTCCTCCTAATTATACTCCCCTCCCCCTCTCCCGCCACAGAGGACACAGATCCATTGTTGCCACTGAGAAAATTAGTGAGATGGGAATATGACCCCTAATAAAAACCTTCTGGCTTCTTCTCCATCCCTAACACATAGTTGAGAGTTCATGCCACGGTTATCAGGAGAAATCTATGGAAAATAAAGCGGAACAGGACGGCACCCAGTCACCAGGCTTAACCTTGTCAAGAGGGGACGAAGCCGGAAGTGCGGCGTGAGACTGACTGACAGGGACGGAAACCCACAGGGAAACACACGACGAGCACAACATCGTAACGTTAATGAGTTCTGTAGCCGGCCATGGCCAAGATCAGAGAAAACCGATATGCACATTATACATTTCAACAAACCGGTAAGTTCTTCAGCCTTTTTAACCTTTCCGTGGAACTGTTTATACAATCCTGATGGAGGGCAATGAGTGTCATGTGGAAAGACAACATTTCTAATTGTACAAATCACATTCCCGCTGTCCTAATGCTGAAGTTACACTGGTTTGAAGGTTGTAGACTGTATTACGGCAGGTCATAAAGGGAAAAAACAATCCGTAGACCAGCAAAATTCTTTTATTTAGCATTTCTGGATTTTTTTTTCTTTTTAGAAATTACTATGGTCAGTTTCTAAATTGTGGTAAAATATATACAACATGAAAGTCCCCATCCTAACCGTCTAAATACATGAGCCAGGAGTGGAAAGAACACCCGTTTTTGTGCAAACAGGCTGCAGAATTCTTCTGCCTTATGAAAACTAAAGCTCTCTGTTCCTCACAATTCCTGTCAACATTCGGCTTTCTCTATAGAACTGGCCACTCTAGGTACCTCACGTATGAAATCAGAGGTGTGTGTGTGTGTGTGTGTGTGTGTGTGTGCGTGCGTGCGTGCGTGCGTGCGTGCGCGCGCGCAGTGTGTGCTTATTTGTATGGTCTATGTATATATGTATGGCAAATGTCCATCAACCTGCTTGTGAAGGTCACTCTTTACCTCATTTTGTTGAGACAGGTCTTCTCACTGATCCCCACAGTTCACTAGCTAGCCGACAAGCTCCTGGGCTCCACTTGTCTTCACGACTCCTAAACCCCCCCCCCCCCCAGTGCTGGGATTACTGGCACATATAGCCATGGCGTTTTACATAAATGCTGAGGTTTTAAACTCAGACCTTCATGCTCACAGAGCCAGCACGCTCGCCCATGTGGCATTCTCCCTAGCATGTATCTTTGAGTTTATGACTGGAAATTTCCAGCCAGGGTTCTACTGTTCTGAAAGTTTGTCCTTTGTGCAGGATAAGTCTGAACCGCTTTCCTCTAAGGCTGACCGATACTCTCTCTATTGTGCGTGTATGCACTTTATACTGACCCGCCCGCCCAATGAGAAGTAGTACTCGGTGACACATGTGTGTGCTTTTATCCTCCTCCATCCTTCTCCGCAAGTATCCACAAGCCTGTTTTTCACTCATCTGTCTTCTGACTATTGTACATAGCACAGTTATGGGTCACTGTTTCCAACTCACTCCTCTGTTTGCGTGGGTCATAAAACCCACATTCATGAAGAACAAGAACAACACAAAACAAAACAAACAGCCCGTGAAGCCATTCACATCTCCGCTAGCTGAAATGACCAGGAGCAGCATGAAGAGACTGAGCACAGAGGGTGATGAGTCTGCTAAAATATAAAATTGCATTAAGGAAAGAGCACCCAAAGAGCGTTCCAGGCTTAAAATCTTTTATTTAATTCATTGCTGATGTGATTAACTTTAACAAAAAATCCATTCCGACGCATTTTGTTAAGGCCACTAGAATGCATCCAGTGACTCTCAGCTGGTCTTGTCAGTAGACAAACCTGTGAGACAGAAAAGCGAAGAGACCAAATCCGTCCTCAGAAAGGACGGCTTGCCATCACTCCTGCGACCGCACCAGGAGGCTCAGTGAGACTAAATAAACAGAGGAGAGGGGGGAGATGTGACGGAACATTCTGGATATGAGAAGACTAAACAGAAAAGCATATTAAAACGACAAATTATGGAAACAAGTACTTGAGTTACATTAAATCCCAAAGACAGCAGTGGGGAAGGGTCTTGTTGCTGTCTGTTGTGTGAGAATCACGAAAGCCAGGGTCAATGGGAAAGAAAATGCCCAGGTTACTCAGAGCAACAATTCCCGACTCCCGCCTTCCAACCGGCTTCCGCATTCGTGTTTATAGATCTCACTGCCTCTCTGTGGAGCCTAGGGTTAGCAATGACACAAATAAAACGATAGTTAAAAATAACTTCTATTAAGATACAAATCGAACAGTCATATTTGCAGCCGAGAAACGGCTTTCTAGCTGGAACAGAAACCTGGCCTTGGTTACATTCCAAAGCAGAAATCTGATTCTGTTATCTTCGTTTAGTAGAGGGAGGGAGGACTTCACAACTTTCATTTCAGTTTAAACAACTCTACAGTCCTGATGAGCATGGACCGTACCAACCGGGACTCCCCGAGGCCGGCTAAAGGGGAGTACCATATAATGCCTTCTCTGTCCTCCCCACCCCATTTTGCCTTAAACCCCTTCTTTTTTTTTTTTTTGTTTGTTTGTTTGTTTGTTTGTTTTTTTGTTTTTCGAGACAGGGTTTCTCTGTGTAGCCCTGGCTGTCCTGGAACTCACTCTGTAGACCAGGCTGGCCTCGAACTCAGAAATCCGCCTGCCTCTGATTCCCAAGTGCTGGGATTAAAGGCGTGAGCCA
Source organism: Apodemus agrarius (assembly GCA_964023405.1). NCBI lineage: Eukaryota > Metazoa > Chordata > Mammalia > Rodentia > Muridae > Apodemus > Apodemus agrarius. The sequence continues at coordinate 20,457,493 of OZ030013.1, forward strand.
CCACTGCCCGGCTTCTTAAAGCCCTTCTTATTCAACTCTAGGAACAAGTCTTCAAGGAAGGCAAGATTGGTTTCACAGATAAAGAAACTGGGAGAAAGTCTGTAACTTCCAAGGTGACCCACCAAGTTAGTAACTGACAAAGCATCATCAGTCCCTTCCAGGTCTCCATGACAACGTGGCTGTGCACTTTGGAAGCCCCTCCTCCACTGTCACTTTCCTGCACAATTCACTGCAAATATGTGTCCTTTCTAGGCCTATTGTAAGCATTTTGTGAACACCTCATTACATTCTGAACCAACAGAATCATAATAATATAACCATATTATATATATTATATAATAAATAATGTCCAATAACTGTACTAAAGAAAGACTATAAAGTTAAGCTTTATGTGCACTGTTTTCTGGACATCTTTACAATTCCAAATCATTAGTTGTCCCAGAATGTTGTCTGAGTCTTTTGGACACACGTCCAGAGTCATATATATTATGTTCTATGCCAGACTCACAAAAGGATGCATAAAGAAAGCTGTTGGTCATCTCGTTTGTGGAAATTATTTTCTACATTAAATGACTAACAATGAGATGCGGAGGTGGCCCACGTGCAGGTTCCAAAGTATGTGGTTCCGCCCCCTGCGCATCTGATGCTGCTTCTTACCCCTGGGCACATAAGACGAGCAAGTGGCACTCATCAATGTGTGCAGGAACGCACACGTGCACATAAAAAAATAAAAATAAATGGTGGAGTGAATGAGTGACTGGGTGAGAGCACAAGTGTGGATACGTAGGAAGGGCAGAATGTCACCCCATCCGCGGCGGGGCACAGGACTCACGTCCAGGGTCCAGGAACCACTGCTGCCCTAGCATTCACTGCACCTCTGAAACACAGAAAACCTGAGAAATAACTGAGCAAGACTCAAGTCAAGATGTCTTTCCTCAGAGGTTCAGAAGTTTAGTTTCTTTTTCTTTGACAGTTAGGCAAGCCCAGCTTATTCTTGCCTAAGTCGTAACCATGCTGAGTCTCTGTCATCTATACCCAGTGATATTCCAAGCTGAAGAGATGATCTGCATGCTATGGGGGTTCCCCCCTCCCCCGCTAATTATTTGCCCAGCTAATATGCAGGTACATGTGCTCCTAGTGTCTGAGTCTCCGTGATCTTGACTCAGAGTGTTCTCAACCCCTGCTAACTAAACCTATGCCAACACCGGGATATCGGAATTCTGTAAACTTCTCAAAGCTTCTATCCTTGTCCCAGTAAGAGAGCAGCTAAAATCTAGGAGGAAGGGTATCATATATGAACTAGGAAAATTCATGGCTCAGCCTGGGAGTGTCAGAACCCAGAGCAGGGGGTACACACATCGCTTGGACAAACTCCAAGTTTTCACATACAAACTTCTTGAGATTTGTGCCAGTGGCATCTGAGATTTTACCTTTTCCCTGACCAGATTATTTTTTTTTTAAGATTGAAAAACGTAAACATTCAAACTAGTAATGGTGGAGCATACTTGTAATGCCAGCAACTGGGATGCCAAGGCAGGAGGATTGTGAGTTTAAGATCAGCTTAGGCTGCACAGGGAGTTCCAGACTAGCCTAGAAAGACAGAAGAAAGAAAAAGAAAATAGTTGTAAACTTAAGGTACTTACTTACATTTAAGAGGTACAAGTGCAAAGAAAGAAAGAAAGAAAGAAAGAAAGAAAGAAAGAAAGAAAGAAGGGAGGGAGGGAGGGAGGGAGGGAGGGAGGGAGGGAGGGAGGGAGGGAGGGAGCAAGGGAGGGAGGGAGGAAGGAAGGAAGGAAAGAAAGAAAGAAAGAAAGAAAGAAGGAAGGAAGGAAGAAAAGGAAGGAAGGAGAGAGGAAAGAGAGAGAAAGAGAGAAATAAAGGAAGGAAGGAAGGAAAGAAGGAAGAAGAGAAAGAGAGAAAGAAAGAAGAAAAGAAGGAAGGAGAGAAAGAGAGAAAGGAAGAAAGAGAAAGAAAGGAAGGAGAGAGAAAAGAGAGAGAGAAAGAACAAAAGAGAGAGAAGGAAAGAGAAAGGAAGGAAGGAAAGAAAAAAGAAGGAAAGAAGGAAGGAGGGAAAGAAGGAAGAAGAGAAAGAAAGAAAGAAGGAAGGAGAGAGAGAAAGAAGGAGAAGGAAGGAAAGAAGGAATGAGGGAAAGAAAGAGAAAGAAAGAAAGAAGGAATGAGGGAAAGAAAGAGAAAGAAAGAAAGAAAGAAAAAAGAAAGGAAGGAAGGAAGAGCCACCTGCTTGGCAGGAACGGATGGAGGGGATGGGCGGGGCCTCTGCTGGGCCTAAACATGATGCACTGCTTTCCCTCAAAGGCAGATGAAAAGGACAGGCATCAGTAGGCACATTTCCAGGATAAGCAAATTCATTTGTAGATGGAGAATGTGTTTCCCAAGATAGGATGATCAGGAAATAGTAAAATCAAAAGTAAAATCCTTTACTGAAAGTTTTTAGACTAATTTTAATAATTTATAGTATAAACACTTCCTGTCAAATCTAAAAATAGAGTCTGTACTTTGTACCTATAGGGGATTTCATTTCCTTTTTTCTTATAATAAACTTTATTATAGTCTAAAAAAGGATCAGTGCACAGGACTTGAGTTTTTTGGTTTTTTTTTTTCAATTTTTTTTTAAATTTTCTATATTCTTTGTTTACATTCCAAAGGCTTTCCCCTTTCCCAGTTCCCCCCCACCATACATCCCATAAGTACTCTCCCCCCTAACTATTCCCCAATCACCCCCCCCACCACCACCTATTCTGGATCTACAAAACTGGATCCAATCTTTTCAGGCCCAGGGTCCTCTCCTTTCTTCTTCTTGGGAATTATTTGACTTGCTAATTGTGCCTTGAGAATTTAGGGCTTCTGGGCTCATTAATATCCACTTATCAGTGATTGCATTTCATGTGTATTCTTTTGCGATTGGGTTAACTGGCTTAGGATGATATTTTCCAGATCTAACCATTTGCCTACAAATTGCATGAATTCATTATTTTTAATTGCTGAGTAGTATTCCATTGTATAAATATACCACATTTTCTGTATCCATTCCTCTTTTGAGGGATATCTGGGCTCCTTCCAACTTCTGGCTATTATAAACAAGGCTGCTATAAACATAGTGGAGCATGTGTCCTTATTGTATGCAGGGGAATCCTCTGGGTATATGCCCAGGAGCGGTATGCCAGGGTCCTCTGGAAGTGACATGCCCAATTTTCTGAGGAACCGCCAAACTGATTTCCAGAGCGGTTTTACCATTTTGCAATCCCACCAACAGTGGTGGAGTGTTCCTCTTTCTCCACATCCTCGCCGGCACCTGTTGTCTCTTGAGTTCTTAATCTTAGCCATTCTGACTGGTGTGAGGTGGAATCTCAGGGTTGTTTTGATTTGCATTTCCCTGATGACTAATGATGTTGAACATCTCTTAAGGTGTTTCTCAGCCATTCGAATTTCTTCTGGTGAAAATTCTTTGTTTAGCTCTGTACCCCATTTTTTGATAGGGTTATTTGGTTCTTTGGGGTCTAACTTCTTGAGTTCTTTGTATATATTGGATATTAGCCCTCTGTCAGATGTGGGGTTGGTGAAGATTTTTTTCCCCACTTTGTTGGTTGCTGTTTTGTCCTTCTGACAGTGTCTTTTGCCTTACAGAAACTTTGTAATTTTATGAGGTCCCATTTGTCAATTCGTGATCTTAGAGCATAAGCTATTGGTGTTCTGTTCAGAAACTTTCCCCCTGTGCCCATGTCCTCCAGGGTCTTCCCAAGTTTCTTTTCTAATAGTTTCAGTGTGTCTGGTTTTATGTGGAGGTCCTTGATCCACTTGGAGTTGATCTTAGTACAAGGAGATAAGAATGGGTCGATTCGCATTCTTCTGCATGTTTGGAGCTGGGGAGATGGCACAGGGGGTGAAGTACTTACTAGGCAAATATGAAGACCTGAGTCTGGGTTCCCAGTGCTCATGTAAATGGTCTGGAATGGTGGGTCACGCCTTATATTCCAGCATTGGGAGACAGAGACAGAAGGATCCCTGGAGCTTGCCAGACAGCCATACTAACCAACCAAATGCTCAAACTCAACAGTCTGCAAAAGAACCTGTCTCAAAAAGTAACGTAAGGAACATCTGGCATCCTTAGGTGTATGCATGGGTATTTGCACCCACATATTCACAATGTACACTTGTACATGTGTAACACACATACATACATGGAGAGATGGAGAGGAGAGGGGAGGGGAGGGGAGGAGAGGAGAGAAAGAGAGAGAGAGAGAGAGAGAGAGAGAGAGAGAGAGAGAGAGAATAAATCACACAGGAAGTTTGAAAGGCACTTTTAAACTCTAAGATCCCTCTTTAAAAATAAAGGAACATCCAGACATCCAGGCTACCAGCACTGGTTTAAGAAAGTGAAGTGTATGTTAGGAATTCCGTATGAAGAAGGCACATCTTTACAGATCCTAAAGATCATGAGAAACTTCCAGAAGCAGAATGCAATGCTCGCTCAGAGGTGATGGCTGTGCTTTAAACTTGCAGGAGAGCCAGTGATCAAAAGTCACAGTTGATCAGTCTTTAAACTTGCAGGAGAACCAGTGATCCAAAGTCACGGTTGATCAGGTCAAGGACACGCACCTTCTCAGCACCAAGCCTCTCAGGGAGCCCTTGGGTCACTGATCTTCTGTCCCGAACAGGAAACCTTGAGTGGCTCCTACGTCCTTGGGTTAATCTCAGGTCAGGAATAGACCCCTCCCCCCCAAGGGCATCCTGGATCCTAGCTAAATAACAGTTGAAACAACATAGCATAACTTTGAAGCAAACATTTTATGCTTAATGCCTGAATTCAAGTGTGGTAAAATTTATAATATATATAAGACAAGATTATTTGGAGGGGTGACACGTGATGTTCTATCGCTTTTGTCTATTGTTCCACGGTCTTCTAAAGCAGAGATGTTTGTCACGGAATTGCCTTGACCCGTCTTGTAGAGGCAAATTGTTGCGTATTCTGGTTTCTTTTCCTTGCCTCGATTTTCGTGTCATTATAACCCTTTGTTCCACTCTGAGTAGCACTTTACCTTCCTTGCTATTTAGACAACCAAGTAATTGCAGATGGTTATCAAGGCTCTATCTTTGCTGTCTCTAAGCCAAGGCCAACCAGCTTAATTCCTTCACCCTGTCCTCCTAACTCAGTCCGCTCCAAGCCCTCAATCATCTCCCTGACTCCCTGTCTGAACCTTTTCCAAGAAAACGTCTACAGCTTTCCCGGTCTCAGGCTCGCAGAACAAATGTGGTTTTCAGGTGCCATTTCAACAGAGTCACTTCCCTACCCTGGGGTTAATCTCTGGAATTCTTCATGTCTCTTTGGTCTTTTTCTCTTTTTCCTATATTCAGGGTGGGTCCAAGGTATTTCACGGCCCAAGGCAAAGTGAAACTTCTTTTTCTTTTGTGCCCGGAATTGGACTCGGTTCAGAAGGGCCCATGCTTCCCGCCCCGCCTTGATTTCTGAATTAGAGATGAACTGCTGACTTCTCTGACTGCGAGAGATCATAAATAAATTCTAGGTCTTGTAGCATTTGAAAGTGGCATGCATTGTAAGAGGCAGCACTGTGGAGGTTGGCAACTCACTCAATTCCTGAGTCTCCGTGTCCTCGGCTAACCAGGAGACCATCAGACAGAAGAGGCTCCAGCGCCCGAGTTTCTGTGTGAGCAAATGGAAACCCAACTCAATGTAAACAATAAAGTGAAATTGAAGTTCATCCAATCCGAAACCGTCCTTAGCCTCGAACTAGAGAATTTTCTTTGCGACAATCCCAAAGCAGATCTCGCTCTCCCTCCCCAGCTAATCAAATATTTGCTCGGTTTGCATTCGAGCTCTTCTTTGGGAGCCTCAGCCTGGCCCTTCTGAGGGCCTCTCCTGGAGCTGCTCTATTCACGATGTCTGCTCAAATAAAGCTCTTTAAATTCTTCACGCACCTTAATTTATCTTCTATAACATAACTGAAAAGGAAGTGCACTATTATATACAATTTGTATAATAAGAAAAAAATATACAAAATTGGGGTCGGGAGGTGGCTCAACGCTTGCTACCCGAACATGAATGCTGAAACTACACTCCCCAGAAGCCCTTGAGAATGTCTGGGGGACATGGAGGGATGCCTGTAATTCCAGCTTCAGAGGAGACAGGGGATCCGCAGGGGAGGTGGCTATGGAGGAGACTCGTCGTGTTGGTGAGCTCAGGGTTTGGCTGAGAGACGCTGCCTTGAAGATTAAGGTGGAGAGTGTTCCCTGACATCAGCCTCAAGTGAACCCACACGTGTCCACACACATGTAAAGACCTGCCTAGACAGTGCACACCCATGTGGACATTAAAAAAACATAAAAAAGAAAAAATATACGTAACTATGCATAGTCCTTGAAACACTGCGTTTGGTTGTTACAGTTCGGTTATCCTGATTCAGGTTGCCAGGAAAACACAGTGGCAAAGCCCCAGGATGACACAGCAGGAGTGAACGGTCCATGGAGAATAAATGCTACCCATACGTGAGACTTCTGCCTCCTCCCCTTCAAAGGCTTCCAAACCCGGGCGACCTGTTTCAGTAAGTATCAAGTCAGGTCCAAGCCCACTGCTATCAGAGAGGCGCCCGGGCAGTGTCTGCCAATACCACCGTCCTATCGGAGCACGGCGATAGGGCGCGCAGGTCATCAAACTCAGTTTTAAAGTCACTTTTTTCTTTGCAAGGAACTTTTTTTTTTTTTTAAATTTGGTTTTTGTCCTGGAACTCACTCTGTAGACCAGGCTAGCCTCGAACTCAGAAATCCGCCTGCCTCTGCCCCCCAGAGTGCTGGGATTACAGGCGTGTGCCACCACTGCCCAGCTAGCAAGGAACTTTTAATCGAAGGTGTCTGCTTACCTAGCTAACGGCGGGTGCAAACCTCCAGGTCAGTTTCCCGAGCACTCCCAGAACTGCTCCAAAGCAAAACGATTTGTTTGCACATCTTTTCCACTGTTCTTTAATATTCTTGTTGTTAGGAGGATAGATCAACCTCCTTGTCGTTTCTGGACAGCCTTCCTTCCATAGGAGGAAAAGGAAACTGGTCTAGCTCCCTGCCTCTCCACTCAACACTTCGAGGAACTGGATTCTGGCCTAGGTTCTGCTCTCCAAGTCAATGCCTACTTCCTGGTTGTTTCTATCGGGTGGCTAATAGCTTTTGGCTAAACCTACTTGGGTAAACTGACCTGTGTTCAAAACAGTCCAGCCCCAAGGCATCCGACGACTGGCTAGTGGAAAGTTAAAGCTTTAGGCGTGAGCCTGGGATGGCCCAGGGTTACAGAGTAAGGGTAGCAGGAGCTTCGACCCAAGATACCTCAAAGAGGAGGGTGTCAGGAATTGGCTACTTCCCTGCTCCCAACCTGGTGCCACAAAGCCAGCTTCCCCACCATCAACCCCAATAAGAATTTATCACCCTGACAATTATCAGGCTTCAGTCCTTGTTTGACTTTATAATCTATAGCCCCTAAGTATGCCAATGAAGCCTCTTCCACCACCCTGGACCTTGTACACAGCCACATAAACCTTGCCCCAGAGACCCTGGCCACCTCTACAGGGGCATAAATACCCCTCTCTCCATATCAAACCAGTTCTCCAAAGCTGTTCCTGGCCTACGCACTCATCACTGACTGAGATCCTGCAGTGTACTCACCCATGCCCGGCTAAGCCTTCCTCCCTCCAGTCCAGCTCAGTGTGCAACAGGCGTGGCTACCCCCATGGGGTGATGGACACAGGATGGCATTTAGGCACCATGCACTCTGTCACACCCGTAGGCCTACATACTTGAAAGGCTGTAGCGGGAAGATCACTGAGGCCACAGGTTCAAGATCAGTCTGGGCAGCATGGTAAGACCTAAGCCCCATTGACTATTTGATTAAAGCTCTTAGGGTTAAGTGAAGAATTTATTACGAATGCTCTGTGGTCCAGCTTTTCCATCAGTCATGTTCCCTCTATTCCCTATCATGTTGAACATGCAAAATCTTTAATAATCTTACACCTGATCCAGATCCTGCCTCCCCCAGCACCCCACGAGGTCCACAGAAGCACAGATTGAAGTGAGAGTTTGAATCAACCATATAAATAAACTAGCCCGCTGGCAGGAAAGACTCTCTTGCTGGTTGTAGAGAGAGAACAGACAGCCTCTAGCATGTGGTTGAAACTTTCACGTGTGGAAATCTGGGCCCGCATGCCAGCTACGTGAGGGTTTAGGCTGATGTAATGCGTCTCACGTTTGGATGGCATGTGGCTGAGATCTATCCATGCTCTGGGGAAAGGTAACACATAAATGAGAGCAACTAATCATCTATTAAGATATAAATGTTTAAGCCAAAGGGCACTTTAGACAGCATATAAAAAGATTCTCATCTTTAAAACCAGAGGGTAAGAAAAACTTAGGAAGGATTAGATGGAAATCTTCACTTCAGAGTAGCAGAGCGCCGGAGGACATTTTGAACCCAGACTCATTTGCTTCTCAAAGGTCAGAGCCCCTTTTGGACAGTAGTGAACAAGAAAGCATAGAGTAGGAACATACCGAGATCAATGCGTGAAAACCTCTTAAATACCCGTATTTTCTGAGCCTCCCACACATGCAGAAGTGACCCCTTCTTCCCAGTGGGGTTCAGTGACACTACGACTCACGTATTCCCACTTTGGGCCATGAGACCAATAACTGATGTTAAGTCAAAAATATTGTGCCATCGGAGAAGCACTCGGTCTGCTCAGAAAGCAAAGGGATTCTGTCTTATATTATAATTGAACACCAAAGTCCCAGGAGAAACTGGAGGGATGCTGGGTCCCTGCAAGAGTTGCTGGGAGCACAGAATACAAGTGAGTAAGAAAATGCTTCTATGACATGATGCTGTCCTATGAGACAGAACTTAGCATGTCAGTGAGCACCGGGCACATAGCCTAATGTGTTGCTGTGGTGGGTCTGGGGTGCTGGGAGAACGCAATGGTCCTCACTAAATAGACTAGATAGCAAGGAGAGCATCAAAAGGCTGGGAGGGGGGGCGGGAATCGACTCATGGCACAATGGTCCTCGCTAAATAGACTAGATAGCAAGGAGAGCATCAAAAGGCTGGGGGGTGGGGTAGGTGGGAATCGACTCATGGCACTAGAGTGGAATGAACAAATCATAACAACGGGCAAATCTCTTTCTTTCTTGGCACGGCACATTTGCACACCGCCGCTACAATCACAAGGTTCTGCCACTCGGTCCTGATCACATCACTCCTGCCATACTCCCATACCAAACTAACTCCACCGTGCTAGATTTCTACTGTCGGTTTTGTTACATGTGCCTCTCATGTACTGGCGTGTAGTAAATATTTGATGAATAGACAGACGGATCCCACAAGGTCTTTAGGACTCAGTTTCCCTCTCTTTCTTCTGTGGGTCACTCGCTCAAAGTAGCTAAAATCACGGACTCTTGCTATCACTATATCACCTCAAGAAAGTAAATAAGCCCTGTAAATGTTACTAATATTGGTATTTTGGAATAGTAGATGCAAACATCTTTTGTTTTACTTATTGTCTTGGTACTTAAGGTTATTTCAACTAAAATCATTTAACACAAAAACATAACAGAAAATTATTAGCAAGGCATTGGATGGGAATTGTGTTTATTATGTAGTAAACATAATCTATTAAGTATGGTCAGGAAAAAAATGTATTTGTCAGTGCTTACATATGGTCTGTCTGCTTGTCTCAGTGCCCTGTTGCTGTGTAGATATACAATGACCATGGCAATGCTTACAAAGGAAAGTATTTAGCTTGGGCTGGCTTGGAGTTTCAGAGGTTTTGTCCGTTATCATCACGGCTGGAAGCAGGGCACAGAGAGCTGAGAGTTCTGTAGCCAGAGCCTCAGGTATCAGGCAGGAAAGGGGGCCACTGGGCCTGGTTGGGCATTTGAAACCTCAAAGCCTACCCCCACTGGCGAATTTCCTCTAGAAAGACCACACTCCTAATCCCCTCAAATAGTGCTGCCCTCTCTTAGGATTTAAAAATATGAACCAAATGTGGCCATTCTTATTCAAGCCCACACCCCTCCAAATGTTCACGTGGACTTCTCACCCCACTGGGAAAAGGATTCAGACTTGGCTGATTCGGTGTTTGGACGCAAGGTTGCGGAGAAGTCTTGGTTTCTACATTCAGATGAGGGTCCATGACTGTATACTGGTGGCATTATAAGAAGAGAAAAAGAAGAGAGGTCTCATGGATCCATGCATGCTCTGTGTCCCTTGCTGCACGGCACGCTGGGGGACTCCACCAATAAGAAGACTGCTTTAAGCCTCTGTAATTAGAGCTAAAGCAACCTTTTCTGTGTAAAGTATTTTTCTGTATTAATTTAATCTCAGGTTTTTCACAATAATAAAGAGTAATACTATACATGTTTATATATACAATCATGATTATATACACACACACACATGCCAACTAAAAATTAAGATTGATCTTTTTCCTGATTTAAGAAAACATTGATAATGTAATAATCCATTAGTTTTAAAGTATCTAGTTCCACTGAGTAAACTGGTTGGCATTGAACAGTCATGTTAGAGTGTAAATTCCAGTAGAGAGCTTTCCTCTTGGGAAACATGCAGCTCGAAATGGAACAGTTCTAAAACATCCCCAACAAGAACACTCTAGAAAGAGATACAATTGCTCAGGAAATAAATGCTAAACACTCGACAACTGAAATTCTATGAAATGAAAAGCTTCTGCATATCAAAGGAAATAGTCATGCGACGAGACCACACGGGAGCGAACAGAAAAAAATCTTTGCTAGCTACATATCTAACAGAAGATTAAATATATAGAATATCCAAATAATTCAAAAAGCAAAATGCTAGTAAGTCAATCGACCCAGTCAATACACAAACTAATGAACAGGTTATTCTCAAGAGAGGACTCTCGCCAGGCATGGTGGCACGTGCCTTTAGTCCAGCACTAGGAAGTCAGAGGCAGGCAGATCTCTACGAGCTCAAAGCCAGCCTTGGCTACAAAGTGAGTTCCAGGACAGGCAAGGTTCCACAGTGAGACTCTCAAACTACAGAAAACAACCAACCAAACAGTGGATGGTCAGGAGGCCACTTCCCACTGGATCTGACATGCACCGTGATGTCATCTGGTACTGCCACAGGCTCTGGTTGGGTCCCGGGCAGGTGCACAGTAAGGGTGTAACTCGGTTGGTTCAAGGCTTACTGAGCATAGTGGCCCATGCCTGTCATCACAGCACTATGGAGACGGAAGCAAGGGCATCGGGAATTCAAGGTCATCCTCAGCTACATTTGAAGCCAGTCTACACCACCCTGAGTATATGGGTGAGACAAACTTGGTGGGCTATAAAAAACATAATGCAATAGAAAGCAGTCAAACCTGAAACCAAGATACCACAAACAACAAAAGAGACTTAGCAGCCTAAATGTGTATATTTATGTGTACATATACATACATATATACAAATCTGTAGCAAGAATGATGGAGAAAGAGGCTATTAATATGAGAGTGAGAGGACAGAGGAGGAGTTAGGGGGAGGGGCATGGGAGGGTCTGGGGAGGAAAGGGGAGGGGAAATCATGTCATTGTGCTTAAAGTGTATAATAAAAAGCTAGCTAGTTTAGATGAAAAGAAGACATGAGGTTGGTATGGGCAGAGATGGATGGGACAGGAATTCCAGGAAGAGCGAGGCAGGTTACAACCGGAATGCGTTGCATTGAATGCATTGCCTGAAATTCTCAAAGAAGTAACACGATCATATCATATCTTTAAGAAAGAAAATAACCAAATAGATTTGTGGGGTTTTTTTCTGAATTAAATGTTTATACAAATTAAGATTAATTTATCACTAACTTTTAGTTTTCCTCTCATCTCCAAAGAGTAAGTAGCGTTCATCTATGTTGATTGTAAATAACAGGAAAATGCTTATCCCTAGAATACAGCTGCTCGCCTCTATGCCTCATGTAGGAGTCGGTTCAATTAAATCTCAGGTGTGTGAAGTGTAATTACAGCTCTGAGGAACAGACATTCCTAAAACTTAGAGCTGCAAGGGATCAAGCAGTCTGGACGACTGGGAGAGGAAGCGCTTCATCTCCAGCAAGCCTGAGCTTGCGGGGGCGTTCACACCCGGTTTGCAAAACTTGCACGGTGGCTTCTTCCAAACTCAAAGGATATTTGGCCAGAATCTATGCACTTCTCAGACAAAGACGTTATGGTCACAGCCCAACATTGATAAGGATTTTTTTTTTCCTACCCAAGCTGTTGATTTCTCCCAGGTTTCATTTGTTGACTTGGCGGGAGAGTGGGGAAGTCTGATCGCTGATCGAGGCGACCTCACCCTCACTGCTTGAGAACTGAGACCACCACAGCATGTATCAGTCCTTACAAAACAGCTACAGGCCACCCTAGCCAACTCTCAAAGCACGGTGGAATAAGGAGAAAAGCCCCGCTTCAGTCGGCATTCACTGCTGGATCTAAGGACAGAAAGCTGACTTGGTGCTGCTGCTGTCTCTACACACTCAAACCTTCGGGGTCGCCTACCACTGGGACTCTAAAGGAACAAACAAGCCTTTCCACCATTATAGCTTCACTCATAAAACCAGCGGGTTCAGAGAATTATTTTGACAACAACCTAAGGGGTGGGGGGGAAGGTAGGGAAGAGGAGGGACGCAAAGGAATGAGGTGGGTGCTGCTTACCCTGCTGCTCGTGGCTTACTCGGCCTGCTTTCTTATAGAAAGGACCACCAGCCCAGGGGCGGCCCCAACCGGAATGGGCTGGGCCCTCCCCCAGCAATCAGTAATGAAGAAAACGCTATCCAAGCATTTTCTGAAGCCTGATCGTCTGTCCACCCTCTGTTCCACATCCCATACCTCCTTCCCACCCCCTGTCTCCACAGATACCCCACCCCCACCCCCACCCCCGCTCACCACCCCATCCAACCTCAGACTCCTCGGGCCCTCCAGTCTCTTGAGGGCTCTGAATGAACGCTGACCGGGCAGACCGCCACTGAATGTGTGTTGGGGGCCGCATATCAGCACCAGCTGTATGTGGCCCGTTTGGTGGTCAGGTGTTCGAGAGGTCTCGGGAGTTCTGATTAAATGAGACTGCTGGTCTGGAGGCATTTTCTTAATTGAAGTTTCCTCCCCTAAGCTATCTTCAGCTTGTGTCACGTTGGCATGAAACTAGCCGGCATTTGCATATATGTATATATACATACACGGTATATGTATATATACACAGGAAGATCTTCAGTTGAAGAACAAATTTAAAAGCTCAAATAAAGCCGAGCCTCTCCCTCCCCTGTGCTGAGTGAAACCCAGAGAGTCTGGCAGCAGCGTGATGTGTATAATGGGAGTGCGAAGGGACCCGCCACTACGGAAAGCAATGGGTAGCATTTACCAAAACTTAAATGTGTATACTTTTGACCCCTTATCTTCTGCCTCTATCAATTAATCCTGTGGAGATACTTATGAATGTATACAACAATATACATGCAATGATACTCACTGCAGCTGTTTGTATTAGCAGGGATTAGAGAGTTTCCAGGAATTTAGCCGGACATGTAGACCCTGGCAGACACGTTTGCTTTCTTCTATTTTGCTAACCGTCCTCCCCAGCCATGGAGGTTACCATGAAGGGTCGATGGTCATCCCACTTTCCCCTTTGAGCTCCATAAGCATCTGGTCACTGTCTCAGGGGGACTGAGCGGCTGGGAAATAGGAGCAGAGAGGAAATTCGCCTTACATTGGAACCCCATGGAACTTGAGTTTAGTTCTTTGGATGTGTGTATTCGAACCATATACATTGTTTTTGTTTACTGTTTGCTTGTTTTTAATAACATCATCATCCAGTCTTAGCTTAAAGCTGAAGCATACAGCTTTGGTTTTTCACAAGTTTTAAAAAACAGTAGCAGAGCAGATGTCGTTCAATGGTAGCTGACAATATCCTAAATTGTTTGTGAGTCCCTGTGAGTCTCAGTCTTTCAGGACATGTAGTTTGCTGTTATTTGTTTTGCTGTGTGTGTGTATGTGTGTATGTGTGTGTATATATATGTGTATGTGTGTGTGATGTGTGTGTAATTTATAGTATGTATATGTGTGTATGTATATATGTATATGTGTATGATGTGGTATGTGTGGTGTGGTATGTGTATGTGTGTGTAAGAGTGTGTGTTGTGTGTATGGTGTGTGTGGTGTGTGTATGTGTGTTGTGTGTGTATGTTGTGTGTGTATGTGTGTGTGTATGTATGGTGTGTGTGTATGTGTGTGTGTAGTGTGTGTGTGATGTGCGTTGTGTGTGTGTGGTGTATGTATGGTGTGTGTGTATGTGTGTGCATGTGTATGTGTGTGTGTATGTATGGTGTGTGTGTATGTGTGTGTGTAGTGTGTGTGTGATGTGCGTTGTGTGTGTGTGGTGTATGTATGGTGTGTGTGTATGTGTGTGCATGTGTATGTGTGTGTGTATGTATGGTGTGTGTGTATGTGTGTGTGTAGTGTGTGTGTGATGTGCGTTGTGTGTGTGTGGTGTATGTATGGTGTGTGTGGTGTGTGTATATGCGTGTGTGTGTGTGTGTGTGTGTGTGTATGTGTGTGTGTTGTATGTGATATGTGGTGTGTGGTGTGTGTGGTGTATGTATGGTGAGTGTGGTTTGTGTGTATGCATGTGTGTTTTGTATGTGTGTGTATGTGTGTGTGTATGTGTGTGTGTTGTGTGTGATATGTGGTGTGTGGTGTGTGTGTGGTTTATGTATGGTGTGTGGTGTATGTGTGTATGTGTGTGTATGGTGTTTGTGTATGTGTGTGTGTGTGTGTGTGTGTGTTCCCCAGTGAATGTACCAGGTGAGTGACTAGTGGTGAAAAGTTCCCATTCTGTCTCTGTTCGTGTGGATATAGCAAAATATTGAAGACTGAATAATTTATAAAAAAATATTTCTCATTGTTCTGGAGTCTGAAAGTTAAAGATCAAGGTACCAGCAGATTTGGGTGTCTGAGCTGGCTACTCTCTGCTTCCAAGATGGTGCTTGATGCTGTGGAAAAGCAGTGTCCTCACAGAGCAGAAGAAGAAAAAGAAAATGAACCCCTTCCCCAGGCCCCTTTCGAAGCAGTAACCTAGTCACCGAACAGTCACTGAACAGGCTGTCTGGCGACCCATCCATCACCTGCCAGAGTCTCACCTAATGAGATTTCACCATTAATGTGGGAGGGGAGACCATTGGACCACAATGGTCTGTCGTTGTGTGTAGTTACATGAATTTGGGCAGATATTCTAAGTATCCAAAGTCAGCTCATCCCTAGTCAAACAGAAGAATCATGAGACCTCAAGGTTCCAGCATTTCTAATGGTTTAAATAATAATTTAAACCAGGAGCCTAATTTAGACCATACTTTAATGGACACTCCATTGGATATTGTTACTTCTGCTGTGCTTATTTAGTTAAAACAGTTTTAAATAAATTTGGGAGTCAATGTTTGAGGAAATGATCAACATTTTTTTTTTTAATAACCAGAAACACAGTACTGGGAGCTGTCAGACTAAGCCTGAGAGAACTCCTAACTTTGTCAAGAGCACTTCAGGCAGCACTTTTAACTTTGCCTAAATATTGAAATCACCTGGAAAAATGTACGGCTAGTGCTGGGGACCCAAAAATGGACTCTGATTTGGCAGTTTGGGCTAACAGTCAGGTATTTGAATGTTTTAAGATCTTTGGGTGGTTTTGTGGAGAAGCTAAGGTATCCACCAGGATCAATTCATCAGATCATCTGGGTTATGCTTGGTAGAGGTTTTGAGGTTTTGTTTATCCATTTTGCCTATAGTTTCACTTGAGTTTTATTCTCTATATTTGGGGAAAAAAATCTTTTTGTCTTCCTTGTAGTCTTCCCAAGTGCCTTGTAGAATCTCACCATCACTGTTGCTTCACTGTTTATTACTTTACAAACTCTGACAGCAGCTGGACCAGGGTCCTCTTCAAAGGATGGTCAGCCAACTGCCTGAATATCCCAGCCATGCAGGGCCTACTCACCGGCTTCGCTCTGTGACAAATATTACCGGTCCTGATTGGATCCCTGGCCACAGAAGTCCCTTCCCCCTCGTCCTCCTCCTGTTTGCTTTCAACTTTGAACAGATTGAATAATGACATGCACAAAACCGTATCCAGAAGTAAACAATTACTGAATGTTTGTTTGTTTTCAGATGCCCAGGAGAAGAATGGGCTGTAGTAGAAGCGGGCAGATCGGAGGTCAGAGCATGGGTTCGAATGCCAGCCCTGCCACTTGGCCGGGTGACATCACTATTAGAATTCAATTTTCTAATTAGCAGGTTGATAACAATACAGGTGCTGAGATAATTAGACATATGTGTGAACATCACTTTCCAAAATATAAAATGTGTTCAAATATTAATCATGTTCACAAAAGAAATAAGCAGAAACATTATGCAACCTACTAAACTGATCCTATTTAACAGTTCCTGACCATCATCTACTTAGAATATCATCATTTCCTGTGTCTGTCTTTTCTTACTTATCCAACCTATCAGATCCAGTAGAACTTTATTCAGAACTTTATTTGCCTTTACTCTCTCCATTATTGATAGGACCAAAATTTGTTCTCTAGAAACAAATATATCAAAATGGACGTCTTTCTTGTGGCTAGTAGACTCACTAGAAGGAGCCTATTAGAGATTTTTCATTCGTTCTTCCTGTAGGTGTGAGTTCAGAATTTGCCAGATGGAAAGTACTACCCAACTGTTGGAAAAGGACTTAAGACACTCCTGAGACACGTGAGAGGGATGATGGGATGACAAGAACCTCTCAGAGTCCAGCGTTGGAAAGCCACCGTGAACACAGGGAAGCTCACCCAACTCTCCAGCCCAAACTGAGCTGTACAGTGCTGGTGCTTGGGGCTCAGAAGTCATCCAACCGTTGGAAGAACTGGACGAAGAATAGATAGCCACACTTCTATATCCCCGTGTGTTTGTTCTGTTCCTGTTGTTAGGTCGCCGTTTTGGAACAAACATTTGAGGGGAGGACTGTTGAGATAAGCACCCAACAGTTCACAGCAGTCCTCCAAGACCATGAGTAATGAGCTCCAAGACCTGCACAGCTTTGGAACTGACAGGAGTAGGGTGATGAAGAGACGAAGACGTAACAGGCAGAGGAAAGCTGGCATCAGGTGGGCTGTGCACACTGATGGAGACCTACCAACACCAACCCAGAAACTCAGCACGGTTATTACAGACAGTGCTAACGACAAAAAGGTAGGTCAACTAACATTGGTAGAAGTCTCTGGAGGGCGTTAGGGACAGTCTCAGACTCTAGTCATCTCAGAGGAGGAAACTGGTGTTGAGAGTTTCTGTATATGGTTTTAGCGAAAGGCCAACCATTTGTCAATAGCGAAAGGCCGACCATTTGTCAATATTCGTACTTGACTCAGCGGAAGGCTGATAGGCATTCCCACCGCTCTGGGGCATGGGGGGGCGGGTGGGGAGGGTCCTCATGTGACTGTGCTCTTGTGCTCCTGGGCAGACTCACTAAGCATTTCATTCACATTCCTACAGAAGTGGGTAAGTTAAGAGATATTTAGAGAGCCAGACCGATGGGATCAGGAGGGAGAAAGCACAGGGGACGTCAAGAATGAAGCGAAGGTTTTATGGTCTGTGCAACAGGGGGGCTTTAGAACACAGTTTGGAGAAGCAGTGAAGGGGGCCCTGGGTGGCTGCTGTGGACCCTGAAGGCGCCTGCAAATGAGGCGGAGGTGCTAACCAGCGGACAGGATGCGTGGACTTCACCCTTTCCACATTACACTGCAGGTTCATATACGTTTAGTCATGTGAGTTGACTAACGCCAGCTGTAACTATGAATAGTCCGCCGTCTAACCTTCCTAAATTACGGTGATGCAGATTAGCCCGTTCCCCCGGACAAATGAGCAATTTATCCCCGGAGGAGTTAGGAAGATGGCCAGCGGCTCTGTAGCACAGAGCAAAGCCTATCTTAATGGCGTGGTGAATGGCTTTGTCCCCATAGATCATTTTAGCTTTCCCATGTTTCCCATGGGTAATTTTGGGGTCCAGTTGACTTTACATAATCTCAAGAGACCAAAAAGGGAAGCAGCGTCCCCTGCCACCTCTAGGAGCATGTGTCACCCCCATTCCATTCTAACTCTCTTTCCATGAGGATCTCTTACCTTCCTGCTCAGGGCAAGATGTGAAAGGTCAAATCTGTTACACATTTATTCTTCATAGTGATATACTCTGTTCATGTTTGCTACACGTCCAGGAACAACCTTCCGTATTCAAAGCACACTCCACTCTGTCTCCCAAGCCTGCACACTACAAGCTTCTGAGCAACAGGACCAGGCCCTTTGATCTATGACATTTTAGGACAGAGTTTATTATCCATAGATGGCCCTGTCGATGCGAAACACAGCTCCTCCCTCCAAGGGAATAAGTGATGGTTTGCTTTAAGCCAAAGGATGAGTCACCACGGTTGGCCCAGGAACATGGATTCTGACTGCCCCAAGTGACATGTTCCACCATGAAAATAGTTACATAAATTTTTATAGCCACAGAACAAAAAAACACTCATATGTTTACATAAGTGAACATTTACCGTATACATTGGTGGGGACCACAGATAGGTGGGTTATAGCTAAACAGGGAAACTCTACTGAAGGTGTCGGAGGCCCATCTATTGATAGTCTCAGCTTTGGGGAGGAATATCACCAAACTGGTCGTTTTATGCTTTAGTGCATTACAGAGGTTTTATCTGATAGTAGAGAAAAGATCTGAGGTTACGTACAAAAGGTGACCACTAAATGAGAATTAAAGGGACAACCTGTGGATCTATAACATTCCACTGTCCATATCACTAAGTTCAAATCAATTGATATGCCTTGTAGAGTCTTTAATATAGGTGTGGCTTTTGTCTAAGACGTTAACATAATAATAGGGACCAGGCACATAAGGACCAGCGTGGCTACTTCTTAAAATGCATTCTTGTGTCCACACCCACATCCATTTATGTTTCTCAAGCCGGGGCTAACAAATGTGCACTTAGAGCAGCTGTCTACGATATTTGTGTTCACCGATGTTTAATACCCTGGACAATTTTTATAAGGTAGGAAATCATATCATATAGCCTGTCAGTGGAAAGATCAGGCAATGCCTTCTTACAGAGAATAGGCCAAAACGAGCAGCACATGAGAAAATATTTGAATCTTTAAGCAAGAAAAAAAAAAAATACCATGGGGGGGGCAGGTGGCAGGAAAACATTTACCTGTCTACCACTAGAGCACTGAATTGCTAAAGAATCAAGTTATTACTGTCTGACACATAACTATCAGGTGTTAGTCATTGATCACAAAAAGTAATTGAAGGCAAATATAACCCACCACCAACAAAAAAGAGCTTTTGAATAATGTTTCTTTAAAGGCATAACAGGACTGATTCACTGAATTAAGCTCTCAGCTGTCCACAGACCTTTAATCCATATTCCAATGTCTATACTAGAGCACAGAAAAAAAAATATAATGCAGAAATGCACATGATATTATATGTAAAGTCATTGTTTATAATATAGCAAATTATTCATAATACAAATACAAGTACAAGATGGCTAAAACTCTTGTTTTTCAAGACAAATACTTGTATTTGAAAGACTGAACAAATAGCAGAATATAAGACTAGATCTTGTTGAAGCGTATGATCTGTATTTCCTAAATTTGAAAGGGATGAAAAATTATTTGTGCAGATAAATTTTACTTATAAATATATTTTATTCAGGTGCCAAAAAGTTAATTTTTAAATGTGTCGCCTTTGCAGAATAAGTAGAAAATTCCACTATCTATCAGTTAGACCTAGGTAAAAAGTAACAGAGAGTGATCAGAAGAGAGACACATGCTATGCTTGCAAGGAAAATTAAAACTTGGGATGTTGGGGGGGGGGCTGTGCTTTGATGTATGAAAGAGCCGTTGTTGTGGGACAAAACCTCCCCAGTGAGGGACAGAGATTAAAAAGGAGGGACTTGCTAGCAGATCAAGGTCAGCCGAGAGAGATGAATAACATAAATGCTATTAATCTAGTATTGAATGGATCACGGGAGTTCAGTGGGGTACCGTTTGTGGCAGAGTTCGAGGCAGGAGTGGTTTTTGTCACTTTGTATTAGATAATGAGCATATTCATCAAGATTCCTAAATACCATCCAAACCGGCAAAGAAGACGCTTTAAGGAGCCCGAGAGAACAAATCAAAGCCTAGATCTGAGGCTGAGAAAGGTACTAGGGATGTTCCAACAGCGCAGTGAGTTTTGTCCTTGCAGGCATCCATACAATCTCACTCTGCAGGACACGGCGTGAGAAAGGATTTCTGGGTTGGACTGGGAGCAGCTTATTATGTCTAATGTCGCCTCACTCATTAGGACCTCGTTTGATAGTCAGAAAAGACGCATATACTATTACCTTAAAAGACGGGATCCGGAAAACGTAGAGATCTTTTCTCCTGTGATTCATTTAAAATACAAAACGAAACTGCTTCTCCTTTCTCCAGGGAAACTCTGAAATCACTAAATAAGGATGGTTTGCTGTTCTCAGATTCAAATCTGCCTGAATCAAATCTGCAATCCTTTGGAAGTACAGCTGGTATAAAAAATGCACACGACTAATTGGTCAGATATACATGTGTGTGTATAAGACATTCTAAACCCATGTTTTAAAAGAAAATACAGTGATGAAGAAATGAAAAGACAGAGGACAAAAAAAGAAAAGAAAATGGAGATTAAAATAAAAAGCTTAGGAATAGTGACCAAAAGGGAAAAAAGCTAAGAGCAGAGAAGTTCAAAGTACGAAAATAATTCAAAGATAGGCATTTTAAAAGCATTAATCTTTTCGCTCCAATGGATTACATTTGTGTCAGTCTACTAAGGCATAGAACTTTATATAAACACACTGAAAAGTCATAACAAGTGAGCTACAGAAGTCTGGCATGAGAATAACATCTTAAATGGAACCTAGTGGCTGCATTCACTGAATTGCTTGGGCCCTGTTTTAACTTCATTCATTCATTCATTCATTCATTCATTCCATAAAACCTCAGTGCCTTTGCAGCACTTGAAGCATCAAAGAGTCTAGAGGACGTAACTCCTGCCTACGTAAGTCTTTACGATTGAGTGCTAGGAGTGTACAGTTCAATGTTGGAATGCTTGCCTAACGTGCAAGGCTCTGGGGTCAATCATCAGCACGGATGGCGTGGGGGGGGGAGGGGAGGGTGGTGGAAAAAAAGAGGAAGAGGAGGGAGGGAGGAGGAGGAGGAGGAGGAGGAGGAGGAGGAGGAGGAGATGGTGATGATAATATAGGTGGCGATTAAATAGTTCTTCAAAACATACGTCCGTGAAGAACCCCAAGAACACTATCTTAATTGGGAATAAGTCCTTGTAGATGTAACTATGTAAGATCTTGAGGTCAGCCGTTTAGATTGAGCCCCCGCTCATGACTGGCGTCCTTATGGGCAGACGCAGAGGAGAGCAATGATGGGAAAGGCAGAGATGGAGTATGATGGATGGATGGTGGGTGGCCAGGGCGCAGAGCACCTCTGGGAGCAGTGGTGGAGAGAAAGGGCGGGTTTCTGCAGATAAAAACCAGTTTGCCAACTTTCATTTCAGACTCTCAAGAACTAGTCGATAATGAATTTCCCTTTGTCTTTTTTTTTTTTCTTAGATGAATTTATTTTATGTATGGGTGTTTTACGAGTCAGACTAGGGTATCGGATCTCCTAAAACTGAAGGTGTGGATGGCCGTGAGCCACCATGAGAGTGCTGAGGATGGATCTGTCTCTCCAGTTTGGATCTCCTTGTCTTAACCCACAAAGTTTGTGGTAAAATTTGTTATATCTGCCTTAAAAGATACTAATACATTGCTGAGGGAAATTGATAGACCAGCCTGACTCCATCTTAAGATTAAAAACCATCTTGTTACAAGGCTCATTCCCATTTTCTGTAAAACTTGGATTTAACCAGGTCTTGACCCATTTTCTAGAATTTGACACCTTCCAAAACCTGTATACACTAACCTCCGCCCAGATAAGACATTCTGCCAAATAATTTTGAAATGTTCTGCCAAGTTCCTATATAACCAAAACCCCGTGAAGCCTCCTAGCCTTGCGAGTTACGGGCTAGTGTAGACCTCATCTTCTCCTGTTCAATGGCATCTTCTCAAACTCTGCTTTAGGGAGACAGGCCTGACAGACAGACAGAAGGCCAAGCCTGCTCAATTCAACTAAAAGAATTCAAGTAATGGTCTACTTTGGTGGGAATTAACAAACATGTACAAAAATGAGCATGTAAACTAAAGACTCCCTATCACAGAGGGCCCTGGGGAGGCTGAGATACAGCAGTGCAGTGGTGGCCCTGTCTTTGAAATGTCCACAATAAAGGGACCGAAAAAAACGACAATGTTGGTTCCTCAACAAATGTTCAGCCGATCAGGTCTGGGAAGGACTTTGACAACATGTAGAGATGTTTTGTTCATTTTACAGCTTAAAAAAAAAAGGAAGTGATCTGTCTTTGGCTTTCCCTCCCATTTGCCTCAAGAGAGGTGCAAATGGCCTGCCCTGTCTCAGGCAGGAAATCTCCATCTGGTAGACACACCCTGACTAACACAGCTGGAGTCCCAGTGAGAGAAATATCTTACCAGTGGTGTGGTCAAAAGGTTCATTAACCCCACAGTTACTCTAAAGCCCCGATATTGAACATCACAATGGGAGGAGTGAGGAGGGAACTGTCTGTCAGAGTCACATATCTGATCCGGGAAGAGTCCCCAGTTCATTAACTTTCTTAAGGTTAAAAGTAAAGGGTCTAAACGAGGCTAACAGAATATCTAAGATCAGGCGATATAAAAGACATTTTCTTTCATATTTTTACAGGCACTGTCAGATTGGCACAGTGAGGGCCTACTTCCTGGTTTACAGATTCCTGTCTTCTCTCTGTGCCCTCACAGGATGGGAAGGACAAAGACTCCCCCTGGGTCTCTCTTACATGGTCACTAATCCCATTAACGGATTAGTTATGAGATCGCATTGATTATGAGCACTCTGCTTTCTTGACCAAATTGCCTTCCAAATCGCCTCGCCTCTTAAACGCTATCACTTTGCGGGTTAGAAATCATCCCATGAAATCAGTGGGGTCCGCCCATTGCAAGACTGTGGGACATTCCCACGCGTGGTACGAAAAGGTGCAGGACTTCACTTTTGAGCTGACCGCACGTCAGTTGTACTGCTGGCTGGGAAATTTCTAGTCGTAGGGAATCAAGCGCCAACAACACACAAGCGCTACCAACGGCCCCAAAGAACCACAAAAGTAATCACAAGAGTCAAGTCTGGGAGAGGACAGGTAACCAAGCCGAGGCGCGAGGCTGAGAAGGTGGGCGGGAACCGATGCTGAGAAACCAGGCAAGGTGGTCACCCCGCGCTGACCAAACCGCCCCCAACGCGGGCGTGACACGTGGGCACCAGGGATCCAAAAATCAAGCAACTGGCCCACCAATTCATCTTCCCAGGCCCTTCTGCGGAATTGGCCACAACTGTACTTCTTTGGCTGGTTTAGTATGGCTTGTTTTGGTTTATTAAAGCAGGGTCTTTGTCGTCCAGGCTGGACTCAAACTCCCGATGTAGCTGTGTAAACTCAAGGATAAACTCGAGGTCCTGATACTCCAGGCCCTGCTTCCCCACCGCTGAGATCCCAGGCATACAGCTCCACACCCAGCCCGTAGGGGCATTTCCCTGCACCTTAATAACTGTTTCCACCGAGCCGGGCTTTCCCCACACTCGCGAAGTCGTGACCTATTGCACGGTGCTTGAAGTTGTGCATGCAAGCAGGACGTTTAGAGAAGGACTGGGTGATACAGTGAAGATAAGAGAATCAGAGTACAGTCTGCAAGTCGTAATGCCAACCAAACTGAAGACGCTTAGTCACCACCTAGAGTCCACCAATATTCCTTTATTGGTTCTCATCAGAGACTAGGGGAGAACGCACGCGGGCAAAGTTAAGACAGGCCTCCTGTAACCGAAGAAACCAGTCCCCTCTCTTAGGGGTTTTCTCCTCTTCGCGTCTCCCCATTTCCTCTGAGGACGCTGCATTTCATCACCTGCCCTTGAGCCGCCCCGAGAGCTATGCACACTCTGTGCCTTACCCCTCTGGCAGTTTCTCTGAGGTCATAGCATCTGGAGCCAAGGCCAACACGAGAGAGGCCACAGAGGCCTTCCCCACCCCCACTCCCACTCCCACCCCACCCTATCCCCACCCCCACCCCACCCCTACCCTCGGCAGCATTAAAACCCCCCAGAACGGCAAAGTGTGCGCGAGTGTAAGTGGGCCCGCGCGGTGGGCTCTGGGTACCACCTCTGTACTATGTCAAGTGTGAAGATGAGAAACAAGGAGTCAAGTTTGGCTCGGCCTCGCCTTTCCCATAGCGCCTTTCAGCGACGAAGCAGTTAAGGCAGCGCCCCTCCTCTTGGCTGGAGCGCTCCTGCTTTATTGGCACCGGCTTCTCCCCGGAGACAATGGCAGATTGTTTCTGGTGTGCGCGGAAGGATCCTGTTCTGGCAGGCAGGCAGGCTTCCAGGCTTCCAGGCGACGAGCCCCACATCCTCTGCACCGAGCATGCACGCGCTTTGTTCCAACCTGACTCTCGAGCAGCGTTCCCGGTCAGACTCTCGGTGTCCCGGGCGGGCGGCGAGAACTCTGACAAAACCGAAACCCACAACACTCCACAGAGTCGGCCACAGATGCAAACCCAAGCCGGCTCCGGGAAGGAGGCGGCTCCCGAAATCCTCTGGCTGAGATGCTCGCTCTGTTCACATCACCCGATTAGAGAAAGCCCTCTTCTCCTCAGACCTTTACCCTGCTGAGCAGCCTTCAGACATGAGGATTGGGTAATCCGAACGGAGCTGCTCTGCCGGCAGGTCGGGAAGACATTTAAAACAACACAGAACTCCCTACTTTACCTGGAAAGTCCATCCCCACAGCCAGATCCACCCAACCGTCTGCTCACCCACCCGGGCCGTTATCCCTATCCGAGCATCGGCCGCACCTAAGAAGAAAGGGGCCCCCCAAGCCAGCCACTGTGAGCGATTGACATTAGAACCAAGAACTGCTAGTTACCAAGACTTTCATTCAGCTATAGCTCAGAAAGCACAAACTATTTGAGTTTATTAGATCGAAATTGGTTGCTTTTTTTTTTTCTAACCTGAGCATCGCGTGCACACAATCCCAGAACGAGGGAGGCAGAGGCCTATTCGACCAGGCCAATTTCAACCATGCTGAGATACAAGACGAGACCTTATCTGAGAAGAAACAAATACTGTATGGAGACAGAATTTAAAGATAAGGAAACAAACCGATCAAGGTTAAGGGTTTGCCAATGGTCACATAGTAGGGACATTATAGAGCTGGTTATTAAAATCGGTTTCCCAGTGTAGGAAAGGCAAGTCTTCCGTGTAGCAAAGGGCCCCTGGGCTTCCCGAAGCTTGCCTGGAGCTCCCTAATGGCGGCTGCGCGTCTTTCTTCTCTGTGTGGAGGTGCATTTATGTGCGTGCACTGGAGGGTGCGTGTGCGCATGTGTGTGGAGGCCAAAGGTCCATAGGCATCTCCTAAATGACTCTCTTCCTTCTTTTAGACATGGGGCCTTCCACTGGGCCTGGGCTTTACCCATTGGCTGCACTGGTTGGCTGGGAAGTCCAAGCTTGGAAGTCTATCTTTCCCATATCTGTCCCATTCTTGTAGCTCAAAACCACAGTTGGTTGGATGTCGCGGGTGGGTCACTGCTGGGGGGGGGGATTCACCGCAGGGTGGAGGATGCCTTGCGTCTCCTTTTCTGTTAGATGATGTCCCGATGGGGAAGCTTTTGTGTAGCTGCTGCAATGAGTTGGGTTAAGACCTTGGGGGGCTGTTAAGATGAAATAAATGCATTTTGTGCGTGAGACATTAACTTGGGGAGCATGGGTGGAATGCTAAGGTTGATATGTGTCCTTCCAGCTATTAATGCTGTCTGTAGGACAAGGCGGGGCCTTGAGGTGGTGGTTAGGCCATGAAGGTCCCTTCCTGGAGAGCGGGGGTCAGGCTATTGGGAGAGGGGGGGGGGGTCAGGCTATTGTTCCTTGCCCTTCTGCCTTCTTCCACGTGAGGGCGCTGTGGGGAAGGAGGCACCAAGCAGGTCAAAGGCTCTTGAGCGTCCTGATCAGTGACAGGCTGGCGTAGCAGCACCAATGGAAACACACACTGAAATACGCTGTTGACAATAATACCAAGAACTGGACAAAGTTGGAGGGCACTGGACCTTCAGCTGTTCTTGTGCTCAACAATGGATACAGCCACACATCTGCCCAAGGCGGTTCCCCTTTCACAGACTGAAGTTATAACAGTTAAGCCAAGTGCTTGGTGCTTGATTAAAAAAAAAAAAAAAAAAAAAAAGACAAAGAAAACAGTCCGAGGCAATTATTAGGCCCGTGGACCACTTTGAGATCCTGGGATGCGTTTAGAGCATGTTGCTGCTCTGGCTGAGGAAAAGGCTTCTCATTTCAATGTGAGGTTGTGAGAGCGGGTTCTGGAGCAAGGGAACTCACCGATGTTTTGTTCACAGCCTGGTGTTGACTGGGTGAGCAGGCCTGTGAGGCTTTATGTCTGGTCATCTAGCAGTTAAGCTATGCTTACCATCTTTAGTAGCATATGTATGTGTCAGAGGCTGAGACTCCCTTTAGTGTCTCTGTTTTTTTGTTTCCTCTGTTGTCTTTGTGCTTCCCTGGTGACTTCTTCTCAAGTAAGGTCAAGGCAACAGCCACACTGGGTCCCCGTGTGTAAGATATATACTTGGTTGCAAAAGGGAGGAAAAAACAGTTCTAATAGCTTTTCTGGGTCAATATTCTCACACAAATTTACCTTTAAGCCTGTAATTGCACTCAGGAAACTAAAACAGAATTGCCAGGAGTTCACAGCCATATTGGGCTACATAGCAAGGTACTGTGTTTTAAAAAATAATATTTAAAATTAACTAATTAATTAACCAGTGAATTCGAAATCTGGTTTTATGTTACAACATTTTTCTATGACAAAATTATAGCAGTACTGTGGACATGTGCTTCAGAAGAATGTTTTGTAATATAGATGAGGATTCTTCCCATGGTGGTTTGAATGAAAACAGGTTCATTTATGTTCTTGCTTGGTCCACAGTTGGTGGAACTGTTTGGGAAGGATTAGGAGGTGTAGACTTTTTAGAGGAGGTGTGTCACTGGGGGTGGGCTTTGAAGTTTAAAAATCTATCCTCATCCCCATAGGAAGAACAATATCAACTGACCAAAGCTCCCAGGGTCTAAACCGCCAACCAAAGAGTACACATGGGGGTACTCATGGCTCCAGCCATATATGTAGCAGAGGATGGCCTTGTCGGGCATCAATGGGAGGAGAGGTCCTTGGTCCAGTGAAGGCTCAATGCTCCAGTGTAGGGGAATGTGAGGGCAGGGAGGCAGGAGTGGGTGGGTGGGTGGGTGGGTGGGTGGGTGGGATACATCCTCATAGAAGTAGAGGATAGGTGGTTTCCGGAGGGGATTGGGAAAGGGGATAACATTTGAAATGTAAATAAGTAAAATATCCAATAAAAAAAAGACTAAAAAAAAAAAAAATCCATCCTCGTGTCCGGTGTCTCTTACTTTCTACTTCCTGCTTGTGAATGAAGATGTAAGATCTCAGCTCCTGCTCCAGTGCGGTGACTGCCTGCCTGCCTGCCTGCCTGCCTGCCTGCCTGCCGGCCCGCTGCTGTGCTTCCCGCCAGGATGGTCACAGACTCTGCAACCAGGAGTCCAGAATTAAACGCTTCCTTTTATAAATTGCCTTGGTTATAGTATATTACCAGAGAAATAGAAGAATAATTAAGATGCTTCCCTAAGGTAGTTAGTAAATCATGATGAAATTAATCTACACCTTGGAAACTTTCCTCTTTGAAGGCTGATGGTTAAGCTTTCCTATGGGGATATTTTATGGTGTTTGATTTGAATGTGAGACGTTAGTTGGGGGAGCACTCTAATGCTCCATGTGACAATAGGAAAGGGGTGGGACCTTGAGAAGGGGATAGGTCATGAAGGAGAATGGGATCAGGTGTCCCCATGAAGAACAGGACAAAGGCTCCCCGCCCTTCTGCCTTGTAAAGCATACTATAATTTTTGAGAAGATTCTTAGACTAATAAATAACATACTTTTAATCTCATGACCTACAAATCCAGATTGCAAAAACATAATTTCTATTCAGTGAAATCGTTTCCTTTATACATGACATCTAAACTAATGCCAGTCAAGCGAAACTTCCCCAGACGGTTTGGAAAGGTTTCCTTATCCCCTCTCCTCTGTTCTGCAAGGTGGCTTCTCTGACGAGCAAGGATCTAAACAGCACCCAGGCACTGGCATTCCTGGGCCCCAGAGCCATGCCACCTGCACAGACTGGCATCTTCTGCTTGCCCTCAGTCTCACTGGTCTCTAGTGCAGGACGACGGCCCACGCCAACGGCTCTCTCACTCTTCCCGTCTTGTTTCCATACAAGACTCAGTTCCTCTGGGTGACCCTTGTATGAACCTTGGGGCACGGTAGGTCTGATAATGCCCCACCTCCTCCGCATGCTCTGTTTCTGTTATCCTAAGGACACAGGGAAGTTTTAGATTCTCTCCCCATGGCCACGTCTAGAACCACCTCTGTTCCACCGCAAAGGAGACATGTAGACCCTCATCTCTTCCCAGAGCCCACCCAGGAAACAGCGCGGAACTGACACTCCCACGTGCAAGGCCTCCTTCTTTCCCTCCGCCATCCTTCAACCATGGCTGTCCTCCCCCCCCCTTCCTCCTCCAGGTTGAGACTTTAGTCTGGGCGAGCAGATCCCCTCTCCAATCTTCTTCTGTGCCTCTTGTTTATGTCATGGTTTGACACCTCAGTTTTCCAAGATACTGATTTTTTTTTTAAGCCATTCTTTTTAACAACACAAAATACCTTCTCTCTTCATCAGTTATCCCTGCCCCGAGTCTCAAATCCCCGTTTGAGAATTTGAAAGTGAGCATTAACTTTTTGTTTAGTTCAATCCTTCAGTGCTAGGCTTTGGATTGTGATTAAACGGCTATATATGGGGAACTGCCGCCTAACTGGGCCGTAAGTGGTCAGAAGTCACAGGAAAGACCAGGAAAGGACACACACGTTAACATTTTAGGCTATTATCTCACTGCACTAAAAAAAAAGAAAATTGAAATTATTTTGGTACTTTATTTCAAAACAAGTATAGCAGTAAGAGTGGAAGAATTTTCCTTTGACTGCCGTAACATGCAAACGGTACAGCTTCTAAACATATTCCTGGCGAACTAACTGTAACCCCCGCAGCATGTCAGCATAGCGACAGGTTACACCTGGCCACCTCGCCCTCCTGCGTGTGGACACATGTCAGAACCGCGACAGGCAGGACGCCCATCGCAGCCATGGTACAGGCCGCCGAACCTTCTGGTCCAAACCATGGGGTTAGTCCAGTCCCGCCGCAGCACCAGCAGGGGCTCCTTGACAGATCAAGTTACTTTTTCCAAGTCTGGTTTTCAGAACCAGGTGACCCAGGACAGAGCAACATACCTGTCCGAAAACAAAACAAAGCAGTGACTGGAAAGAATGTCACCTGTGCCTCTCTGAGCCGAGGTGGGGGCGGTGGGGGCAGCGGGAGGAGGGTGGGGCGGGAGGGGGGGCTTCCCTTTGGTGCTTTCATCAAGGAGTCAGTTGTCCCCCGCACCTCCTGCGTTACTCCTCTCCTCTGCCAAGGGAGCTATTTTATAAGAAGTTAACAAAAGCGGCAGAGCTGGACCCCGAATCACCCTCCTGTGAACCTCGGCTGGACCGTTAGAGCCCCCAGAGCAGCCCGAGAGCCATGATTAGAATCTCCGCTCTTTTGGCTACTGCTGAAAGCCCCGCTGTCATGCTCCGTCCTGTTTATAGCCCTGATTTACCGCTGCTGGACAATGACTGCGTTCACCGTTTTTATTTCCCATGCGTAATGCTGCCATGGACAACTTTATAGAGTATTTTTTTTCCTTCTGTCGAATTTTTTCCATGTGATAAATTCCCATAAATGAGATTATTAAAACTCTTCCAAATGATAATTATGACAATTGTATTTTTAAAAAAAATCAGATTTAGGATAAAACACTGTTAAAAGAGAAGCAAGTTTTGCCTGGAAAACTGACAATAACTGTGCATGTGGTCAAGAAGTGGAGAAACTGGCCAGAATGAAAATTGTACCAACGTAATGGGGCCAGGGCTTGTTTCTTTTCTCTTTCGATGGTTATAAAGTACTGTTACATTTCGATGGACTTTTTAAGAAGACCACTGACATTCTCTAAGCCTAGGCGTAGGTCAGTTTCTCATTGAAGATTATTATTCATATTCTTTAAACGGCCTAGGAGGAAGAATGCCTTTCCCTCGGAGCCTGCAGCTTTAATTACACAGACTATACCGCCATTGTTCGCTGGAGGCTTCGGTAATTGAGGAGTATTTACGGGACAATGAGAGAGAGAGCGCTCCTTCCCCCAAAGACACTTGGGGACTGTAATCATAGCTGGCTAGTAACTGAGTCCACGGGACAGTGGAGTTATGTTTTCATATTTCAGCCCTCATTCAGAGCTTAATCTAATTTATATCTTATATGCAAATTCCAAAGGAAAGGCAAACAATGAAAAGGAAATACCATCGCACTTTAAGTGGCTTCGCTCTGGGTGAACAAGTAAGACATTTGCCTTTATTTGTAAAATTATCTTTAAAACTATGTCTCAGAGCCATTAGCGTATTCTAATTGCTTATTAATTTACATGAAGCACAAAAGGCCACAATTCTCTCTTCTTGTTTCCAAGTGTCATTATAGTCATGTTACTCTTTCTCTTTTAATAATCTTTTTCTGTTTGAAAATGTCATACGTGCGTATGCGTTCTGATCAAACCACGGTCCTTTACCATCCCCCCAGCCTCTCCCTGATTTCCTTGTCTTCTCCCTACTTCCATGTGCTCTTTAAAAACCCACTGCGTCTACACAGCCACGTCTGTGTGTGCGTGAGTGTAGGGCCATCTACTCTCTTCAACACCCCTAAAGCCTCGACAAGTCAGGAAGTTCTTGGTTTACATTTTTAAAAACACTACATAGACTGCAGCATATTTTCTTTTCTTTTCTTTTCTTTTCTTTTCTTTTTTTCTTTTTTTTTTTTTTTCTGTTTTTCTCTGTGTAGCCCTGGCTGTCCTGGAACTCACTCTGTAAACCAGGCTGGCCTTGAACTCGGAAATCCACCTGCCTCTGCCTCCCAAGTGCTGGGATTACAGGCATGCGCCACCACCGCCCGGCTGCAGCATATTTTCTTAAGCCATGGATCACAATCCTGTATGGAGCTGGGTAATTGAATATAGGGAATACACACACACACACACACACACACACACACACACACACATACACACACACACTGATGTCAGTAAAATAGTTTCAAACATACAATGCCCCCAAACCAAGCCAACAGCAAATGCGTAATGTGTCCAAAGTATGTCTCCCAGCCTTTGCTGGTGCTGTGGGACTTCGCCGCAACCTCGGTTCAAACACACCAGGAAGGAGACGTCACAAGGGAAATGGCGCTTGAAGTCCTATCGACTGGTGTTTGCTAATCTGGACGGGAGTCCTGCAAAGAGGTCACTCATTCCACCTTTATATGGCAAATGGAGGAAGGCTGAACCTAAGGGTAGCCACGAAGGCTTTCAGGCCGTCCTGGGTGGGCATGAGCAAGTGGCCAGAACCAAGTCTCCTTCACGGAGCCATCTAACAACCTGCCCCCACCCCGTCCAACCACACGAGGGTACTCAGTCATTATCCTTAAAGAAATACAGCAAATGCAGGTTTTTAAAAATACCTCCGAGCCGGGCGTTGGTGGCGCACGCCTTTAATCCCAGCACTTGGGAGGCAGAGGCAGGCGGATTTCTGAGTTCGAGGCCAACCTGGTCTTCAGAGTGAGCTCCAGGACAGCCAGGACTACACAGAGAAACCCTGTCTCGAAAAACCAAAAAAGAAAAAAAGAAAAAAAAAATACCTCCTTCTTATAACAGAAGAAAACTTGGTTGCATAATCAAACAATTCATTCTTCACACAGGTTTGCAGATATGTCAGTGTTAAAGACTGTCAGGCCTGTGTAAAGAGAGACGTAAAATAGAGTCAGCAGACTAGTCTCCTTCACTTAATGATGTCACCTTTCACTTTTTCAAAGTCCACTAAGACACATGTGGAGCATCGCTGGCCCAGATCACTCGCCCTGCGCACTCGGGATGGAGATGCTGAAGGTTCCTGTGAAGGCTTTTCAGTTTCTGTGATCATAGACACCCAATTGTTGACAGAAAATTTGCTCTAGCTTTTGTTACAGTGGGCTCCTGCCCTACAGGAATCTTACTAACTTGTTCTTTCTAGTATTTCCAGAAAAGAAATCCAAATATACAAGTCTTGTTTTCTATCTGGCCACTTTAGGCTCATAGCTGAGGGTTACTTGATGCTCTGAGGGTCTCTGCTCCTTCCTTGTAAGCTCTTATCGTTTACGATTGCACACCCTCAAGCCCGGGCAGGGGCCCTCTCGGGGCTCTCCACGAGTCTCTGTAGCACTGTGCTTCAGGCAGCAGCGTCTGTGCGGGCTTGGCAGCCTCCGCTCTCACCCCAGTTCTTCTCCTCCATTTCCTTACTTTCTTGACTCGTCTTCAACAGTGTGGCCAACTTTTTAGAAAAATTATATAGTGTGTGTGAATTCAAAGACCGAGAGGAAACATAGCTAGACCAGAGTTGCTTACTAGCCTCTAAAGAGAAGCCAGAAATTAAAACCATCTTCACACACGTTAGGAAGCGAGGCAGGTGAAAAGCTGCCCACTGGACAGGGATGGAAGGGTAGGGAGGGGCAGAGGCAGACTCCTCCTTACTCACGAGTCTGGAAGCCAGTCACTGCCAGCAATACGGTGCTGTCACAAACAGCCACAGACTATGAACGATGCTGTGAAACAGACTGAAGAGCAGGCCTCCTAAATCCAAGTGACCGAAATTATACACCCAAACAACCAACACAGTCATTGTCCTGGCTTAGCGAAAGCCAGGTAGTTTGGGGAGGATAACATTTCATCTAAGTGAGAAGAAGGAAGAAGGAAGGAGGAAGGAGGAGAGAGAAAGAAAGAAAGAAAGAAAGAAAGAAAGAAAGAGAAAGAAAGAAAGAAAGAAAGAGGAGAGAAGACGAGAAGAAGAAGAAGAAGAAGAAGAAGAAGAAGAAGAAGAAGAAGAAGAAGAAGAAGAAGAAGAAGAAGAAGAAACAAAACAAGATCCTCATATAAGAGACATCACATCATCACATACCGATCCTCCGTTTGAGTCATCTATTGGAAGGTGGGATGTGTGACAGTTAGTGAACCACAGCTCTCATAAGCTGTCATTGAGTCTGAACATAGCACTTAGGTGCCTTTCTCTCCCACCTGACACATCCATTAATAAGTAAATACAAAGCAGTACCATGTGGAAACCAAAATGGTAACTCTAGTCCTCGCCACACTAGACCAGAGGAAATGACCAGAGAAACAAACCTAGACTGGTGCACCCTAGCCCTGACCCGAGCAGTCCTATCGTGGGACACAGAGCATGCCACAGAGAGCACGGGCTCCTGAGGGCTTGGCTCCTTGAGAAAAGAAGAGCAGATGGGACAGCTTCCACATTTACATCTCAGATTCACCATCCAATAATGACTCCCCTGGGGAGGAGCTAAGCGAAGGTGGAGGGAGATTGGGAGTTCCACCAATTTCAGCCACCCCTGCCCACGCAGGAAAGAAGAAAACAGGGAGGTGTTCCTCATGCCTTTCCAGCAGCAAGGTGAACCACTAAAAACAAATCAAAAATGAGTTCCTCGGCACAAAAGGATATGAGAACCCGGGGATTTAAAATATCCATGAAGGACTGAATAATTTCACTTGTAACTTTCTTCCATTTTTTAAAAACATAAACTGTAACTGCTTTCAGTTAAATTAGATATATTTTAGCCAAGAGGTGGTGGGAAAGGCCAAGAATAGGAAGACAGGGCAGTAAGGAAAATGGGAAACAACGGAACAGTCAAAGGAGGGCTCCACTGGGCGAGCGCTTGGTGCTGGGCCTGCAGGGCTGAGGTCAGTCTCTAGGTCCCTCCCAAAGAAAGACCTGACTCCATGAAGTTTAATCTCCCTGCATATGAATACCACACCGAAATTTAAAGTGGCCAGGCATGGAGGTGTACAACTTAAAGAGGCAGGCAGATCTCTGTGAGTTCAAGGCCAGCTAAGACTACATAGTGGGTTTCAGGACTGACAGGCCTATGTAGAGAGACTGTCTCAAAGGCCAAAAGGGGGGACTGGGAGGTGAAGAGAGAGGAGGGGAGGGGAGGGGAGGGGAGAAACGGCTGTTCATAAGTAGGTAAAAATAATCCTAAGACTTTTTCCTATAAATCTCCCTATATCTGAAGGACTTCGCCATGTCTTCTACCCTCACACCTCTCTGAACATAAATTATCCTTGAGAGATGGACTTTTCAGTGGGGAAGCATCTTACGTCAAACTTACATTAAGAGAGTAAAGCATGCTGGGCGGAGGTGGCGCACGCCTTTAATCCCAGCGTTTGGGAGGCAGAGGCAGGCGGATTTCTGAGTTCAAGGCCAGCCTGGTCTACAGAGTGAATTCCAGGACAGCCAGGGCTATACAGAGAAACCCTGTCTCGAAAAAGAAAAAAAAAAAAAAAAGAGAGAGAGAGAGAGAGTAAAGCAGCAGACACTGGGGTGGTAATGTCTGCCCTTCAGAGAAGCATCGCTGTCAGACCTCCCTGGTACGACATCCAGTGAGTCACAAGGTCACTGATCCTGCAAGGGAGCGGAAGGAAAAGGCTGTGGAGGCAGGCGTAAGTGGAGGCTGAGGCAGAGGAGAGGAATGGAAGGGAAAGGTCTCCCAAGCAATAGCAGGGCCTTCACTCAGGACTGTCCTTGGTTTAAAGGAATCAAACTTGGTTTTCCTGCTGAAAATAAAAACCCAATCTTGTATCTGGGAGCTGGATTACTCTGAAAAGGAGTGTCCATTTCACCTAGCAGGGATCTGAAAATGCCACCTATTTATTTGGAAGTGTTTTACTGGTGGTCAGGGTCCGTAGCCCTTTTTAGAAGCGTCATCTGTAGACTTGTGGTTGAAGAATAAAGAGAGTCAAACAGGCAAAGCCACAACTCGCACACTGCTGATATAGTAAATCAGCTGACACAAACCTGGTACCAGGAATCTGACCGGCCGGAAGTGTGAGCAGTTCTACCGTGACGTGTGCACCGTGACGGCTGGGGAAGGAGCGCCATCGCAGCAGCATCTTTAACTCCTACACTTGATCTTAGCCAAAAGGCCGAGAAGCGATGCCTCTTTAACTCCTTACCAAGAGTTCCCACGTCACTGTTAGCCATTTACTTGGCCATGGAGATTTCTCCTTAAAGCATACTGGAAGAATTCTGAGAGTCAGGACAGAGTCCACAGCACCCACACTTGGGCTACAAGGTCACCCACTGAACTGGAGTTCAGGACGAAGAGCTCCGGAAGAGAGCAGCAGGGCGAGGCTCAGGCTTGCTCTTCTAGTTTCCCTTCTGTGGCTGACTAGAGGAAAAGGGAATTCAGCTTATGTGGTGGTTTGATGAGAATGTCCCTAACAGGCTCTGATATTTGAATACCTTGTCCCAGTTAGTGGTACTGTTTGGGTAGAATTGTCAGCTATACCCTTGCTGGAGAAAGTGTCACTTGGGGTGGGATTTGTGGTCTCAAGCACTCATGCCATCCCCAGTTTGTTCTTTCAGTTTCCCATTTGAAGCACAAGATAGGAGGTCCCAGGTGCTGTGCCAGCCACCACGCCTACTTCCGGCTGCCTCCCCTCGCCGACAGGGTGTTTGACCTTCAGAACCATTATCCCAAATACATTCTCTTTTATACATGGCCTTGGTTATGGAATTTTAACACAGAAATAGAAAAATAACAAATACAGCTTTTATCTCCAGGTCATAGTCCATCGTTGAGGGAAATCAGGGCAAGAACATAAGCAGGAACTCAAAAGTAGAAACTATTCTCTGGCTTTGGATTAGACAGCTTTCCTATACAGGCAAAAACCATGTGCTGAGGGATGGTGCCACCCAATGGGCTGGACAATTAATAATCAAGACAAGCCCATGGGCCCAACTGATCTAGGCAGCTCCTCAATTGAGGCCTTCCTCGAAGATGTCTCTAGGCTGTGTCAAGTTGACCGTTAAAGCTGGGTACCACAGATGCCCAGATAACTGAGTTCACGTGTCTGTGATGGTGCATCCAGAGACAAGCACTTCTGGGCCAGCCAATTCCCAGAGTGAATCTCTAGGTATGTAAATGTACACACACACACACACACACACACACACACACACACACACATCTTGATTCTGCTTCTCTCAAGAAATCTATCATAGAATGGATCTAAACATTTTAGCCAAAGAATGAGTGATTTCCCTTGGAACCTATTTTTGATCTTAAAGCAAAAGTAACTCATTTGAATCCAGAATCATTTGGTCTTTTTTTCATCAGTCTTGAGCCCCTTCTTTCTATCAAGCTGGTTCCAGAAAACATCTTACCAGCTAGAATTTTAACATCATAAAGTAGAATACTCAAATGCTGCAAACATAAGATCTTGGAATCATGCTGTGCTCAAAAACTCGAGACTGTAAGTCGGCCTCTGTCTAGAGACAAGAGATGAAGAGGACGCCCTGGGTTTTCAGCAGAAGTAAACCATGCAGAAAGAAACCGTGAGACGTTCTTGAGAACTAGAATACAGAGGAAAAGGAAGACACCGTAATGGGGATCCTTTCATGTGGATGTGAAACCAGAAGTCATTCTGACAGCGTAGAACAGACTCAATCATCCTAGTAAAAAGTTTATAGAGGAAAAAGTCTGTAAAGGTCTGTCATTGTTCCCAGAGTTAATTCTGGGCAAAGAGGTGGCATGAGGTGGTGGGTGAGGGAGTTGCTTGTAGTTACTCTTTCTTGCATTAGTGTATTTAGGATAGGGGGATGCTTGCATCATGATGACATCTACAGTTAGGGACACTGCAGTGGTAAAGAGAAGTCACGTCCAAGAACATGAGGACCATCTTGATTTTTACTTTAATAAATGTTTGTTTATATGTATGACTGTTTTGCCTGCATATATGGACACGCACCCTGTGCAGCCTAATCAGAAGGCATGTGAGCCCCTGGAACTGGAGTTACAGATGGTTGAGAAACATCACGTAGGTGCAGAATCAGAGTTAGATCCACAGCAAGAGCAGTGAGTGTTCTAAACTGCTGGGCCATGTCTCTGGCCCCTTGGTTTTGATCTTTAAAGACACTGTCTACTAGAAATGTCAGACAGGCTCTAATCACGACATCCAATCATCATGGCTTCCCAAATAAGACCCAAATGATGACAATACTAGCGGACATGCTGACATGGAAGGGAGGACCTCGACCCTAGACAAGGACTGTGGGCAACCGGGCAATGCTGAGAGTGGAAAAATGCTCTCCCCAGGGAAGAGCCCCACAACTGGTTCTCCAATGCCGAGTGGTCAGCACTGAGGTTGCATACACACAGGTAATACACATTTTCCACAGGTTGAATAACAACAACTAAAGAAAAAGGTTATAGATTTGAGAGAGCGAGAGAGGTTCATGAGGACACTGGAGTGAGGAAGAAGGAAGGGGATGATATAATGATATAATTTCAAAAATAAATTATTAACATTTTTAAAAAGAGAAGACACTGAGCCCAAGGACAGAGATGATGCATGGATATGATGACGGGCCACAGTGAGGCTCAGATGAAGAGAGAAGGCATGGGTGTGATGACGGGCCACAGTGAGGCTCAGATGAAGAGAGAAGGCATGGGTGTGATGACGGGGACACAGTGAGGCTCAGATGGAGAGAGATGACGCATGGGTGTGATGACGGGCCACAGTGAGGCTCAGATGGAGAGAGATGACGCATGGGTGTGATGGGGACACAGTGAGGCTCAGATGGAGAGAGAAGGCATGGGTGTGATGACGGGACACAGTGAGGCTCAGATGGAGAGAAGAGGATGGGTGTGATGACGGGACACAGTGAGGCTCAGATGGAGAGAAGAGGATGGGTGTGATGATGGGACACAGTGAGGCTCAGATGGAGAGAAGAGGATGAGTGTGATGGGGACACAGTGAGGCTCAGATGGAGAGAAGAGGATGGGTGTGATGGCGGGACACAGTGAGGCTCAGATGGAGAGAAGAGGATGGGTGTGATGACGGGGACACAGTGAGGCTCAGATGGAGAGAAGAGGATGGGTGTGATGATGGGACACAGTGAGGCTCAGATGGAGAGAAGAGGATGGGTGTGATGATGGGACACAGTGAGGCTCAGATGGAGAGAAGAGGATGGGTGTGATGACGGGACACAGTGAGGCCCAGATGGAGAGAAGAGGATGGGTGTGATTGTGGGGACACAGTGAGGCCCAGATGAAGAGAGAAGGCATGGGTGTGATGACGGGACACAGTGAGGCCCAGATGGAGAGAGATGACGCATGGGTGTGATGGCGGGACACAGTGAGGCTCAGATGAAGTGTGAGGAGAATGGGAAAGGTAACTACTTCCTTCTGAAGATCAAGAGAGGCAAACGCAACGCAAGAGTCAGAAAACTCCCAAGGGTGAGCGGGGCGCCGGATGGACAGCAGAGGGAAGAGCAGCAGAAACAAGCTACGTGCGAAAAGCCCAGAATGAAACCTATTGCCTTGTAAGCAAATTTAAAAAATACACAGGGGCTGGAGAAAGAGCTCGGCTGTTAAGAGGGCCTGCTGTTCTTCAGAGGACCCGCTTCAGACCCTAGCCCCCTCAGTGGGTGGCGGCTCATAAACACCTGTGCTCCAGCTCCAGGGAATCCAACCCCTCTTCTGGTCTCTATAGGCACCCTGACATGCATGGACATACACCCCACACATGTAAATAAATATAAAATCTAAAAATGAAACCTTACAAAAATAAAAACATAGGAAAATATTTAATGATTAATAACCTTCCCACATAAATATTTACTCTTTAAGACCTAATTTTAGCCCTGTTTCAAGCAAAAGGCACCTGAAAACTTGGAGTTCAATTGTTCTAACCCATATATATATAATATATATAAATATTACTTCTACCTTTAACATACATTTTCCTGTTTATAAATAAAACTTCTTTTAGACTCAGGAGCTAAATGTCAGGAAAATCTTTTTATCCACAGATCTGATTATCAGAACTGATTCCACCTAGTGTTGAGTTTTCTGAACTCTGTAGTAAGCACTGAGAAAAATACTAAATTAATGATATAAGAGTTGATAATCAGCTGGGTGTGGTTGCGCACGCCTTTAATCCCAGCACTTGGGAGGCAGAGACAGGCAGATTTCTGAGTTCGATGCCAGCCTGGTCTACAGAGTGAGTTCCAGGACAGCCAGGGCTATACAGAGAAACCCTGTCTCGAAAAACCAAAAAAAAAAAAGCCCCAAAGGGACTGGAGAGATAGCTCAGCAGTTAAGAGCACTGACTGCTCTTCCAGAGGTCCTGAGTTCAAATCCCAGCAACCACATGGTGGCTCACAACCATCTGTATTGGCATCTGAGGCCCTCTTTTGGTATGTCTGAAGACAGCTACAGTGTGCTTAATATATAATAAATAAATATTAAAAAAAAAAAAGAGTTGATAATCAAAGCACTATCTTAACCAGACCTTGACAGACATGATATTTGGACTGAAAGTATCAAGATAGGATGAAAGAGAAAGACTTTCCCCAAAGATATGGATTAGAAACCTCTTTTCTAATGCATGTATAAGCATGTGTGTGCAGATGTGTATGAACATGTTGAACTATTTTTAAAGGTAAAACAGGGGATGGAATATAAGATATTTATACACAAGTTAAAACATCATTCCTTCAGCTATCATAAGCAGGCACACTTGACCATATCTCCTGGACAGGAATCATCATCATAGTGGAGACTAACGAACTTACCCTTTCATTTAAATGTTTCCTCTTTGAAGTTGAGACATTTTTTAGAATAAATCCAAAGTTAACCCTCAGTTACAGAAGCTGCACAGGAAATCCAGCTTGGAATCAACACCACCTATTAATGTCCTAGTCACTCCTCTAAGCAGGACTTCAGGGCACTCTCATTTGTACATAAAAGAGTTACATCAGAATCCACAGGAAATCCACAGGCTGGCCAGAGGGCCCTCCTTTGAGAAGGATCTGTGAGCTTCCTAACAGCTGAAGTTGGAATGCTTTGTGGTCTCATTGTGTAACTGTAGCAAAACAGAAATGACACATAAGCAATCTTTGCTTTAATTCTGCTTGAAACGAAGAGAAATAAACACTAGTTTACTATGATCTGAGGACCTTGATTTTCAAAGGGACAGAAAGACATGGTGGTGTCACACTGTAGCTCATTTCAACTTCTGAAGCCATCTGTTAAGCTAGCAGGCAGCTCAGGAAGGGCGGACATTAGATGTACTGACACTTGTCTTGGGTCTGGTGGAAGGAATCCTCAGGTACCTGACTGTGCTTCCCCAAACACAGGCAGGAAAACAGCAATGTGCCTGGACTTGTTTGGGGGTGCCAGATCTTTCCTTCAGGAAGGAAACACAAAGCTGCCTCTCTCTGTAAACTCCAAGGATGGGGACGGGAAGATGCTAGAAGAAAGAAATCCTCTTTGTTCAGTCAGAAAGATCATCGGTGTGAGGGAGAGATACACTCATGTTCTTTTTATTATCATGATAGAGAAAGTACCTGGCATTCTGTCCCACTACTGCCACACTCTGGTCGTCTGGATCTGCAGTCACAGCATAGGTAGTGAAGTATCAAAAGTGTTCAACACATAAGTCATAAGGCAAGACCTCAAAAAATACCTAACTTCTATAACCTAATTTTATATGCCTTGAAATCCTTCATACATGTCTTAATGTTTTCAATTTTCTATCATATGAGTGCAAGAAGCAAAGTCTGGCAGCAACATGTCAGTCCACAACTTCAACTATGGAAGCGCACGGTCACTGGGGCAGATGTACTGAGCTGGGGCTTCCGGATATCGGGTCTGGGATGTTAACTTTGCAAAAACCTCCAATTGATTATGTATGACACATCGCATTGACTAGTGACCTCTGCCCTGGAGAGAGGTCCTACGAGAAGCATTCAAACAAGGTTTCAGCCCTGCAGTTTCTAAAGACTAGAGAAATGTCTTTTCAAAGACCCCAACTCTTCATATGTCAATCAATAAAATCTAAGTGTAAAACGTAAATTTAAAATATCTTTAAGTATTTTTTTTGTTTTTTTGTTTGTTTGTTTTTTTCAAGGCAGGGTTTCTCTGTGTAGCCCTGGCTGTCCTGGAACTCACTCTGTAGACCAGGCTGGCCTCGAACTCAGAAATCCACCTGCCTCTGCCTCCCAAGTGCTGGGATTAAAGGCGTGCGCCACCAACACCCGGCTATCTTTAAATATTTTAAACAGTCTTTTCTTTTACAGTTCATACCTTTTGGCGATGGAGAGATGGCCATTGCTGCTCTTCCAGAGAACGTGTTTTGAAAAGGGAGCTCGCAACCACCTCTTAACCACAGCTCCAGAGGACCCAGCACCTCTGGCCTCTGCAGGTACCTGTATTTATGCAAACTTCATATAACTCAAGAGAAAATAAATCTTATTTTTTTTTTATGTTCATGGCTTTCAGTGGACTGATGTTTTTTATTTAGAGTCTTCTTCAAACCCCTTCTTTCAGGGCTCAGGAGGTAGAAA
Organism: Apodemus agrarius; assembly: GCA_964023405.1. Classification (NCBI taxonomy): domain Eukaryota; kingdom Metazoa; phylum Chordata; class Mammalia; order Rodentia; family Muridae; genus Apodemus; species Apodemus agrarius. The sequence continues at coordinate 20,499,390 of OZ030013.1, forward strand.
GAATAGAAGAGTCAACAGTGATGGAAGACACTAAAGCTACACGGCCTTCTAGGTGCAGCAGGACTGATATCAGCACATGGAGAGAGCACAAGGCAGCACGTACAGGCTCTGTACAGGTCCGAGTCACACGGGTCCAGTGCTGAGACGTGAACACAGCCCTCATCCACACCCTAGAAGCTGTGTCCAAATGTCAACCACTTCGCCAATGGAGTCTCACCAGGGCATACAAACTGCACTTAAGGGCAGCCCCGTGCCCAGGAGTAGATGGTGAACACAAAATGAGCTCAGTGGTATTTTTGGAGACTTTGTGTCTTTGATTGCTTTGGGCATTTCTTTCCACCTTACGGGCTTTTTGCTTATATAATATGGTTTGGGGTTTTCTTGTGTGTGTGTGTGTGTGTGTGTGTGTGTGTGTGTGTGTGTGTTTGTATGCGCACACATGTTGTTTCTCCTGCTTCACCCCCATTTATTTTATCTTATCGTTTGGTTTTGCATGTTTGTTTTCTAAAAAGAGGGGGAAAGGCATTTTCCAGTATGGTTATTGGATGCTTACCATGTTCTACATGAAGTGGCCGCTCTCCTGATTTCATCAGAGCTCTGCAAGCTAATTCGGAGAACTTTGGTAAAGCCAAGAGAAGAAACTACACCTCTTCAGGTCCCGGAAGTGATAATTTAATTAAGGTAAATACACATGAGAGGGGTGGGGTGGGAAATGGGGAGATGAGAGAGAAGGGTGTGTGTGTGTGTGTGTGTGTGTGTGTGTGTGTGTGACAGACACAGACAGACAGTGCAATGGAGAACACCAGACACAGTAGCTCTTTGCTAATAGAGAATGCCTCTATTCCCTGCCTGTCTCCTATAGTTTTTCACTGGTTTTCTCTGTTTTTAGGTTTTATTTCCGGGGTGGCAGAGCGCATGCCGATGATTGGCTTATACGCCTCTTCATGCATGTGGAAGTCAGGAGAATTATAACTTAACAAAGCATGGCTCTCTCTTTCCACCATGTGAGTTCAGGAGCTCAAACCCAAGTCATCAGGCACCATTTCCCTCAGAGACATCTTGCCAGTGCCCAGACTGGAGTTTTAAAAGTGGTTTTCACTGAAATCAGGTGGATTTGTTTCTAAGAAGCAGATGGCACAACCCTTCAAATTAAAGCAAACAAAACTGTATCAGCGGAAAGCATCAAGATAGTAAAGTACGGGACTGGAGTGGAGCTCAAGGAGAGGGCTCACCCTGCTTTTACGTGAACCCTGAGTCTTGGCCCAGTACCAACAGAAGGAAGGGAAGAGGGGAGGAGAGAGGGAGAGGGGAAGGGAAGAGAAGAGAGGCGGGGATGGGAAGGGAGGGGAGAGCGCCATCGATACCTGTTCAGTTGAAAAATCAACATTTTGCACTTTTATCTGTTGCAACATAAAAACAAAAACTTTATCTTTAAGGAGGTCATTTGCTTGCATGTTTTAAACACCTATGTCCCAGAAAAATAAAATGTGCAAGTTTAAATAACACTGCACATGCCAACCTGGTTAGTTCCACACTGGAGTCGCTTCTGTCTCAAATCTTGAATCTGGAATATAAACATGTCACTGAGATCAAGATGGAGATAATACACTTAGACTCTTCGCTGGTTTTCAAAAGGATGACATTTCCATCCATACATTTTCTTTAGAAACTACACACCGCTATGTTTCCTTTTATAGGCAAGAATTCGTTGTTGAGAGAACAAATGGCAGAATCTCATCTAAGAGTCGAACTTTAGCGAGAAAGAGATCTTAGAAATAATGCTAGTATTTCATGACTACTTAATGAGAGCCCAAATGGTACAATTAAAAACTAGATTCCACTCTATTAAACATTATAAACTATAATCAGATATAACTGTGTTTAGGAGTGTAACACTCCGGGGTCTGTAGAGACGGCTCGGTGGTTCCTTCCCAGCACCCACCTGGCAGCTCCTAGATCTGACACCCTCACACAGATGTACTTGAAGGTAAAATACCAATGCATATAAAAGTAAGTATTAAAAAAGAAAGGAAACTGAAAAGAACTTAACCTCCTCTTTTGGTTCCTGCCCCTCGCGGTTCTTTCTCTCTCAGGTAGCGAGTTCCAGTCCCAGGACTCTGGAGAGTGGGAGGAAGCACTATCAAGGCTGAATACAACCCTGACAGCTGTTCTGAGCAGACTCCAGACACAGGCCAGGAGAGCATCTACCAGTCACCGACACCATGCCTGCACCCTTTAAAACAGCAGATACCTGATTAGGGAAAAGTATTGAGAAAATCTGACTTTTTCTCCAGACATTTTAAACTCTATTTTCCAATTATGAAAGGATTAACTGAAAAACTGTGGTAGAGCTGTGTGATTCAGCTGTGTAGCAGCCGAAGCTGCAGGCTGGCAATTCGAGGGCTGCTCGGAGCTGCAGGGTGGGTTCTGGGACAAGCCTCGGACCCTCTGTCTCAGAATAAAAAGAGGAGGGCTGGGGCTGTCACCCAGCGGCCGAGTGCAAGCCCAGCTTCCATGGGCCCTAGATGAAAAAGAAATGGGGGTGGGGGAGAGAAGAAGAAGAAAAATACTTGTGATCATCACTTTAACAACTGATATTTACGAACTACTTTAAAGACATACCATAAGTGAGATTTATCTGGCAGGCTTAGAGTAATTGGTTAAAGATTAGCGGTTTTCTTTTTTATGAAGTAGAGACTTTCACTTTAAAACTTAATATAACAGGACTCATATTTTAACTTTCATTTTTAGACTCCATCCTAATGCACTACATAAAAATACACATTTGGCTATAAAATAATCTACTATATAACTACATCAAAATGGATTATTCAACCCATAACAAACTTATTCAAACATAAATAAGATATACCCTTAAGGTATTTTTACATTAATACCCAAGCCCTTAATCATATCCATTCAAATGGCTTTGACACTGTGCATTTTGACTGTCTTTAAGGCATCGTGTAAAGGTGGTGACGGGTTCTCCAAAACACAACAGTTGTTCAAACTCACAGGGAATGACAGGACACGTGTGGGGCTCCACATATCTGAAAAGGCATGCTAAGTTGTTTAAATAACACGTCTATTGATCCTGCTTGGATGATGAGATTTATGGCTACTGTTCAACTATTACAATCACCAAGGATTAGGTAATGTACATCTGCACTTTATAGATTCGAGAAATAAAAACGAAGTTCTGTGTTGGATCAAAATGGCCCATACATATGCAGAAATAAAATGTGAACGTTTCAAAAGCTAAGATGAAATGCTAGCAAGTCGATGCTTGGTAGCTGAGCTTCCTCGTATTTTAAGTTACTGCACTTAATCCGCAACATCAGAGGACAGTTTAGAAAAGGGCTTCCCATAGAATGAAGAGAACACTGAGCCCCAGCACTGATAAGCTAGCTCTGTTACTACTGCCCTCTCCATCAGGTGATGAAGCCCACCACGCAGCCGGCCTGCCTGACCACGAAGCTCACCACAGGGCAGGCAGGCTCACCCACGAAGCTCACTACGGGGCTGGCTCGCCCATGTGGCCGGCTTGCCTGCCCACGAAGCTCACCACGCAGCCAGGAGGCTCGCCCACGAGGCTCACCACGCAGCCGGCCTGCCTGCCCACGAAGCTCACCCCAGGGCAGGCAGGCTCACCCGCGAAGCTCACCACGCGGCTGGCTCGCCCACGTGGCCGGCAGGCTAGTCCACAAAGCTCACCACACTGCCGGCTTGCCCATCCACACAGCTCACCACGCAGCTGGCTCGCCCATGTGGCCGTCTTGCCTGCCCATGAAGCTCGCCACGCGGCTGGCAGGCTCGCCCACGAAGCTCACCACATGGCCGGCAGGCTCGCTCACACAGATGCTTTACTTAAAGGGGAAATCAACAGGAAAGCCCCTAGGAAGGAGAGGAGGAAAGGGAACTAGGGAAAACAAGTTAGGAGGCTCAATTAGCAACTGTTTATCAAAACAATGGGAAAAACATAAAATACAAGAAATACAAGAGGTAATAAAATAATAAATTTTATTTTTTCCTTAATATGGGAAAAACAGCCCTAAAGAGTTAGATGCGCTGTTTAGTCATAGTGTTGCAATCAATTTGATATGTTCTTTAAGGCTATGTTAAGTGTTTTTTTATATGTAAGCAGTCTGTAATTTCCATCACTTTTACTATTGGCATTCATAAGTTAACATTACATGAAAACCACGAAAGACAGAAAATGATTTGTAAGATGTAGCTTTGTAGCTACTGATGTAAAAGCAGATTCCAGTTGGAGTGATGGTCACACACACACACAGACACTCCACATCCCATATTCATCCCATAGATACATTTCAACAACATGAGATTAGGTATTCTGAGCATCTCAATTCATGTCGTATGCTGCCGCAGTAGCCCCAATAGATTCTGTAAGACACGGTTCTGCAGACTGAGGCAGAAAATGCCTCTTGTGGCCTGCGGAATTACTCCAACATAGAAGCCGCAATTTTTCATTTGGCAATTTATTTCCCTTCTAAACTTCCTTTTTTTTCCTGGTAGCCCGAGACCGAATAAATTCGAGAGAGTAAATTGTAACCCATTCTTTGAAGTAATATCACTGGCCAGAAACCTCTCTTCTTAGAAAACTGTACCGCTTTGCCTTAGTCACATTTACCCCCAAGATTAAAAAGGAGAGCTCATTGAAAATATAAAACAATGAGTAGAATTTTTCCAGGAACTCTAAAAGTATAAGTTCATTTTGTTATCTGACCCTCATGCAAAAACCCTCGCAGGACACGTGGATGTTGGGCCTAGTCTTAGACAAAAGGCTCAGGTTAGACGATATTTACATCTGAAGAACCTCGAACCTTGCCGGACAGGTGGGTGTTGGGCAGGTTAAATTTACATTTGAGCTAGTGTGAAGCTCAGAGCTTCCTCAGTGGAAGCTCACAGGAACTGCCTTTTGTCTTGCAGACCCCACCTAGGGAGCTTCTGGCCAAGATAACATTCTTGGCTTATCCAGGTGTAGTTTAGGTTGAGTTCTAACTTATGAAATATTAATGAGGCTATGTGGAACTTCGGAAGGCATTGGAATTTGGCCTGCCTACTCCATACAAAATCATGGGAAACTCCAGGTTTTACAGACGAAAGCCAGGTGTCAGGTTAAGTTTACTCACGGACTCATTTAGACTAAGATTGATATTGTCTGTGTTTGAGCTTCGAAATTTGTTACACGAGAAACGTTTTACTTGGTTGATTTTACATTTCCTTGTGCCAAATGGTTAGGCTAATTGTTCCTTGTGCCTGCGTGGCTGGATATATCTTTTGATAAGTAAATGTCAAAATCTCATGCTCAAAACTCCTGTTTGAGAGAAAGAATACACACTTGGGACGTAAACCATCTCTGTGTCCAGGGCCTGATTCATTGCTGAATCCATATCTGCTGGGCCAAGGAATCCTGGCTTTCCCACGACTGCAACTCCTCATGGGTTTGGTGTGCGGCAGTATGTTCTTACAAATTAAGTTTGCAATCACTAAATGAGGCGCTATTAACAGAACAAGATTTTATTTGCTAAGCTTAACAAATTACACATTTAAAGAAAAGTGATTACAGTAATACTGAAAGATACTTTTATTGGCTTTTTAAAAGACAAATGCAAATGAGAATATATTTGGTAAATTAATTGTTTAAATTGTCTTAGATGTAAATAAATATAAGATCTAAAGCAATCTCTTCTTTTAAGAACTGTAAGGTGAGTAATCTTAAAATCTAAGGTTCTCATCTGAAAACCCCTAAAACCGGTACAGCCCTAACTAGTTCTTTAAATGGCATTTGGTATACTCATTTTCTTAAAGTTCATCCTAAACCACTCCATCTTTAACAAAGTTTATTTCTATATATTTAGTTTACTTAATTTAAAATTAATGAAAAGATATCTATACACAATTTCAGAAAACAATGTAAAAAGCAACTTATGCATGGTTATTTACAGGAGATTTCTAAATAATATCATATTCAAAAATCTGACAAATTCTTTCTAATAACCACACCACAAGTTTTAAAAACATCATATATAACAAAGAATATTTCATGTGTGGAATTACTAGATGAATTTAAGAGTCAGAAACTAAAGCATTTGACAAGATTAATAATGTAATTTTTATTACTCTAATGGTCACATCAGAAGCATTTACATGCCGGAAGACTGTTTATTACCCAGTTCTTCCAATTGTATCAAACACTGATTAACGAGTATGACTGGACTTTGCTGCTACAACTTTACAGATTCTTTCAAGTATATGCATATCCTTAAGACAAGCACATATGCAAATGTGCAAAATAAATGAAATACAGGGAACTAAGGAATGAACAGAAATGGCTTCTAGCCTAAACCACCCTGTCATTTAATTCCGAGCTCCACCCTTCACTACATTTCCTTCTGCTCTCAGTAGTCTTCTATCTTAGCAACGTTGTAGGTTTACAGATGATGTGGACATTTCACATTGGTGTAAGAAAGGAATGCGGGTCGATGCCACCTAGAGACAAAAAAAAAAAAAAAGGAGTTGTTGAAAGTACTAAGTCATATTTGCAATTATAATACAAGAAAAACACATTTTGCAACTCCATTTCACTAACTTCATCTTTGGATCAAGATAATAATGCACTTTTTACATTTTTCTAAAAGACAAAACCTCTATAAAAAGACCTTCACGTAGTCTATGATATTTACATTATAACTGACTCATAAAAAACTACAAAATAATCGCACTACTCAGGGAACAGTGTTCACTTACCAATATTTTTTGCCTTTTATTTTACTGTTAATACTACCAAATCCTTGGTGCCACTGTTCACAAAAACATTCTAACAATTTTTTTTCCCCGGAGACAGGGTTTCTCTGTGCAGCCCTGGCTGTCCTGGAACTCACTCTGTAGACCAGGCTGGCCTTGAACTCAGAAATCCACCTGCCTCTGCCTCCCAAGTGCTGGGATTAAAGGCGTGTGCCACCACCACCCGGCTACATTCTAACAAAAAGAACATTTAGTGTCTTTTTGGAGTAGGGAATATTAAGGAACACTTAAACTAACACTTTCATACAATACAGAAACACATTTTATGTAGACATTATATTTACATGCATGTTCTTCAGCAGAAATAATGGTATACCCTTTTAACTTTTAAATTTTTCATTAAAATACAATTACATCATTTTCCCCTTCATTTTTTCTATTCTCACCTAAGTCCCTCTTGTAATCAAGACCTCGGTTTCTTTAACGGTTCCCATTTTGTGTGTGTGTGTATGTGTGTGTATATATATATATATATATATATATATATATATATATATAAATATAAAACTACAACCTGACTGGTCCACTGTTATTTACATGTATACAATTTCAAGACCGACCACCTGGTATTGGATAACCAATTAGATGACTCATCCCTGGGAAAACTATTTCTCCCAATCTCAGCACTCTTTGGTTGCCTATAGCTCCTTGTCTATGGGTGAGACTCTTAAGTCACATAAGCAGTCAAATCATAAACCACACATGTTACTTACAGGAAGGAGTCTAATCTCTCAATAGCCAGGCCCTCTCTCCAATGTCAAACTTCTCAGATGCACAGAATAGCATGGTATGGTATGTACACACACAGGCATACAGCTTCTGCTACAGGGCATCATCTCTAGTTACATGCAATACTTAATACAATTTAAAAGCCACACAAATGATTGCTACACAGAATTTTTTTGAATAGTAGCAAGAGAAAAATGTATGTGATGGTTTGTATATGATTGGCCCAGGAAGTGACCTCATTAGGAGGTGTGGCCTTGTTGGAGTAGGTGTGTCACTGTGGGTGTGGGCTTAAGACCCTCACCCTGGCTGCCTGGAAGTCAGTCTTCTACTAGCAGCCTTCAGATGAAGATGTAGAACTCTCAGTTCCTCCTGCACCATGTCTGATGTCTGCCTGGATGCTGCCATGTTTCTGCCTTGATGACAATGGACTGAACCTCTGAGCCTGTAAGCCAGCCCCAATTAAATGTTGTCTTTTATAAAACTTGTATTGGTCATGGTGTCTGTTCACAGCAGTGAAACCCTAACTAAGACAATGTACATATTCAGAATGGACAAAATTCTTTGTCAAATATATTGAAATCCATGGTTGGTTAAGCACTGAGACACAGAACCCATAAATACAAAGAGCTAAGTAAAGAAATACGTGTTTATGTGAAGAGACAATTTGGCTGTTTAACAAACGGGACTCACACAACTTCCAGAAACTCCCCGGGTAACTGGGATTCTCTCTGCTCATTTCCTTCTTTCTATGGGGCAGTGTTTCTCAGTCACAAATCTGTAGTCTTTCTAATTTTTCACTGGATAGACCCCATGAACTCTGAATTACTTTTTCAGAATATCCATCTTTCCTATATAACTATTGTTATAAAAATTATGCTTTTTCATTAAAAAGCTGAAAGTAGGATTTAAGTTTCTCTGGGGATAGTGAGCGGTGCACACCCGTAACCTCAGTGTAGGAGGGGCCCAGGTTTGAAGCAAGCGAGCACTACGTAGCACAAGCCTGTCTCAAAGACCACGGGCAGAGGCTAAAGCGCGTGCTTGTTCCACATGCAAAGTTCTGGGCTCAATCCCAACACCACAAAAAATAGAGGGGTAACCAGGAAGTGGGATATCATTTGAGATGTAAATGAATGGAATGATTAATATTTTAAAAAGAAGCCGGGCGGTGGTGGTGCACACCTGTAATCCCAGCATTCTGGGAGGCAGAGGTAGGCAGATTTCTGAGTTTGAGGCCAGCCTAGTCTACAGAGTGAGTTCCAGGACAGCCAAGGCTACACAGAGAAACCCTGTCTCGAAAAAAAAAAAAAAAAAAAAAAAAAAAAAAAAAAAAGAAAAAAAATAGAGAAAAAAATTAAAAAGATAAAAAAATTTTAAAAATAAAAAAAAATACATATAGCTTTTGTTTATAATTTTGTATTTTAAAATTTAACTTCATGAAATTCCACTTAAATGTTTTATCTAAATTGTCTGAAAAGGTCAGCAACTTATTAAATTTCAATAAGCTATTAACGGTACAGCCATAATAAATATACTAAGTAAATATTTAACATGTATCTGGAAAGTATGACTGTAATATGAATAAACAAACATCATATTAACATTCTTTACCTCTACAGCAGGAAGAAGTATCTTGTTCTATGCGCTGCCGCCATACTTTCAGACATGTTTCTGACTTTTAGGTAATTAACAAATCCTCTGAAGAAAAGGAGCAGGCCTGAGAAGGATGAAATGACAGAGACATTCTTACTGTACGGGAGCACGGCAGAACAGGCATGTATAAATCCAATCCCTTCCGCTCGAGAAGGTAAATCTGCAGATTCCATTTACTCTACAGTATATCTCAAACTACAATGATAACCCTATCATGATAAAACATGACTTCGCTCACAGTCTTTCAATTTCTTAATCCTGTTACAAAATTAAAGTAAATATAAGCTATGAAAATCCAAACCACGCAGAAGAGCAGATGCAGGGATGACTGTGCACAAGGTTAGCACACTTTCATGGGCCCACTGCTATAACGTCACCATTTGGGACCCTTTCCAGTGACTGCAAATGAAGGTAGTGGTTTTTAAAGTGACCAGACAAAACGAGTGCACACAGATGTTAGCAGTGCAGGTAAAATAAGGCTGTCTGACCACTTGTGAAATCTATACTCCAAGATGGACACATTTTAAGTTTTTATGTTTAACTAATAAAAGACTGGTACCACAACCTAAGAGGCGGCAGGATGGCCTTTGGGAAGCAGTCACTCTAGTGACCTCTGTGATTAGATGGCTGGTGGAACTCTCTAAGTAAAACACTATTTGTAAATAAAACCCATTTACATCACATACATCTTTAATAATTTAAAAAGCAATGCCTATGAAATACTTTAGAGTTTCAGATGAAAAATACTAGGTAAGTTCAAAAGCACTAACACTCTCAGTGCAAGCCTTTGGAATGCTTAAGCATACAGTCTTCTGGGACACACTTAGTCACTCCAGTAAATTCATAACCAGAAACAGTGGGGAGGGCAAAAGCAGACGCCTCCCCTAGACATGTGCAGAGGCACGCGTGCGTGACCTCTTCCCCTAGACAGGAGGCGCTGTGCAGAGGCACGCGGGTGTGACCTCTTCCCCTAGACAGGAGGCTCTGTGAATATGGACTAGTCACTCTGGGATAGTAACCCGAGCACACAGAAGGCCGTGCCACAGTCTAGAGAGAAGAGGCACACACACTGAGAACTAAATGAAGGACTGGCTGCCAGGTGAGTCTCGTCCCACTTATTACACCCAATTCTCTCCAGCTGTGATCCTGTCTCTCCCAAGTCTACCCTCATTCCCTACCAGATGCAAGGCAAAAACATAAACACTGGTTTTTGTTTTTCAAATACAAAAGCTCTATTGAAGATAGCAGACATTTTGTGAGATCCCTTCTTCTGTCTACGGTGGCTGGCTCTTCTTAGATCCAGTTGGTTCTAGTTAGGCACTTTCTAAATTAAGCCAATTCATTTCTAAAGCCCACTCAGTGACTCCTAGTCTTAGCGGCCTACTGGTGTCCAGCCTTGTTTTAGGTCTGTGGCAGCGACACTGCGGCTGCTGGTGGAGTCCGCACACTGCTGTCAGTACATGCTAGACCTGGGTTCTCTGAGGAGCAGCTCGGGGCGGGGCAGTCCTCCCAGCCACCTTCCTCCAGCTACACTCACCCCTTATAAACGGGCATGAAAGCAAATATGTGCACAAGTGTGTTTAAATGCTTCACAGAATTCATAGGGTTCTTTTTTTTCAATTTTTAGGTAAGAGACTCAATTTAAAAAGAATTCAAGAAGTTAGGATATAATTAACAATATATAAACCCATCTTAACCCTTATATAATTATGACTCCCCAACCTAGTTACAGCACTAATTTTACCATAATATCACATTAAAAATTTAGTGACTTTAACTGGCCACCAATATTATATTTCCCAAAAAAATCCTCAAAGTCCAACCGCATGACTAAAAACCTACAGAGAAGACCGCTATCTACTGAAATCTAAAAGAATTATAATGAGTCAATAGTCAAGACATTTGAAATATGGGCCAAGAGTATAATATGAAGCTAAAATTAACTTAATTACTACATTCTATTGAAAACTCATAAATTTCATCATTACAATAAAAAATATGCCTTACAAAAGAGACAACTAAACAGATGTACTGTGATCATTGGGCAGGAAGCCTTTTCCTGCATCGGCGGGTTAATGATTAATAAAAGGCACATTTCAAAAGCACAAAGAATGTTTCTGTAATCCAAAAACAAGAGATAGCATTGAACTAAAATCCTCCCACGTTACATTATCATTAAGATTATGTGTGTGTTTTCCTAAGGTAATTAATAAAGATAACTCTCTCAGTTAGGTAGAAATGTCAAATTCTGTAGTGCTTCCTTATCATCCAGTCACTTCTGCTCCCGATGCTGGTAAGCAGCTACGGGTGCGAAACGTACTTCTGCGCTAGTAGTAACACAACTTTCCTGCACTTTATGATCTTAGAAATACCAGTTAAACTGAGTAATAAATTAAAATTATTCAAACTGAACTGCATTAAAAATAAACTTACCAAGTACAAGAAATATCCACCAAAGCCAATATTGTCCATTGAAATAGCCAGTAAAATAGTCAGAAAACTATGGGGTAAACATAAATATATTAATCATATTTGTGTAATTAAATTTGAACATCCAGATTATGTTAGGTTTCAGAATAAATTATTTCTTTAAATAATCTTTAATGCTTAAAAATAGCACAAAAGGAAAGCCCAGGAACAATACTTAATGGTAAATATAGATATTTGAGAAAAAATTCTTATGCGACTGCAAACTTCTACAAAATACTTTATAAACAAAAGCTCCAAGCTGCTTGCAAGAAGATAGGGCCGGTCCTGTTTCATGCTGGAATCAAACACTGCTTTTTGATTGAAAGGTTTACGGCAGTTTCTTTAGACTCCCAGAGTCACAGCTCCAGTCCCAAGCGGACTGGACAACCTGCTGCTTTGGACATTAACACAAAAGCCACATTAGTTTAATCTTATCAGATGGGGATGTCCTGGGAAGCTCTAAAATGAAGGTTTTGACCTTCTGTTGCACCCCCTACTGTTAACCACTGCCAAAAATACTAGGCACATAAAGACCCCCAACTCATTAGAGAGTTTATTTTCAAACTAGATGCCTGGCATTCAGCTCCCAACAGTGAGCCGAGAATAGCTAAATGAACCTTGAAGTGGCATTTCAACAGTTATTGCTGGCCGTGTTAGTCACTCTTTTATTCTGCGTGAGGTGGGAATTCAGCAGGCAGCTGGAGGCAGGGTCTCACAGCAGAGAACACGGTACCTTCTCTAGAATGACATTGTACTCACAGAACTTGAAAGTTTATCAATCCAGTGTTCTTAACCTATTGAATAATAATCCCCAATTTACACAGCATCTTAAACTGCCTCAAAATAATTATTTTCAAGTGTTTCAGATAGCATATTCTAAAAGTTAAAAACAAAAAACAAAGATTGTTTTAACTGATTTCTTTCTACTGATTTCCATATTGAATCTAATTTACCTAAAAACTGTGGTAAATGTAGAATGATGCTTGACTCTGAAATTAATTAAAAGTATTTCCAAACTATTTGTTAGTAATTTCCATAAGAGCTTTGGTAATAATAAAAATACAAATTATACATGGTGCTGCAGCTTGGGAAGCATATAAATGATCACCAAAACATGTTTTTAAAGCCTCTGAGACACTCTTTGGAATAATTTTAAACTAATAAAGAGTGATTATCTATATTCTAAACTAAAAGTTTTAGAGTCACAGGATTTAGACTACCCCAGCCCTCTGGAATGCACCAAAGCTGCCACTGCTGCAGACTCCCACATAGAAATATATGCAATGAGGAGAAAAAGATAACTGAAAAATTACTCTTTATTCAAGAGAAGTTTCATAAGTCGTAGAAACTGTAGGGAAAAAAAAGCGAAGAACCAAAACAATCTATTTTCAATGCTCTACATCTGTGACCCAATAAGCAGCAACCAGAAACTCCAATGAGAGAGTCCAGGGGTCCTGATACCCTCAAGGTCCAGGGTACCCAGGATGGACTGACTTTCTTGTCTGGGAAAGTAGCAACTTGGGAAAGTTTAAATATTAGTTTTTGAATAGTTACTGTCTTCTATGATTTCAATGAGAAATTCCATTTGAGTAATAGCAACAGTTCTGTTGGCAATGCAGCTAAGTCTGAACAAATGTAACTCCAACTCTTCTCAGTTTTTCTAGCAAGGGCAGGATTATAGCTTTGTCTTTGTGTGTATACCACATCTAGCTGACTTAAGCTCATGGTAAAAACTGACAAGACATCATTTGAAGTAAATTTAAACAGAAACTATCAGAGGATAGTTCTCACAATGATTCAACCATCAATCATTTTATAATGGACCCCAATAGATTAACAGTCAAAACCTATAATCTGATATTACCAGTATAGGATCTGTTAGAAGAATCAAAATTCTGCAAAGCTACAAAACAAATCCAAAACTAATAAAAATATCAGAGTATTAATATTTGTACAATGGCTAATTTTAATAAATTAATAAAACAAATGTACTATCAAAACGTCAGAAGCATTTAACAGAAGTAAACATTTTAGACTTCTAATTCTACTGAAAGCTTTAGCAAGATTTAGCTCTTTCAATCAAAAAGCAATGTTTAAGTAAATAAGTAAATACTGTTTGTAAATTTACAGACTCTAGTAATTGTATATATAGCACCATTTAAATTTCTGTGAATCGACTTGTGACCTCAGTTTCTTCAAACAAACAGAAGTGGTCTTAGACTCAGCTTCCGTGCGCCTCCCAGAGGGAGTGACTGGGAGTGAGCTTCCTCCAGCTGCTGGCGCCCCTGTGTATCCTCCAGCTGCTGGCACCCCTGTGTATCCCCGGCTGCTGGCGCCCCCGTGTATCTCCAGCTGCTGGCGCCCCCGTGTATCTCCAGCTGCTGGCGCCCCTGTGTATCCCCGGCTGCTGGCGCCCCTGTGTAGCCCCGGCTGCTGGCGCCCCTGTGTATCCCCGGCTGCTGGCGCCCCTGTGTATCCTCCAGCTGCTGGCGCCCCTGTGTATCCTCCAGCTGCTGGCGCCCCTGTGTATCCTCCAGCTGCTGGCGCCCCTGTGTAGCCCCGGCTGCTGGCACCCCTGTGTATCCTCCAGCTGCTGGCGCCCCTGTGTATCCTCCAGCTGCTGGCGCCCCTGTGTATCCTCCAGCTGCTGGCGCCCCCGTGTATCTCCAGCTGCTGGCGCCCCTGTGTATCCTCCAGCTGCTGGCGCCCCTGTGTATCCTCCAGCTGCTGGCGCCCCCGTGTATCTCCAGCTGCTGGCGCCCCTGTGTATCCCCGGCTGCTGGCGCCCCTGTGTAGCCCCGGCTGCTGGCGCCCCTGTGTAGCCCCGGCTGCTGGCGCCCCTGTGTATCCTCCAGCTGCTGGCGCCCCTGTGTATCCTCCAGCTGCTGGCGCCCCTGTGTAGCCCCGGCTGCTGGCACCCCTGTGTATCCCCGGCTGCTGGCGCCCCCATGTATCCCCAGCTGCTGGCGCCCCCGTGTATCTCCAGCTGCTGGCGCCCCTGTGGTACACGTGTGGCTGGTCTTTGTGACTGTACTTCACTTGCTTGATTTTCTTTTAAACTGTCTGGTTCACTGAATAGCAACGGCCACTGCATTAAGACTTTGGTCACCCTCATTTTCAGGCTCCATTCTCCCAGCGTTACTGGCTTTAGAGTGGTACACAGACAGCTTCCCAGGAAACTAGACACAACAAATAAAACTACCCTTGGTCATCCTTCTAGGTCCGCCCTTTACAATCCAGAGGAGAGACTGCAGAAATTGCTGATTATGTAAAGACACTTGTCACCAAGTCTAATGACCTGAATTTGAACCTGAAAATCCATATGAAAGGGAAGAACAAATTCTCTCTAGAGAGTTTCCAAATCACAGACAGACAGACAGAAAAGTGCAAGCACACGCGCGCGCGCGTGCGCACACACGAACATGCGCACATGCACATGAAAGCTAACAAAGCCAGGTAGAAACATTAAAAAAAAAAAAAAAAAAGAAAACCTTCAAGAGGCAAAAGTAAGAAACAAGCTAGATGAATTTGCCTGACAAGAAAAACTGTTGAGACAAGAGCAAGAAAAGGTTATTTGTTTTTCCTTAAACACCATCTTGTAAGTTATAGAAAGTTATTTTCAAGAACAGGAAATTAGGGAAGGCTTAGAAAGAACACGTGGACAGGGAAGAAGATTTTTCAATAATCTCTCTCTCCCTCCCTCTCTCTCTCCTTCCCTCCCTCTCTCCCTCTACTATAGGGTCTTACAATGTACCCCATCTGGCATCAGCATCTCACTGGCTTGACGCACAGGCTGGGCTGTGGGCGTGTGCCATACACCCAGCAAGAGTGAGTCCTCACAACTCTTTCACAGGCCTTCACTCTGAGCCTCCAAAACTTTAAAGAGGGAGAAACTAGTTAGCTATTATTTGAAACATAATTTTTCCAAGACTCATCTCTTCTTGTATTTCTAAATGTTAGAGTTCTCAGTCAGACTGAATATATATATATATATATATATATATATATATATATATATATATATATATATTTTGGATTTTTACGAGACAGGGTTTCTCTGTGTAGCCCTGGCTGTCCTGGAACTCACTCTGTAGACCAGGCTGGCCTCGAACTCAGAAATCCGCCTGCCTCTGCCTCCCAAGTGCTGGGATTAAAGGCGTGCGCCACCACCGCCCGGCCTGAATATAATTTTTAAAAGTCTTTGGCAACCTCTACATTATTCTTCATGACCTTGATATCTCTGTGGTCAACCTTAAGATCAAATGGACATTTAAACCACCCTTGGAGGACTTTAAATTCACAGTAACTTAGTAAACAGAAACCTTTGTTTTATTTAAGGCCCCCTTGTATTACATCACAATAACAGAAAGGACGGTTGGTCCCGACATAAACGCTGTTACTATTTCTGAATCCTACAGTTAACTGAGCAAGGTGTCCTCCCACCCTCAGAAATAATCCCCCTAGGAAGCTTTTAATCAACTTAAGGAGAAACAAAGAAAATGCTGAGAACATTTAAGTAACTTAAAGAGAGGGCACAGATACAAAAAACTGGAAACGTTTTATTTCAAAGATTTTCCCTAAGTCTTTCACATAGTCATGAGTATATAGTTTTACTAAACTGTCACAGTTACAGAACCAGAAATGTAAAACTTTACTCAGTGTGTGCATAAAGCAACGAGATGACGAGAAGACATTTACATGAAATGATCGGGACGCTCACCCTGACAATGAGGATCCACTTGATCAGCGAGAGGCCAAACCCGCAGATGGCGCCGTATCTGCCAGCGATGGTGTTGGTGATGCAGAAGGACAGGCAGAAGCCAAGCCAGTTGAAGATGAAGGCCACTGCAAAGGAGACATGTGCTCGTGAGGTCATAGTCTGCATACAGAGAGACAGGATTGCGACAGCAGCAACGCTTCACACTGGATGACACAGCCGTTCATTTTAACTGCACATGGGCTGCCTTCGAGACCACCAGCTTGCTGTTTGCAGATCTATCAACCACGCCACTGGTCATCTCGGAAGGAAGTCAGGCCGGGAACTCAGACCAGGCAGAAGCTGCTGCAGAGGCCATGGAGGGAGCTGCTCACGGCTGCTCCCCACGGCTCTCTCAGACTGCTTTCTTACAGAACCCAGGACCACCATACTAGGGATGGCCCCACCAACAGTGGGCTAGGCCCACCCCTATTGATCACTAATTAAGAAAATGAACTACAGGCTGATCTTGTTCAGCAGAGATTTTATTAAATTAGGTTCCTTCCTCTCAAATAACTTTAGCTAGTGTCAAGTAGACATAAATCCAGCATACTAAGTCACAATTTGCATTTCGAAACAGTCTCTGGCTCTCTTTTTTGTTACTGCTCTTCAAGTTACAAGAATACTGGTTTTTCTTTCAGTTTTCCTATAGTCTAAAATAAGAATGATCTAGGTAATAAACTGTAATGTCTCATTCTGATACAAAGATTTTGACACACAATACAAATGGCTAAACCTTGAAGGAAAAGTTTTCTCAAAATGATCTACCATATTTTAAATCACTCACATTCAAAGACATTTCCAAGCAGATCAATTATGTATTGGATCATATCTAGAGTTGAATTAACTGACTAGCGACTCCTTTTCTATTCTCTTCAATTTTTTTAAGAGGCACTTTATGATACTACCTAATGAGATTACTTTTAATAGTTTTACTAAACATTATTCAGAGATACACATATTTCTTCCCTTTTATTTTCTGTACATGAAAATGTAATGTCACTAAATTTTATTGTAAATGTTTTCGAACATTACATGAGTAAAAAGCAAAAAGACAAATGGTGTAAGTAGAGAAGTCAAGAATTGAACCTAATTAAAGATTTTTTTATTAAAAATCGTATATTTTCTGTGATGTTGTTTGCGGAAATATAACCTGAAATGCTTAAGTTACAATAAGTTCTATTAAAGCCCGTTTAGGCATGAAATATAAACCCGACTGCAATCTGAAGAGCAACCACGAGATGGCAGTCATTACAAACAAATCCCTGCTTATCAAGCCAGGCTCTTGCATACCCCAAAAAAAAAAAAAAAAAAATTGTAATATTATATGAAGTATTTGTAAAACAGAAATAACTTGTAGAAATATAATTTCACAGAATTTTACTAAAATCTATAAGTTTTGTATTAAATCCATGAATATATATTTATATAAATCAATATACTATCACTGACCAAAAATAATCTAGTATATCTAAGTTACCACATTTACAACCTTTATAAGGAAAATCTTTTTAAATCTAAAAGACACATTAAATAAAAGCTATTGGGTTAAAGGAAGTGATACAAGCTCCTCAGTCTGCTAGTCCACCTGACGACGTGCTCTGAGGGCCCCTTACCTCCCTCCCGAGCGCTGGGGTTACAGGCAGCTGCACACCATGGGCTAGGGCTCTGAGCCCTGAGCACAGCAAGCTGGGCAGTCTGCAAGGCCCCAAGATTTCTTGAAAGATGTCAACAAAGAAAGGAACTAATGTTTAAGATATTCTTTGTGTGAACAAAATATGTGAGGAATTTGATATTAATATAAAAGTTTACTAGTTAAGTAAAAACCAAAGATTGAAAACTAAGGTTCACTAGACTACTAGTACAAAGAAAGCAGTAAGCAGTCATCCGTAACAAAGGAGCTCCCTGCCTCCTCACTGGATCTGCCTTACCCAATTAAAATTACAGCAAGACAGACTTAATATTTAAATATCGCAATACTGGCCGGGCGGTGGTGGCGCACGCCTTTAATCCCAGCACTTGGGAGGCAGAGGCAGGCAGATTTCTGAGTTCGAGGCCAGCCTGGTCTACAAAGTGAGTTCCAGGACAGCCAGGGCTATACAGAGAAACCCTGTCTCAAAAAAACAAAACAAAACAAAACAAAAAACATCGCAACACTGGATGGCGACGTAATCTTGACTGAGTCTGAAGAGCAAGCTGCCTGCCCTTCCTTCCACTCACTGCTCTGCTGCAGAGGTGAGGCGCGGAGAGGCGAGCCGCCCCCAGCTCAGAGGAGGGGCTCCGCCCGGCCCGCCTCAGGACTGGAAGCGGCTCAGCACTCGGGGGCTTTTGAAGCTGGGTGTATTGTTTTACATAAGTAAACTATTTCTCATTTTAGCCCTAGAATAAACCATACCTAACCTAGTAAGTTTTTACTGAACATTAGTTGTGATATTGGCTTTAGCCATTGGAACAGTTTGCTGCACGCCTTAATATTTATCAAAGAATTTAATTTATACTAATTTCTGTGTTAGGAAATATCAAATACTATGACAGTCTTCCCTCATAGTTTAAATTTGCTATGTAAGTCATATCATTAACACTTTTGTGTGATGTTTAGTTTTCTAACTGTCTCCATTTTAGATTTCCACATCCACACCTCTGTGGCACTGCTATGGGCTTACAGACCTTTCCCCTCCCCAACCCTTGTGGCTCGAGGCCACTGAAAAGAGGTCTTCTGAGTCCAGAGCGGAAATGTAGAGTTCACTGTCTACACACCTCCAGCCTTAGATCGTCAGCAATAGTTCTTTTAAATTCTCATTCAGCCTTCTCCCCTGCAATCAACCATGATGGCTGCAATCAAAATTACCTAACAAATGCTTAAGCAATTTACACTTTAAATGAGGTATCCTCATGTTAGCAGTACTTTTTCCCTTCAGTTATTTTAAATATTTATACCCAATATTTTTTAAAAGTACCAGGAAAGGTCACTTACTGAAAAACGCCAGCATGAAAATGCCATCGTTGCCGACCCTGAGCTGGTCCACGTCACTGAAGTCATCCCGTGGTGGGCACTCTTCCTCTTGGTTCTGTAAAATACCAAAACATTTCACTAAAACAATTACAATCCTCTCGCCTTCAATTTAAGAGTTAGAACATCAGTAACAACTCCTGCTCCCCAGTGTGCTCCAGAGCAGACATCAGCGGCACCCCTGCATCAGGCGCTGTTGAGAATATCTCCAAAGGCAGACACAACGAAAGGGAAGCTGGGGGCTGGGGGAGGGCTCAGTCCGCGCACGCGCGGGCAGACACCCAAGTGGGATCCCAAACCCGCATTAGGAAGCATGGCCCCGGCATGTGCAGCGGCACAGATAGCTACCAGCACTGGTGGGACAGAGGGCGGCAGAGTCCTAAAATTCACTGGCTGGCCTATCTGGTTAAACTGACCAATTTTTGGTTTAGTGAGAGCCTGTCTCATAAAAGAAAGGTGGAGAGAGAAAGAGAAAAGGCACCCCAATCCCAATAATACATCACCCAAAGGTTACCTTAACCCTACACAGATGGAGGGAGGGAGGGAGGGGGGAGGGGAAAAGAGGGAGGGAACCATCAACCTCAGGAAATGACACAGAGAAGGCAGAAATGCCAACTGGGAAATAGGAAGGCTCATCGTCAGTGGTGAAATGTAAATCTGTATAGCTCCAGTTACAAGTAGACAGTGTATATTAAAATAAAAACATACATGCCCTGATCCATCAATTTTAATTCTTGAAATAAACTGTATACATGAATATATTACAACTTATAAGAAACAGAGCATTAAAAATTGCATGTAGTGATGGTATCAGAAAGAGACTGGACACAATGTCAACACCCCTTAGTGGCGGGCAGTGTTAAGAGAACTCTACATGTATGCT
This sequence comes from Apodemus agrarius, assembly GCA_964023405.1. Lineage (NCBI taxonomy): Eukaryota > Metazoa > Chordata > Mammalia > Rodentia > Muridae > Apodemus > Apodemus agrarius. Next base: position 20,519,715 of record OZ030013.1, read on the forward strand.
TCCATTTCTGCATGTCTTCCACAGAAACAGAGACGGCCTTCCTGGGCACCTCCGCAACAGGAGCTCTGCAGCCTGGGGCTGAGCAGCGGAGCAAGGGTGTGGCACTCTCACCAACCACACCCTCGCCACGTGGCCACAGATGTGGGGTTTGCACCGTCCCTGCTGTTGCCCTGTGGCCTGGCGCTGACGGACACATGAGCAGGACCACTGCCACTGCTGTGGACAATGAAGGCCTGACCCAAGCAACTTCCTCCTCCTTCCCAAAATACTGGAAACTGGCACACCGGCAATACATGTGCAAGCTGTGCGCATCGGATCCAATCGGCTCTTGATAGGCTGGTAATTTAGAGGATATGCATCCTATCCAGCATTAAAATGTTCAAGTAAACTTAAACAAGTTTTAATATGTTGATGTTTTTACTATTCTAATAATCTCTAAAGTATACTAAACAAAATACTGTTTGTGTAGGATTTTTTTTGCTTAAAAATAATATACTAACATATAAATGCTTAGAAATATAAAGAATTCTAAAATCACTTGCAAAATGTTACCACTGAAGGCGTGTGAGATTAGGAACTATCCCTCCACACGACTGTGCCTCCGCAGTCCTATCAGCTCACACAAACCCACCCCCATGCTCCTCTAGAGTCCACAGCTCAGTCGGGTGAAGGAGACAAGACCACCGAGTTAACGGCACACAGGAGACGGTGTGAAGGCACGGACAGAAGTCAGAAGATAGCGTGAGCGGCATCTGGGGTGGGAGAAAGGGAAAGGGGCAGGCAGTAAGACCCGAGGAGTCGAGAAGACAGCAGCCTGGATGACAAACCGTGGGGAAAGGGGCCATGGGCAGGGGACAAGAGCGCGGTGGGCACGGGGTCCACGGGAAGGAGAAGAGCTATCTGCACAGCGCTGCTCAGCATGAGCTGACACAGATGAAAACGTCAGTGCAGGCTTAGCCTGAGATCCTGTAAGCGGCCAGGGGCTAGCCTGAGATCCTGTAAGCGGCCAGGGTGACCTGTGAAGGTGGTTCGTACTCTCTGACTCAGAAAACCCCACAAAATCATGCACACCAAGCGGTTCAAACTTTCGCATTCACTTTAAGAACACCAAGAAAACTGCCCAGGCCATCAAGGGTATGCACACCCACAAAGCCACCAAACATCTGAAGGATGTCCCTTTACAGAAGCAGTGGGTGCCATTCCGGCGGTCTAATGGTGGAGTCGGTGGGTCGGTGCACCCAGGCCAAACGGTGGGGCTGGACACAGGGACAGTGGCCGAAAAGGACGCTGAGCTTTTGCTGCACATGCTTAAAAATGCAGAGTGATGCTGAGGGTTTAAACGTGGACTCTCGTCACTGAGCACATCGGGTGAGCAAGGCCCCTGAGATGCCGAGGAACCTGCAGAGCTCACGGCCGGGTTAACCCGCACATGAGCCACCCCGCCACACCGAGACGATTGTCGCGAAGGAACAGACTGTTCCACAGCCAGAGAGGAGGCTGCACAGAAGAAAAGGACATCCCAGAAGGAACTGAAGGAACAAAACCCACGGCATGGGAATACATTCAGCATAAAATAACAAAACCCACGGCATGGGAATACACTCAGCATACAATAACAAAACCCACGGCATGGGAATACACTCAGCATAAAATAACAAAACCCACGGCATGGGAATACACTCAGCATAAAATAAATGCAGATTAAGTAAAAAAAAAAAACCGGGGGCTGCGGGGGGTAGTGATAAACACGCCGTGACTGAGCCCCGGGACAGTCCCGCCCTGCTGCAGTGTGCACACTTACTCGCTGGGGCGCATCCGCTGCGGCGGCTGCCAGGGCGGCGGCTTTGGCCTTCTCGGCCTCATCATATGTCGGCAGAGAGGTGGCGACGCTGTACGGAGGTGGCACGGGGTAGAACTCACTGTACACGTCAGTATCTGAAGAGAGACAGTGAAGAACGGCTGTAAAGGAACTTCATGTGATTTTATGTCATGATCGGACTTTAATAACTTATAATAAGGCACTAAAGCTTACTACTGCTCCTGCAGGTCTATAGTATAAACTACAGAACACAAAACACTGTGAACAAACACTTTTATAACCTTTTATTTGTCCCATATTTGTTATAAAAAGGATGGGATAATAAATATCATCTAAACTCAAAAACACCATCTAAACTCAAAAACACCAGCTCAAGACTGCGAGTTATTTATTTTGCACGCTGCGTGTGTGCACATGAGGCTGTCCCAGCAGCACATTCTCTCCTCAGCTCTGTGTGTTCTCGGGATCACACCTTCCCCGGCTAAGCCATCTTCCGGGGTTCTGGGAGGCGGGGGTGGGCACGCCCCAGCATGTGTCTGCTCACGTTACAGCACAGGCTCGCCTCTCCTCTCCTCTCCGCCTCAGCCAAGCAGACCACAGTGAAGTGGAAGTCAGTAATGGCGCAGCCACCAGCCACGCAGCGCTGACATGTTGTCCTCTTTTCTCTCATCGATGTTGGCAACTCTGAGATCTGGGGAATGACATGACTTCCCAGTCCCAGCGAAAGGGGTGGCGAGTCCCTAGGGTCTTAGGGACTCTGCGTTCTCTGGCTTAAGGCCTCCTCAGCTTTTCTTCTTAAGGCTTTAGTTCCTTTTCACTTTTGCCCAGGTCTCCTTCAGTTTTCCCAATATCCACGCAGTTCTTTAGTTTTCTTTTAAGTCATAGTTTCTGGCTCTGATTTTTAAAGCATTTGTGAGAAATGGCCTCTAAAATTATAGTAAAATAGGAAGTATAAACTGCTCATCTTAAAAATAAAAGTACAGACTATATTTTCAATATGATTAGTGTAAGTCAAGTTCAGCATGACATTTATAATAGAATCATAACCTGGAAAGTGCAGATTCTAAAAGCAATGTCAAACATTGTGAAATATAAAATTTCCTCTACCTATAACTATAGTATTTTGATTTTTCTATACTAACATATACTTTTCTCCATATTAGAACTTTCTGCATCTCCAATATGAAAAGTTTTTATTTAGTATATTTTCAGCTACAGAGGCTTTAAGAAAAAAATAAGTTATCAATATAGTCTAAGAATAGGAAGGGAGGTTCTTTGTAATCTAATGACAGGACGTGGTAATAACAAGGTAATTGAGAAGCAAAACCTAAATGAAAACAATATTGTTAATTCTGAAGCAACAGTACTAAATTATAAATGTATAAACTATACAACTAAATAGCACACATCATCTAAGGAGATATAATCTACTATATCAACAGCATGTAGCATCTTGAAAGTCTTCAACATAGAAAAGAATCAAGCCACTAACAAAAATTAAGTTCCTGATTTAATTCTCTGCTCCCTACCCAGGCCTCTCAACATGACAGCCTCCATGCTGGTTCCCAGCCTCCAGAGGACTGTGGCCCCCTGAGGACTGCGGCCCCCCTGAGGACTGAGGCCTCAGTGCGGCCTCAGTGTGTTGGAGGCAACTTTCCACACACACGGTGCTATTTCAGAGGGAAGCAGTATCTCATAGCAGTATGCCATCAAACATACAAATGTCACACATGCTTCTCAGAGCTAGAGGAAAAGAAAAAAATCATAAAATAAGCTAATGGAGAATACAACACTAGAAAAACTAAGAAAGATCATGTTTAACACATAACTAAGAAACAAAACAATTACCAGTAACTTTTCACTAAAGAGGTTCCAAATCTCGAAGTTCTTGTGGTTAGAGATGTGAGTACCAGGTTAGCCTAAACTGTAAAAGAATGAATGCTCATCTCTACAGAGGATACTGTAACAATAAATGACTAGCCAATACCAGATCCCACTGGTTTTATAGTTGAAATATAGCTACTCTTTTAAAATTACATACTACGTTATTGTGTGATCTCTAGATGACAGACGCGCAGAAGCCTCTCAGTTTATTTTACACTGCCGAATAGTAACACTGCAAAAACAACAGACAACGCTTTAGATCCCGTCACGCTGTATGAGCTCTACGAAAATATTTGCAAATCTAAATCTGGAAAGATTAAGCCATGGTACATGGTAATTCATCCCCAAAAGTAAAGATGGATACACTTTCGGAATCTAATAATATAATTTTAGTTCAATAAAAATTATGTGTAAAAACGACGTAATTTTTTAAGCACAAAGAGCGCCACTGGAGCAGCGGCTCCCACCCTTCCTGATGCTGAGACCCCGGAATGCAGCTCCTCCTGCTGTGCCGACCACAGCCTTAAAGTTATTTTCATTTCTACTTCACAATTATAGTTTGCTATTGTTATACATTATAATGTAGCTATTGTGTTTTCTGGTGGTTTAGAAGACCCCTGTAAAAAGGTCAGTCAACACCCCAGGGGTCTGGATGCACAGGTCGAGAACTAATGCTTTAGTGTTTCTGGCCAATGAGAGCGTTTTACTGCTAGGCAGAGGCTGCAGAAGAGGGCAGTGGAAGGGGCGCAGCAAGCGTGCCGCTGGCAGAGCTGTCTCTGAAAGCTCTTCCCAAGGGGCACCAGCAAGCACACACAGACAAGCCAGCACACACAACTGCGACAATGAGGACCTAAGGACGTGACTTTCAGACACTGTGCCTCAAAGGGAGGGGACAGCAAGTGTCTGATCGCTTTACACATTACACGTACAAGGTGGACCCAGACCAGGCTAGCATGAGCCACTCCGATGGCCACTGTTGTAAGAAACGAGGAGGCAATCTGCCGACCTGGGCGTGCGTGCTTTTGTGGTGCTGGTGATCAGTCCGAGCCTCACGCAGACTGCCACAGAAGCACTCTCCCCGGAGCTCCCGCTCAGCGTACGAACGGTTGCCTTTATTCTGTTAACATGGTTTTCAGTAACGAATTTCTAAGTATGAATTCTAAGAGTCAATAATTTCTAAGAATTCTTCATAATGCATGTGAAATAGAGAACTTATACTTTTAGAAATCTTAAACTTCTCAGATTATAGTAGAAAACAGAATCATACACTTATATAAAACATATCAGTATATGAATTATCCTTTGACCACTTGAACACTGCTGAGATATTAGACATCGTGTCTGGAAAAAGAACTCGAAGTGGAGTGACCCGACAGAGCAGACGGACAGCAGCAAGCAGGAGCCCTGACTGTAACACAAGCACTCTGACTACACGGACAGCATCACACGGTCACACTGTCCACATCTGCTCACACACACACCACATTCTTATTCCTATCATTATAAGCTTTCCATTAAACCTCATGAATATATAAGCATAAACATATAGGTATGTATATACAGATAGACATGTGCGCGCACACACACACACACACACACACACACTTCTGTGTTTGTTCCAAAGTTCACTTAACAAGTGCAATGCTACATGCCTGCACTCTGAGCACATAGCAGTTGGAAAGCTGACACGGGAAGATTTTGAGTTCTAGGTCATCCTGGGCTACGCAGTAAGTTACAGGCCAGCCTGGGTTATAAAAATGGGCAATCAGCCCATTGAAAGACTTGATAATTACTCATGATCATACTGTCAGAGAGAAAAGGACTCTCACCTGAGGCCGTGGGAACGTCCACAGGGACGCTGCTGTATGGTGGGGGAGAGGAGTCGGGGCCCAGTGCTGGGGCCGAGGCCGCAGCGCCCACGGTCTGTGCTGCTGAGCTGGAAGTTGACGGCTGCTCTACAGCAGGTGATTCTGAATTATCTTCTTCATTGTGAAGCTAAAGAACAAACAAGAAAAATAATGCAATCAATGTTACTCTTTTCACTTCAGCTAATTTGTAAAAATTATTTAAAATTTAAAGGTGTTCAGAAAAAAAGAAAAATTAACATTTTAAAATATGATCAAAAAATTGAATCAGTATAGGGCAAAGCAAAAACAGGAACTAAATCTATTAGCAGTACTCTTCAAGCAAGCGTACTTAGTTCTCAGCATCTTGCTTTTGACTGGGCACTAAAATTTGGTTTCATGTTTACAATGTTAATACATATTTTCTGCAAGTAAAAGTATTTCTTGTTGATAAAAGAACACATGAATATTCTACACACATGGAGCTCTAAGTGTCCCAATACCCCAGCAAATCTGCATACCTGTTAAAATCAAGGGCCAGAGGGACTTTTATCAAACACATCTGAGATGACTGTTAACAAAAATAGATGTGTCATTTGCGCTCTCTTACTGTAATAAACACCATGACCACAGAGCTCTGTGTGTGTGAGGGGTGACGCTGCACCTCACAGGGGATAGTCCTTCACGGGGAAGCTGGTGCAGGAACTGAGGCAGAGACCAGGAGGGACGCTGCACTGGCATGCTCTCCGTGGCTCGCTCGGCCTGCTTTCTTAGAGCACCCAAGACCACCTTCCCCAGAGGGGCCCCACCCAGTGGGCTCTCCCATCTCACTCATTCATTCAAGAAAATGCCCCCCATGCTTGCTTACGGTCCAGTCTGATGGCAGGATTTTCTCTACTTACATTCCCTCTTCTCAGATTTTCAAGTTGAAAACACACATACACACACACACACATACACACACCCTAACAAGCACAATGCTGCTGTCTACTCTTATAAATAAAAAGCTGCACAGCATTATAGGGTGTAACTGGATTTGGAGATAATGAGGCCATAATACCATTGTGTAATATAAATACACAAGAACAATTCCAAATTTCTAGAAAGGTACACAAAGAATAGATGTCTAAGTTGGGAAAAGAAATTTCATTCTTGTTATTTGAAATTTTTACTACATATGTCAATTAATAAGCTTCAACATTTTGTTTGTTTTTTGAGACAGGGTCTCCCTATGCAGCCTTGGCTGACCTGGAACTCAAAGAGATCACCTCTGCAGTACTGGGATTAAAGGCACTTTAATATTTTGAATAAAGTAAAAGAGAATCTAGGCACTTTAATATTTTTAATAAGTAAAATGGAACCTAAAACTTCTAGTTTTACATGTTTCAGAAACACTGTTCGCTGTAAGAAAAGGTTTTCTCCAACATAAACTAGGGCAGAGATTGTTACAGTAGTATTGTTTGCTGAAGATGGTACAGCACAGAACTCTAACCAGACAAAATGTGCCTAAACAATACAAATCAGAAAAGATCCCTATTGTTTCAAGAAAAGGAAAGGAAAGATATTAAAATCTACGAAATAATTGTAGACTAGACAATTAAATTTGTATTACCAGACTAGACTCTCCTAAGCTTCAGGCCTGTGTATCCCTTTATAATCCACTTTAAAACAAAAGAAAATAAACAAACAAAAAAACACCAAATAATGACCAAAAAGAGGATTCTTGACTTATATTCAATTCTTTTTATCATCTCTCTCATTGTCCAGCTAATCTATATACTGTTGAGATCTCAGCTTAAAATCTAAATCTCAGGAACCCACTGGAGTGGCCTCCGAGCAGGGTTCTCTGACATACCTTTTCTGACGTGGAGACGGTCTGTCTCTGTGTAGCCTGCAGTGTCCTGGCACCCGGGTCTACCCATCTCACACACTTTACGTGTCAGTTTACAAGTCTATGTTTTCTTTGTTTTTGTTTTTTTGTGTTTTGTTTTGTTTTGTTTGGATTCGGTTTTTTGGAGACACGGTTTCTCTGTGTAGCCCTGGCTGTCCTGGAACTCACTCTGTAGATCAGGCTGGCCTCGAACTCAGAAACCCCCCTGCCTCTGCCTCCCAAAGTGCTGGGATTACAGGAGTGTGCCACCACCGCCCGGCTAAGTCTATTTTCTTGTAGGGATAAGAAACCAAACCCAGGCCCTCCTACAAACTGATCTCTACTAACAGCTTTTTAGTATTCCTAACCTAAGTGTTCCTCGAAAGGCTTAGAGCACTTTATTTGTGTAATCAATAATTCCCAGCAGGGCTCACAACTCCTTTCACAGGAGAACATTTTAGGTAACCATGGATATAAGAGGCTATAAAAAAAGTATACAAATCAAACACTTAGTGACAAGAAATCAAAAGGAAATTCATCGTATGGAGCGATGCAGTCATCAAACCGCTTTCTAGAGAACTATGTTTATGCGCGATAGATCAGAGCTGCTGTCACCCCACTCGAGGCTTCCTCATGCAGTGGGCAGCAGGAACTGCGAAGACCCAGAAGTGTCAAGGAGTCAGAGGGCACAGTGCTAACACAGTGGACTGCATTATGTGCTGTATGCACTTCTATGGAAATGTCACAATGAAACCCTTTATTAGGGATAACTGACACTAACAAAAACATTAGAAAATAAATTTATTTTGAAGCAGGTCTTTGATATACATATAATTTACCATTAAAGGTGAAAGCAAACCTCCATACAAATTAGGTAGATGTACTTATTCATAACACAGAAACAAGCGCTGACTTAATATTTGACACTACAAGACACAGAACATCTTCAACACCTATCACTCCACCGTATTCTTTGAGGACAGGGCCTGTCACTGACCCTGGACTGAGGCTAGCAGCCAGCGAGCCTTGGGGATCCTTCTGTCCCTGTCCCCAACGATGATGAAGCCACAGGTGTACACTGGCCATGCCCAGCTTTTATGTGGGAACTAAGATCACAACTCAGGTCCTCATGTTTATGTAAGAGCTGCGACCCACTGAGTCACGGGCCCCTCAAACAGCAAGTCTGCAGTTAAACACTGTGACTCAATACAACTCAAGGATATCTTACTTTTACACTTACACACTGACAGAGAGCAGCAGGGAAAGCAAGTCTGGTTTCTGTAATTAAACCAGTTTCTCTAAAAGCAAAGCACGTTGTGTGTACAGCAAAAATACTGCAGTTCATGACATAACTAGTCTCAAATCTGAGCCAAGATGTTCCGGGTAGGGTCAGCTAGCTCTGCACAGCGCAGCAGGATGGACCAAGCACATATGTGTGCTCAGAACCGAACGGCAGGGTTGTATGACGCAGCATCAGCAAGAGCGGCCACCACAGAGCACTGCCACACACACCATGAACTCAGTGCGTTTCACTGGTACTTAATTTTTGGTTGTTGCACATCTTTACTGGCTAGTTTTGTCAACCTTACACAAACTAGTGTACCCTCAGAAAGGAGGGACCCTCAATTGAGAACATGCCTCCTAAGCGGTTGACAAACCTGTAGGCTATTTTCTTAACCAGCGACAGATGGGGGAGGGCCCAGCCCGTTATGGGTGGTGTCATCCCTGGGCTGCTGGCCTGGCTCTATAAGAAATCAGGCTGAGGACGCCGTTACGAAGCAAACCAGGATGCAGCACCCTTGCATGGCTTTGCATCCACTCCTGCCTCCAGCCCTGTTTGAGCTTCTGTCCTGACTTCCTTTAAAGATGGACTACGATGTGGAACTGTACCCAAATAAACCCTTTCCTCCCTGCCTTGCTTTTGGACATAGCATTATGACCAAAGATCTTAGCAAAAGAAACCCTACCTAAGACAATAACCAGAATCCAATATTGTTGACAAACTTTTGTGCCCCACCATTCAGTTACAGGACTCCCAATTTGTTTGTTTGTTTGTTTGTTTGTTTGTTTGTTTGTTTTTTGAGACAGGGTTTCTCTATGTAGCCCTGGCTGTCCTGGAACTCACTCTGTAGACCAGGCTGGCCTCGAACTCAGAAATCCACCTGCCTCTGCCTCCCAAGTGCTGGGATTACAGGCGTGCACCACCAATGCCCGGCAGGACTCCCAATTTAAAAAGCTACAATCCTAGACCATATCCAGAGGTTAGGCATAGCCCCCAACCCCCCAACCCCCACCCCCAGGGGACGGGGCCACCCACCCATCTCCAAAATTCTATCCCATGGTTGCTCCTGTTTAAAGGAAACATAGAGACAAAGTGTAGAGCAGAGACTGAAGGAAAGGCCATCCAGAGACTGCCCCACCTGGGGATCCATCGCACATGCAGACACCAAACCCAGACACTATTGTGGATGCCAAGAAGTGCTTGCTGACAGGAACCTGATAGAGCTGTCTCCTGAGAGGCTCTGCCAGAGCCTGACCAGTACAGATGCAGATGCTCGCAGCCAACCACTGGACTGAGCAGAGGGACTGAAGGAGCTGAAGGGGCCTTGTCTGGCATCAATGGGAGGAGAGGCCCTTGGTCCTGTGAAGGCTCAATGCCCCAGTGTAGGGGAATGTGAGGGTGGGGAGGCAGGAGTGGGTGGGTGGGGATGCACTCTCATAGAAGCAGGGTAAGGGGGGGAATGAGACAGAGAGTTTGTGGAGGGGAAACCAGAAAAGGGGATAACATTTGAAATGTAAATAAATAAAATATTCAGTTGAAAAAATTTTAAAAAGCTATAATCCACAATGTGTTTTACTGGCCAAAGATATCTATAAAAGTGGAGGTTATGTCTGTCTTAAATGCTGTGAAAGTAAAAGCCCTTGTTCAGCCCTGCTTGAAATGAAAAGAATATGCATTACAGGTTACTGTTCACACAGAGAACATGAAGGAGCAAAATGAGAGAGAGCAGTCCTGCTACTGCCCCTTGGGCTTTGAAGGCCCTCACGGCAAGTCACCGACTTCCTTAAGTTAAAGGGTAGGAATCAAAGTTTTCTCATCTCAAAGACTTCCTAAGAACAAAGACATGGTGTAGGTGGGGTAAAAATCTTATATAAACTTCTACTTTCAAAAAAAAAAAAAAAACCCGCCACCTCTGCTTGAACTCCTCTCCTCTCCCATGCTAACGCTGCGGCAGACGTGGGCGCTCCAGGACTCCCCGCTCTCAACGGTGCACGCACTATGGCCAGTCTCTCAGCCAGATGACTTCCGGATGACTTCCACTGCTTAAGATGCTGGATCAGCCAAAGCTCCATCAGAAGGGAAGGGTTAGAAAGGCAGAGTGGGGAAGGTAGATGCAATCATTGAGTGTGTGTACAGTGGCACTCACTGACACGCACAATGAATGTATCAGGAATAATTCAACAGTAGCTCACTTAGACCCCAGCTATGAAAATATTTATAAACACACCTTATATTTATTCCTCTTTATCAACTGGGCACTATAATTCTAAGAAATGATTAGCAGATTGCTTAACTAGTCTAGTTCTTAAAGAAGAAAAGGGGGAACTTGTGGTAATTGGACATTTTAATGCTTCCTCGGTAGTGTGGACAAATTGAATAAACCTCCTCTGTCTGCTTGTCATTACCTGTCTCTTCTTGTTTCTTGAGGATCTGTGACTGAACCCAGCTTCCTGGGGCTGCCAAGGCCCACACTCTGATCTAACTGCTCCAGGTACACTAGAATCCAGACCTGCTCTACCATGGCAAGCTTGGGCTTGGTTTTAAAAGACGAAGTTTGTGAAATCCAGTCTCTAGGTTTGGTGTAGTAGCTGCCCACGGCGCCCTATTCTATTTCATTACTTCAGTTAGGGTTTTCAGCTGTATTTATTCGTGGGCACACCGTAGTTTTAAGGAATTAAGCAAAGTGTATGGCTGTTTCCCTCAAAGGCTTTCCTTCCTCCTTCATTACAGACCCACAGCACTCTGGGTGGGCACGAGCCCTCCCCACTCCTGACCTAGACATTAATTGCATCACTGGTCATATTCCTTTGGCAATGCAAATGACTCCCAACATTCAGCAAAGCCCTCCTTCTAAGAAGGGTACCTGGGTCAAAGAAACTAAAATAACATCACCACCTAATTAAGAACACTCAAAAGTATACAACTAAGGACAGGGGGAAAAAAGGAAAATTTTACTCCTTTCCTGTTCCTGTAATCAAATTAAATAAGAACATTTTGACATATCCTCCAGAAAATTTCTAATTTGCATGAACTAAAATTAAGTCAGCAAACTGGTAGTTGGTAAAGTTTAAAGACTAAAATTGTCTAAGAGCACATTTCCTAATGTAGGACTGAGATATCAGGCCTTCAAGGATAGATAAAGATAGATATCAAAATAGATGTCACTGCACTTGGAATATGTCCCTTTTAGCTATTAGAATCTGAACATTCTAGAAGATTTTAAAACAAAACTGTTGGGGTAAGGGCTACCAAGGTACACACGGAAGACAGAAGCGAGCAATCTTGAATGGCAAGCACTCTCCTCCAGAAAGCGCCAAGTCGGCGCTGCTTCCTGAGGCTCTAGGGCCGTCCACATTCTAACACTTCCGAGTGCTGCAACCCTTTTAAGGTTCCTCATGTTGTGGTGAACCCCAATCATAAAGTTATTTTCGCTGCTACTTCATAACTGTAATTTTGCTACTGTCATGATTTGTAAAGTTGATTTCTGATATGCAGAATATTTGATATGCGACCTCAAAGGGACAACACAACACACAGGCTGAGGAACGATGCTCCAAGGGTGAGACTTGGGCCTGACGGCGTTTGTCCTCCTCCCCGGATCACAAGCCTAGACGGTAGGAAGCATGGCTTGCTCACGGTAGGAGTCCCTAGTCAGGGAGCAGGGCTAGGGCATGCAGCCCCAAGCTTCCAGTTTCCTCTCACTGGAGGCAAGCTTTCTCAAGCAGTGGTATACAGGCTGAACAACTCGAGGTCAAGTAGTACACACATCGTATGGACAGCTATGATTCTCACAACAAAATACAGAGTAAAATGTGAAAATTTCATCCCTCAACTAACATGAGACAGTCAAGGTAACTTCATAAGCAAGTATCTACCTCCTAAATTTACTAAATTAAACTATTTTCCAAAGTCACAGATCACTATACACTATGAAACGTAAAATAAACTCCAGGTGCTGGACAGAAGGTTCAGTGGTCAGAGTCCCGAGGACTGATTCAGCAGACACGGGGCAGCTCAGAACAGGATGTCACTCTAGATCCAGGGGATGCGAGCTCTAGCCTCCATGGGCACTGGGCACGCATATGACACACAGGCATACATATGTGCAGACAAATTCTTAAAGACATAAAAAATTTTTAACCCTCAAAATCTGTAGCATCCATCTTTAAAATAATTCTACTAGAGATAACATTTTTACCACAGCTAGATAGAAGTAAAGAAGAAAGAGAATTTAAAAGAACAAAGCAAACTTGGGCTCAGCAGTTAAGAGTACTGACAGCTCCTCCAGAGGTCCTGAGTTCAATTCCCAGCAACATGATGTCTTATAACCATCTGTAATGCTCCCTTCTGGCATGTCTGAAGAGAGCTACAGTGTACTCGCATACATAAAATAAATAAATCTATAAACAAACAAAGCAAACAGCAACCAACACACACACACACACACACACACACACACACACACACACACACCTACCCTCTGCTATGGAAAATCAAAGACTAGGACAAAGTTCCTAGGGATATCTAGTACTATCTAATACTCTTCATACATTGAGGAAGAAAGCATCAATCAATGGCTCACAGCACTGAACAGCAGCAAATACCCATCCAGAAATATATGACTGTTAGTCACTAAATAATAGTATTCTATTGAAGAATGTGCAAACAAGAACCTAAGTTGGTCATAAAAGACACAATGTTTTTGTATAAATTAGCAAGAATATATCTAGGAAAACCCAAATTTTACTGACTAAAACAACACAGAAGTATTAATTCATTGCAAAACTAAGAAAATGTTCCTAGGAAAAAAGTCAGTGCCCTGGGGTTAGGTGTGATGGTACACGCCTTTAATTCCAACACTCAGGAGACAGAAGCAGGATGGTCTCTTGAGCTCAAGGTCTACATAAAGAAGTCCAGCCATGCCAAGGAATCCACAGAGAGACCCTGTCTCAAATAAGACAAAACAAATCTGCATAGTGGGAAAAACAGACAAACTTCCACTAAAAGGGGTAAAATCAATTTAACTGTGTTAAAGAGCAATTTGGTAATTTTGACCAAAACTAAATGTGTATATAACCCATCATTCTATTTTATAGATGTCAATATAAAAAAAAAAAAAAACTCTTACACTTAAAAAAAGATGCATATAGGCATACTTTAAGGTAGCAGCTTTCATAAAGCAAAAAGCTAAGTAGCCAAATATGTCATGAGTAAATTAGTATATAGATATACCATTGTTATATGTTTATATATATACACACACACATACATAGTTACATATTATCTAATGTAAATTGTTATATAAATATATATAATAGAATTCATTTAAATTTGAAATTAAGTTTGTACTAATTGTAATGCATAAATCTTAAAAGCATACCTCTCTTACTTTCATTTCTTTTTACTGTGATAAACTACCCTGTAATAGCAGTTTATGACAAAAAGGGCTTATTTGGCTCATACAGAAATACATACATGTAATTTAAAATAATAATACATCTTTAAATTAAAAAAAAAAAAAGCCAGGGGCCAGAGAGAGCTCAGGAGCACGTCTGTTCTTCCGTAAGACCCACATTCAACTCCCTGTGTCCAGACAACTCACAGCTGTCTGGATTCCAGTGCCAGGGACTTCAATGCCGTCTTCTGGCCTCCATAAGTACTGTACACACATTGTACACAGACACAAAGGCAAAACTCACATACAAATAAAAATAAAAGTCTAAAAAATAAGTAGCAAAATAATGTAACAAGCACAATTGGTATGATCTAATCCTAAAGTATACACTGCACAGAGGGAACGCTCATCAATCCGACAGGTGGGACTTCAGGATCCTGAGGCAGGGACGAGAGAAGGGCATGAATGGCTCGGAATACGGGTAGGCAGCAGAGAGATGCTGAGACCCAAAACATCAATCACAAGGAACAGTAACAACAGTTGTTCCCATGGTGATAGAGCAGTCTTATATTGTTATGTACTTTTTATTATGAAAATGCTTCATAAGCTGAGCCAGCCAACTGTCTTTCAAACACCAGGAAGAACATTTGCAAGCGCTTGAGCAGTCAAGGATCACACAGCAGCATCCGGTGTCCTTGCACAAAGCGGCCTCAGAGTAAAGCGGCAGACACAGGAGTGGCCCTGGGGTAGCTGAGGCAGAGGCACGGGTTCCAGCACAGCATGGGCTGGCTAGCAGCACAGGCGACCTGGGCTATGTACTTAAACCCCTGTCTCCAACAGAAAAGCAAAAACACTAATAATTAAAAATAAAAGAGAGGATTACTACAACACACATTTCAACCCACTATTTCCCATTTTAATATTATGCCCTACAAAACTATACAGAAAGTTAAAGCAATTCTTATAAAGCTATTCATCGCAATGTCCTATTAACAGAAAAAGAAAAAGCTTTTAATCCAAAATAGAATAAACATGGTGTATCATTATAATAAAATATAAGCATTGTAAATAGTGTTCTGAAAGATATTTAACCTAAAGAAATTAAAATAGACTTGAGAAGTGAATCATGTTACCCAATTTCATTTAATTTCTCGTACACACACACACACACACACACACACACACACACACAGAGGCATACATGGTCTGTGTGTGTGTGTGTGTGTGTGTGTGTGTGGTGTGTGTGTGTGTGTGTGTGTGTGAGTGTGTGCACACGTGAGTCTGTGCGCACGTGGTGAGTAGGTATGGTCATGCAACAGTCTGCTGCACACGCAGAGGACAGAGGGCAGCTTACGAAGCTGGTTCGCCCCTCACCTCTGTGCGGGTGCTGGGGACTGAATGCAGGGCTCCAGTGTGCAGTGCTGGGGACTGAATGCAGGTCTCCAGTGTGCAGTGCTGGGGACTGAATGCAGGTCTCCAGTGTGCAGTGCTGGGGACTGAATGCAGGTCTCCAGTGTGCGGTGCTGGGGACTGAATGCAGGGCTCCAGTGTGCAGTGCTGGGGACTGAATGCAGGTCTCCAGTGTGCGGTGCTGGGGACTGAATGCAGGGCTCCAGTGTGCAGTGCTGGGGACTGAATGCAGGTCTCCAGTGTGCGGGTGCTGGGAACTGAATGCAGGTCTCCAGTGTGCGGGTGCTGGGGACTGAATGCAGGTCTCCAGTGTGTGGGTGCTGGGGACTGAATGCAGGGCTCCAGTGTGCGGTGCTGGGGACTGAATTCAGGTCTCCAGTGTGCAGTGCTGGGGACTGAATGCAGGTCTCCAGTGTGCGGGTGCTGGGGACTGAATGCAGGGCTCCAGTGTGCGGGTGCTGGGGACTGAATGCAGGGCTCCAGTGTGCGGGTGCTGGGGACTGACTGAATGCAGGGCTCCAGTGTGCAGTGCTGGGGACTGAATGCAGGGCTCCAGTGTGCAGTGCTGGGGACTGAATGCAGGTCTCCAGTGTGCGGTGCTGGGGACTGAATGCAGGGCTCCAGTGTGTGGGTGCTGGGGACTGAATGCAGGGCTCCAGTGTGCAGTGCTGGGGACTGAATGCAGGTCTCCAGTGTGTGGGTGCTGGGGACTGAATGCAGGTCTCCAGTGTGTGGGTGCTGGGGACTGAATGCAGGTCTCCAGTGTGCGGGTGCTGGGGACTGAATGCAGGTCTCCAGTGTGCGGGTGCTGTCTCCAGGCTTTTACAGTAACTGACGCTGTCACTGTTGAGCCCCCCACTAGGCCCCAGTACTCCAACTGTAAATAAAACAAAGGGTTATTTTTAAATGACTATCCCATCTCCATTATTTATTTATTTATTTATTTATTTATTTTTTGGTTTTTTTCTTTGTTTGTTTGTTTGTTTTTTGGTTTTTTTGAGACAGGGTTTCTCTGTGTAGCCCTGGCTGTTCTGGAACTCACTCTGTAGACCAGGCTGGCCTTGAACTCAGAAACCTACCTGCCTCTGCCTCCCAAGTGCTGGGACCACCGCTCAGCTCATCATTTCAATTTTAAATAAGACAAAAGGTTGTTTCAAAATGACTGCTAATAAACAAAATGGGCAGGATAAAGTCTTGCAAATTGTAAATTATTTTTTCCATTTTCTTGTTTACTCGGCTGTACTTTCCCAAGATCTCTACAAGAAAGATAAAGTAGGACCCACTCTGAGGCTACGTAAGACAAAGTGATATAATGAAGAGATCTCTGTAAATTGGAAAACTAGCCTCAGGGGAAGGGGATAACATTTGAAATGTAAAAAAATAAAATGATTAATAAAAAAGAAAAAGAAAAAAGAAAGAAAAGAAACCTTACATCTGTAAAACCTCTCCACGACACTGAACAAGATTATCACAGACTCACATAATATCCAAAACCTTTATAGCAGCCGTCATGAGAAAAGTCGGGTCCCTAAATCCATATATGATGCTGTTGTCCCCGTCCACCATCTGAAAGCACTTAAAGCATGTTCTATCAGCATGCATCTACTTCTGTGGGATGATTTGCCAATGAAATTCAGTTTAAAGGTCAAAAGGTGAATGTCTTAAGGGCTTCAGGCTGCTCTGTCACATGTAATAGCATTTTTCCTTCTTGGTGTCTTCTCCCATACAGCATATAAACTATATATATTCACCTATAGAATCTAGAAAGGCATGTTCAAGTCAGACTCCTCACTTAGAAAGACCCTGCCTCAAAACAAAAAACAAAGAAAATAAAAATAAAGGCATTCTGTGTTCAGTTTTGAACTACCACTAGCTGTTCCTTAAAAGAATGATGCACTTTGTACACAGCCCTGTGAGAAACGCCCATTAAGCAGCCTCGGCAAGTATCTCTCCGCTGTCCTACTACAAGTGCAAACTGCCTTTCAACCACACGACAGACATTCAAGACCTCAAACCTGTGCTCGCTTTGGCAGCACACATGCTAAAGTGGACAGACATTGTGAGATCAGCATGGCCCCTCACAAGGATGACAAGCAAATTCGTGAAGCCTTCTTTATTTTTGGGAAAGGGGATAATATGTGAAATGTAAATAAATAAAATACCCAATTAAAAAGAAAAAGAACTCAAACTCATTGCCTTATTTAAGTGCTATGGTAAGAAAGTGCCAAATTATGAACAAGTCACAAAGACACAGGAAAAGATAAAAGAGGCTCCTGCTGAAAAGTTGGAATGATCTGAATATTTTATTAAGCAAAAGTATTAAGTATGGAATTATAAGTCATAGAATAAAATATGAATCTGTGAATTCTATCTGATATAAGTGAATGAACAAATTGGACCATGGGAAAATTCCTCACTGTAGAACATAAGTTCTTAAAGAAATAACAACCTGGGAAAGTACCATTTGACTACCACTATTAGTGATTATTTCAGTCAACAACAGTCAATGAACCCTAGAGCCAGTAGGTAAAGGAACATGTTTTTAAAACCAGGGCATTTGTAGGCTTTGCTGACCTGACCTTTCCCGAAACACTGCCAGGAGCGTCAGTTTCGCCCACCAACCCTCAGTGGCTGCTGAGTCCTCTACTCCACACTCCACGGCACGGCACAGCCTCCTCACAGGGACGGGATCCACCTCGGCCTGGATGGGGCTACCTTCTTCATACCCTCTCAAACAACCGCTATTCCTATCCCCGCCTGCCTAAGGACAAGGACAAAAATATCCAGGACACTGCAGATGAAGATCATAGGCTTCCTGTCAAGTCCTACAGTCCACGCAGCCCAGCAGACTTCAGAGGAAAGGGAGAGGGGTAAGAAAATGAAGGGAGCATGAGGATAAAGAGCCCCTCCCTCTCCTGCTTTCCGTTTAAGTCTCACTGGTCAAAAATTTCAACACAAAGGATAAAAACTACAAGACAAAGTGACTACACTCTTGGTTTTGTTTTGGACTTTTGGGGGGAAGGAGTGTTAAATATTTTAAACAAGAGCATTAAAACAGCTAATGAACAATGGTATGGTCAAAACAGTCTTAAGCCCTTGTGACTTTTGATTTTTTAATCTTATCTTAATCCTTTATAATCTATAAACATGGATGGCACCCTGTATAAACCATGCCTCAATCTCATAAAGGAAATCTCTAGATAAAATAAGCCTTTGTACCTTGTTTTTAAATTATATTGTTTAAACTTTACTCTTTAAACTTAGCTACAGATTATATCTCTAGAACAAAGTAATTTTAAAAAACACAAAAAGCTGCACATACTGTTAGGCATTTTAGTGATTTTTTTCATGTGCACTGGTGTTTTGCATGTATGTCTGTGTGAGGGTGTTCAATCCCCCGAATTGGCACCACAGCCAGCCATGAGCTACCATGTGGGCTCTAGAAACCAAACCCAGGTCCTCTGCAAGGGGGGGGGGGGGGAGGAAGAGAGAGAGAGAGAGAGAGAGAGAGAGAGAGAGAGAGAGAGAGAGAGAGAGAGAGATGCTCTCAACCACTGCAGGCCTAGTGCGCTCTCTTTATGTCCTCCACACTGTGTGGAGTCTCCTGATCAGTAAACCTCATTCTGTTTCACAATGACTTGCTCTGAATTTCTTTATTGCTTTGAGTTCAGATCTCTGATATACCTGAGTAGAAAGGTCTGTCTGGGTATTAGGATCAAGTTTTATTTCCCACTGCTGGAAACATGTTTTCATGGTCTTCTTGTTAGTATTCACATGTCTACATTACTCTCAACTGTCAGCCCCCTTTCCCAATACCATCGCCCTGACTTTAAATCCTACTTTGGTCCAAACAGCCAAATCATCTTAACCCTTTTGTCACACAATCCGAAGAACAGTATATAGAGTGTAGCGCCCAATGCCTATGTTCTGCTCCCAAGGCAGAGAGAGACCCAGGCGGATCAACACTGAGCTCCTGAGAAGAGGCTGGGCTTCAACCTGCTCACTTCCAGTCCCAGCCAGAGCCTTCCCAGCCCCGCCCTTCATCTGCCTGAGTCTCCTCTTCCTTCACTACCTCCTGCCCCGTGTTGTCTGGAAAACAAAAAGATATGCAAAGGCCCCACCAATTCCCTAGTGCCCTGTCTTGGGCCACAGCTACCCTGCCCAGATCCCTCAGGAGGAGACTGTTGCCTCCTGAGAGGAAGGGAAACAAATCAGAGAACCAGACTAGTCCTGACCCCAGCAGGGCAGACAGCAGTAGCCCTCTTATTTCCAGACTGGGTGGGGAAAGCTCTTTCTCTTTCCCCTTTCCCCACTTGCAACCAGAAAACTTAAGGTCAAAGCTTTGTCTCCTACTTCACACTGGGAATTTTTAAAAAGCTCCTAATTTTTAAAAAATAATTAAAAATAAAACGTTTCCACTTCTTTCCCCTGCGTCCCCGCATCTCTAAACTTCGTCTCACACACCTCCCCTAGCTCAAACTCTTCACTCCCAAATAACAAATCTACCAACAAGAGCCTGTCTCCAGTAGTTTCTCTTTATTTACATTATTCCTCTGACTTACTGCTGTCTACTTACCTCAAACACATGTATTTTATTTATATCATACTAACAAACAGCACACAGAAATCTGCTCTGCTTAAAATTACACAGAAATCTGCGTTTCCTGCTTTTTGAACTGTCTCGTCCTTCACTCCTTCACATACAAACATCCTAAAAAAGAAAAAATAAACTAAACGATGTTAAATTTCATTCTCTGTGATTCCAATTTTCATTTCTTCCCCAGACCATTACCCCGATCTTTTACTCAAACATCTCTTGCTAAGAATGCCTCCGTCTAATTGTTGAATGTGAGGTTTGTTTCCAGCCCTCATCCTCACAAAGGTCTTCAACACTTTCAACACCCTGAGCAGGACCAACTCCAACCGCTCCCTTTTCCTCCCTGACCATGTTCTATTTTTGAGGGACCCATACTTTCCTTCACACACTGTGGTGGGTGAATGAGAACAGCCCCCTAGGCTCATAGATTTGAATAGCTGGTCCCCGGATGAAGACTGTTTGGAAAGGACTAGGAGGTGTGGTGTGTCACTGAGGGCAGGCTGACGGGCTCTCTCTCTCTCTCTCTCTCTCTCTCTCTCTCTCTCCTCTCTCTCCCCCATTCTTTCATTCAGTGTGCTCTTTACTTCCTGTTTGTAGACTTGGAGGGCAGGTCTCAGTGCTGCTTCAGCGCCGGCCTGCCCACCATCCTCAGCAGACACCATGATGATATACTGCTATGCCTCTGGGTCCATAAGCCCCACATCATCCTCCCATCTCTACGCTGTGCCTTGGTCATGGTGTTTCATCATAGCAATAAGAAAGTCGCTAAAACAGACTCTTGGCTAAAACTGAATCCTGAGCAATAGAGACTCTCATGCCTAAGAGTCGGACAGAAGCTAGGATTACATAATGGGTTGGGCTAAGTTCTTTTAAAGGCATTAAAGCCCCTAACCTAGTGTGTCGTTACTGTCAGTGTACTGTCACAAGCATTCATCTGACATTTTAGAAGTCATGACGCACTCCTATCTCATATGCTGCAGTAGGACTCAACTTTCCTAACGCTGACACCATTTGACACAACTCCTCGTGCTGTGGTGACCCGACCATCAAACTACTTTCACTGCTACTTCACAACTGTAATTTTGCTGTTATGATCCATAACGTAAATATCTATATGTTCCGATGGTTTCAGGTGGCCCCTGTGAAAAGGTCTTTGACCCCAAAGGGATGGAGACCAACAGGTACTGGTCTAGAAGATGGGGTAGTTGCTAACTGAATAAACTAAAAAAAGGACATGATTTGGTGTCAGGAGATCTAAATGTAAAATACAGATATCCTACTAGCCAGATAAGCTTGACTGCATTATTAATCTTATAAGCTGCACTCTGTTTCTATGATTCACGTAACTGTATTTATTCAGCCAACCAGTCATTAATTAGTTTTACAACCAACACTTATTAAACCTAGTAAGTTCCTAGTATAATCCTGGACTCAGTCCCACTGAGACCTGGAACCTGTAGCTTCTAATGACTGGGGAGCTCTAGGGAACAGCTGGTGCTTCGGCATGAACAAAGGAGCCGGACTGTCTGCAGTCCTAGGTACGTGAACAGTGGCCACCAAGAGCCAGGCCAAAATGCCAACGTCTTCACAGAAAGCTGTATCCTCCCCTTCACAGACGGAGAGCGGCTAAGAATAGGCTCCTCAAGCAAAACTACATACAGTGACAAACGTTTCTAAGGCGTGCTGTTGCTGACGATGCATTCGGGAAGGAGCAATGCCAAGATACCACCATTAAAAGGGTGATTCATCAAAGTGTTACATACAAAAGCCAAAACTCTCAAAAGTTGTCAAGGTATAAACACATAAACTGAGTAACTCTAGATTATTAGGAGACAAACACCTGTGTAAACAATGAATTCCATTCCCTTTGTTATCCAAGTTAACAATAATATATCCCTAAACTTATATACGCCTTAGTAAGTTTTTAGATTTAAACTCACAGCAAATGTCAGTCTCAAGTGTAGCAACTTCTCATATAACCCTGTCCCAGAGATCTAGGACCCCCTCCCTATATCTCTATCCCCACCAAACTGATACACTTGCTAAAACTGATGGACCCACCATGACACACAGCATTATCACTCAAAGTTCAGTCTTGCTGTTAATTTCCTGGCTGATGACAAATGTGGAAAGACCTCTCTATCCTTCCTCACAGTATCAAACAGGATTCACTACACTAAAACTCCTCTTGTACACGCAACCTAAACTCTTTCCTCACCAGGGTATAGCAAGCACTGATAATTTTTTTGACTGTCTCCAAAAATAATGTCTCCAGAATGTTACACAGTTGAAACCACTCAGTGCCTAGATTTGCCATGCTGGCCTCTTTCAGTTGGTAATATGCACAGACATTTCATCCATGTTGTCTGATAGCGAAATCACTCATTTTAGGTCTAAATAAATGTCACTGTTAGAAGCACTGCAGTTTACTCCCTTACTGAAAGGTACGTTAGTTATTCCCATGTGGGAAACCACAATGGAAGCCGCTGTGCACGAGCTGTGAACACGGCGTGCAAGCCAAACGGTTCACAACCTCTGACGTTAGTCACTCACTGGTTACATGGAAAGTGACTTTTCATATTAATGTCATATTCTTACTATAATCCTTAAAAGTTCCAAGAGTTTTGTTTATTCTTCCACATTTTACACAGACTCTGCCAACAGAGACTTGTTATTTCCTAATCTACACCTTTTATTTCCTTTTTGGTAGTGAAATATGCAAAGTTACTTTTGCTATTTTGAAATATACATTATTAACAATAGTTATATAACTAAGCAACAGCACCCCAGACCTTGTTCTTAGCTAACTGTAGGTGTGTATCAACTGGCCAACTTTCTGACTCCAACCCTCCAACCACTTTAAACTTCACTAAGCTGCAGCCACAGTTTCCTAAATGGCAGACACTGGCTTTGAAAGCCCCAGTTAAAAGGCCGCTTCACCAAGAAATGACACAGCTCTGAAACCATAGAACTACAAGCAAAACATGAACTCAGTGCACAGGGGTATAAACAGGCACTTAGGAGCAAACATCAAATAAAGAGGTCTAAGACCGCCAACATTAAAGAAAAACAAAACAAAGAAAGTTTATTAGAGGGAGGGAAAAATCTCAAAAACCTGTTGTTGGCTCTTGTTTCAACATGGCCTACAGGCCAACCCTCCCACTGTACGATATACTGTTGCTTATTGTAACTATAAACTCGGGAAAAACTATTAGTAACAGCAAGCCTCTAGATAACTCTCAAGATTAAAGCAAATGTTGTGGAATATAAAGGAGCACACATGGGGTGGGAGTTAGGTCCTGAGTCTGTTCGTGGCGCTGGTGTACATTAGGAGTGACTACCTGGCACTGGATAACCAGCGAAAGGACTCATTCCTGAGGCAGCAGGTATTAATCAGCTGTGGTGCTCACCTAGGCTGGAGGCCTGTTGAGATTTCCCTGACCACACTGGTATGCCAATTTGTGTTGTCATTGTTGAGGTCTTGTTCAGGCAGCCATGCTGGTGAGATTTCAGAGTATGGTTTCCTTGGCCTCTCTGGCTGCAGACTTCCTATAATCTTTCTACCCGCTCTTTCCTGATGTTCCCTGAGGCTCAGGTGTAGAGGGTGCACTGCAGATGTACCAATTGGGACACTCCGAGGTCAGAGGCTCTCTGCATTTTGGCTAGCCATGGCTCTTGGTAATGAATTAGGAATTGTGAATGCAGTTAGGAATCACACTGGCTTAGTTAAGTGGCATCAGTAGCTTCTCCTCTAACACCCATGACCTCATTCACATCGAAATGCACATCCAAAGCACAATTAGAAATGAGTCCTGGGAAGGTAGGAAGACAGAAAAGGGAAGAATAGTATATTTAAACATTAGAAGGCCAAGACCAGCCTGATGATTGCAAAGGAGAGAGAACAAGAGCTCGGCGGGCTAGCTGTGGATGAGAGCAGACCGAGGCGGCAACCCCGCAGAGATGAGCTAAGCTGTCTAAGGTGACAAGCAAACCCTGAGTTTTATCTCAATCCCTTGTCTCTTGGAGGAAACTACACAGATGTCATCTGACCTCAGAAAAGCTCTCCCAAGATAAAAACAAATGACCTTTAAAAGCTGCCATTAAGACCTCATTCCAATAGATTCTACATGTCTATTAGTAAAGAGGTTAATAGTGTCACACTAAAAGTCACATTTATAAAATAAATTCTAGTTTATGTTCTTATTCTCAAATCTGTTGTCCAAGTGGCATGATTTCTCTACATAACTTTAGGGATTACTCTGGAGAGACATCACAGATGAATGAAACAGCACATTCCTGAACTTAAAATTATTAAGTTGTTCATGTTCAAACACATCTTAAAAGTAAGCAAGTCAGAACAGTGAAATAAGCTGCTAGTAAACCTTAAACTCCTGCAACGTTTCCAACGTGCACTGGCACGTCTTTACCAAGGATTTTACCCACACCTTAGTTCCAGCTAAGTAATCAAACTCCGGTGAAACCATAACGACGTGGCCAGAAAACAAAGACAATAATGATGACTTAAAATCACACTGCAGATAGGGCTAGCCTTATAATGATCACATCGGTAAACTCACATTAATAAATGTCAGCAGACTATATTCCTTAGTTATTTAAATGCATATCAAGACTCATCTATATAGAATTCAAACAGAATTCCAAGATAATATGTTACCAATACATATACAACTAGGCAATATTTTAGAATGTAAATTGGATACCAAGAAAAGAACAAAGCAACTATAACTGCTCAATAATCAATATACAACAAGGGATGACAAGCTGGAGAGATGGCTCGGTGTTTAAGAGGATTTAACTCTTGCAGAAGATGTAAAGGCAGCTATCAACACACACGTCCTGTAGCTCTCACGGCCTTTAACTCTAGCCTCCACTAACACTGCACTGTCGTATATAAATCCACACACAGACATAATTTAATATAATTTAAATATATATAGTTTAGTATAATTTGTGGTCACTGTCTTGAAATTCTTAACCATCTTAGAATCTACATTGCGTCTGTGTTATCCGGGAGACTGCCATGGGGCCCTGCCGGGGCCCTGCAATCTCAGCTCGCAGTTTATCTTTCCCGCAAGAGCTGAATCGGTTTCACCTCCTCACTCAGCTTGGCTCCCACTTCATACAGACCCACAGGTAGGCGCCATGTATCGCGGGCGGGCATCACCTTAGAAATCTGAGCGGCCAGCACGTCAGCAGAGCTCTACACTTCTGCTGGTTCGGATGCTGCCTGTCCTGGCATGGGATGCAAACCCTGAGGCCATGAACTGTACAACAGACAACTGAAGGAGACCTGGTCTGTTCTCACTTCAGGCAGTCTCGCTTTTTTATTTGACGCTGTGCCTTGTTTCCCAAACCTGGCTGCCTTCATGAAATGAAACTTAGAAACTAGAGTTACCAATGGAGCTCCATTTTATTATCAAATGCAGATACAAGTTATTCTAAGTTTTGGCCCATGCCCATCCACCTCACCTTAGAAGCCTCATGGCTTTCTAAGTCATAAACCTACAAATTCACGTAGGCCTAATATTACCATAACTGTACCCTACCCATTTGATCTTCCTATTTCTGTCGAATGGAAGCCTGACTACTACACCTTCATAGTGGATGGGTCCCAAATACCCTGCTATTTCTTTACTGACGGGTCAAAATGTCCAATTCGAAATGAACATCAGTTTCTTCCCTCAGCACAGGTGTATCCTCTATGCCATTAAAAGCTGCGTGTGGAGCCAGTGTGGTGGGTCCTGCCGATAACTGCAGAACTGCAGGGGCAGAGGCAGGGGAGTGGCTGAGAGTTCAAAGTCCAGCTTGAGCTACAGTGTGTGACCCTGTCTAAAAACAAATGTGACACTGAGCTAAGGAAGTTTATTCCCTTTCCTTTCCAATCTGGGCTGGTCTTACCAAAAAAAAAAAAAAGAAGAAGAAGAAGAAGAAGAAGAAGAAGAAGAAGAAGAAGAAGAAGAAGAAGAAAGAAAGAAAAAAAAGCGAGAGAAATTGATTTCTAAACTTTCAAGCCTAGATCTCACAAAAAATAGCAGGGCTTCCTGCTCCTGTGCTGTCAGAAGCTAAGGCCACACTGAGAAGGCTTGTCAAGAAGATATAAGAGCCAGGCAGGGGTGGCGCATGCCTGTAATCTCAGCACTCTGGGAGGCAGAGGCAGGCGGATTTCTGAGTTCGAGGCTCTACAGAGTGAGTTCCAGGACAGCCAGAGCTATACAGAGAAACCCTGTCTTGAAAAACCAACAAAAAGAAGAAGAAGAAGAAGAAGAAGAAGAAGAAGAAGAAGAAGAAGAAGAAGAAGAAGAAGATAGAAGAAGAAGATAGAAGAAGAAGAAGAAGAAGATAGAAGAAGAAGAAGAAGAAGAAGAAGAAGAAGAAGAAGATAGAAGAAGAAGAAGAAGAAGAAGAAGAAGAAGAAGAAGAAGAAGAAGAAGAAGAAGAAGAAGAAGGAAGAAGAAGATAGAAGAAGAAGAAGAAGATAGAAGAAGAAGAAGATAGAAGAAGAAGAAGATAGAAGAAGAAGAAGAAGAAGAAGAAGAAGAAGAAGAAGAAGAAGAAGAAGAAGAAGAAGAAGAAATAAGAAAGCACACAGAGAATTAGAATTGCGGTGTTCCTGTCAACATACTTGATGCTTGACACTGTCTTTAAATGATCTTTATATTTTTAAGCATGTATATGTCTGGGTGGGGTGTGTGCACATGTGGGCAGGTGACCTTGAAGGTCAACATCACACCATGGATGCTGGGACGAGCCACCTCGGCAGCCTCCGTGGACTGCCAGCTTCTGGGCTGTCTGTACCACAGTATTTTCACAAGGTAAATCATATAACTATTACTGCATATATGTTACAGTAGAACTAGAATCCGTACAGCTCAAATACACCTAAAAAGGGCCTGCACTTGAGTGAGCATTGGTCGTGAACACTGCAGTAACTGACCCATGCAGATATGTTTTAACGAACACAGTCAAGTCAAAGGCACAGTTACCATTCTGACATGCACAGAACAGCAGGAGAGCGCTCAGATGCCCCGGGAAGCGGTCTGCCTTTGCAGCACCAGGACCTGAACACAGCACAGGGGAGTGCTGCTAGACACTCAGCAAATGACTCGGTATACAAAGACTTGAATGCAAACTTTCTCAGGTACAGATTTTCTAGATGCTAAAAGTCTGTTTTAAGGATTAAAAAATAAAAAAATCAGTCCTTCATGGAACCACTGAAGTGTCACTGAGACAGTACCAGACTCCATGGTAGAAAGACCAAGCACGGACCTCAGGACAACTTCTCTAATACTGACATTCTCACTTTTCCCTGGTATAAATGGTAGCTTCAAAAACTCTTTTAATTATGGATTTAAAGGGATTCCTATATTTAAGAATAAGATTTTCGGGACTGGAGAGATGGCTTGTGGTTAAGAGCACCGACTGCTCTTCCAGAGGTCCTGAGCAACACATGGTGGCTCACAACCCTCTGTAATGGAATCAGATTCCCGCTTTTGGTGTGTCTGAGGACAGCTACAGTGTACTCCTATACATAAAATAAATAAATAATTAAAAAAAAATAGGATTTTAGCGGATGGAGAGATGGATGGTTCAGTGGTTAGGAGCACTGCCTACTCTTCCGGAGAGCCCGGGGTCATTCCCAGCAACCACACGGCAGCCCACAAGTGTCTGTAACTCCAGGATCTGACACCCTCACACATGCATATAGGCAAAACACCAATGCACATAAAAAAAATAAATAAATTTAAAAAAATAAGATTTTATGAGGAAAATAAACCAAATTATGACTTGTAAGAGAAGTGGAAGAGAATAAACTATGGTTGAAGAAGTAACAAGAAATAAGTCCTGCTAGACTTCGGCAATCGGCACATGGATGGGGGGGGGCTGCTAAGCCAGGAGCCTGGCAGGTGTGAAGGGTCACGCGGAACCTGATGCTAAGGAGCGCACACCTCAAACATTATGAACAATCCATCAGAGTAGGAAAACCTTAAAGACCAAAATGGCTCAAACTTTAAAGATCAAACATTTATTGATGAGGGAAGTTTAAAAGAAAAAACAACTAGACAACTATTTCAGCAGAACAAAAAGTCTAGGTTTGGTGGTTTCTTATATAACGATATATCCATGCTAGTAATTCTTACCAAAGTAAGTGCATGCCTACAAGACTGATACAAGAATATTCATAAGTTTCATTTATAATACCCAAAAGCTAAAACATAACAACTGTCCACCAACAAAGCAATCGATAAGAAATGTATATTCGCACAACTTGTATCAGGTAAAATTATTTAACTGCAAAGAGATGATTCACTGACATAATAACTTAGGTCTGTATCATACCTTCTCCCTGCATGAAAGAAGCTGTACATTACATATGCTACGCTACTCAAAGTGGAGAAATCATCTGGGGGACAGGAATTGACTGGCAAAGGGGTCTACGAAAACCTCTGGAGTTAAGGAATGTTCTGTATGATGACACTGAGTTTTGTTTATAAATGACAATGGTACAGACTGGTATTTGTGTTTCTCAGTGCTGCAGAGTGAGACTTTGTCTCAAATTTTAAAAATTAAAAAGAGGGGCTAGACATGGTGACCCACACCTTTAATCTGAACACTCAAGAGGCAGAGGCAGGTGGATCTCCAAGTTCCAGGCCAGCCTGGTCTACAAAGTGAGTACCTGTCTTGAAAAACCAAAAATAAGGGGCTGGAGAGATGGCTCGGCAGTTAAGAACACCGACTGCTCTTCCTAAGGACCTGAGTTCAAATCCCAGCAACCACATGGTGGCTCACAACCATCCATAATGAGATCTGACTCCCTCTTCTGGAGTGTCTGAAGACAGCTACAGTGTACTTACATATAATAAATATTTTTTTAAAAAAGAGAAAAACCAAAAGTAAGAAGAAAGAGGGAGGGAGGGACGGTGGGAAGGGAAGGAGGGAAGGAGGGAGGGAGGGAGGGAGGGAGAGAGGGAAGGAGGGAGGGAGGGAGGGAGGGAGGGAGAGAGAGAGAGAGAGAGAGAGAGAGAGAGAGAATGAATAAATCTAATTTATATTGAAAAAGAACATGGCTCGTGCCATGCAAACAATAAACCAGAGGGCAGCCAAGCAACAGAAGAAAGCAGTACTCATCCACAGCATGGAGAGAGAGCACAGGCATTCAAGGAGCTGGGAAGAATTCACAGCAAGAATAACAGACAGAGATGTCAAAAGAAAGCTTCTAAACATCAAGAATAAAACGGAGTTTTGGAGCCTAGACGGATGGGAGTGTAAGTGGACAAGCGTGAGGACGGAAAAGCAGTAAGTTCTACAAGACAGGTGATGGATGCTGATAAACTCAAGAGGGACAAGAGAAGGTCATGGAAATCAGGAGACAAAAAGAGGTCACTAGAAAAAAAACAAAAACATAAGATTATGGTGTCTCTTTAAATGGAAAAAGAAAGCAAACACCTACACCTAGACTCCACCTCCCACTAGCCCTGGAATGGTCTGCTGGGGAGGCAGTGGGCCTGGGCCTGAAGGATCTCAGCGTTCTTCTTAGGGGCTGTGCCAGGCAGGGCTGTCAGTTTCCTGATGATGGAACCCTCCTTGTACTAAGTCACACAGACAACAGAGAGAACTAAGGCGAGCACAGAAGCGGCCCTCAAAGGCACATCCCAGCATTGTTGCCTGCTCCAGTGCTAGCTGCTTCCTACACAGTGGATAGATAAATATCAAGAGCTAGGTCCTTGACTCTGGTGCCTCAGAGGTGTGGCAAGGACCTCTGACAGAGTGTGCAGAGACTCACTGCAGTGTCTACAAACACTCATCAACAACCGCACAGGACTTTGGAACAAGGAAAACTACTCAGTTATGCTGTGTTCCTGTGGCTTGGTGTGCTGAGTAATGCCATTTGTTCTGATTTAGGAGTCTTCTGTTTTCTGCCAACAACCACGAAACATTAACAGACTAACTCATTAGCTTATGAAAACAGTAGTTATTTCCACGTGATGGTCTCTACATCAGTGGTTCTCAACCTTCCTAAAGCTGGAAACTTTTAATACAGTTCCTCATGTTCTGGTAACCCCCAAACCCCCAAACATAAAATTGTTCTTGTGGCTACTTGAAAACTGTAATTTTGCTACTGTTATCACTCATAATGTAAACATGCAAGATATCTGATTATGTGACCCTCAGTGAAATGGTCATTTGACTCCAGAGGAATTTCAGCCCACAGGTTGAGAACCACTGATCTATGTTTCCCCTGTATTGTGGCAGTTCAATTCTCATAATAAATAATAACTATGAGGTAGTACTAATATGAGGAAATGATGCTTTAAGAGATGAAGTAACTCATCTAATGTTTGAAAACTTGCCAACAGAAGGCAAACTGGATAGCTCAGTGGTTCAAAGTATTTGATGCTCTTCATATGACCAGAGTTCAGTTCCCAGCATTCCCACCATCGGCTGGCTTACAGCCACCTGAGACTAAAGCCCTGGAGGATTGTCTGGCTTCCTTGGGCAGCAGCACATATATGACATACACATATAAAAAAGGAAAGAAAAACACTAGGTTTTTCCGTTGCAAACAGAACCTAATATAGGTCTAGATGGCATTGACGCCTCTTTAGTTTTGTTTGTAGGGCTGGAGATGGAACCCGGGCCTTGAGTGTGAACAGGGCAGGCCAAGCACCTGGGCTCCATCCCAGCTTGCTAACTTGAGCCCAGCAGTTCACACCTCCTTCCTTCGCTCATTTATCAGGTGCAACTCTAATTCTCCAGATACAGAAGCAAAGTACTCAGAACTCTATAGCACAAGGACTTCAAATTTTGTTTCATAGAAAACTTATATTGGTAGAATTGTTAATATTACCTTAAAATATAAAAGAAGCAAAAACACGTTGCAGTCAAATATCAGAAATAACTACAGTAAACTAATCTAAGCTAACTCTCTTTCCTAAAGAACTTCTCACTATGTTAGGATGTTAGATGTAGTCCAAGAATTCCCACTGTGAGCATTCTAGTATACAGTTGAGGAATCTGCTGCTACAGTTAACACTGCCAATTTAATTGTTCAAAGAACACCTTTAAATCTTAGCAGCCACCTTGCTGTAGGCGCATGAGCCTCCACAATAGAGAGCATCAAAGCCAGCCCGTGAGCTGGCCCGGCAGCGGCAGAACAAGTTAACTCGACCGCTGGGCACATCGCACAACTTACCGAGCACAACTCAATTCCCGGAGACTGAACGGAGGCATCGTGCCTCATCTTTTTTGTTCTGAAATTAGAAAACTGCCAAGACATTGTATCTGTACATTTTATCTATTGTTATGGATCTCTAACAATAGACAGGAAATGGGGGAGCAATTATTATAGCCAGAAATGGTGATGTGTGGCTGATATCCTAGAAGCTGAGGCAGGAGGATCATGAGTTCCTTGGCTACTCAGTGGTTGAATGCTTATCCAGAATGTACACAGGCTAGTCTGGCAAAAAAAAAAAAAAATAAATAATAATAATAATAATAATAATAGTAGGCAAGATGATGAACCAGCTTGAAGGCCCATCCACAGTTAAATGGAAAAAGAAACTATATGTGTGTGTATGTGTGTATGTGTGTGTGTGTCTGTGTGTGTGTACACATTATATTCAGCTGAAAAGAATGAACATACAATCTCAGGAAACAGGAAAACAGATGGAACTGGAAGGATGCAATATGTTAAGTGAAATAAGCCAGATTCAGAGAGAAAAAGACATGTTCTCTATCCTAAGAGGAAATGTAGATTTAAATATATGTGTGTATTTATATATATGTATATATACATGTATATGTATATTTCGGACTCAAAAGTACAAAAAGTATATATAAAATTCAATACTTTCAGACTTATAAAATTCAATACTTTTAGCTAAAGCAATAAGAAGAGAACAAGCCCTTTGGGTGGCCTACCGTGAAAAGGCCCCGGATAAGCCGCATGCGCGGGTTAGACAGTGAGCCACTCTCAGCGCCAGGCATCAGCAGCACGCAGGGCTGAGTTCCAGCTCTTTAAGAGGAGTAAACTCACCCAGCGCAGCGTTTCTCACCCTACGTACAGTCTCCTGACATCACCCTCGCCAACAAAGCTGTTTACTGCTCCAGTTTATTAATCATTCTAGAGTTTCAAAATAAGGCCTGGCCCAAAGGCAGCCATAAAGGAGACATGACCATTACAGAGCTAGGCTTCCCGACTGAACGCCAGCTAGAGTCTACTCCAAACTGAATTCAGGTGCATCTCCGCCATCTTCCCAGACAAAGCTAACCTCAACAAAACCGGAGTTATCGTCTGAGACACACGGGCTTGCTATGTAACCACAAAAGTAAAAGAATGAAAATACAAATTTAGACTATAATAAAATTTACCGATGCTTCTCCCTATAAAGAAAATAATATTCTATCTAAAAGAAATAATGTATTTAGAAAGACCGATTTTTGCCTCTGCCCTTACGGAGTGGCTCCACCCACTCAAAGTCTCCATAGGACACAGCTTCAGTTTTGAAGGGGGGAAAATGTAGTATTTTTATCTACTTTGAAAGTTTAGACAAAAGTAAACAACATTATATGAAGAGATTTTGAGAGAAAAAAGTTTCAACTAGTTACCTCCATCAAAAGCAAAAGAGACAATATAATAAATTATTTACTATTATTTATTATTAAAACTATTTTAAATATCGTTCATGGTTGAGCCCACTAAGGAAAAGCAACCCAAAGAAAGAATTCAAATCAAATTATATCACATAAAGACACAAATAGAAATGGGAAAGATTTGAGAAATAAAACAAGTATCAATGATAAAATTATACAAGATATAACTATGGCATTTTATTTTTACAAACACTTAGAAAGGGAAAGATGTCTTTAAAAAATATAAATGACCCCAAACTGACAACTTGAAAGGCACCTTCAATAAATTGGCAAAATTTTTTTTTCCTAAGCCATTCTGAAAATGTTGATAATTTTCAGAAAATTCATAATCTGAGTCACCTGGCCATGTTACAGCAAATAAACACAAATGATGCAGAACTCTTACCAAAGGGGGGAAAAAATGAAAAATTAAGTCTCTTCCACCATCCTTCACATTTGTCAAAAGGCACAACACACAAGCAGATAGACAGGAAAGGTGACATATAGGACTCACTGTACAATCTTATAAACCCGACATGCAATTGCAACAATATGCACACATGGTTTTCTTCTCACCCACAGTAAACATATCCCACTAAATTATCTAAAAGTGTATATGTGAAAACGCAGCAAAGTAAATATTGCTGACAATATTTACACTATTTATCTCCAATGACATCACTAGAACACACAGGGTGGAAAATACAGAAATTCTGACAAAGAAAATACAAGGCGCATTTCACTCGTTTAAACATACCTTAGTGGTCTACACACTTGAGAGGTAAAACTGTATTAAATGAAAACCTTATTTTTTTTCTCTAATAAAGCACTGCACCTCCCACCAAAACCCCCACAGGCACACACGTACACAGGCAAAGTGGAGACCGATTTTTTTTTCTTAACAAACGATCACAGTGATACTGACACAATGGAAAGGGGCAAAATGACAAGGTTAACTACAAGAGAGGCCCCTTCCCCCATCACAGCTCCCCTCTACGGATCCCCAGCCCCTCAGGCCCTGCTGCACCCCACTCTATAACCTTACACGATTCGGGACGCAGGTCGCCTCCCTGACAGGTACGAGCACCCAGCCCCGCGGCAGGGGGACACCACTCACGGCTCACGGGTGTCTGAGTCAGGGACGAAGGAAACGACGGGAGGGGAAATCGAGCCGGGGCGAGTTGGGGAGCGCCGGGGAGGGGGCTCGGCGGGGCCGTGGGCTGCGGCCGGGGGCTGGGGGAGAGCTGGGCCGGGCGGGAAGGGGCCGCAGGGGCGCCGCCAGGCGACCGTCCTCCCCGGGGCCCGCGCACTCACCACCTGGTAGCGGCCAGTCCCCAGCTGGTGGTGATCCATCCTGCCCGCCTCGGGGTCCGGCTTCCGAGCGGGCGTGTGCCCCGGGCGCTCAGCTCCCTCGGCCTCCCCGGTCGACGACGTCGTCGCCGCAGAGCCCCTTCCGCCGCCTCGGGTTCTGCCGCCGCGGTCGCCCGGCGGGGCCGCTTCACTTCCTGTCGCTGCCTCGGCTCCGGCGGAGACCTCCGCGTCGCTCGCCGATCGGCGCCAGAGCTCCGGCGAGCCGCGCGCGCTACTGAGCATGCTCGGGGCGGACGCGCATGCTCTCTGGCTCCGCCGGCGTCCCATCCGCGGCCCGGGCTGCGAAGGTGTCCCTAGGTGGGAGGAGATGGAAACGTCAGGCAAGTCCCGGGGAGCCCTCTAGGTTGTCATCCAGTCGCGAGTGGGCGGTGGCGACAGAAGCGGAAAAGAAAAAAAGAAAAAAAAATCACCCCACTCGACTGGATTTTCCCGTGTGGGCAGGTTTCGCTTTGGGGCGAGCGAATGCACAGTCACTGCGGAGACCGACGTTTAGGGGAATGGAGGCGCCGCCTTCCTAGAGCACCTGAGGACAGGTCGCCCTTTTACTAGTCCCCAGCCTAGAGCAAACCATCAAAGAGAACCATCTCAGGGCAGTCCTAAAAACTAAATCATTAATGAGGTAATGCAATACCGAATATCAGAGACATATACATATATAAAACCACATATGCATCTATAAAATCAGCTTTAAAGTCGCAGTCAAATTTCGAGGAAGGAAAAAACCAGTTTTGCTTCTGAGCACGCATAGCCTTCCTCGGTAGAACAGCTCATTTGTAACAAATGTGAAACCCGCGACAGCACCCCATTATCAATCACCTAGAGTCCGTAGGCTGCATTGGAGTTCATTTTGAACATTGTATGTTGTAGGAGTTCTGACAAATATGCCCTAACTATGCACTATTATAAATCGTACCAAACAAGTTTCATTATTCCGAAAACCCTGTCCAGGGCTTTACCCTCTTCTTTCTTTTGCCCCCTTGTTTCTGAGAGAGTTACGAATTCTTCAGCCATATTCTGATGCCTTTCAGAGAAAGAGGCCTTTAGAAATAGGACATGGCAAGGACAGAAGAAAATAATGAAATGAGGTAGGGTGGTTTGTGTGCCGAAACCCAGATATTCCTAAGATAATGGTAAAGAATCAGTTTTTGTGGCGCATCATAATACCCCGTGAGTAGCAACACATGATCTCTCTCTCTCTCTCTCTCTCTCTCTCTCTCTCTCTCTCTCTCTCCTCCCCCTCCCCCTTCTGCACAGAGCATGTTTCTCTAATAGAAGACTGGTGGACCAGCAGAAGGTATCTTTTAACCCAAACATGTGTATTGTACCCTGAGATCTATGGTCCTACCTCATCTGGCCCAACTATCTTTTTTAAGATAATCAAGCCCTTTCTCCATAACTGTTCTTACTGTGGAGATCCCCTGGGGGTCGGGGGAGGGAAACCTGAGAACATCTCACTAGCTTCATACATGTACGGAGGAGATTTCGGAAAGGAAGCCACATGAGACTGGTTCAACTAGCCAGATACAACAAAGTTCAATAAACTTTGTATAATTGATAGCTAAAAATTTTAAGTCTTTCTGGTATTTTTATTTTTCAGATGATTTATCAGATCTCTTCTAGGATTGTTATGGTTTGTATATGCTTTTCCCAGGGAGTGGCACTATTAGGAGGTGTGGCCTTGTTGGACTGGGTGTGTCACTGTGGGTGTGGGTTTAAGACCCTCTCCCTAGTTGACTGGAAGCCAGTCTTCTACTAGCAGCCTTCAAAACCAGAACCACCTGGATGATTCTTACACGTTACCAAGTACAGCTGCAGCATGAGGAACACTTGGCTATCTCTGGAATACAGCTTCTTTGTGCTCTCTGAAAACACTTCCCATATTTCACCTCAGTGATGCTGTTTTTTTTTTTTTCTTAATCACCACTAATTTCGTAGCTCCAGCTAACCAGCATCAATTGTCCCAGTAGTCTCCTCTTGAATATAAAGCCAGAAACATATGGCTGAAGCTGCTGAGTTCTGCTGCTTGCAGGAGCTGGAACACTGGCCCCCTTGTTCTATTACATTATCACTAGCTTCCTTTTTCCCAGCTCCTTCACTGCCTAAATTGGCTGTCCCGAATCTTGCTCCTTAGACTGACTTTGAACTCAAGAGATCTGCATGCCTGTCTCCTAAGCCCTGGGATTAAAGGTGTGGTCCACCTAACCTGGATTAAAGTTTTTCTTCACCTAGAATTTGCTCTGTTCTAGGCTGGCCTTGAACTCAGAGATCTGCTTATCTTTGCCTCCTGGGATTAAAGGCTTGTACTACCAAGCCTGGACCTAAATTTAGCTGGGTGGAATCTTGCCCCAAGGTCACCACTCCTTTAATTCAGTTTAAAATCCTTGAATTCAGCTCCATTTCACTTCCTGGAGTCCCTTTAATACTCAAACTATATATTTTGTACTTTTCCTTTCTCAGCTTGCTATGTTTGTTCAAAATTCTCTTTATTAGACTTAACCAGAGAACAAAGTCTTTGTTGGGCTTCTTTGAGACTTCCTTTGCAGATGCAATTAATATAAATCTCTTTACCTTAGTCCTTGGCAGTCTCTTCAGACAATGGCAAAAAGCAGCCATGTTCTTTACCAAAATATCACAAAAACAGTCTCTCAGCCACATATTAAAGTTCTCCATTGAAACCTCTTGGGCCGTCAGGCCTACACAGTTCAAATGACCCTCAGCACCACTGTCTTCCATATCCCTACTAGTCTGGCCCATTAAGCCCCACTTAAAGAATTCCGTGGCTTTCCAAATCCAAAGTCCCAAAATCCACATTCTTCCGAACAAAAGCATGGTCAGGCCTATCACAGCAATACCCCAGTCCCTGGTACCAACTTCTGTCTTCGTTAGGGTTTTACTGCTGTGAACAGACACCATGACCAATGCAAGTTTTATAAAAGACAACATTTAATTGGGGTTGGCTTACAGACTCAGAGGTTCAGTCCATTGTCATCAAGGCAGAAACATGGCAGCATCCAGGCAGGCATGTTCAGGAGGAGCTGAGAGTTCTACATCTTCATCTGAAGGCTGCTGGTAGAAGACTGGCTTCCAGGCAACTAGGGTGAGGGTCTTAAACCCACACCCACAGTGACACACCTACTCCAACAAGGCCACACCTCCTAATAGTGCCACTCCCTGGGAAAAGCATATACAAACCATAACAAGGATCATCTTAAAATATCTAATATCAGCATTGCCAGCCCAGCAATAATAAAAATCAATTGCTATTGTCATACCTAATTTTCTTCATGGGTTCCAATGTAGTATATTTTAGATCCTAATTTAATTGGTATTATTAGCACAAGTACTAACTCCTTACAGTATCATCCTGAATAAAATTACCTTTCATGAGCTAAACCACACCCAGAAAAATTAGATTCCTATATAACTTGTTATCTATAAAGATAATTTAGAATTGAATCCCTGTGTCCTTTTATTTTCAATAGCTATGCAGGTTCACTTGTCTCTACATTCTATTACTTCTAAGAAAAAAAGGCCATTAAAAATCAGAGACCTTGAGACCTGTTGGTATATCAACTCTTCCATTTTACCCACACCCAGGTTCTTTGATGTTTCTACTCTCACAGAGCAGATGACAGGACTGGATGACAATCTATTTTCAGTGAGGAGGTTTGAAAGAACAATGAGGCAATGAGTTCTGGCTCTAGTCACTGGGACGTGTTGTTTTAGCCTCTACACCACTCTGTTATGTAGGTAGGCATGACTAGTCGATGCTTAACAGAGAGAGAAACTGAAGGACAGAGAGAGCAGCAACTTTACCAGCGTTAAAGTCACCAGCAGCAAGGGCTAACAGATAGTAGGCCCCAGTGTTAGGCACTGTGGTAAATATCACACCCTAAAAAAAGAGCAAGTCCCTGTCTCCTTTCCCCTTCCTGGTCACCTGTACTGTGGCGCTGTGAAGAAGAGATAGAGGAATGGTTCATCCTAAGAAGCCGGTGTGACTCTCTTCAATCCCACTTTCTCATCCGTATGAAATCATGATGCTCTCACCACTGCAGAAGAGGAATCCTGTTCACTAACCTAAGACCTTCACAAAGCAAGATGCTCACATGACCCCTGGAAGCCATCCCTTGGGGATGAAAAAGAAATCCTCTTAAGAGAACTGAGTCAAGAAATGACAATATTCTCTAGTGGTCTTAAACCTCTATATTTTCAACGATTGAGCTTTTAGTGACAACTCTACTTACAAAAACAAAACCTGATGGTGATACACTGTCCTAAACCACCTCAAGTCGAGCTGTAGAATTTCGCTGCAGTCAACACTTCTTGCTAACGCAATCAAATTCCATCTGCAAACTCAGCCACCCAAATGTTTACAGGTGCCACATTGCCACACTGGGTAGAACACCTGTTAGGGTTCTGTGTAAGCTCCACCCCACAATTACCTGGCAACAGTCAGGTATGCCCCGCCCCACAGTTGCCTGGCAACAGCCAGGTAGGCCTCGCCCACTATAAAAGGAACTACTTGCCTCTCTCTCTCTCTCTCTCTCTCTCTCTCTCTCTCTCTCTCTCTCTCGTTCTCTCTCTCTCCCCTCTCTCCCTCTCCCTCCTTCCCTCCCTCTCCCTCTCCCTTTCCCTCTCTCTCCCTCTCCTCTCTCCCTCCCTCTCTTCCTCTCTCCCACCTCCTCTCCCCTCCCCTCCCCTCTCTCTCTCTTCTCTCTCTTTCCTCTCTCTCCTCTCTCTTTCCTCTCTCTCCTCTTTCTCTCTCTCTCTCTCTCTCTCTCTCTCTCTCTCTCTCTCTCTCTCTCTCATCACTATTGCCCCTTGGCACTCTCCTCTCTGGTTTTCCTCCCCTCCCCCCTCCCCCCCTCTCTCCACTTGGTCATGGCCAGCCTTCACTTTTCTCTCTCTCTCTCTCTCTCTCTCTCTCTCTCTCTCTCTCTCTCTCTCTCTGCCTTTCTCTGCCTCCACTAACCCATTAATGCCATCCTCTGCCCTGAATAAATTCTATTCTATACCATGCTTGTGTGTCTGGTCCCTCAGGGGAAGGGATGCCTGAACATGGCCCGGCCTAGGCACCCCCTTCCCCCACACCGCCCGCTGTACACCATTCTCTCTACACCTCTTTCTCTTTTTATGAACATAACAATGGAGCTGAAACCCGGGAAATAACAACACCTGGCCCAGGTTCTCTTTCAGGAAGGTTCAGTTGCTCATCTGTTAGGACTGTGGGCACCCAGCTCCTTCCAGCTGTAGGCTTTGAAGCACTGGGCCTGCAGTGGTGCTCTTTTCTGAGCAGCAGCCATCCATTCCCTGAGCAGGGAAGCTGGACAATATGTAATCTGTTCTTTTGTAAC
This sequence comes from Apodemus agrarius, assembly GCA_964023405.1. Taxonomy (NCBI): domain Eukaryota; kingdom Metazoa; phylum Chordata; class Mammalia; order Rodentia; family Muridae; genus Apodemus; species Apodemus agrarius. The sequence continues at coordinate 20,559,192 of OZ030013.1, forward strand.
ACCGGACCTCTTCAAGCCAAACTCAGCGAACCTCTGAGCGGGTACCTTGTCAGCTCTGTATTACTGCTGCTCTCCCTGGCCCAAGGCCCCTTTCCCTTCAGATATGGCTACTCCTCAGTGAAAATCTCACACTCTTAATTTTATGTCGGCATCTGCTTTCTGGAAAACCCAGCCAAGGCAAGGACCAACAAACAAAGTGATAGGATAGTATTGGTACTATACAAATGGTGTTAAAATGGCCACAGTTACCACTTTGGGTTCTTAGTTTCTCATGCCCACGGCAACTTCTAGTACTTTACGCTAGCATTTTCTCATACAGACATGACACGTCTTCAACCTTCACATTAAGGATAACTTCGATGTTGTTCTGTAGAAGAAAACATGAGGTCATCTCTAACTCTTCGTCCCGGGGCTTACTTTTCGGTGGGAACCACTCCCGCCTTCCCAGAGGCAGAGCCACTCCCTCCAGGTGGAAACCGAGTTCCTTCGCCATCATCTCTCCGAACCAGGTCTGTTGAGCTGCACATACAGATACCAGATTCTTCATTAAGATTCTCACAGGTTTAGGAGCAGTAGAGAGAGCTGCTGTTGCCCTCAGGGAGCCATAGGTCTAAATCCCAGGTTGGCGAGGATCCAAGACCTCCTGGAGAATTTGGTGTTGCTGTCTTCACACTGCATCACATGTAGATATATGTCACCCGCAAAGTAGATTCTAGTTTTTGGTGGGTGGTGGGACCCAAGTCCTGACAATTAACTGCCGGACTAGTGACTAAAAAGAAGTAAATTGCCATCTCCTGGAGACAGCTGTCTACAGCTAACTAAAATCCATTGTCATTTTCTGAACTTCAACATTTTAAAACGTATTTTCGAGCATACAAAAAAAAAAAAAAAGCTGCTTTTCACTTTATCAACCCAAAATTTTTCGGCATCGCTGTGTCCGCTTGTCCTTAAAGCCGTTATAGACTTGAGCCCCAATTTAGCATTCTGCCATGTTCCATTTTTAGCTGCTTATGGAATTTCTGTCATCTGTTCAGCTCTACGATTTTAGCGAGAAAATGTAAAGCCAGCGATTTGACGATGAGGCGCACGATTTTTGCTCTCTCCTTATTTCTCTTCCAGTGGAAAGGGGAAATCTAAAGTGAAGCTGGTCTCCCATCTATCAGATTTCCCTACAAAAACAGAACTAGAAGGAACTATATGTTAAGACGGTATATGGGAGGGCTAGAGTGCTGGCTCACCATTAAAGGTTAAACGTACAACCCAAAGGAATGTATTTTGGGCCTTGGGTGTTTTTGTTGTTGGTTTTTTCCCTTTGTTTGCTTTGATTATATGTGGTTTTGTTCTGCATAGATTGGTGCATGCAGCTGTAAGTGCTGGCTAGGCCGCTGAAGATCCTCTCTGACAGGAGCTAAAGGTTCTGTCTTAGGCAGAAAAATCTTAGGGAAACCAAGTTCTGCTCTTAAATACACTTAAGTGACCAGAGCAGGCCCATTCAGATTCTAGAGGATAACCTTCACTTAAAGTCAACTGATTGTGAACTTCAGTCATACTTTAAAATGGCATCCCAGCAATTCTGCTTTTGAATGATTAATAGCCATATTGATGTGCTGAACTGGTTAAACATAAGCTAAAGTGGTTTCTGCAGAATCAAGATAAAGCATGAATAGAAGGAAGAGAAATAAAGGTACGAAAGAGATGGCTTATAGATTAAAGTAATTTCTTGTATTTGTTCCCTGTTAGATTAATCTCATATAAAGTACTTAGGTGTCGTTATATATGGAGGCCTTATTAGGCCACAGTTCAAGACGAGCAGTAGGGTTAGCTGTCTGTCAGTCTGACAATATAATTAGCATTTTCATTTTCCCCTATTGTTTGGTCATGGACAGCAAATGCAGACAAATCAATAGACACTTTAAATGAGGGGGCTCAAACTTGAATTTGAGCAACACGTAAGTTATTAAAAATAATTTCTGCTGCACCCTGAATACTTTCAGTTCTTTGGGCATACTAAAGCAGAGCTTTATGTGATGATTTTGTCGTCTTCTTTCTTTTTTCCTCTGTAAGACAGTCCCTATTGTAAGAAAGCATGTGTGACCCTGAGCTTTATTGCCTGTTTTTTTTTTTTTTTTGGTTTTTTTTTTTTTTTTTTTTTTTTTTGGTTTTTCGAGACAGGGTTTCTCTGTGTCGTCCTGGCTGTCCTGGAACTCACTCTGTAGACCAGGCTGGCCTCGAACTCAGAAATCCGCCTGCCTCTGCCTCCCAAGGGCTGGGATTAAAGGCGTGCGCCACCACTGCCCGGCTTTATTGCCTGTTTTGACAGGTTTCCTTTGACTGATTAACATGTCATCCCTGTGTAAGAAAAATGAATATGGTGGTGGAAAATACTAGGACAAGGGCTGTCTCCTGCATGTCAGCCCTCAGTGAGCACTGTCACTAACATCCAATGAGCACCGGCTATCCTCCACAGTGAGTCTGTGTGTCCCTCATGACTTGTGGTCTCATGTAGTCTTTGTCAGGTTTTCCTGCACAAACCAGGAAGCAAGTTGGGGAGGAAAGGGTTTATTCAGCTTACATTTCCACACAGCTGTTCATCACCAAAGGAAGTCAGGACTGGAACTCAAGCAGGTCAGGAAGCAGGAGCTGATGCAGAGGCCATGGAAGGCTGTTTCTTACTGGCTTGCTTCCCCTGGCTTGCTCAGCTTGCTTTCCTATAGAACCCAGGACTACCAGCCCAGGGATGGCACCACCCACAAGGAGCCATCCCCATTGATCACTAATTGAGAAAATGCCCCACAGCTGGATCTCATGGAGGCATTTCCCCAACTGAAGTTCCTTTCTCTGTGATAACTCCAGCCTCTGTCAAGTTGACACACAAAACCAGCCAGTCCAGAGGTCAAGACACTATCTCACCACTACATCACACATCAACAATAATGTCACTGTATGAGGCTTCAGTCCTGAGAATAAAGGACATCTAACATCCAGAAGGATAAATAAAAATAATCAGGCCAAATGTCTTCCCAGGGGCTGCTTTTTCCAAAGCAAGAAGCAACTCAAACCTGTTTCCACTCCTTAACTTTCAAGTGGGGACAAGGCTGGTGGACTCACAGAGGCAAAGAAACGCAGGAAACAAAGGGATGTTCCTTTGACGTCTCACTTCTCTGTCACTAACGTGCAACGTTCCCTCACCTATAAACTTCAGTAGCTGAGATCTGCCAAGCCAGGCATGATGCACACACCTGTAATCCCAGCTCCTGGAAAGAGGTAGCTAGGCCTGCCTGGTCCACATGGCAAATCCCAGGCTAGCCAGAGCTACATGAGACCCTTTTCTCAAAATAAATAAGCAAGCAAGTGAATTTTGGCCATGAGTTCCTCTAAAGCAAACACATCAATTTCACCAGCCTTTCTCCAGGAACCCTTAAAAACAAGCACAAATGATCCAGACATACATGTGCATATACATACTCAGCACATACGGTAGAAAGCCAAATGATATGAATAACAATGGCACTTGTCTGGAACCCAAAGGTCTAGAAGACAGAATCATAAAACTCTATGTAATTACCACGCAAGACTGCAAAAGCACCCAAGCCAACTCCTCCATTACAAAACAAACAACAAACAAACAAACAAAAAAACCCCAAAACCTGAGGTTCTAAGTTCTGGGGAGACAATTCCGTCTGTAGAGTTTGATCCCCAGAGTCCAAGCCTGAGAGCCAGGCATGGTGACACATGCCTATCATTGCAGCAGTGTCGTGACAGACACAGGTGGATTCCTGGAGCTCAGTGGCCGCCAGCCAAGTCTGCTTGGTGGGCTCCGGTTCAGGGAGGAGCCTGCCTAAAGCAAACAGCTAAGTAGACAGTGTCTGAAGAGTAACTCCCATGGTGCTCTCTGCCTCATGCTACACGTTCACATGCCAAACATGCATGCGCACACACTCACACTCTCACACACACTCTCCCATGCGCGCATGTGTGCGCACACATTCTCACACACATGCACACACACACACACACAACTCACACATACTCTTACACTTGTACACACTCACGCACACATGCACACACTCACACACTACTCACACTCGCACACACACTCACACACTTGTACACACAAACACATGCACACACACATGCACACACATACACTCTCACACTGACTCACACATGCACACACACACTCACACACACTTGCACACACACTCTTACCCTCACACACACGTACACACTCACACAAATGCATGCACACACACAAATGCATGCATACACACCGCACACACACATATGCACACCCTCACACACACACACACATGCACACCCTCACACACACACATGCACACACACACACACACACACACACACACACACACACTGAAGCTGAGAGCAGAGAGCCCTGACGTCTAGGCCCCACCTGCAGTCAGCCATCACTCCCCTTCCAGCATTGCTTAACTGATGAAACTTGAAAAGAAAAATCCAAAAGACTTTCCCCACCTCATCCAACTAGAAATAGTCCTCTAAAACACAGCTGCCATTGTGAACTAAAAAGGTACAACTCCAGCAGTCATGAACTCAGCGTATCAAATTCTTTTAGAAGAGACAAGACAGCTAAATGCTGTCTTGCCAAAAAATAAAAAAAGGAAGTCTGAATTGGCATGAATTCTCTTCAGGTTTATGCTTTGAGAAATCGAAGACAAATGCAATAAAATATTTCCCCCACAGATCATCTCTTTGCAAATGCATTAGGTCCCAACAATTGCACATATCAGGCATGAATGCAAACAATCCTTTCCATTTTCATAGAGTTGAGGATGTAAGAAAACCTAAAAACAGAGATAAAGTAAATAGATTCTCTCTCTCTTGACTAAGTCTCCACTCTATGGCCACGGCCATTTTGAAGTTTCCTAAGACAATACAACTATACCGTCCAACATGAGAGGCCCTAGTCACATATGGTCATTTACATATAAACTCAATAATACTACAAATTATTTTTTTTTTTGCTCACCCAAGACACATTTCAAATATTCAGTCACCACAGGTAGGTCTAGTGGCTACCGTACAGATCACCACAGATAAGGTGACTACACCACAGAAAAGTCCACTGTACACTGTTGCTCAATAAACGTTCTCTTCTGTACCTTAATCTGTCCCCGCCTCCCTTCCCAGGTCTGTGGTGACCTTGTTCTCAGCTTCGCCATGTCTTAGCAATCGAGCTCCTGGAGAAATCAACCTGCTGGGCTGGTTTGCACATCTTTAAATCATAATCGTTCCTCCTCTGTGTCTCCCATTGTTGTGAAGCTCAAGGTATAAATGTAACCTACAAATACAAGGGGCCATTGTTCCAGGAAACCCGGTCCCTATCATTAATGTCCCAGCGACTGTCAGGGTTAAAAAAAAAAAAAAAAGCTATAAAATGTTTGCACTTAAATTATCTCTGCATAGCACTGAGGCGAGTTAGGTCTTTGGCTTCGCCACGCCACATTTTTCCAGCATGACTGGGCTTATACTGTACATTCGAGTCATCATAAAATAATAGACTTCCCTGTGTGTAAGCATAGAGAATATGTCTGAAGTGGTTCGTTCAGTAGTAAAATGATGACGCGCCGGATTACTCATCCTGACTGTAGTAATAAGGTGCAGTGGGTCTGGGATGTGCCGTTGGCAGTGTGCTGGGTGTCGCGTGGGCACTGTCTCACTGTATTCCCAAAGTAAACGCATGATGTGAGCACTATCGTTGCTAGCCCTTCACGTAAAGGGAAACTTAAAACCTGAAGAAGTTTACCAAGAGATAGGAGCAAGTCGGGGAAGAGGGATGGAATGTATTAGAGTTTTACTTTAACAATACTTTATTTCGATATGATCACATGTAAGAAAGTATACAACTCATAAGTCTATATTGTGATTTTTGTAAACTACAAAATACTGTATAGTCAGAATTTGAATTAACTAAGAATTCTAACTCTATACAATTATTTCCAGAACACCCAAAATACTAAAGAGACTTGTTTCCTATCGTCTCCCTTGTGCAAGAAATATTTATTTTACTATATGAGGAAACAAAATTTATTATAGTGTGACTACATTCTTCTTAAAAGGGATGTTTTCAGTCATATCTACCATAGAAAAATTATGTTTTAAATAAAATAAGTTCATTAATAACACGGAAAAATTCCTTGCACTCTCCGATGATACAAAACTATTTTAAATATTCTTGGCTCATTTTAAAATCAGTCAACTTCTCTAAATTACACTTCTAAAGAGGGAAAATAGATTTTTTTTACTATTTTATAATATCTTTATATATTAAAATGACATTGAAAATGCCTAAAAGTGAATTTGTGCCTATGTTTTATATGTATGTGTGCTGGTACTTAACACAAGTAGAAATATAAAAACCAATAATCTAAAAATCTAAAGCTTTTAAAAATTCATTTTCTTTATTCTTTCTTTCATTCATTCATTCTTTTTTTTTTTTTTTTTTTTTTTTTTTGGTTTTTCGAGACAGGGTTTCTCTGTGTAGTCCTGGCTGTCCTGGAACTCACTCTGTAGACCAGGGTGGCCTGGAACTCAGAAATCCGCCTGCCTCTGCCTCCCAAGTGCTGGGATTACAGGCGTGCGCCACCACACCCGGCTCAAATTCATTTTCTTTATTCTTTCTTTCATTCATTCATTCTTTCTTTTTTATTGGATATTTTCTTGATTTGTATTTCAAATGCTTTCCAGGTCTCCCCTTTGGAAACCCCCTGTCCCTTCCCCCCTCTCCCTGCCTCTATGAGGGTGCTCCCCCACCTACCCACTCCTGTCCTTCTACCCTGGAATTCCCCTACACTGGGGCATGGAACACCCTCAAGCCCAAGGGCCTCTCCTCCCACTGATGCCAACAAGGCCGTCCTCTGCCACATATGCGCCCGGAACCATGGGGCGCTCCATGTGTACTCTCTGGTTGGTGGTGCAGTCCCCAATAACAATTATTTTTACTTGTAACACTAAAAATTGGTTTTAAGCTGGGCGGTGGTGGCACACACCTGTAATCCCAGCACTCTGGGAGGCAGAGGCAGGTGGATTTCTGAGTTCAAGGCTAGCCTGGTCTACAGAGTGAGTTCCAGGACAGCCAGGGCTACACAGAGAAACCCTGTCTCGAAAAAACCAATTCCAATAGAAAAAAAATTGGTTTTAACTATTTAAAATTTTACTTTAAATTTACGGTTTCATTTGTTTAACCTTATATTGTTCAGATTTATTCATATTGTTAAGTGTGTTGTATATCTATTTAGTCACCATTTATCTGTTGGTGAGTGTATTCCTTTATTACTTGCTTGTCTTACTGAGTAAGCATGGTTCATCTTCCTTTCCCGGACTGGAAAGTGACATAAACTGTGTGGCTTAAGGAACAGAAATGGGGCTGGAGAGATGGCTCAGAGGTCCCAGCGGTCCTGAGTTCAGTTCCTTAGGTGGCTCACAACCATCACACATGGTGGCTCACAACCATCTGTAATGGGATCTGATGCCCTCTTCTGGTGTGTCTGAAGACAGCTACAGTGGACTGATGTACATAAGTAAATAAATCTTTAAAAACAAAAGAAAGGAAGAACAAGAAATGTCTTTGTTCGGAGTGCTGCAGGTTAGAAGTTCAAGATCAGGTGTGAGCAGGGCTGCGGTCCTTCAGGTACCCGGAGGTGAGAGTCAGCTCCATGCTGTGCCCTGCCCCCGTTTTCCTTGCCATCTTCTGCGTTCAGTGGTGTGTATCACCCATTCTGTCTTCATCGCCTCATGGTATTCTCCACGTGCCTGTGGGTACCAGAGTCTCCATTCTACATGGTTTCAAGATCGTGGATTAGGGTCCAAAGTGCTGCCCGACTTCATCCTCCCTGTCTACAGCAACATTATTTCCCGATAAGTTCACACTCACAAGCCAGAACTTTTAACACAGAAATGTAAGAGAAGGAAAATCAATCAATCAATCAATCAATCAACCAATAATAAATCAAACCCTAAGAGAGACATTGGGGACTATACTGCTAAAGACCTTCTCATACATATTTTGATGAATAGATGTATTCACGTTTTTAAATGTGTATCCCTGCAAGTACATATGCTGGATTGTAAGTATCTGTATAATAAATGTTTGTATAAATAAGTGTATGTCTCTAGGTTTATATGTGTATTTCAGCTTTAGCTGATGCTGCAAAATTGTTTTCCAAAATGATTACAAAATTTTATTCTCTCTCCTAATCCGTGTATGTGAATTTAAATAGATCTACAGCTTTCCAAACATTGTTTGTTTGTTTTTCCTTAAGTTTTAACCATTCAGGAGCTGGAGAGATGGCTCAGCAGTTATGAGTACCGGCTGCTCTTCCAGAAGACCACAGTTCAATTTCCAGCACCCACATGGTAGCTCCTAGCCATCTGGAACTCTAGTTCCAAGGACTCCAACACCCTCTTCTGCTAAGAAATGCAGATATACATGCAGGCAAAACACCCATACATATAAGGTATGTTTTTCAAATTTAATTTTAGACTCATTTAATGAATTTGAATTCATGTAGATGTACCTTGATCATCTTTTGTAAGCTTGTCATTTGTCTACTGTCTATAACATTGATTTTCTTTTCATTTTAGATTTGCCACCATTTGAAAACGGGCCCTTTGCTGGATATAGCTTTGGAGTTAGCAATAGACACAGAGTCCATTTTCATTCTTCTTGGTCTTAGGAGGCAGGCTTCAAGAGGTAGACACATATGATTAATTTTTCTCCTATTCTGCATTGTTCTCTAGTGTCTTTAAAATACCTACTTTAATTAGAGTTTCTATAACTATGAGAAAACACCATGACGAAAAGCATCTTGGGGAGTCAAGGGTTTGTTTCCTGCTCTTACAGATAACAATCCATCACAGAGAGAAGTCAGTGCAGGGACTTTAAGCAGGGCAGGAGCCTGGAGGCAGGAGCTGATGCCGAGGCCATGGAGGAGTGCTGCTTACTAGATTGTTCCTCATAGTTTGCTCAGCCTGCTTTCTCATACCACCCGGCACCATGCACACAGGGATATCAGTGCCCACGGAGAGCTGGGTCCCCCACATCAGTCACCAACCAGGAAAAGGCAGTGCAGGCAAAGTGTGTAAAGGCCTTCTCTCAGTTGAGATTCTATCTTCCCAGATGGCCTTAGCCTGTGTCATCTTGACATAAAAATCAGCCAGGGCAATGCCATTCAGTGATGGAAGGAAAATCATCCTACAGAGCAGAGAGAGGAGCTGTAAACTATACAGAACCTTCCATCAGTAGACACCTGTACTGGCTGGTTTTGTGTGTCAACTTGACACAGGCTGGAGTTATCATAGGAAAAGGAGTTTCAGTTGGGGAAGTGCCTCTATGAGATCCAGCTGTGGGGCATTTTCTCAATTAGTGATCAAGTGAGGGAGGGCCCCTTGTGGGTGGTGCCATCTCTGGGCTGGTATTCTTGGGTTCTATAAGAGAGCAGGCTGAGCAAGCCAGGGGAAGTAAGCCAGTAAGGAACAACCCTCCATGGCCTCTGCATCAGCTCCTGCTTCCTGACCTGCTTGAGTTCCAGTCCTGACTTCCTTTGGTAATGAACAGCTGTGTGGAAGTGTAAGCTCAATAAACCCTTTCCTCCCCAACTTGCTTCTTGGTCATGATGCTTGTACAGGAATAGAAACCCTGACTAAGACAACACCGTATGTGAAATGTCTGTTTTCCTTCATTACTCAGCCTTTGTTTGAGAAGTGAATGCGTACACCTTTGTCTCTGTGGGCATCAACCTCAGTTGCTTCCGAAGTTCTCTTTAGAGGCTGGAGTCAGTTTTCCTTCTTGCCCTTCTTCTTTGCAGGTTGGGCTTGACCATCCTTTCCCTAGCTCTGCTGTCATGGGGACTGGGCGTGTCTTCTTCTCAGGACACACTATGGGTCCTGCACAGAATAGTCTACCCTTAGTACTTTATCTACTCTAGTTGATGAATGGTTCCTATGCAACTGTAATGTTGAGATGATGATAAAATGCTACTTCATTTAATATGTATTTTCATTCTCAACAGAGAACTATTTCAAGAAATAACAGAAGTGCCATGCTGTACGTGTGGAGTTTAAGAAGCCGCTGATGGTTCTTGAATTCCCCCTAAGTGCAAATGGGGTCTGACCACTTAACTGCCAGTTCTTTCTATTTTTTATCTATTGTTGTAGATATTGTAGATCTCTTAGGATCCTCAACAAAGTATTGCTTCTATAATTAGTTAAAATGTAACTGAAGTGTTCAAATGTCACATTACTATGGTAAAAGAAATAATAGGAAATTTACCATATTAATTACTTCAAATGCTCACTGACACTAAGCACAGTGGTGTTTTCTTGTCTCCACCACCATCATCTACATCCAGAATTTTCACCACTCATCCTGTAACTGTGCCTATTGAACACTAACTGTATTCTTTCTCCTTCTTGTCTCTAGGACCTGGTCACCTTTCTACTTTCTGCCTCTGCCTTCAGTCTATAAACATACTTCATCTTTGTGAAATTATATATATATTCTTTGACTTGTTTCAATTATCATATAGTTTTCACAATTCATCCATGTTGGGCTGGTGAGATGACTCACTGGAGGATTGAACCTGCTGTCAAGCCCAGAGACCTAAGTTCCATCACCAGAATCAATATGATGGAGGGAGAAAACTGACACACACACACACACACACACACACACACACACAAATGCAAACAATATCTCAAATCATATTCCAATTAATGTCAGAATTTCATCCATGTTAACAGCATGTGTTAGGGCTGTTTATTTGGCTAAATAATATTCTATTGTATAATAAACTATGATCTATTTATATAACTATTTTTAACTGGCATTAGGCTGTTTCTACTTGAGATATATTAAATTAATCTCTGTTACTGTAGTCCAAGGCAAACTGATGCTTAAAGCTGGCTATGACACTACGTATCAGCTGACCTTAGCTAAGTTGACTGTTTCTTATATCTTAATTTTCTCATTAAAAATAAAACTTGAACATACCCACCTCACTATGTAGTGGGGTGAAAAATCTAATAAGAAAACAAACTATGTGGTATGTAGAGCCTGTCAAACAGTTGGGTATCTCTCGACTGGCAGCTACACGTGGCTCACGCTGAGAGCTGAGAACCGAAGAGCTTGCGCCACGCATCTGAGAAGGCGTCCAGACTGATGTGTGCAATACGTACCTTGTTTTATGAAAAGCCATCTCGGGTCACATGGATAAGGCTCCTCCCCTTTTTAGCTTCCACGGTATACTAAAATCAATGAAGAGAGAGGAGGAGAATTCTGAGGCATGTACTTTGTCTTCTGGCCATAATCTTTAAAAATGTCAATCCAAAAGTCCAGTTGAAGCAGCATCCATTTTGTTTCTCAGAAAAATAAAATCATACCTTTAAGGAAAATGGGCTCAGTGACGTACACAGGAAACATCCTCAGAATCAGCTGAAGAGAAGTAATTCCCAGGGTGAGCTCTGATGAGACTTTTCTTAATTTAAGAAAAAAAATTCTTAATTTAAAAATTTTCAAAGGCGTGTGCGTATCCACACGTCTGTGGGTGTGGTGGCCAAAGGCCAGCTTTGGGGAACATTCCTTTATTGCTCTCCAGATTTTTTTTTAGATTTATTTATTTATTAGGGGCGTAGGTCCCGCCTGTGTGTCACAGTCTGGCTGTGGCGGTCAGAGGACGGAAGTCAGCTCTCCCTTCAACCTTGGAGCTTCTTGGGATGGGACTTGAGTCACCAGGCTTGGGGACATCTTGCTGAGCCATCTTCCTGGCCCTCCATCTTATTTTGTGAAAATTCCTCCCAACACCTGGAGTCCTCTGTTCACGCTCTGTTAGCCGGCCAGGAAGCTAGGACAGCTCTCTGTCTCTGTCCCCCCCCCCACACACACACACACAGACACACACATCAAACACACCCCAAGGAGAGCTGTCTGTCTGTCTCTGCCCCCCACACACACATCAAACACACCCCGAGGAGAGCTGTCTCTCTGTCTCTGCTCCCACACACACACACATCAAACACACCCCGAGGAGAGCTGTCTCTCTGTCTCTGCTCCCCCCCACACACACATCAAACACACCCCGAGGAGAGCTGTCTGTCTCTGCCTGCACCCCCCAACATCAAACACACACACACACACACACACACACACACACACACACACACAAGCAGCACTGGAGTCGTAGGTGCATACCACCACACCTACACCTTATGTTGACTTTATTTCCAACTCAGACTCAGTTCCAGCGCTTGTGCGGAGAGCACGGAGCCATCTTCACCAGTCACCTAGGAAATACTTGGAGTGGATTTTTAAAAGTTTGAAAAATTGCCTCTTGTAATATACTAATATAAACCATAGGGAACCTTAAGTATGCTTTATCATTTTAACCACTAGAGTCGTACAATAAACACTTTCTGATTAAAGAAATTAAATTTCCAAAAAGTAAGACAAAAGATTGAATTTCGGCCTTTTTTTTTTTTTCTAAACATAGCTTTTGAGGAAGACTAAACCTAATAATCTTCTGTATTTGTTTTGCTCTGCTTTGCTTTGCTTTGCCTTGCCTGGTTTGGTTTGATTTGGTTTGGTTCGGTTCGGTTCGATTTGGTTTGGTTTGGTTTGGTTTGATTTGGTTTGGTTTGGTTTGATTTGGTTCGGTTTGATTTGGTTTGGTTTGGTTTGGTTTGATTTGGTTTGGTTTGGTTTGGTTTGGTTTGGTTTGGTTTGGTTTGGTTTGGTTTGGTTTGGTTTGGTGTAGCCCAGGCTTGCCTCTAGCTGTCAGATTGCCTCGGCCTCACTCCCAAGAGCTGGGATTAAAGGTCAGAGATCCCATGCCTGTCTCTGGTCTCAATCTTCCTCTCTTTTTTCACATAGCCTTGGAAGGCAATACCATACACATTTTTTAAAAAAGTGATGAGAAATTCTGTGGGCATGCTTTAGAACTTAATAATTTTCTTTTTTCTTTCTTTCTTTCTTTCTTTTTTTTTTTTTTTTGTGGTTTTTCAAGACAGGGTTTCTCTGTGTAGTCCTGGCTGTCCTGGAACTCACTCTGTAGACCAGGCTGGCCTCGAACTCAGAAATCTGCCTGCCTCTGCCTCCCAAGTGCTGGGATTACAGGTGTGCGCCACCATGCCTGGCTGATAATAATTTTCTTTTAAATCTCCTGTAAGCAAGTTATTTCAAGAAAGGTGCCGATAGCAAAGTAATTAACAGTAAACTTGCACAACTTTTTTGGTTCAAATCCCAGACCTCCCAACACCAGATGATAGCAGAACACTGAGAAGTGGTTTTCTCGTTAGTTTGTTTTTGTTTTTTCTTGATATATATATCTTGATGTATATATATATATATGTATATATATACATATATATACATATATACATATATATATATACATATATATACATATATATATGTATATACATACATACATACATACATACATATACATATATATGTGTGTATGTATATATATATATTGGTTTTTGAGACAGGGTTTCTCTGTGTTGTCCTGGCTGTCCTGGAACTCACTTTGTAGACCAGGCTGGCCTCGAACTCAGAAATCCACCTGCCTCTGCCTCCCAAGTGCTGGGATTACAGGCATGCACCACCATGCCCGGCTTTTTTTTTTTTTTAATATTTATTTATTTATTTATTTATTTATTTATTTATTTATTTATTATGTGTAAGTACACTGTAGCTGTCTTCAGACACACACCAGAAGAGGGCATTAGATCTCATTACAGATGGTTGTTAGCCACCATGTGGTTGCTGGGATTTGAACTCAGGACCTTTAGAAGAGCAGTCAGTGTTCTTAACTGCCCAGCTATCTCTCCAGCCCCGAGAAGTTGCTTTCTTTATTCAGATTTTTAACTGAAAACACAAAAATCATTCTATGAAGCCACAATTATGTTGATACCAAAACCACACAAAGATCCAACAAAGAAAGAGAACTACAGGCCAATTTTCCTTATGAATATCGATGCAAAAATACTAAATAAAATTCTTGCCAACCGAATCCAAGAGCACATCAAAATGATCATTCACCATGATCAAGTAGGCTTCATCCCAGGGATGCAGGGATGGTTCAATACATGAAAATCCATCAATGTAATCCACTACATAAACAAACTAAAAGAAAAAAAAACACATGGTCATCTCATTAGATGCTGAAAAAGCATTTGACAAAATTCAGCATCCTTTCATGCTAAAAGTCCTGGAAAGAACAGGAATTCAAGGCCCATACCTAAATATAGTAAAAGCAATATACAGCAAACCAGTAGCCAACATCAAAATAAATGGAGAGAAACTTGAAGCAATCCCACTAAAATCAGGGACTAGACAAGGCTGCCCTCTCTCTCCATATCTTTTCAATATAGTACTTGAAGTTCTAGCGAGAGCAATTAGACAACATAAGGAAGTCAAAGGGATACAAATTGGAAAGGAAGAAGTCAAACTATCACTTATTTTTTTTTTTTTTTTGGTTTTTTCGAGACAGGGTTTCTCTGTGTAGCCCTGGCTGTCCTGAAACTCACTCTGTAGACCAGGCTGGCCTCGAACTCAGAAATCTGCCTGCCTCTGCCTACCAAGTGCTGGGATTACAGGCGTGCGCCACCACCGCCCGGCCGTCAAACTATCACTATTTGCAGATGATATGATAGTATGCGTAAGTGACAAAAAAACAAAAACAAAAACAAAAACAAACAAACAAACAAACAAAAAAAATTCCACCAGAACTCCTACAGCTGATAAACAACTTCAGCAAAGTGGCTGGTTATAAAATCAACTCAAGCAAATCAGTAGCCTTCCTGTACTCAAAGGACAAGCAGGCTGAGAAAGAAGTTAGGGAAATAACACCCTTCACAATAGCCACAAACAATATAAAGAATCTTGGCGTGACTCTAACCAAACAAGTGAAAGATCTGTATGACAGGAACTTCAAGTCCTTGAAGAAAGAAATCAAAGAAGACCTCAGAAGATGGAAAAATATTTCATGCTCTTGGATTGGCAGGATTAATATAGTAAAAATGGCCATCTTGCCAAGAGCAATCTACAGATTCAATGCAATATCCATCAAAATCCCAAATCAATTCTTCATAGATCTAGAATGAGCAATTCTCAAATTCATTTGGAGAAACAAAAAACCCAGGATAGCTAAAACTATTCTCAACAATAAAAGGACTTCTGGGGGAATCAATATCCCTGACCTCAAGCAGTACTACAGAGCAATTGTGTTAAAAACTGCATGGTATTGGTACAGCGACAGGCAAGTAGATCAATGGAATAGAATTGAAGACCCAGAAATGAACCCACAGAGATATGGTCACTTGATCTTTGATAAAGGAGCTACAACCATCCAGTAGAAAAAAAGCCTTTTCAACAAATGGTGCTGGTTCAACTGGAGGTCAACATGCAGAAGAATGTGAATTGACCCACTCTTATCACCTTGTACTAAGCTCAACTCCAAGTGGATCAAGGCCCTCCACATAAAACCAGACACACTGAAACTAATAGAAAAGAAACTGGGGAAGACCCTGGAGGACATGGGCACAGGGGGAAAGTTCCTGAGCAGAACACCAATAGCTTATGCTCTAAGATCAAGAATGGACAAATGGGACCTCATAAAATTACAAAGTTTCTGTAAGGCAAAAGACACTGTCAGAAGGACAAAACAGCAACACACAAATTGGGAAAAGATCTTCACCAACCCCACATCCGACAGAGGGCTAATATACAATATATACAAAGAACTCAAGAAGTTAGACCCCAAAGAACCAAATAACCGTATTAAAAAATGGGATACAGAGCTAAATAAAGAATTTTCACCTGAAAAAATTCAGATGGCTGAAAGCACCTTAAGAGATGTTCAACATCATTAGTCATCAGGGAAATGCAAATCAAAACAACCCTGAGATTCCACCTCACACCAGTCAGAACGGCTAAGATTAAAAACTCAAGAGACAACAGGTGCTGGGGAGGATGTGGAGAAAGAGGAACACTCCTCCATTGTTGGTGGGACTGCAAGATGGTACAACCCCTCTGGAAATCAGTCTGGCGGTTCCTCAGAAAATTGGGCATGTCACTTCCAGAGGACCCTGTCATACCACTCCTTGGCATATAACTAGAGGATTCCCCTGCATGCAATAAAGACACATGCTCCACTGTGTTCATAGCAGCCTTATTTATAATAGCCAGAAGCTGGAAAGAACCCAGATGTCCCTCAATGGAGGAATGGATACAGAAAATATGGTATATTTATACAATGGAATACTACTCAGCAATTAAAAAATAATGAATTCATGCAATTTGTAGGCAAATGGTTGAATCTGGAAAATATCATCCTAAGTGAGTCAACCCAATCACAAAAGAATACACATGAAATGCAATCACTGGTAAGTGGATATTAATGAGCCCAGAAACTCTGAATACTCAAGGCACAATTAGCTAAGCAAAAGATTCCCAAGGAAAAGGAAGGAGAGGACCCTGGTCCAGAAAAGACTAAATCCAGTTTTGTAGGAGAGTACCAGAACAGAGAAATGGGGGGTGTGTGATTGGGGAATGGGGTGGGGAAGAGGATTTATGGGACATATGGTGAGGGGGGAAACTGGGACAGGGGAAAGCCTTTGGAATGTAAACATAGAATATAGAAAATAAAAAAATTGAAAAAAAAATATTTTTAGAGACAAAAAAACCAACACAAAAATCTTAGCTACCTGATGAAGCTTGTATCAGAGTTTTAATATGGTGATACATTTAAAATGTTTGCAGTGGAATCCGTTTTATTAGGAACTTAAAACCTAGGTATGGTATTCTAAGGGCTGAAATGTTAAGATCTTGCGTACGTACACACACACACACACACACACACACACACACACGAAGTAATTACATTTAAAATCTATCACATTGTATTGTCTAGACCTGAACTGTGGCCCACCATATGCTGAAGCCCTAACTGCCATGTGACTTTATTTGAAGATAGTATCTTTAATAGAGATCACAAGTAGTCCTAATCTGGTAAACTTAGGCTCTTTTATAAGAGGAAGAGAAACAGGGACTCTCCCCTTGCTGCACAGAAGAAAAGTCCCATTGGGATACTGAACCGAGAGCATCACAAGCCAGAAGAGAGGCTTCCACAACCGTCAGCATTCACCCCTTCTGCGTGGACTCCCAGCCTCAGAGAAAGTGGACTGAGATATACCTATATATTCATATTGAATAGCTATACCTATAAATATCTATATCTATTGAGATAGGGGTATATCTATATATAGTCATTTTGAATCTATGTAAATATAGATAGATTGAATTCTATAGATAGATATAGCTATTCAATATGAATATATATTGTATGTGCGAGTATGGTGTGACTGCATGAGCACATTTGTGGGTGCAAATTTGTGTGTTTGTGTGTAGAGACAGAGAAGAGAGGAAGAGTATGTGTGTGTATGTGTGTGAGAGAGTATGTGTGTGGGGGGGGGGAGAGAGAGAATAAGTATGTGTGTGTGAGAGAGTATGTGTGTGTGTGTGTGTGAGAGAGAGAGAGAGAGAGAGAGAGAGAATAAGTATGTGTGTGTGTACTGGCTAGTTTGGTGTGTCAACTTGACACAGGCTGGAGTTATCATAGGAAAAGGAGCTTCACTTGGGGAAGTGCCTCTATGAGATCCAGCTGTGGGGCATTTTCTCAATTAGTGATCAAGTGAAGGAGGGCCCCTTGTGGGCGGTGCCATCTCTGGGCTGGTATTCTTGGGTTCTATAAGAGAGCAGGCTAAGCAAGCCAGTAAGGAACATCCCTCCATGGCCTCTGCATCAGCTCCTGCTTCTGACCTGCTTGAGTTCCAGTCCTGACTTCCTTTGGTGATGAACAGCTGTGTGGAAGTGTAAGCTCAATAAACCCTTTCCTCCCCAACTTGCTTCTTGGTCATGATGTTTGTGCAGGAATAGAAACCCTGACTAAGACAGTGTGTGAGAGTGTATATGTGTAAGAGTGTGTGTGTGAGAGAGAGAGAGAGAGTGTGTGTGTGTGTGTGAGAGAGAGTATGTGTGGGGAGGGGGGAGAGAGAGAGAATAAGTATGTGTGTGTGAGAGTGTATATGTGTAAGAGTGTGTGTGAGAGAGTGTGTGTGTGCGCGCGCGCGTGTGTGTGTGTGTGTGTGTGTGTGTGTGTGTGTGTGTGTATGTGTGTGTACATGTGTGTACATGCATGTGAAGTCCGCGGGTCTTCCTTGCCTGCTCTTCCATCTGATTCTTCGTGGTATGTCTCCTCTTCAAACCTCAGAGTTTGGTGAGGAGTCGCCTCCCTCCCTAGTTTGCTCAGAGACCCACCCCCTTCCTCCACCTCCAAGGCTGACATTGCAAGTGGGCCTGCCCTCCCTCCCAGGATTTATGTTGGTTCTGGGTGCCCAAACCCCTTGGCTACAAGGGAAATACTTTACATACTGAGTGGTCTTCCTGGCCTCTGATGTAATTGTTTAGAGATACTGTATCTATAATGCATTTTCAGCTTAAGGTTCAATAATTTGAAGTCAAGCAATACAATAGAATAAATCCTCAATTTTTCATTTATGTGATATTTGCTTGTTTTCCTGAGGGGAATACTTACTGTAAAACAACGCACAGGAAGAATGCCCTGAGTGGGGTGCCAGCCACACCAGAGCCTCCAGCCTTTGGCCCTGTGAGAAAAATACTTTTGTTGTTTGTGCTACTTACTCTATAGGACTTACTATAGGACCCTGAACAAAGATGGTAAGAACTCTTTTTAGCATATCAGAACATATCTGTTATCATAGCCTAAAAAAATAAAGCCCAACAGAAGTTCTTGCTCTCATGTATATCATAATTAAGCAAACCCAGTTAAGTTCTTCTGACTTTGGCACCAGAAAATGTAAAAATGTTACCAATTTAAAGTCGCTAATCCACTGCTGTGAGAGTCAGTGGTTCTCAACCTTCCTAATGCTGTGGCCCTTTAATAGAGTTGCTCATATTCTAGTGATCTATACTCAGAAAATTGTTTTTGTTGCTACTTCATAACTGTAATTTTGCTACTGTAACATATAAGTCATAATATAAAAATAAAAGGGGTCCCGACCCACAGGTTGAGAACCACTGCCATAGATCAATAATCAGGAAATAAAGATCAATGTTTTATGCATTCTTTGCTAACAGCCCCCCCCAAAAAAACTCTTTACAAACTCAAAAATCATCACTAGAAACAATAGTATTTATATAGCTTTAAGTAATAAGTTGAATAATTATAATGAAAAAACAAAATAAATAGAGGTTAGTATAACTACCATAAAATTAAGACAAAAAAAGAAAGCAAAACTAACAAGTGTTAGGAAGGATGTAAGAAAAGTGGACTTTGTGTGCACTGTTGCTGAGCCTGGGCAATATACAGCTACAGCCGAGGACGGGAAACGTTGTCTCAGAAATTAAAATTAGAATTGTCCTATGATCCAGCACCTTCATTTCTGGGTATATGTCAAATATAACTAAAAAAAAATTAAAAGAATATTTTCATACCTATATTCATGCAGCATAATTAAAATATATTCATGCATATGTGTGTGTGTGTGTGATTTGTACATATATGGTGTGATAATTTTCAGACTTAAAAGGTAAGAAATTCTGTCACAGCAAAATTCTATTACAATGTGTGCAAACCCTGAGGGAAATGAGATAATCACAGAAAAAAAAATACTATACATTGCATTTGCAGGAGGCAGAATAATCAAACATAGAGACAAAGTAGGGTGAAGGCTGCCCTTTGCAAGACGAGGCTCTCCAGAGGAGGACAGATGATGGTTGCGCACTTAAAATGGGTAACTTGGGATATTTTGCTACAATAGTACAAAAAAGTAAAGAAAAAACACCTATGTCCTATTTGCAACAGAAAATTGGAAACCATAACATACAAATTAAAAAAAAAAACCCAGATGTCCCTCAAAGGAGGAATGGATACAAAAAATGTGGTATATATACACAATGGAGTACTATTCAGCCATTAGAAACAATGAATTCATGAAATTCTTAGACAAATGGATGGAGCTGGAGAACATCATACTAAGTGAGGTAACCCAGTCTCAAAAGAATACCCATGGTATGCACTCACTGATAAGTGGATATTAGCCTAGAATCTTGGGACACCAAAGACACAATTCACATACCAAATGATGTCTGACAAGAAGAAAGGAATGGACACTGGTGCTGGAAGGGATCAAAGCATCAGTGTAGGGGAATACCAGAACAGGGAAGTGGGAAGGGGTGGATGAGGGAGCAGGGGGAGGGAAAAGGGCATGTGGGACCTTTGGGGTTGGGGAACCAGAAAAAGGGAAATGAATTGTAAATATAGAATATATCCAATTAAAAAAAAAAAAAAAACATTGGAGTTCATTCTGTCTGTATAAATCACGGAATGACCGAAACAAGAATATTAAGACAGCATGGTTTATCCTGGAAAGAAGTATTAGAACACAAATTAACATTTCAAAGGGTCACTTTTAGGTTTAATACTCTAACTTTCAACAGCCATCTCCTCCCCCCACCCCCAGCCCTTGCCCTCCCCCCCTTGCTGAGACAAGGCTCCTCATACTTACAGAGTGAGACCAAGGATTTAGTTCTCTGGTTTGCAAATCCAGCATGAACATGCAACTGATCCCAGCCCACTTGGCCAGCATAACAAGGTTTCGCTTAATTGCTGCAGAAAGACTTTATCATTTCTGGTTCATGTGGGGACGCTGACTAATAGTTAAAATGGTTATACAAACATAAAAGGTCAACGATAAATGTCAGCAGAGGTGGGAAGGAATACGCTGATTCACTCCGTTAAGACGCTCTTCCTGGTAAGAAGTAGGGGAGAACAATGGATTCTGAAACCTTTGACCTACTTTGCACAGAGGTTCATAAACGAGCTTGACCAGACAGGTCATACAAGCCCTGGAGTTGAGACTGTTGGTTGGATTTACAAGATGAATCAAGAAACCAGTAGCCTTGGCAGGGAAGAGAAATGAGAAGGCCAAGGCAGAAAACCAAACAAAAGCAAAAGAAAACAACACACGCAGCAACTGAATACAGATCAATTACTTCGGTAGAGTGTAGACACAAATCTGCGTCACAGTCTGTGTTTTAATTTTTTTAATCACCAGACATCTGTAAAATGGAGTCTATGCGCTTGAAATTTTGTTCATGCTTCACAATTCAGTTGAGCCAAGCATGGTGACTCAGGTGCGCGCCCTTAAACACAGAGCCGGGAAACAGGAGGAGGGTCTCTGGGTTCGAGGCTAGGCTGATCGACAGAGCGAGTTCCAGGACAGTCAAGGGGAGGACATGACAGTTGAAAGTTAGAATATTAAACCTAAAAGTGAGCCTTTGAAGTGTTAATTTGTGTTCCAATACTTCTTTCCAGGACAACCCATGCTGACTTAATATTCTTATTTCAGTGATTTATACAGACAGAATGAACTCCAGTGGTATCTCTGTACGTTTTAGAGAAGCCAAGTCCTCAGGACAGTCACAAGGTGGGAGATAAGTGAAAAGCCTTGGTTCCACGGGGTTAGGTGCTGCAATCAGATGGGTGTCACTGCACACAGTGGTGTTCCTTCACAGGTGTGTGCCTGCCCACAACAAACTAAACTCAAAAAGGTAATGGATACATTTTAAAAATAAATGTTTTAAGTTGGGCGTGGTGGCGCACGCCTTTAATCCCAGCACTTGGGAGGCAAAGGCAGGCAGATTTCTGAGTTCGAGGCCAGCCTGGTCTACAGAGTGAGTTCCAGGACAGCCAGGACTACACAGAGAAACCCTGTCTCGAAAAACCAAAATAAATAAATAAATAAATAAATAAATAAATGTTTTATTTGATGTGGGAAACATAAACTCTGTTTCTTAATCACTTGAAATGCAAATTTATTTGACCACATATTTGATGTGGTGAGCTCTATGCTGTGAGAACACTAGCAAATCAGAAGACTTATGATGTAATACTTTTAGTAAGGTCAGGAACTTACTATACAAGTCAACTTCATTTATTAAGAGTTAGTCTCCAAAAAAAAAAAAAAAAAAAAGAGTTATTCTCGGGGGCTGGAGAGACGGCTTAGTGGTTAAGAGCACTGACTGCTCTTCCAAAGATCCTGAGTTCAAATCCCAGCAACCACATGATGGCTCACACCCATCCATAATGAGATCTGATGCCCTCTTCTGGTGTGTCTGAAGACAGCTACAGTGTACTTACATGTAATAAATGAATAAATCTTTATTTAAAAAAAAAGTTATTCTCTTTGCAAGCACAATTCACTGTTAGCCCCAAACAGCCACATACACACACACACACACACACACACACACACACACTCATAACAACAGCCACAAACAACACTGATTAGGTCACAGCTTCCTGCTCCTCTCCCATTCCCCCAAGGGATCCCCGGCTGTGGAGTCAGCAGTTCCAGGGTGACTCTTGATTTAACCAAGATGGAGTCCCTCAAGCCTGCAATATCCTTGTGCAGGATTCACTGTGAATTCTCCCAGGAGCTTGATAATACTTCCATTGAAATAGCTCCATTGAAAAAACCCTGCCCCCAACATTTAAAATTTCTGTCTTACACAAATGGGTAGATATTACCAAGGTACATTTGTCATGTCACACCTGAGCTCTTAAAACATTATTCTTAGGAGAATAAGAAAAGAAGGTCAGATTACATAAATATAAAATTATATTTTAGGCTAATTATTAGGGCTAGGGTTTTAAAATCACTGGGCCAAGGAAAGGGTTGACCCTTATATATATGTAGACTGACATCCTAAAAATTCTGATCTGGAGATATCCTATGATCCATGAATAAAATATATAAAATGACGAAGTATATGCCTGTGTCTGTCTGTTTGTGTCCTTAGCGCCAAACACAAATGGCTAGCAACCTTATTCTCTGAACTTAAAAATCTCAGTTCTGTAGTTTCAAGTAAATCATATAAACAACTTCGAGGACACCTGCATTCCATTGGTCCAGGTATTCCATTTCCACAGGGGGAAAATGAAGACAACATGATCTGAGAGTCAAGTTTTGATCAACTCGGGCCTTCATTGTAAGGGCAATGTTCATGTCCTGGTTCTTCTTAGGAAACAAAGCTTTGGCCTTTATTGAAGGTGCACACGGCAACTAAAAGGCTGCCATTTTCGCAGCCTCCTCTCCAGTGGGAACGCCATTTAAAAGGCTAGTCAAGAGAACAACCAACTCGCATGAGTCATGCTCTTCCTTTCCTTTGCTTCTTGTCTGGAGATCTAGCCCTGTGTCTGGACACCAGTAGCACTCTGTGGGACCATGAGAAACCTTGAAAGTTAACAGCCAACAATGGCTTATAAAGATCACAGAGGGCGGGCCTAAGACCCCAGAAGGCGGGCCTAAGACCCCAGAGGGCGAATCTAAGATCCCAGAGGGCGGGCCTAAGACCCCAGAGGGCGGGCCTAAGACCCCCCCCCAGAGGGTGGGCCTAAGACCCCAGAGGGCGGGCCTAAGACCCCAGAAGGTGGGCCCAAGACCCCAGAGGGCGGGCCTAAGACCCTAAAGGGCAGGCCCAAGACCCCAGAGAACGGGCCTAAGACACCCCCCCAGAAGGCGGGTCTAAGACCCCCCAGAAGGCGGGCCTAAGACCCCAGAGGGCGGGCCTAAGACCCCAAAGGGCGGGTCTAAGAAGACTATGGTGACTCTGAGACCTAGGCCACTCACCCTCAAGCTCCTTTAATTTGAAAGAAAAAAATATTAAAAGATTGTTATTTTTATTATTAATAGCTACTAAATGTCAATCTTAGCCAACACAACATTAGTTGGGAACATTAGTAATCATGAATATTTCTTGGATTAGTAACAACTGCAAAATTTTCAGTGCTTACTATATGCTACTCTCTGAAATACTTCCTAAATATTATCGTATTTAATCCTTATACTTCTCTACTACTCTATGAAGTAGATATTATAATTAGCGTTTCTTTTTTTAGATATTAATTTACTTTACTCCTGATTGCAGGCAGGCAGTTTCCCTCTCTCCCCTCCTCTCTGTCCCTTCCCCCACCTCACTTTCCTTTCTCCTCAGAGAAGGGGAGGCCTCCTGTGGATGTCAACCTGCCTTTGCCGCAGACCGCGGCTGCTCTTGGCAGCTTTGGTTGCAGCCTTCTGCAAGCCGTAGCTCCTCGTGGGAGTTCGGTTGCAGGGAAGACCAAGATCCCGGGGTCAGGAAGGCACGAATCGGCGAGAATGACGACACAGACGCAGGATACTTCATATTATAGAAAAATCTATATTTTCTCTAATGAGGAGCCCTGTTTTATGGCTCCCTACTCAGAGCATCAGGTTCTGACAATTACATAGTAAAAATGAGGCATGCTAGCTTACATAGGTAGCGCCCTTAAGTTATAAGCTAAAACATTTTAAGCCATTTCTGTCTAAGCTAGAGATCTTGCCTAAGTTATCAAGATTCTTCTCTGAACTAGCAAGCTTTCCTCAGAGCCAGGCATCTTGCCTGGCCCCGGGAATCTTGCTCTCTAGACTAAATCATTCTCTCACTAACTAACTCATGTTCCCACCACCTAAGAAGCTCTCTTCAGAGCCAAGCATATTGCCTGGCCCTGGAAACTCTGCTCTTTAGACTAACTCATCTTCCCACTAACTAACTCTCTTCTAAGTCTTATGTTTTGTCTGCTCAGAGGAAATCTCTACTCTCGGTAGACAATTGCTTGACATTAACATAGTAAAGGATGTAGCTAGCTAAGCAGGGATAATTTACATGACCATACCTTACAGTCTCCTACGTTGGGAACTTGTTTTCCACTTAGCCTCATTAATAATTCATGAGCCTCACCTGGGACCGAGGGCTATAGGTGTCTGAATAGCCGGTGAATACCTTGGCTTAGCAAGACAAAGGATGGCAGCTCAGAAGCTGTTTTTGAGGAAGTCTGGGCTTAGGGACTACTTCATATGTAGATATACAACAAGCTCGAGGACTAGGCAGGATCTGAATTATAGCATATTATGAGAGCTATGAAATATTTTCCTTAAATTCACATGGTCATGGCTACCAGAAATAAACAGGTTAGAAAAGGTGCCAAAGGAACATTTATGGCTTCCTGTAGTAGGGTTTATGCGTAGCATGCCTTAGCATATCAAATTGCAGTAGGACTAGGAACATCTTCTTCTGTTGAGGCTAGACAAGGCAGCCCAGTGAGGAGACAGGTCCCAAAGGCGGGCGGCAGAGTAAGAGAGTCCCTGCTCCTGCTGTCAGGGATTGCACATGAAGACCTGCACATTGGGTACATATGTATAGGAGTCCTAGGTCCATCCTATGCATGCTCTCTGGTTGGTGGTTCAGTTTCAGTGAGTCCCTATGGGCCCAGGTTAGTTGGTTCTGTAGGTTTTCTTGTGATATCCTTGACCTCTCTAACTTCTTCAGTCCTTCCTCCCCCTCTTCCACAGGATTCCCAGAGCACTACCTAATGTTTGGCTGTGGGACTCTGAGTCTGTTTCCATCAGCTGCTGGGTAGAGCCTCTCACATGACAGTTATACCAGGCTCCTGTCTGTAAGTATAGCAGAATATCAATAGTATCAGGGCTGGGCTCTCTCTCATGGCATGGGTCTCAAGCTGGGCCAGTTACTGGTTGGCCATTCCCTCAATTTCTGCCCCATCTGTATCCCTGCACATCTCGTAGGCAGGAAAATTTGCAGGTCAAAAGTTGTGTGGCTGGGTTGGTATTCCCATCCTGCCATTTGAAGTCTTGCCTGGTTAGCAGAGGTGGCCACTTCAGGTTCCATATCCCCATCGCTATGACTCTTAGTTACGGTCACCCTGCCACCCTCATAGATTCCTGGGAGTTTCCGTTGTCCTAGGTTTCCAGATTTTCCCAAAGATGTCCTCCATACCAATTCCAGTTGTCTCTCTCTCCATCTTCCCCACACTTGATCCTTCCTGTTTCCCTCCCCAACCCTCTCCCATCCATTCCCTCCCTCTAGCCACCCCCCAATGTCTATTTTATTTGCCCTCCTCAGTGAGATTCACGCATCTTCTTGTTACTTGGCTTCTTTGGGTCTGTGGATTGTAGCATGGGTATCCTCTACTTCATGGCTAATATCCGCTTATAAATGAGCACATACCATGTTTGTCTTTCTGGGTCTGGGTTAGCTCACTCGGGATGATCTTTTCTAGTTCTACCCATTTGCCTGAAAATGTCACGATGTCCTTGTTTTTAATAGCTAAGTAATATTCCACTGTGTAAATGTACCATATTTTCTTTATTCATTCTTTGGTTGAGGGAAATCTGGGTTGTCTGCAGTTCATGGCTATTACAAATAATAAAAAGCTGATATGAACATAGTTGAGCAAGTGTCCTTGTGGTAAGGTGGATCGTCTTTTAGGCGTATGCCCAGAAGTGATATAGCTGGGTCTTGAGGTAGAAATATTCCCAATTTTCTGAGAAGCTGCCAAATTGATTTCCAAAGTGGTTGCATGAGTTTGCTCTCCCACCAGCAATAAAGGAATGTTCCCCTTTCTCCACATACTCAACTGCATATGTTGAGTTATTTATCTTAGCCATTCTGAAGGGTGTAAGATGGAATCTCATATTTGTTGTGATTTGCTTTTCCCTAATAACATTTCTTTAAGTACTTCCTAGCCATTAAAAGAGTCCTCTGTTGAAAATTCTGCTTAGCTCTGTAGCCCATATTTTATTGGGTTATTTGGTTTGTTGATGTCTACTTTTTTGAGTTCTTTATATATTTTGGATATTAGCCCTCTGCCAGATGGGTTGCTGAAGATCTTTGTGTAGGCTGCCATTTTGTCCTATCAATGGTGTGCTTTGCCTTACAGAGCCTTTCAATTTCACGTAGTCCCATTTATTAATTGTTGATCTCGGTGCCCTGAGCTGGTGGTGTCCTGTTCATGATGCTGTCTCCTGTGCCAATACATTCAAGGCTGTTCCTCACTTCCTCTTCTGTCTGATTTAGTGCATCCAGTTTTATGTTGAGGTCTTTGATCCACTTGGACTTTAGTTTTGTGCAGGGTGATAGATATGGATGTATTTGCATTCTTTTACATACAGACATCCTGTTAGACCAGCACCATTGGTTGAAGATACTTTCTTTTTTTCATTGTATAGTTTTGGCTTCTTTTTCAAAAATCAAGTGTCTGTAGGTGTATGGATTTATTTCTGGGTGTTCAATTTGATTCCATGGATCAACCTATCTGTTTTTACGCCAAGACCACATAGTTTTTATTACTATTGTTCTGCAATGCAGCTTGAAATCAGCAATGGTGATACCTCCGGAAAGTTAACGCTAGCATTTTGTCTAGGCTCCGTCCCAGTTACCTGGCAACAGCCAGACATGTCAACTTACTATAAAAGGGGTTGCTTGGCTCCTCCCCCTCTCCCCCTCCTCTGGTCTTCCCTCTCCCTCCCCATCCCCCCTCCTTGCTCTAGGTTCTGTCCTCTTGTCCTGCTCCCCCTCTCTCCCCATTCCCTTCCTACCCCTCTCTCCGTGCTCATGGCCAGCCTCTACTTCTCTTTCTCTCTCTCTCTCTCTCTCTCTCTCTCTCTCTCTCTGCCTTTTCTGGCTCTACTACTCTCTCAACTCCCCTCCCCATACTCTGAATAAACTCTGTTCTATACTATACCATCATTGTGTAGCTCTTCCCTCAGGGGGAAGGGATGCCTCAGCATGCAGGCACCCCTCCCCCACACCTGACTGCACATCCACCAAACGTATTCTCTCTCTCTAACTTCTTATAACAGCTCACACACTTTCTAAGATCTTCAGGAAGAAGACAGACTGTACTTATTACTTAACATGCCTTCAGGGTTTCCCTTGTCAACAAAGAACAACATTTTAAAAAGTCAAATAATTTAATAAACATCATATACTCTAACCTGTAAGAAAAATGAGGGTGCCCCCAGCACCCCACACCTCGGAAGGTGACACCCCAGATCACTCGTGAGAAACGGTCTTGATGCAACAGCAAGAGGATTTTTATTCCAGAGGCTCTGGGATTCACAGCCATACACCACGCAGGGGTAGAGGACCGTGAGCCCCGAGTGCAGAATCAAGACAGCTTTTATAGGTTTACAACAAAACCCGCACATCACAAACCAATCATCCCTTAGCATCGAGAGCCCGAGCAGTGGGAGCCAATGGATTTGTACGACGCCATAGTTTCTAAGCCAATCAGTTTAAATTATCCAAGCCTGCGCTCCAAGGATCAATCAATTTCCTATAGAAGCCAGATAGCAACTAGTTAGCTCATTTCCGCGTACGGGGCCAGGGTCACGTATGCATTTCCTGTTACTGGGCCAGGGTCACATATGCATTTCCTGTTACTGGGCCAGGGTCATGTATGCATTTCCTGTTACACATCCCTTGTTACTGGGCCAGGATTACATAGTAAGTGCCCGCCAGGCGCGAGCCCCGCAGCCCCCACGGTGATCCTGCCGGGCCCAGCTGCGCTGGCCCTCACCCCAGCTGCTCCGAGGAGGCGAGTCGGGAAAGAACACCGGGGACCTTCCTAGGCCTGCGGCTCGCAGCTGGACACTGCAGGCAGGTGTGACGTGTGCACTCCTGGGTTAACAAAGAGCGGGCTAAACTTCTGATTTTGGGGGTCATTTAAGAGTTAGGCATGGGGGATACTTAGCCTGTAATTCTCATCCTTTCAAACCCACTAGAGAATCATTTCTAACAGAAGATGCTTTTCCTCCCAAAAACAAAACATTCAGGCAGATTTAATTTGTCATCTTAGTTTTCTGGCTCTGGTATTTCTTGGGTTCAGAAATTAGATTGCTACGTTTGCATCACAGGCTTTTGCTTAGTTTTACATTTTGAGAAGGCAGGGAAGTCAGGTGTGCTGGCTTCCCTGTTTCCATGTTTAGTGGTTGCCCTTTTGTAGTTTTTGAAAGGAATTCTGTCCTGGCCGATCAGCTCTATTATTGGAAGTCTTTGAGCTGTAAGGCTAGCCTCAGTATTTTTTTTCTCCACTTCCCAGATGATCTAACTGTATTGATCTCCCTTTATGAAGTTGCGGGGCCATTTGGGTTTGGATAAACATTGTGTCTTCACCTTCCCTAAAGATGCTCAGATATTTTTATATAGGTAGGATTGTCCTGATGTCACACTCCTGGGGCAACTGGAGTGTAAGATAAAGGAGGGGCAGTCAGACAGACCATTCCATGGAGGACAGAGACATTGAAGAGCCAACACCACATACCCAGCTCACAGTCATGTCTGTCTCTTTATGGCCAAGCCACCCCTCTAGTGGAAGAGTCACTTGCAAACTGAGTTGTGGCTGGATGAGTATTTGGTTACTGGTCACAGCTCTCCACTCCCATGTCTACTGCACCCTGAATTCTGGAGAATCGCCTCAGTTTTCAGTTCTGCTGAGGTGGGTTTGACTCTTGCTTTCTCCTCTTTATTGATCTGTTACAGGGCAGTCATTATGTCTACTTTACTTATTTTGTAACTTCTCTCGTAGACTTTTCTTTTCCTTGAACACACACTATAATTGGGTTTTTAAAAATCAATAACTTTGTTATGCATCTCTTTGTTCTATTTCCCAACCAGAATTGGTTTTCCATTTGGGGAAAAAAAAAAAGAAAAACAGAGCAAGAGTATCTTATATCCTATGAGACAGTGAATATAATATTTCCCCAATAATGTTATCAGCAGTTGTCTAGAGTGAAAACTGCAACCCTAAGGGTCCCGAGGATGTCGATCTGTTTATTCATTTCTCTACGTGCAGTTCTCTCTGGATGAGAAGGACACCAGTACGTGCATGCTGAATCATGCAATCCGCATGACTCTGCGCTGGCAAGTAATTGAAAAATAAATAATCTCAAATATAGGATGTTTGTTTCTCTTCTCATTTTATTGTTATAGTTCGAAACTGTTATAACTAAATATAATACAGTGGGCTGGAGTGTTGACTCAGCAGTTAAGAGCACTGCCTGCTCTCCCAAAGGACCTGGGTTCAATTCCCAGCACCCACATGGGATCTCACAACTGTCTGGAACTCCAATTCCAGGGAATCTGGCACCATCACAGTCATACATGCAAGCAAAACACCAGTGTGTGTGTGTGTGTGTGTGTGTGTGTGTGTGTATCACATATATCAGCTTTTAGAACTGAAATCCCCTGAACTCACGGGTCCAAATCTTACAGTCTGACCACTCATTCCTGGCAGTAGCTGGTATGTCTGAGTACCTCGAATGAATGGTGACGGAGGAGACAGCCACTAACTGGTTAAAGGTCTGGAACGAAGCTTGTCGTGACTCCAGGAACTGAAGCGGATACTAAAGTATGTAACAGCAAAAACAAAAGAGTATGTCGAGCTTCCAAAACAGTAGGAAAAGAATTACCTAAACCGACAGCAGAAAATGGAAACTTCAGTGGTGGGGCCTCAGCTGACTGAGGTCCAGGCCTCGAGGTTTATAGCCAGGTCTCTCTCCCCATTCTAACTCTGCATCCTAGTCCATCAACCCGTGAAGACGCTCAGCCCCAGGTTCCTGGTGCCCTGAATTCCACCATACCTCTCCCACTGTGATGGTCTGTCTGCCCTCAAGCCCAAGACCAAGGTAAATCCTTCCGTACATTTATTCTCAGGTATTGGGCCACAGCAAAAAAGTAACTGATATCACAAAAGGAGCAGTAATAATGCGCGGAACAGTCTAGAAGGGGGAGCATATTGCAAGCGGTTCTCTAAAACACTGATTCTTGAACTACGGTTCCCCAGGCGAACATCACAGAACAATGTGCTGGCAGGGCAAACTCTCTTGCCTTGCTTACAGAGCAAGCTGCAAACGTAGGGCTTGATCTCCAGCTAGCCCAGGCCCGCTGGGAGACTCTGATTCTAACACACGCTGCAAAGGAGAGCGCCTTTCTCACACGTCAGCTACAGCTTCAGAATAACTCTGAGGGCTGGTCTCTGCCTCGATTATTCTGGGCCAAAAGATTCTTTTATTGAGAGAGACAGAGAGAGACAGAGACAGAGACAGAGAGCGAACTAAAGTCTTTTTTTTTTTTCCTGAGACAGGGTTTCTCTGTGTAGTTCGGACTGTCCTGGAACTCACTCTATAGACCAGACTGGCCTCGAACTCAAAAATCTGCCTGCCTCTGCCTCCCAAGTGCTGGGATTAAAGGCGTGTACCACCACCGCCCGGCTCGAACTAAAGTCTTTATGATGTATTTAGACCTTAGAGATCAAGCACAAACACATTTGTTAAAAAAATAAATAAATAAAAACAGCCGGGTGGTGGTGGCACACGCCTTTAATCCCAGCACTTGGGAGGCAGAGGCAGGCGGATTTCTGAGTTCTAGGCCAGCCTGGTCTACAGAGTGAGTTCCAGGACAGCCAGGACTACAAAGAGAAACCCTGTCTCGAAAAACCAAAACAAAACAAAAATAATAAATAAATAAATAAATAAATAAATAAATAATAAAAACAAAAGCCAAACAAACAAACAAAACCACCAGTTATAGAAAAGAATGCCATTTTCTGAACCACCAAGAATTACAATGAACTTTTTTTTTTTAAATAGTTCTGAAAATAAAAGACACGAGAGAGAAGCCTTGTGAGTCGTGGCTGATTCACTTGTAGCCCCCTCATTAATTTCCACCCCAGCCATTACAGTACATCTTAAGACCGTCATGTACAGCCGTGCCTCTCAAAACCACCTCACGAATCCAGCTAGACAGTTCCCCGTTGTGTACTTCATGCTGTAAGAGATTGGGCTCTCTCCCCAGCGCGTCCTCTTCCCCTTAAGCACAGGAGCTAAGAGAGCAGGAAGCACACTGCAAGCTGCAATGCAACCTGATCCCGTCCTAACACATTCAGCGAGCAGAAGGCAACCTGCTTGATAAGAATACGCCTTCCTCTTCCCAGGATGCTCTGGTCGGAGTGTGTTCTCTAAAAACATGTATCTTAAAGTTCAGTGGCAATGTGTTAAAGGGGGAGTCTTTCGGGGTTGGTTAGTGGGAGCATAGTCCCATGGGACTATAGAAGGGAGTCCTTTGCCTCTGTGTCACCTTGCCCGGCCACGAGTGGACAGCTAGACAGTCCAGTCTATGAGGAAAGGGCCCTCGCCAGACACTAACACTGCTACTGCCTTGATCTTGGGTGCCCTAACTTTCTGATCTGTGGAACACAAACTTCTACTATTTATAAATTAGTCATTCTTGGTCTTACAAAAGCAATGCAGAGGGACGAAGACAGAATTTATGCATCAGGATTCAGTGGTGTAACAGAACCTTGCCAACCATTTGAACAGAAAAGGTTCAATATGAAAAATTGTTTGACAGCAGAAAGTGGCCCTCAACCAACACGGAGGAGCTGGATGGCGTTCTAGAGGAATCAAAACATGTCGTTTGTAAGTCGGGCTTGGTAGCACACACCCAGTACTCGGGAAGCAAAGGCAGGAGAAATCTCTGTAAGTTTGGGGCCAGCTGCTCTACATCGGGAGTCCCAGGACATCCAGGACTATATAATAGAGAGACCCTATTTAAAAAGCAACAAAAATGCATCCAAGGTAAACCAGCAGCACCCGGTCCTGCTCCACTCTGTGAAAACACAGACTGGTGGCTAAGAGGAAAGGAACTGGTTATCGGTAGAGGGCTGATGCCTAACTCGAGCCAAAAGCTACCAATGGAGTATCCACCATAAACCAGTGGGGAATGTGCTGGCCAGAGTCTAGGTTGGCGTCGGTTTGTGCAGGTGGCCCACCTTTGCGGAAGGTGGACAGGAGTGTTCAGGAGTGTTCAGGAGTGTTAAGTCCCTTCTGCTAATGCTCCACAGCCTCGGTACGTGACTGGAGCACACTGCAGGGCTGGCCGATAACTGGGTAGTGGTACCTAAGGAACGGAATCTGAAAGCAAAGTAACTTCCTGCTGCCTTTGCCTTTCAGGGTTGTAGTGGGTTTGACCTGATGCTGTTTATAGTATGTTAACTTGGGTTCCCAAAATTGAGAGAGAATCCACACATCAGCATGTAAGACACTGAGAGACCTTGCCCCCCCAGTTGGTTCTGATTGGTAAATAAAGATGCCAGCAGCCAATGGCTGGGCAGGGCAGACAGAGGTGGGACTTGGAGGATTCCTGGGCTGGGCACAGAGAAGGAGGAGCTCCACCGTGCTGGGAGGAGGAGGGGAAAGATGCCCCACCTGAGAAACCATGGGACAGAGATCATAGCCGCCATGGAGGAGCCGGGCAGGAGCGGCCCCAGGAGGGTGGCCAGACTGGGTCCGGGGCGGCAAAGATGGAATATAGATGTTAGTAAGTCATAACTTGGGAATATCGGAGGGAGGTGGATTAGCCACATGCAGATTAGGAAGTGTCCCAGCCTTTGAGCTGCTTTAGACACATCAAAATATAAAGGCTGTGTGTATTTCGTTCGAGAACCCAGAAACATTGGGGTGGATAGCGAGGAACGCTCCTTCGCCAGGGTCAGATTAAGTATTTTAATCGGGTAGTACTACACAGGGTCACATCAGTTCACCACAGTGGCAAGGAACTGTTCGAAAATTCAAGGGTGTATCGGAAAGCCTGGCAAAGAAAGCAACGATCAAGAGTCAGACACATGCTGGCGGTGGTGTCTTTAATCCCAGCACTTGGGAGGCAGAGGCAGGTGGATTTCTGAGTTCGAGGCCAGCCTGGTCTACAGAGTGAGCTCCAGGACAGCCAGAGCTACACAGAGAAACCCTGTCTCAAAAACAAAAACCAAAAAAAAAAAAAAAAAAAAAAAAAAAAAAAAGACACAAACGACTACAGCATTCCCACCCTTTGACCTCTCAGTTTCCATCCACACCTTTCTCTACACAGACTTCCTCTAGACAGCGACACAACTGGAGTTTCCTCCGGAAGAGATGCGGCTATCGTTCCAATTAAGGTCTTGTTCAGTTCCCAAAATGGGAAGACACACAGTTCCAAGGATTATCATACAAACTGCATTATAATTTAATCAGAACCCAACCAGATATTTATCTACAATCTAAGCTGACCTTACATTTTAAAACTTGTATATATAATAATAAATGGGAGGTGGGGAGAAAATCATGAGGGTATGCAAATAGGTGTGTATACAAAATAAGCTAGATCGCTGCTGCCTTTGTTTGTAGAGATCGGCAGTGAGGCTCTGAATGGATGTTCCATTGTTTCCATTATTTGGTGGGAGATATGATGAGCTCCCCCCAGTCTCTCTCCTGGTACAATGAAATGGCAATTAATGGAGAGTCTGAACTCTTAGTCATCTTGTTTTTCTATGTTTTTTAAAAAACACTTTCTTTGTTGTTGTTGCTGTATTCTTCACAAACTGTAACACATGGCATTCCTAAGGGGCAGGGCAGCAAATCCGAGGAGTTCCAGACAGAGTCCTTCTTCCACTTGGAGAAGCTGCCATATTGCCCCCCACTAACTCAAGTGCCAGTTGGCTAACCACAATGCCATACCAGCCTGTGGAGTGATTGTTTTTGTTCTACCTTCTGAACTGATTTCAAGACCCAGAAGGGTGGCGAACTTAGATTTTATTTCATTAGAAGCATTGTTTGATCTTCTGGAAGCATTTCTTCTGAGAATCAGATCTTAACATAAGGAAAGCCTAGAATTTAAGGGACAGGAGGCAGAACCTCTGTAAGTGAACTATTAGGCAAAATATTAAAAAAAAATACAATCACGTGTTCCATGATTCCCAATAATAGATGTGATAGATATAATGGGGGAAAGGATATCCCTCAAGTCCATTGAGCATGTGGTATGTTCTGTAAGACAGATCCTTATATCTTTAATATGCACATGCACACATGCACATATGCACACATGCACACAATAACTGGCACCATGTACACTATGTACTTGTTAACTAGGTTAGGTCCCACACCCTTGATTTCATATTTTTTTAAAGAGAGGATTTTGATGTTTGCATTCAGAGTAGATAATGAAATGGCTTAGATTCCATTATCCACATTAAACAAGTAGATCATGACATGATTATGAAACATGTGGAGAACCACAATTTGAATGCTGCCTTGGATAAGAGACTAGTTCAACATCCATTTCCAGCACGGTCACAGATCAGTGTTGCCTGGAGATACATGCCCAGTTTACGGATGCAGAAGTCTCTTCAGCTTTCTAATGGAGTACATGCTGATAAATTATATGACTAATTATTTTGTTTTGCCTTGTTTTTGCTTTGTGGGGAGGAGATACTATGACTTGAATCCAAATCGTCAGGCACAGTAGCCAAGCTATTTTTCATTGACCTAAATCAGCAGCCCTCATGATAAACTGAGGGCATAATCAAATCTAATCTATAGATCACTTAGATTCATAAGGGACACAAATAAATTGGGAAGCGAGCTGTTGATATATCCATTAAACTTAAGTTTGGGACTCAATTTAGCAAGTTACATTTAATATGGAATGGGTACATATACCAATAAGCTATTATAATTAGACAGGTTGGTATTGACACATGAAGGAAAAATAAAAAAATTAGAATAGCAAGGAAAACACTGACAAAGCAAAAATTGACAGGAGGAGTTTAGCCTGCCAGATGTCAAACCAGTACACACAGATCCTCTGTAATTAAAACTGCGTGGAACAGACACAAGAACAGAGAAACGGTGAGACAGGAGATAATGTCCAGAACACATCCAAATAACTACTTAAATTTATGATGCGATGAATGGAACATCTCAAAATAGTGAATTAAAGACGAATTTTAAACTCCGGAGCGATGTCTTAGCAGTTAAGAGCACTTGCACACTCTTACAGAGGACCCAGGTTTAGTTTCTTTCCAGCAGCCAGAAGGTGACTCGCATGGCCCTATAACTGGTTTCATAGGACCCAGCACCCTTGTGTGGCCTCTGTAGGTTCTATACCTATGGTTTTCCTAAGTTTGTGCAGGCACTCCCACGTACAGTATATACATTTATATATAGAAGATGAAGTTTTAGGGCCAACAGTAGTGTGGCTCGGCGGGTTAAAGCACTTGCTTTCAAGCTCCATGACCTGAGCTTGAACCTGGAACTCACAGTGGAAAGAAAACAGAATCCCGAAAGTTGTCCTGTAACACACACACACACACACACACACACACACACACAGAGAGAGAGAGAGAGAGAGAGAGAGAGAGAGAGAAATACATACGTGTAATAAAATACAGATAATGTTTAATAAATGGGCTGAGACAACTAAGTAGCTATTTGGAAAAAGATAGACTTACAGTTTCCATCTTATGTGACACACAAAATAACTTTCAAGTTGACTATGGATTTTAAAAGAAAATTTTGGTGAATTCTTTAACCTTGATATTGTGAAGGAGTTATAATTGTGCCTCAAAAAAAAAAAATCTAGGGGCAGTAATAAAATAATGAGTTTGACATTATAAAAACTATTTTTTCACAATCAGGGAGCCCCACACCACTGGCGAAGCGAAAGCATGCTCCCAAACCAGGAGTGTGTGTGTGTGTGTGTGTGTGTGTGTGTGTGTGTGCGCGCGCGCGCTAACGGTGTATGAGCCACGGTCCGAAAGCCCAATACACAACAGAGTTTCAAGTTAAAGCAGTACTTACTGGGGTATCTACAGCATCAAATATTTATATTATCAAGGAAGAAATGTCTCAAATCAATAATGTTACCTCCCTTTTTAGAAACAAGCTAGGGAAGAAGAAAATAAACCAAGAGCAAGAAGGAAGGCAATAGTGAAGATTAGAGCAGAAATGAGGTTTTGAAGTCAAATAACAGTGAGAGGTCGCGAAACAAAAAGGCAATCCTGCCGGGCAGTGGTGGCGCACGCCTGTAATCCCAGCACTTGGAAGGCAGAGGCAGGTGGATTTCTGAGGCCAGCCTGGTCTACAGAGTGAGTTCTAGGACAGCCAGGACTACACAGAAAAACCCTATTTCGGGAAAAAAAAAAAAAAAAAAGGCAGTCCTTTGGAGGGGCAAAAGAAGTAAACTTGACCAACCAGATCTCCCAAAGTTCCCAAGGACTAAACCACCAACCATGGAGGTACACATGGAGGGCCCCATGGCTCCAGCCGCATATGTAGCAGAGGATGGCCTTGTTTGGCATCAATGGGAGAAGAGGTCCTTGGTCTTGTGGAGGCTCTATGACCCAGCTTAGTTCGGTGCTAGAGTTGTGAGGCGGGAGGGGTTGTGGGTGGGGAGCACTCTCAAAGAAGGGGGGGTAGGGGATTGGGGAGGGGTGGGGGGAGGACAGGGGAGGGGACAGGGTTTAACTGGGAGAGGGGACTAACATTTGAAATGTAAATAAATAAAAATGGCCACTAAAAATGTTAAAAAGAAAAAGAAAAAGAAGTAAACTCCATCACCCACCCCCAGCAAGAACAGAAAAAGAATAAAAGGACACAAAGTATCAACATCAGAAACACAAGCGGGAAACCGAAGTGTAGGCAGCGGAATCCCAACAGAGGCAGAGGGGGAGGATCAGGAGCTCAGGGCCAGTCTCTGCGGCTGGAGACCTTGTCTCGGAAGCAAAACCAACACACCAAAGCAAAAGAAGATGAAAGCAGTGAAGGGGGAGCTAAAGGCAAGCAGGGGAACCCAGCACTACAGACCCCACAGACAAGCGGAGCTCCTACGCGAGTGATAGAAACAACCCTACATACACTAGGAACCCTTTGGGAAACACGAATTCTTTGAAAACCACACGCTACTAAGATCCATTTAAATTGAAGCCGGCAGCCTGAATATTCCTCCAGCCAAAGAAACTGGATTGACAGCTTAAAATGCTCTAGGAAAAAAACCTAGGCATCGAATATTTCACAACAGAATTATTCCCGATGTTTAAATCTCATGGAAACACAGAATTCCTCAACACACTGAGACGCCTAGCCCGGCCAACTGGACTGAGCGACTCATCCCCCTCCCCCCGGCTTCACCTCATATAGTACTGTGTCCTGGGTCCCTCCTGCAGGCCCAGTGCTCTGGCTCTTTCCCTCCCTCCCTTCCTCCCTCCCTCCCTCCCTCCCTCTCTTCCTCCTTCTGTATTAAGCTTGCACCTACAACCCTGTAATTTCCTCAACAAGCTCTTAGCAAATAAGATCCAACCAAACAAAAAAACATGGAACCAAGTGAGAGACGCTCAAATTTTAAAATTCAGTCCTGGGAATTTACTGCATTCATAAAGCTAAGGAAGAAACAAATATGTTTATTATCAATAGATGTAGGAAAAAATATCTGACAACATTCAGCATCTATTCATGGTGAAAACTCAATACATGTGCATACAAGAACTTCTACAACCTGTGAAGGGCTTCTACAAAAAGTCTACCAATTCTCTATGTGTATGTATGTATATATGTATATATATGTATGTATACATATGTATATATACATATGTATATATATATATATCACAGGTAAGATAGTCATCTTTTATAAAGTTGATAAAAGTAATAGATGTTCATATTTTATAAAGTGAAATAAAGCTTTTTGTACCCGATGAGTTGCGTGGATCAGGCATTTGCAAATTAACACAATGCTCTCTCTTCTTTCTTCCCAAGATACTACAATATTATCTTCTAACAACCATGGTTTTTGGTTTAAAAAGAATGTCAAGTTTCAAAGTACAGCTTGTTCTACTTGTTACAAAATAAAAGCTCACTTAAACAGCATGGCCCCTAGTGCAGTTAACACAAAGATAAGTAAGGCCATGGGAAAGGGCTCCAGAGTTTTCCTTACACATGCCACACCCAAAGTCACTTTGTAACTTCTGAGTGTCCTCAAAGATAATATAATTGTGTTACTTTTTAATGAAATAACACATGTATTTTAGACACGTGTTTTCTTTATTAAATGGGGTGTCAGTAAAAAACATTTATTTCAATCAAAGAATTCTACATTTATTTATGGGGACATTTGGGAAATGGAGTCTCAATTTATCTCATCAGCCTCTCTTAATACACACAGCACACAGCAATGACTAAATTGCCATTACCACAAAATACAAGAGAGAGAATGCTTTTATTTCTTATCTCTTTTTTAAAATGACTTAAGTATTTATTTTCTCTTTCCTTTAGAATATAAACTTAATAAGAGTCAAAATTATAAGAGCAGTATAAAGGATTGATATTGATTCTGTTTTGACCATTCTGAAAATGTCGATATTGAGGTCCTGATACTAAGTATCTTAGAGACTGAGTGTGGAGGCAGGGTTTTCTTTTAGATAAAATCTAAATCTATAGTCCAGCCTATTCAGAATCTACCTGCTGATATTACATGTGTAACTCATATTGTGCCATCTTTCATACTCCTGAGATAAAGGCCCTTTAAAAGTAATTAAGATAAAATAAGATTATATGGGGGATCCTAATTAAATATGACTTGGATTCTCGTAATAAGGAAATTTGAAAACAGACATGTGGGTACACAGAAGACAGACAAGGAGTAGTCATGAGAAAATAACCTTTGTTCCGTTATGACAAACGTCACAACAGAATACAGGGAGTTTTTAGGCTTATCTTCAGTGAGGATTAAAAAACACTTAAAGTATGCTCAACACTATGGAGAAGGCAGACATCTAACTATCTGTTTCATTTGTTAGCATACTCAAAACTAGGCCTGGTGTGATGATACCCATGAGAGGGAGAGGCGGGAGAATCAGGAGGAGGTCGAGGTTTGTGAATGGTTGTGAACTAGGCTGTGGATGCTCGGAACTCAACACCGGTCCTCTGCAAGGGCGGCAAGGGCTCTTAACCACTGAGCCACCTCTCTGGGCCCAATAAGTACCACCTTACAGTGTGTGTTCAGTAAATCTTGTGGACTGACAGGTTAAGTGATGCATATAATTAGCGAATGTGATATGAACCCTATGATGGATAAGCTTCCTGAAAAGGTACTACCTAATTTTCAATAACAACTATATCTTGGGATTTTTTTTTGTTGTTAAGTACTACAAATATGTCTGTAAATCTGCCCTTGTTCCTTTGTGATAAAAACCAATGGATTTCCAGAAGGAGCTTTATTAAAATGCTTATTGGTTGTTCATCAGAGGACAAGCTAACTCCAACCGGGGGCCGAAATGATCAGAGCCAGGAACTCAGTGTTTAGGGAGGAGAGAGAGTAACATCTCATATTACCGGCGTTCAGCACCTCAGGTTAATTATTTATTTCTAACTTATGGTGGTACATTATCAACATCATAGTGATACCATATTAAGAATGTATGAGAAGACAATGTAGTAAGTGCTCAAATGTGAGGCTAACTTTCAATTATTCAGTAACAGAAAAGAGTAATGCAGATAAGTGGGTAGGAACACATTTTACAGCTTGTACCAGATCTGCAAAGATCAGGAAAAACACTGGCTTATTAACATTTCTTCAGTTAAATAATTGTCTGGATATATTTAAAGTGGAAAAAAAAAACCTGTGCAACTTCTAAAGCTTTTTAATGGAGAGAAATTACTCCCCAGAACAATTACACGTTTAAAAAGAATCCTGGCTTGTGAAACGGTGACAGATCGGATGTCAGCACCTTCGGCTTGTCATTCTGTTCTCCACTGACTTTGAGACAACAGTTCTCTGACTTCAGGTTATAAGTTTGCAGTGTTTAAAGGCCACCTGTTGGGGAATTACTGGGGCAGTACAGTTCAATGTAGGATTCAAAAGTTTCACTTCTGCATTTCTCATGGTCCTAGTCCAGTTGAGCTAGGAAAATTAGTTTCCATTAATACCATCTCTGAAAGCAAACATTTACCCCTTGAATATCCTTCAAGCAGACATTGCCAATCTATTTTAGACATATAAAGTGAAAACCCAAATGTGTTTTCTGTTTAATAAAGAAAGGAAAGGAGCCGGGCAGTGGTGGCACACGCCTTTAATCCCAGCACTTGGGAGGCAGAGGCAGGCGGATTTCTGAGTTCGAGGCCAGCCTGGTCTACAGAGTGAGTTCCAGGACAGCCAGGGCTACACAGAGAAACCCTGTCTCGAAAAACCAAAAAAATAAAAAAATAAAAAAATAAAAAAGAATATATGAAAATATATTTCTATATCTACTTCTGCGTATTATAAATACAAACTTCAGCCTTCCTAATTTTGTAGATCAGACCGGCCTTGACCTT
The DNA here is from genome assembly GCA_964023405.1 of Apodemus agrarius. NCBI lineage: Eukaryota > Metazoa > Chordata > Mammalia > Rodentia > Muridae > Apodemus > Apodemus agrarius. The sequence continues at coordinate 20,600,313 of OZ030013.1, forward strand.
ATAGAGAGGCCTGCCTCTGCCTCCCTAGTGCTAGGATTAAAGAAGTGAACTACTACATCTGACATGAACTTTGGGTTTGTTGTTGTTGCTTTACTTTTATAGAAGAATCCACCCAGAGGAAGTCTTAATTCTGAATATATATATTTCACAATGCTTCTGCAGGCAAGCAGGGCCTCAATCACCCTATAGCCAAGATTCCCAAATCTAGTTCCAGAGGATCTGATGTCCTCTTCTGACTTCCGCAGGTACCAGTCAAGGACATGGTACATTTACATGCATGCTGGCCAAACACCTATACACATATAAATAGATGATAGACAGACAGACAGACAGACAGACAGATAGATAGATAGATAGATAGATAATTTGTTCTTCAGAAAGGAAGAGAGATAGTACTTACCAACTGAAAAGTTGAAGTGTGGGTGAAGGACTGAGGTCGCATTTTTGTGTAATGATTAGCCGAGGGTATGCTCTCTGAAGGAATAGGACGAAGAAAGGGGAAACGGTTAGAGAGAATAGAGTCTCATGGGGTTACTCTGTTTAGTAGTGCTTAACAATAAATCGCTTTCCTTAGGAGAAAGGGCGAAACCAGTTATTGAATAGCAGTTGCACCTCTCAAAGGTGCAAAGGTGTGGCTGCTTTGGTTTCCTGTTGTACTTTTGAGCAAGTGGGCAACATCTCTGGAATAAGAACAGCTTTCTAAAAAGTGTGTGTGTGTGTGTGTGTGTGTGTGTGTGTGTGCGTGCGTGCGTGCGTGCGTGTGTGTGTGTGTGTGTGTGTGTGTGTGGCAGCAGAGAGGCAGTGCGGGCTTGCCTCAAAGTACATATGGAGGTCGCTCTTTCTTCTACCACATGGGTCCCAGGGATTGAATTTTAGCCATCAGGCTTGGTGGCAAATATCTTTACTACAACCAAGTTCCCAACCAGCTAAGAGATGGCCAAACCCACCATGCCAGGGAGGCAGGACACCAACAATGCCCTCAGCTTCCCCGGGCGCCTGGGCTAGACAGTCGTGAACGGTGAGAAGTATGAAGCAGCTTACAGACAGCACAGGGAATCGCCACTCACTTTCCGCATAGGGATTGGGTCCGGTGGGAGCGGAACCTAGTTTTCCATAATTTGAACTAAATCGTAGTTGGGACATCCTACAAGTCCAACTTTAGTATGCTCTAATTCCTGTTCGCTTCCAGACACTTAGCTTTTGGCTAGTGTACAAGTAGCAGAAACCTCTCCAGTCCCCATACCCTCCCCAACTTTAAAAGAGAATAGCCTGATAACATGTTTTGGGTCCAAAAATTATATTAGAAAAGAATCAGCTACTCAAAAACCCAGGATTCATCTTGCAGTGGATTTCAGAAGAAATCAATACCAAAATGGAGATGAGAATGCAAAAGAGAAGAAAAGCGGTTTTAAATGAGAAACAACAAATGAGAAATGAGAGATCAATTTCTTCCTATTATAAACAATGAGGTAGGAAAACCCCAGGCTGGAGAGATGCCCAGACACCAGAGACCTGGAATGTCTTACCGCCATCAGTCAGAGCAGCATTAAATATAAACAGCACATTTACATGGACGAATCCTGAAGGACACAGGACTGTGATTCTATTCTCACGTCATTTGAGTTGACATACCAAACCAGGAATTTCCCCAATTACTTTCCATATGTATTTATTCTGTCATAAAGTTTCTATAGTCATACAAGATGCAGAATGCGAGGGTCATAAATTCTGTTTAAGAAGCTCTTACCCTGGAGTACTTAGACAAGTTCAGAGGATCTTGGAACTTGATTGGGTAAAAAAAAAAAAAAAATTACATAATTGTTTTCAGTAAAATTTGAGTGAAATTCAGATATTCCTTTCTGTAGGAATATTGGCAAATATCTTGGTCTTTTTGACTTTGCCACCATAGAAATCACAGATATTTTCATATTACGTTGTATGCATTTCATATTACGCTCAAAGCATTATTTATTTTTGTCATTCAGTCAGAAACACTCTGTATTTAATCTCACCCTCCTGTTTATAGACTCACTCAAACATTGTAGCTGGCTAACCAAAGAGGAACACAGGGCGGCCAAATGGTCATTCTGTATAACCTCATCATAAAATTTTAACTCAAACAGATCTCAGCGATTTGGGTATTTACGCCTCTTGTCACCCAATTCTTATGCTGAAATTCTACTTCCTGAAGTGAGGATAGTAGAGGGCCAGCATGACAGGTCAGGAAGAACTGTCACCATAGGCCCATATATTTGAATGCTTAGTTACCCAGGAGTGGCACTATTTGCTGGAAGAAGTGACTCAGTAGGGGTAGGCTCCGAGGTTCAAAAAGCTGGAGCCAGTACTGAGCCTGTACCGCTGTCCCCTCTCCCCTCCCCCACCTCCTTTTTCTCAGCTATGGAATCAGCACCCTGCTTCCTGCCATGCCCTCTACTATGATGATAATGAACCAAATCTCTGAAACTGTATGTAAGCCTTCAATTAAATGCTTTAAATGCTTTCTTTCATAAGAGTTGCCTTGGTCTTGGTGTCTCCTCACAGCAGTACAGCAGTGACTAAGACACCATGCATGACTGATGACCTGAGTTTGATCCCCAGAATCTACAGTGGGAGAAGAGAACTGACTCCCACAAGTTGACCTCTGAATTCTGCACACACACACACACACACACACACACACATTTTAAAATGAGTTTTCCACTTCATTCTATCCCCCACGATATGCACATACATTGACACTGGAAATGTATACAATAGGGGAGTCTTACTGTGAATACCTGGCCATTTGTCAACCTGATCTTGAAGTTCCACCCTCTAGAACTGTGGGAAATGCAGTTAGTTTTAAACACTCAACATAGGTTAATTTCTTCTGGCTTCCCAATCTAACTAAACAGTATTCTTTGAGAGAATTTATCCATTTCTTATGCTAAAAGACCCGGAAAAACGAGGGCACCCCAGCACCCCATGCCTTGGAAGGTGACACCCCAATCACTTGCAAGAAACAGTCTTGATGCAACAGCAAGAGGATTTTTATTTCAGAGGCTCTGGGGTTCACAGTCTTACACCACACAGGGGTAGAGGACTGTGGACCCCGAGTGCAGAATTGGGACAGCTTTTATAAGTTCACAACAAAGCCCGTACATTGCAAGCCAATGGATTTGTACCACTCCATAGTTTCTAAGCCAATCAGTTTAAATTATCCAAGCCTGCACTCCAAGGACCAATCAGCTTTCTATAGACGCCAGATAGCAACTAGTTAACTCTTTTTTTTTTTTTTTTTTTTTTTTTTTTTAATGGGGCCAGGATCACATACTCAAGGCCTTTTTATCTAGTTTCTAACAAAGAGCAGGGTCTGGAATTTGAGGTGTTTAGGGCTTCTTAGGAGGCTGGAGTTAGAGCTGTATTTTTTATCCTTTCAATGCAAACTTTGATTGTATCTATGATAATATATGTTTAAGAGGAAACCCACTCTAATCTGGAACACACTCATGAAACATCCTGCCCCATCCCCTTCCTGCCCCACATGCCAGGACCCCAGCAAGCCCAGCATCCATGAGCTCTGCCCGCCCTATCAGAGCTCCGTCTTCTTTCCATCCCACACCTCCACCTGCAATCAAGGATCTGCATTCCATATCCCAGCCCACAGCTCTGCCTGCCTAGTGAGAGACCTGGATCTATCTAGGACAAGCACTCCAGAGGTTTACTACTCCCAGGAATTACGTGCCAACACCAGAAACAATGTTTTGGCAAAAGGCAAGTGCAAGAAAGTCAACAGAAGCCAGTGTGAGGCACCATCAGAATCTAGCTTTCTTACTACAGAAAACTATGGATATCCTAACACATCTGAAGAACAATAAATACTATGACTTTAATTCTCATATCATGAATATGATAGAGATCTTTAAAGAGGATATAAATAAATCCCTTAAAGAAACACAGAAAAACACAATCAAACAGGTAGAAACTCTTAAAGAGGAAACAAATCCTTTAAAGAAATACAGGAAAATACAATTAAACAAGTGAAGGTAATGAATAAAACAGTCCAAGACCTAAAAAATAGAAATAGAAACAATTTTTTTTTAAAAAAAGAGGCAACCCTAGAGATGGAAAACCTAGGTACAAGAACAGGAACTACGCATGCAAGCATCCCCAACAGAACATAAGAGATGGAAAAGAGAATCTCAGACATAGAAGATACCAAAGCAGATATTAATACAATATCACCAAATGTAAAATGTTTCTAACTCAAAACATCCAGGAAATTCTGGACACTAGGAAAAGACTAAGAATAATATGAATGGAAGAGGGTGACGATTCCCAGTTCAAAGGGCCAGAAAATATCTTCGACAAAATCATAGAAGAAAACTTCCCTATCCTAAAGAAAGAAATGGTTATAAACATACAAGCTTACAGAACACCAGATAGATTGAATCAGAAAAGAAAATACTCCTCCCACATAATAATCAAAGCACTAAATGTATAGAACAAAGAAAGAATATTAAAACCCAAGGAAAAATGGCTAAGAAACATATAAAAGCAGACCTATAAGAATTAATCCAGATGTCTCAACAGAGACTGTAAAAGCAAAAAGATCTTAGACAGATATCTGGTAGACCCCAAGAGACTACAGATTCCAGCCCAGACAACCATACCTAACAAAATTTTCAATCACCATAGATGGAAAAACCGAGATTTCCATGACAAAGCCAAATGTTTTAAATAATATCTTTCTACTAGTCCGACCCTACAGAGGATACTAGAAGGAAGACTCCAACACAAGGAAAATAACTACATCCAAGAAAACACAAGAAATTAATCATCTCACAGCAAACCAAAAGAAGAGAATCATATACACATACTATCACCATCAACACTAAAATAGCAGGAACTAACAATCATTGGTCATTAATATCTTTCAGTGTTAATGTACTCAATTCCCGCAGTAAAATAACATAGGCTAACAGACTGGATATATACACAGGATCCATATTTCTGCTACATATAAGAAACACCCCTCAGCAACAAGGATAGATATTACCTCAGTTAAGGGACTGGAAAAAGGTTTCCCAAGTAAACAGACCCAAGAAGCAAGCTGGAGTAGCCATTCTGATATCTAACAAAATAGATGTTAAGCCAAAAGTAACCAAAAGAGATGAGGAAAGACACTTCAAACTCATCAAAGGAAGAACCCACCAAGAAGTCTTAATTCTGAACATCTATGCCTCAAATGCAAGGGCACCTACATTCATAAAGGAAACATTTCTAAAGCTCAAATCACACATTGAACCTAGTACAATAATAGTGGGTAAAAGTGGAAAGACTACTTTTACCAATGGGCAGGTCATCAAAACAGAAACTGAAAGGATGAGAATTACAGGCTAAGAATCCCCCGTGCCTAACTCTTAAATGACCCCAAAAAGCAGAAGTTTGGCCAGCTCTTTGTTAGCCCAGGAGTGCACATGTCACACCCGCTGGCAGTGACCAGCTGTGAGCTGCAGGCCTGGGAAGGTCCCAAGCATCCTTTCCGGAGCAGCTGGGGCGGGGCAAGTGCAGCTGGGCCAGCGCACCCCCCCACACACACACGGGCTGCAGGGCTCGCTGTGAGGGCTGCGGTGCTCGCACCTGGTAGGTGCTCAGGTCTCCAAGCGCCTACTACGTAATCCTGGCTCCGTAACAGGAAATGCGTAACAGAAAATGCGGAACAGGAAATGCGGAACAGGAAATGCGGAACAGGAAATGCGGAACAGGAAATGCGGAACAGGAAATGCAGAACAGGAAATGCGTACATGGCGCTCACGTAAGTGGAAATGACCTAACTAGTTTCTATCCGGCTTCTATAGGAAACTGATTGGTTCTCAGAGAGCACGGGCTTGGATAATTTAAACTGATTGGCTTAGAAGCTATGGAGTGGTTTGTGTTAGGCGGGTTCTGTTATAAGCCTATAAAAGCTGTCCTGATTCTGCACTCGTGGTTCACGGTCTTTTACCCTGCGTGGTGTAAGGCTGTGATCCCCAGAGGCTCTGGAATAAAAATTCTCTTGCTTTTGCATCAAGAACGTTTCTGATGAGTGATCTGGGGTGTCACCTTCTGAGGCGTGGGGTGCTGGGGGCATTCCCATTTTTCTTTTGGGTCTTACAAAACTAAATAGAAAAGCAACGAAACGAACATGTTAGTACCCAAATCAATCTAACAGATATCTACAGACCCTTTTTCCTTTTATATATGCTTTCTCTCAACATCACATGAAACCTTCTCCAAAACTGACCATATAATCAGGCACAAAGCAAACTTCAATAGATACAAATAGATTGAAATAACCATGTGTGTATTTTAAGATCACCATGGATTAAGGCTGGACTTCCAAAACAGAAACAACCAAAAGCCAGCACACTCATTGAACCTGAACTCTCTACTCAATGATCATTTGGTCAGGGAAGAAATAAAGAAAGATGTAGAGAGCCTCATTGAGGTGCCATGCCACCTGGCAGGAACTTGACATTGACCAATCTGAAGTTCCTCTCCCAGCCTTTGAGCAGGAACTCCTGTGTCAGCCATAATCCCCTCCACCTAGGGTGGAGTGCTCAGACAAAGGTGAAGCCTTTTGTTCTTCAAGGACCTGTAGTTTCCTGAGAAACACTAGCTACCTGTGGATCAACTGAACTGGTTCTGATGAGCTTCCAGCCTTTGGGGAAGGGTTTTCCTCTGCCTATATATTGGGAATTCTTCATTAAACTTTGAGATTAACGTTGAATAGCAGGTGTTATCTTGGTCTCTGTCTCTTTTTGCCGCCTTCCCATACATCCTCAGCTTTCTTTCCAGCTTACCCATTCACTGTAACTGCTGGCAGTTACAGAAAGAGATTAGGGCTGGAGAGATGGCTCAGCAGTTAGGAGCACTGACTGCTCTTCCAAAGGTCCTGAGTTCAATTCTCAGCAACCACATGGTGGTTCACAACCATCTCTAATGGGATCTGATTCCCTATTCTGGTGTGTCCAAAGACAACTACAGTGTACTCATATACATAAAATAAATAAATCTTTAAAAAAAAAGAAATTAAAGACTTTCTAGAATTCAATGAAAATGAAGGTACAACCTACTACTCATACTTAGGAACACAATGAAAGCAGTGCTAAGAGGAAAGTTCATTAAGACATTAAGTGCCTTCATGAAGAAATCCTAGCAACTTAGCAGCATAGCTGAACAAAAAGAAGCAAACATACCCAAGAGGAGCAGATGGCAGGAAATAATCAAACTCAGGGCTGAATCAATCAATTAGAACCAAAGAGACAGACACAAAGAATCAACAAAACCAAGAGCTGGTTCTTTATGGAAAATCAACAAGGTAGACAAATTCTTAGCCAAACTAACTAAAAAGAACAAAGATAGGATTCAAAGATTTGCAAAACCAGAAATGAAAAGAGATGCATAACAGAATACTCAGAAATTAAAAAAAATAAATAAATCAGATCCTACTACAAAAGCCTGTACTCCACCAAATTGGAAAATCTAAACAAAATGGATGATTTTCTAGACTTACCAAAGTTAAATCAAGATCAGGCAAACTATCTAAACAATCCTATAGACCCTAAGGAAATAGAAGCAGTTATTAAAGTCTCCCAACCAAAAAAAGCTTGGGTTGGATTGTTTTAGTGCATAATTCTATCAGATTTTCAAAAAAGACCCACTACCAACACTCCACAAAATAGAAACAGAAAGAACACTACCCAATTCATTCTATGATGCCGCAGTCACCCAGATACCTAGAACATACAAAGTCCCAACAAAGAAAGAGAACTTCAGACCAACTTCGTTTATGAACACGGACACAAAAATACTCAATAGAATTCTCACAAACTGAATCTAAGAACACATCAAAAACATCACTCACCGTGATCAAGTAGGCTTCAGAGATGGCTTAATCTATGAAAATCCATCAATGTAATCTGTTGCAAGATATTTCCTATCCATTCACATTGAGGCAGTGAGAGGCCAGTGATTGGAAGGGAGAGAGGAGGAGGAGCTGGGGGGGGGAGAGCCTGGGAGGACCATACAAGCAGGGAGGAGAGAGAGACACGCATATCCAGATGACTTCAGGTGTATATATGGTGTTTTTGAGAGGTTAGAAATACTGGGATAATATTTTATTATTGTAAATTGGCATCTTGTAATTGGGAGTTTCAAATACATAAATATAATTTAACTATTTAATACTAAGAGTCATGCTTTACCAGGTATTTGGGCACAGGGCGGGAGTCCATGGTGGAGAGGAAACACAGCTGGGATGCTGTGAGAGTTAGCTGGAAGAGACTGGCTCAGCAGCGACAGTGAGAGCTGCCCTGAGTGGGACATGAAGGACTTGGTGGAGAGGCATGGCAAGATGGTACTGTTTTTAATGTTGACTGCTACAGTAATCCACTATATAAACAAACTAAAAGGAAAAAAAAATCACATGTCCCTAACCTGAAGAATAGATATAAAAATTGTGGTTCTCAATGGAATACTATTCAGCTATTAAAAACAAGGACATCATGAATTTTACAGGCAAATGGATGGAACTAGAAAATGTCACTCTGACTTAGGTAACCCAGTCCTAAAAGGACATGCATGGTATGTACTCACTGATAAGTGAATATTAGTCATAAAAGTACAAGATACCGAGGGCTAGAGAAATTGCTCAGTGCTTAAGAGTACTGACTGCTCTTCCTGAGGTCCTGAGTTCAATTCCCAGCGACCACACAGTGGCTCACAAACATCTGTAATGGGGGTCTGGTGTGTCTGAAGACAGTGACAGTGTACTCACATGCGTGAAATAAATAAATAAATAAATAAATAAATAAACCTTTAAAAAAAAACTATAAAATGCCCATGATAGACTCCACAAAGAAGAGACCCAAAGAAGTTAAACAAGAAGAAAGGCCTAAGTGAGGATGCTTGAATCTCTTAGAATGGAAAATAAAACAGGCAGATGGAGGGAGGAAACTGGGTGTGAGTGGGGATGAGAGGAGCATGGAGAGGTCAGGACAAGGTATGGGAAGAGACAGGACAGAGGGCCAGGAGAAGGAACGGAAATGTGGGGGGCAGGATGGTGGGAATCTCTAGGAAGCCCCAGGGATCTGGGATGGGGAGGCTCCCAGGAGTCAATGTGGGTTGCCCTAGCTGAGATATCTAACAGTGGAGACATGAAATCAGAAGAGGCCACTTCCTGTAGCCAGTTAGGACCTTCAGTGGAGAAATAAGGATACCAACCCATCCACAATATTTTCCACCCTAAATTTGTCCTGTCTAAAAGTAATACAGGGACAAAGATGGAGCTGAGACTGAAGGAATGGCCCACCAATCACCGGCTCAACTGGAGACCCCTCCCATGGGCAAGCACCAGCCCCTGACATTATTAATAACGCTATGCTGTGCTCGCACACCAGAGCCTCTCATAACTGCCCTCTGAGAGGCTCTCCCCAGCAGCTGACTGAAAGAGAGGCAGAGACCCACAGCCAGACACTGGACAGAGGTTGGGGACTCTTTATGGAAGAGTTGGGGGAAGTATTGAAGGCCAACAAAGTTTTGGGAGCCCTCAGAGACTGACCTAGCAACCAAAGAGCATACATGGGCTGGAATGAGCCACCCCTCCAGCACACAGGGCTGGTTTGTTCAGCCAAAGTAGAAGAGGATGTGCCTAACCCTGCAGAGACTTGATGTGCCAGGGTTGGAGGGGGGATACCCAGGGAGGTCCTCACCCTCTCGGAGGAGAAGGGCGTGGGGAATGGAGGGAGGGACTCTAGGAGGAGGGGCAGAGTTTGAGATATGCATAAATGATGAAAGAAACTAAGAATCTAGATTATCAGTCCTTATAAGCAAGCAAACAAATCAAAGCTAGACATCCTTTAAATCTTACATGATGTGCACAGCCCTGTCAAAATGTGTTGTTCTTGTTCATATTAGATGATGACAGTCTTCATAGATAAATTGCAAAAAGAAATAAGCTTTTTTATTTTCTTTCTTTTTTTTTGTCTTTTTTGTTTTGTTTTGTTTTGTTTTGTTTTTTTGAGACAGGGTTTCTCTGTGTAGTCCTGGCTGTCCTGGAACTCACTCTGTAGACCAGGCTGGCCTCGAACTCAGAAATCCGCCTGCCTCTGCCTCCCAAGTGCTGAGAAATAAGCTTTTTTATTACCTTGACATAGATTTAAACCTACTGTCATTTAGTATATTTTAAAGTCTCATGCAATATTGTATCCAAGGAATATAGTTTCTGTTTTTGTTTTTGTTTTTGTTTTGTTTTGTTTGTTTTGAGACAGGGTATCACTATATAACTTCAGGTGTCCTGGAAATCAGTGTTTAGACCAGGCTGGTCTTTAACTCAGAGATAGCTGCCTGCCTCTGCCTCTCCAGTGCTGGGATTAAAAGCATGTGCCATTAGGCCTGGCCCAAGCATTATTCTTAGTGAGAATAATACTGTTTTATCATTCTGCTAAGTGTCAGTCTGTCCAGTCAATAAAAGAATGTTGAGAAACCCTGGTTTAGATGCAAATGCTTGTTATTTATGTAATCTTCACTTCTGCTCATTTTTGTATAATTACAAAATGATCACATTATTTCCATAAATTAATTTTTCTACTTTTATTTCTGATAGGTTATTTCCCCATCAGCTGAAATGAGTCAATTCAAGCCAGATTAGCATATATTAAAAGCAGGTTTACTGGGAAACTGCTCTAGTTTGAGTTCACTGGGCCCAAGGACAGAGGCCAGGGCAGTCACCATGGGGAGGGGGGAGCAGGGAGGGAAACAGAGAAAGGGTGTGTAAAGAGAGAAGAGATGGGGGAGAGAAGAGAGACCAAAATGTCTGGATTATATAGGGAAGTCTCTGGGGGAAGGGCAGCCTAGTCTCTGGGATGGACAGTTAAGGGTTGGGGCAGGATGTGCCTGGTAGGGTTGGGAGAACCTGGAGGCCAGGTCTGCTTTGATATATAAAATATGTACCTCAGGTCCTTGTCCAAGGGTCTGGAAACAATTCATTACCTTTAACAAGGTCTCTTACCTCCTAGGCCATTTCTCATATAAAATTCAGTAGATTTTAATATTGCATCAAATGCAACCAACATAATAAGTCACTTTTCACTCATCATGGGTATCACTGTCTTTAACTCTTTAGGGATATGAAAATGGAATTCCACCTCTATATCCATGTATTTAAAGATTTCCTGAGGTCATGGGGAATATTCTATAACACAAGTCTTGTAACTATGTCTATACAACTTTACGTGACATTTGAGAAACATGTTTAATGAAAAGATTCTCATTCTAATGGAGTCAGACAAGAGTCATCGTGGATGTTTGTGGTGGGTAATAATTAAAAAGGAGTACTGCGCCCCGCCAGGCCTCTTCACCTAGTCCCGGTGGGTCTCCCTCAGGTCAGCTCTCACTGTCGCCCGAACCAATCTTTCTCAGCTAGCTCTCACAGCATCCCAGCTGTGTTTCCTCTCCGCCATAGACTCTGTAAAGGGTGGGAGTCCCGCGCTCCCACCCTACACCCAAACACCTGGTAAAACATGACTCTTAGTTAACCAAATATATTTATGTATAAGAAACTCCCAATTTCATAATGCCAATTTACAATGATAAAGTCTTATCCCAATATTTGTAACCTCTCCAACACACCAGAAATATATCTGAAGTCATCAGTATATCTCCATCTCCTCCACTGGGTGGACCATCTTTGGGTCCACCCATCCTCTCTCTGCCCCTCACTTCTCTTAGCTCCTCCCCCTCTCTCCCCTCCAATCACTGGCCTCTCATTGCCTCAGTGTGAATGGATAGGAAATATCAGGTCCCATTTGTCAATTCTTGATCTTAGTGCATAAGCTATTGGTGTTCTGTTCAGGAACTTTCCCCCTGTGCCTATGTCCTCCAGGGTCTTCCCAAGTTTTTTTTCTAATAGTTTCAGTGTGTCTGGTTTTATGTGGAGGTCCTTGATCCACTTGGAGTTGATCTTAGTGCAAGGAGATAAGAGTGGGTCAATTCACATTCTTCTGCATGTTGACCTCCAGTTGAACCAGCACCATTTGTTGAAAAGACTATCTTTTTTCCACTGGATGGTTGTGGCTCCTTTATCAAAGATCAAGTGACCATAAGTCTGTGGGTTAATTTCTGGGTCTTCAATCCTATTCCATTGATCCACTTGCCTGTTGCTGTACCAATACCATGCAATTTTTAACACAATTGTTCTGTAGTACTGTTTAAGGTCAGGAATATTGATTCCCCCAGAAGTCCTTTTATTGTTGAGAATAGTTTTAGCTATCCTGGGTTTTTTGTTGCTCCAGATGAATTTGAGAATTGCTCTTTCTAGATCTATAAAGAATTGAGTTGGGATTTTGATGGGGATCGCATTGAATCTGTATATTGCTTTTGGTAAGATGGCCATTTTTACTATATTGATCCTGCCAATCCAGGAGCAAGAAATATTTTTCCATCTTCTGAGGTCTTCTTCGATTTCTTTCTTCAGGGACTTGAAGTTCCTGTCATACAGATCTTTCACTTGTTTGGTTAGAGTTACGCCAAGGTATTTTATGTTGTTTGTGGCTATTGTGAAGGGTGTTATTTCCCTAACTTCTTTCTCAGCCTGCTTGTCCTTTGAGTACAAGAAGGCTACTGATTTGCTTGAGTTAATTTTATAAACAGCCACTTTGCTGAAGTTGTTTATCAGCTGTAGAAGTTCTCTGGTGGAGTTTTTTGGGTCACTTAAGTAAACTATCATATCATCTGCAAATAATGATAGTTTGACTTCTTCCTTTCCAATTTGTATCCCTTTGACTTCCTTATGTTGTCTAATTGCTCTCGCTAGAACTTCAAGTACTATATTGAAAAGATATGGAGAGAGAGGGCAGCCTTGTCTAGTCCCTGATTTTAGTGGGATTGCTTCAAGTTTCTCTCCATTTATTTTGATGTTGGCTACTGGTTTGCTGTAGATTGCTTTTACTATGTTTAGGTATGGGCCTTGAATTCCTGCTCTTTCCAAGACTTTTAGCATGAAAGGCTGCTAAATTTTGTCGAATGCTTTTGCAACAGATGTTAAAGCTGGCGTGAAAATACTGGTGGGCTGAGGAAGCAGTTGCACAGTCTCAAACTATCTTCTCACAAGGTTTTAACCGTAACAATAGACAGTTAAAACTGAAAGCCATGACAGGCACCATCTTAGCAAGTGGTCAAGTTAATGTCACTAATCCTGGGGCAAATGAACAGCATGTGCCTCCAAATACAGTGTACAGAGAACACAGCATCAGTCCTGACCCGAAGCTGTGTCCACAGTTTGCAACTGGAATCTGATCAGAAGCAAGGAGGAAAACCTAAATTTGAGGGTTGCACCTTTAAAATAATTGTCCCATACTCTTCAATGTGCACTGTGGAGAGCCTTATTGGTGTACCATGCTGCCTGGCAGTAGCCTGACATTGACCGAGGACAAGGGCTTCAAGCAGGAATATGACCTTAGGGTATAATAAGGAAGTAGGTTACGCAGAAGCAAGCTTCAGGCAAGATTCGGGGCTTGGACAAGGAAGCAGGCGCAGGTAGTTTGGTCATCCTTACACACCCTTGGAAACAACTGTCACTGAAGTGATGTGGGACTTTGCTTACTGCCTTGACAATTTTGTGTTTACTGTCTTGCTTATTTCTCATTGTACTACTTTTGACTTTAATTCCTGCATGTAATTAAATCGGTATAAAAATGGATTGAGAATTATTAAACCCGCCCTTCAGTCTCAGAATTGACTGGGTTCATACTGCAGTTTTGTCTAATTGTCTCTTTCTTTTCAATCCTCATTCCTGCACTGGAGAACCTGTTGACTGACTGAGCGGGCTTGGTCAGTGCACCTTTAAAATAATTGTCCCGTACTCTTCAATGTCAGCTTTACTATATGAACTATAGTAAAGACTTTGGCTCTCCTTAATATAAGAAAGCAAGCAGAGCCAGGCCATGGTGGCGGCGGCGCACTCCTGTAATCCCAGCACTCTGGGAGGCAGAGGCAGGTGGATTTCTGAATTCAAGGCCAGCCTGGTCTATAGAGTGAGTTCCAGGACAGCCAGGACTACACAGAGAAACCCTGTCTCAAAAAACCAAAACAAAAAACAAACAAACAAACAAAAAAGAAAGCAAGCAGATTTGAAAGATGGATATACATGATCTTGACTTTCTTTGGCTATATTTGCCACTGTCAGAACCATCAGTGAGATCTGTGGAAAGGCTGTTCATATGTGGTAGTACTGTATCAGCATTGATCACAACGTTTTTATTTTATTTTTTTATAATAGTGATGTAGTTACACAAGAAGCTATCCTTGGTTTTAGCAAATGTACACTGAGCCAGGTAGCAGTAAAAAGCATCATATCTACAATTTACTCTTAAATGGCTCTTAAATACGTGTGTGTGTGTGTGTGTGTGTGTGTGTGTGTGTGTACAGGTACACACAGAGAGCAACAAGAAAATGAATGAATGGGAGAAAAAGAAAGAAGACTACAAATGTAACAAAAGTTACCATTGGGAATCTAGGAGAAGCTATCTTGAATTCTTTCTCCCGTCTTGAAAGGGTTCATAAATGCAAAATTGTGTCAAACGTGAAAAACAGCACTTGTTTTTAAATGTCCTCACTGTCATGCCAAAGACACCAACATTCTCACACTCAAGTTTGTACTCCTTTAGTTTTTAGCTACTGGCAAATTTCCTATATGGATGTTTTCCCCTCCGTGTCTCTCCTCTCCATCTCAGAATCCGCACTCCTCTTCTCCTCAGTGTGCTCTTTCCCTAGGGCAGACGATGCCCATTTTTAAACATATGGCGATTTTCGCTTTCTGCCAATCACTTACAAAAATACAAGATAGACCAGCCATTGCAGGAAGCTAAAATAAGCTGTGGAAACAAGGCTGAGTCACGGGGTTGAGGAGTCAGCAGCTTTGGCTGGCCACTCATTCGATCCATGACCTTGGGCAGGGCAGGGGACACGCACCATTTTATTGTGGCCTAATCTCGTGACTGACTCCACGGGGGCTTGTGTTGCAGAGTGGAAAGGGCAAATTTGTGAGTGTGCGCCTCCTCGACTCTTTGTGATTTAGGTTTTAAAGAAGTTACCTCAAGGAAGCATCCTTAGAAATAGCACTCCCCTGCAAACCCCCTCTTGGGGTTTTGCTTGCCGTTTTAGAACTGCGCGTGCTTCTTGCAAAGCTCAAAACAGGTCCAGAATTGGGCTGCCACGCCCTTGCGCACTTCCTCTCTGTGGACACAGCGCCAATAGATAATACTCAAGAAAATGAGATATTATGAAAGGGGTTCAATGAATCTTCAGTATTTCCCCTTTACATTTCTAGGCTGGAAATACTTTTTTCTCCCCCCCCACCCCCCATTTAAAGTTTTACCCCGTCTATCAAACACTATCTTTGTCTGCCTGGCATCTGTTATCCTCTGGCACCGCAGAGCAGCTTTCCTTCTGGGAACTGCCGCCCTCAGTTTAACTCATAGGACTTGGATGGAGCCGCCTTCAGAGGACGGGGCCCACGAAGCATGTAAGAGATGCCGTGTCTACATGATCGGCTCAGAAATGGGCGGCTAAGACCAACACCTCCCAGGGCCTCTCACGGCTCACAGGAACCTTACGAAGAAACAGGGGCTCTTTCCACTAGGATTGCTAACTCGGGAGCAATTGTTGGGTTGTTTTCCGACAATTATCTTGCTACTCAGAGGAAAGAACGTTTTAAAGTGTATTTCCCATCCCAAATAGATGGAAGAACAGAGAGAAAAGGCAGCTTCCAAATGACCATTTAATCACCACAACATTTAATTAGTGTGCCCGCAAAGACACACCTGACACTTAGGGTGTGGCTCATAGATTTACCTTGCTTCCTCTTTCTTCTTCCTGTGCACATGCGTCATTTTTTTTTCCTTCTTCTTAAATTGGCTGAGAAGGCTCTAAGTCATTTGGTGTATCTGGCAGACAGCTGGCTGCTTATTTTAGGTCTATTTTGATCTTCATTCTATTTAACATATTTTTATTTATTCAATTTATTCAAGGACCAATGCTCCCAGCTTAAACTACGCCCTTTTCATCTTTCTGTATTCCCAGGCAAGTCCACACAATTGAACAAGGGGTACGAGCAAAGGCAGTAAGATGGGTTTGCTCAGATGCTTGATTTATTTATTTATTTATTTATTTATTTATTTGTTTGTTTTTTAAAATAGAGTCTCTCTATGTAGTCTTTACTGTCCAGGGACTCGCTATGTAGACCAGGCTGACCTCAAACTCACAGAGATCAATCTGCCTCTGCCTTCCAAGTGCTGGGATTAAAAGTGTACTCCATCTGAACCAGCTAGAGGTTTGTATTAGTGGAGAGCTTATAGGAGTCCATCTGCTTCCTGTCTCCCTGTTGGTCTTTGCTTGGAAGGCACACACGATGACTGCATCCTGATAACTGAAGCTGGGACCCATGGACTAATACCAAATGCTCAGCCCTGAAATATAAGTCAGGAGACCGGTAACGTTATACAAACTCAGCAGGTTTAGTTTCTATATTTTGAAGCACACACACACACACACACACACACACATACACACGTGTGTGCATAACAGTGATGTGTTTTAAAAAAAGGAAAGAAACTATGTATTTGAATGAAAGCAAATGAGTTCATAAGAAGGGTTGGAGAGAAGAAAAGGAATAGGGAAAGGATGTAATCCTACTGAAATATAAGAATTTGAAATTATAATAAAAAAGAAATGTGCTGTTGGCTGGACATGGTGGTGCTCACTTTTAATGTGAGCATTCTGGAAGCAGAGGCAGGGGGATCATTATGACGTCAAGGGCAGCCTGGTCTCCATAGTGACCTACGTACACAGTGACCTAGGACAGGCAGAGCTATGTACAAAGTGAGGCCCTGTCTCAAAACACATGCTCACACACACACACACACACACACACACACACACATGCTCACACATGTGCACACATGCATACACACATAAACACATACACAATACACATACATCTTTAAGGTATATGACCAAAAGTACTTGAGTGGGCAGACAAATCTACTTCCAAAAAGCACAGATTAATAACTGAAAATCTCAGCCGGGCGGTGGTGGCGCACGCCTGTAATCCCAGCACTCTGGGAGGCAGAGGCAGGCGGATTTCTGAGTTCGAGGCCAGCCTGGTCTACAGAGTGAGTTCCAGGACAGTCAGGGCTACACAGAGAAACCCTGTCTCGAAAAAATTAAATCCACCCACCTAAAAACCAAAAAACAAACAAACAAACCTCCTGAAAATCTCATTGTCAAGTACCAGATACTTCCTTACAAGTTATTGGTTAGGAAAAGCCAGAAGTACAGAAAGAAACTCCGGTGTCTTAGTGAGCTTTCTATTGCTTTGATAAAGCATTGCAATCGAAACACAACAAGCAACCTTGGAGATGGAAGATTTTGTTTCAGCTTGAAACTCTCGGGTCCCACTTTATCACTGAGGGAAGTCAATGCAGGACATCAAGGCAAGAGTGGGGCAGCGGGATGGTCAAGAGGCGGGGAAACATGGAGGAGTGCGGCTTCCTGGTTGTTCTCCATGGCTTGCTCAGCCCGATTCTTAGAGAACCCGGGACCGCCTACTCACCCATCCCCCACTTCAATCCCTTAATGAAGAAAATGCACCACAGGTTTGCCCACAGGCCAGCCTAGCCCAGGCCTGTTTGCTCAGGTGACGTTCCTCACTCTAGCCTGTGTCAAGCTGATGTAAAACTAGTGAGACAGGGCTGGAGAGGTGGCTCAGCGGTTAAGAGCACTGGCTGCTCTTCCAGAGGTCGTGAGTTCAATTCCCAGCAACTACGTGGTAGCTTACAACTATCTATAGGGGGATCTGATGCCCTCTTCAGGGAGGTGGCGGGCAGATGTATACACAGCAGATCATTCATATATTAAAATAGATTAAATAGACATACTAGTAATGTCTAATGTCTTCTAAATATTTGTGCTTTTATCAATTGACTTGTGTTGCTATCAACTTTGGTCAGAGTAGCTCCTTTTCCCAGTAAGTAGTGGTTAGTGGTTAGTTCACATATCCTCATTTGTCAAAATCTCGAGTCTAAGCGACTATCCATACTTAAGTGACTGCTGGACCCGACATGGCTGTTGTACACAGCGACTTATAGCATCTATAGGTAGTTGCGCAGTATCAGGGCAGCCCCAAATCCCAGCATGGACAGGAATGCACCCTGAGGCCTCATCCTTACAGGAGGAGCTCGAGTCAGGTGATGGATGAAGGGGGGAATCAGGATCACATGCTCCAGTAGACGGCACCAACCCATGTGCAAGTGGGCAGCACTAACCGGAAATCAGGGTTGCTAATAGCAACAAAAACGGAGAACCCAGAAGTGGGTGAAAGATGGAGCGCGAGTCACTAGGGAAACTTGGATGCGGGTAGTGCTGCACGTATATGATTGGAATACGTTATGTACATATAGGAAATGACGGAAACATAATATTTTTGCAAAAGAGAAAGGAAGCCAAGCACTAGCACACATGCAATAGGAGATGAACTCCTCTCAACGATAGATGTAGCATTCCCAGTTCTCTCCAGCTCCCGCAGCCGTGACGTCACATCCGTGACAGCCCGCGATCTGGAGGAGTGAGCCGAACGAGCCCTTTCTCCTGCATGATGCTTTAGCTTGGAGAGCTTATCACGGCAACAGGAAATGGAAATATCTGGATTTATTTTGTGTGGGTGTATCACAGAGAGCAATGAACCGGGGGCAAGGACGGCTTAGTTTAGAAGGAGGCACTCATGAACAGCAGACACACTCGCCCAAGGTCCCCTCGCTTGTGCCTCGTGTCTGGATTTTGGGTGAAGAGTAGCCAGCACTGTGGGCTTCCACTACCTCAACCCCTCCCTCCCTTCCCCACACAGGGGATGGGATGGGTCAACTGCAGAAGTTTAGATTCACAAGGCGCTGCCAATGGGAGCGTGTGGGTACTGTCAGCCTTTTGCCTTCATTTTATTTTTACCGTCGTGCTCCATTTTAGGTCATTATCAATCTACCGCTTGGAGCTTCGTGAATCCTATTTGGGGGTTCACTCGGTACAGATCTCTGCACTGTCATCATGGACGCACTCAGGATTAAAAGAGGAACAACAGCTACCCGAATTAACTAGAGAGTAATCAAAATCTGCATAAAAGTTGCAATGGTGGGAACGGGGATGGTCTCCTGTCTCCTGTATTTCAACTCTTGGTCCTGTAGTGTTTGGGGAAAGCTAGGAGGGGTGATTTGACCTGAGGAAATTTGACCCTGGGGGTGGATGCTGAGGATTCAAAGCCTGGTGTCCTTCTCAGCTCTGTCTCTCTCTGTCTCTGTCTCTGTCTGTCTCTCTCTCTGTCTCTTCCTCTCTCTTCCTCCTCCCTTCCTCTTCCACCTCCCCACCCCTTCTCTAGGTCTGGCTGGTTGTTTCTCTCCGTCTGGCTCTCATTCTTCTTGGTGTTTGCCATAGAAGACGTGCGTGGCAGCATTCTGCTCAGGCCTCCATGCTCACCTGCTACCTCGGACCTGCCATTACGGACGATAACCCTCTGGGCCAGCCAACCAAAAGAAAGCCATTCTTCTATGGGTTGTCTTAGTCACGGTGTTTTATCATTGCTAGAGGCAAGCAATTAATGCCTCAGTCAACTCTTGAAGGAAATAATAGTAAGAGATGAGGAGTAAGTTATAAAGAAATGAGCTATGGAGTCTTGAAAAGACACGGAGGGGCTTTAATGTTCCCATGTTTTGCTTTTTGTTGGTGGCAGTGGACATAAGACACAGGGCCTCTGAATGACAGGTAAGAACTGTTACAAGATATTTGAGCCTGTTTGCAGTTCAGCTGTGGCTCAGCCCTGAGCACACACCTTTACTCCCTCGGGCTGGAATACAGAGTGCCCTTTGTACTCACCTTTAATCCCAAACAAGGACAGTAAAGTTAGCTTGTGGAAGGAAGCACCCAGTGTGAATGCGGCGTCTAATTGAGTGGCTGAAAAAGGGACGAATCAGAGAAAGATTTGACAGAATAGGATATGCCCAATTCTCACAAGAAGGGGAGAAAAGGAAGCTACTTCAGGGAGAGACAGAGAACAGCGAGTTCACGGAGAGCAGGACAGTGGAGTTGAGAGGGAGAGTGGAGCAGCGGAGGGGGATGGAGGCAGGGTCACTGGGAGAGGTTTACAGAAACAGATCAAAGAGAGAACGACGGAGACGCAGGCAAAGACAGAATGAACAAGAGAACGAGAAGGAGCCAGAAGATTAGAAAAGATTGCTAGAGTTAGTTTGGGGCCAAGCCGAGCAGTCCAGGGAAGCTGAGAGAAGCCAGATTGAGTCACTCCGCTTAGAGAGGACTTTGGGACAGAGCATCTGGGTTGAACCAGCCAGCCAGAGTCCAGAAAGAACTAGAAAGGGCGAGTTTATTCAGCACTGAGCCTCAGAGGCTGAAAACCTACTAGTTTTAAATAAGATTGTATGGTGGCTAGAGCTTCAGGACTAGGGCTAGATAGAAGATGGAGGCAGTGGGCCTGCCAGCCATCAGTTCCTACAGGAGAATAAGAGCTACACCTACGAAGCGTGTTGCTCAGTGAGAGAAACTCATATGAAGAGACTAATATCCTATACTCAGCACTATAAGCACTATATTTATCTTGGAAAGGGCAACATTAAAAATATTTAAATAAATGTGATTAATTTCATGTGTAAGATTCAGATTTAAGTTGATTTATTTATCATATATTACCTAGCATGTTTTATGCTTGTAGCTGGAAATTTCTTTTTAACCACTCTGTACAACTAGTAATCTCAGCAAATTTAATATATATGTATATATTGTGCATGTAAATATCTGTGTATGCATATATGGAAAATAAATTGAGAGGATATAATTTTAAAATCACTTCTAAGTAAAAGTAAGTAACATTAGCCTATTTTTTGCATTTCAACAATTTTTATTATAACCAACAGTATGATTTTTTTTGTTTACTACTGTATTTTTATTGTATCAGTAATGTCATTCTAAGTTCAGTAGCTTTTAAAGCAGGAAATGTTCTTTACTAACTTAACAAAATTGTGTGAGCTCCCTCTACTGGATCTATAGTAGCATAACAAATGAACATTTGTGTGTATGTGTGTATGTGTGTATGTGTGTTTGTTTATGGGTGTGTGTGTGTGTGTGTGTGTGTGTGTGTGTGTACAAGCAGGCCCATGGTTCATGCCATGAATTCACTGTTAATATAAAAGAACAGTTTTATGCTATTTTCCTAATCTCATGTTAAACTATTATGGTATACAACTGATACAAACATTGACATTTCATTCCAAATGTTGAAGTTTTAATTATGATTGAATGATTCGATACTTCCCCCCAAAGTAGTATCACTTAAATGTTTTCTTTCTTTTTTTTTTTTTTTTTGGTTTTTCGAGGCAGGGTTTCTCTGTGTAGCTCGAACTGTCCTGGAACTCACTCTGTAGTCCAGGCTGGCCTCGAACTCAGAAATCCGCCTGCCTCTGCCTCCCAGAGTGCTGGGATTACAGGCGTGCGCCACCACCGCCCGGCTACTTAAATGTTTTCTAATAAAAAATTTCACTACATGTATATAATATATATGAGAGATTTTTTTTAGTTTTTTAATTTATTGTGACTTTCAAATTTCAGAAATCAGAAAGCTTATATGTTGTATCCTTATATTATTCATTGACTAAATACATCAATAATAATGACATTCCATAATATGACATCCCATACATGGGAGCAAAGAGGAGTATAAAATGTTTGTATAGCTAAGCAATGGCCCCTAGGACTCTTGAGTATTGCGAATGAAAGTTTCTGCAGAGAAATTGCACCTGACATTGAACCTTCTGTAAGGATGATTACCTGATTAGAACTTCCAAGATTGGAATGGGTGGGTCCTCCGTTGCATATCCCAGAGTCCCTTGTACTTCCTTCCTTCGCGACTCCAGGTGCTCACGACGTAGAAATGAAGATGTGGCAGACCCTCTGGAGCAAAATTCCAGACTTCCCAGGGTCTCCAGGAAGAGATGTGATCAACTGTGCTGATAATACAGGAGCCAAACATTTGTAATCATTTCTGTGAAGGGGACCAAAGCCTGGCCAAGCTGACTTCCTGATGCCGGGTGGGGAACATGGTGATAGCCACAGTTAAGAAAGTCAAACTAAGCCTGTGGGAGTGGCACAGGCCTTTGAGGCCAACCTGGTCTACAGAGTGAGTTCCAGAGCACTCAGGGCTACACAGAGAAACCCTGTCTGGGAAAAAAAAAAAAGGCCAACCAGAACTAATAAAAAAGAAAGTCGCCGGGCATGGTGGCGCACGCCTGTAATCCCAGCACTTGGGAGGCAGAGGCAGGCGGATTTCTGAGTTCGAGGCCAGCCTGGAACTACAGAGTGAGTTCTAGGACAGCCAGGACTACACAGAAACCCTGTCTTGAAAAAAAAAAAAGAAAGTCATATTGAGGAACAGATGGGGTGTTCCTTTATTTTGAAGATAAGGCAGGGGTACTAGTAAACCATAAAGACTAGCTAGGTGAAAGGTTCTGCTATCCCAGGTCTGGTGTGCAGACTTGTGGCTCAGGACCGCATCCAATGTAAGCGGCATTGCATGGTTCTCCAGTATATGTGCAAACCAGACTCATTAAAAAGTCTTCACTCTGTTTCTGGTCTCATCAGTTGCTGAATTAAATCTGACTCTTTTGCCTACTTGTGGTTCCCTCGTCCTCTTACTGAGTTACCTTGTCCAGCTTTGATGTGATAGCACTTGCCTATTCTTACTGTGATGTTTGGTTGATGTCCCTGGGAGATCTGCTTTTTCTTTTTTTTTTTTTTTTTCTGAGGGGAGGGAGGTGAGTGGGGGAGTGGAGTGGGGGAGGGCTGTTGTGGAGGAGGAGAAACTGTGGTTGGAATGTAAGGTATGAGAGAAGAATAAAGTTAAAAGAAATTCAGCTGGAAAGATGGTTCAGCGGTTAGGAGCACCATACTGCAATTCCAGAGGTCCTAAGTTCAATTCCCAGCAAGCACATGGTGGCTCACAACCATCTGTAATGGGGTCCGATGCTCTCTTCTGGTGTGCCTGAAGACAGCTGCAGTGTACTCATATAAATAAAAGTTAAAAGAAATTCAAAGATTGTCTAGAGGTTGGGATATGAATAACCAGAGCCGAATTGAAGTTGATCTTAGCCCCTTAGTAGGCTTTCCTACCGATGTCTTCTCTAATATCCTCATGGCTATCAGATGAAATCTTTTAGATTGCATTAGCTTGGACTACCAGATTCCACCAAACCAAAAGCTAAGAATGTCATTAGACAGCATCTGTCTTAGGGTTTCATTGCTGTGAAGAGACGTCATGACCATGGCAATTCTTATAAAGGACAACATTTAATTGGGGCTGGCTTACAGGTTCAGAGGTTCAGTCCATTATCATCATGGAGGAAAGCAAGATAGCGTCCAGGCAGACTTGGTGCTGGAGAAGAAGCTGAGAGTTCTACAAGTTGATCTACAGACCGCAGGAAAGTGTGAGCCACACTGAGCATAGCTTGAGCATAGGAGACCTCAAAGCACCCCCCCCCAGTGACATTTCCTCCAACGAGGCCACACCTACTCCAACAAGGCCACACCTCCTATTAGTGCCACTCCCTTTAGGCTAAGCATTCAAATACAGAGTCTACTGGGGCTATGCCTACTTAAACCACCATAGTATTAGAGGCCTTTAGCAGAGTTCCCTGTTTTCTGTAACTCACCTACCCAGGGATTGGGTTTCCACCATCTTACTGATATAGCCAAGTTGACTGACAATAAAAATTAACCTCTGCAGAAAAGAAGCAGTCGAAGGAGCTCAGGAAATCTCCCAAATGTGACACATGTAGGAGGACCTTTGAGGTCTTCCGAACAGTGCAGGCTACCGCCATTGTTCTTGGTTACCAACCGTAACTGCATGGTTAGGTCTGATTGCTGGAGACCCTGCACACTTTAGCTTCAGGACATGGAAAAGTCCATTTGAACTTCCTCCTTGTTGGCGAGTTTTCATAGTGCTAGAAAGTCCTCTTCAGGCTCCTGGAGGATACAAGATATCCGTGGTCTTGCCCAGCATGGAACCCTGCGTAGTATTAATACCAACTTGTCTGACAAGATGTACTGACTTGTACAGTAGCCTCATGGCTGTTATGGGGAGAGCAGTCTGCTTTCTAGCTGGATCTGAGGTCTGCTCCACAGCAGGGAATGAAAGGCAATGTGCCCAATGCTGCGAAACCCGTAGGTGCTGAAGTGGAATCGATTATTGTTATTTTGATAAACAGTCATATTTTCTGATTATCTTATATTTATGTTTATGCCCTCAGAGCTAGGCTGCTCTAGCCCTTGGTCAGGGATGCTTCTTTTCTTTTGTAGTGGCAGCAGCCAGCTATCCACTGTGCTGAGCTAAGTGACTGTACCTCTTACTCCTGTCACAGCTCACACCCTGGCGGCCAATCCAAGGCTCAAGGAACATTACAGGCGAGGAGGCAGAATGAGTGTACGAAGAGCTTGGGATGGACAGGAGTGCTGTCTTCTGGAAATGACACGGCCACCATCCTGATCAACCGCAGCTCTGGTTACCTGCATAAGACTGCGCAAGATCAAGCCAACTAAAAGTCTAGCACGGATGGGGGAGGAGCTCAGGAAACCCTGTCTTAAACACAGGAGCTAATAGCAGTTGAGAGCTGCTAGAGGAGGGAGAGTCTGGGGCCGGGGTGACCACTGGTAGGCTTTCCACGCTCCAGTGGATAGCCTCACGTCGTGAACACATGGTCATCACTGATTGAACTTGGGTTATTAAAAATATAAGAACAGACAGTGATTAAGGCATGTGTTGGATGGCATCCAGATGGGATGGGGGTGGGGCAGGTAGTGCAGGGTAGACACTGCTGAAGGAGAATGGGCCCCATGGCTCATACGTTTGAATGTTTGGTCCCAGTTAGTAAAACTAACAGTGGGAAAGATTAGGATTGCGGCCTTGTTGGAGGAGCAAGTGTGTCACCGGGGACGTGCTTGAGGTTTCGAACATCTGCACCAGGCCCAGTCTCTCTCTCTCTCTCTCTCTCTCTCTCTCTCTCTCTCTCTCTCTCTCTCTGCAATCTGCTGATCAGATGGAAGCTCTCAATGCCAGGCTGGGTGCCTGTCACCCTCACTTCCTGCCATGGTGTTCATAGACGAACCCTCTGAAACTGTCAGCAGTTTTTTTTTTTTTTTTTTTTTTTTTTTTTTTTGGTTTTTCGAGACAGGGTTTCTCTGTGTAGCCCTGGCTGTCCTGGAACTCACTCTGTAGATCAGGCTGGCCTCGAACTCAGAAATCCGCCTGCCTCTGCCTCCCAAGTGCTGGGATTACAGGCGTGCGCCACCACGCCCGGCTCAACTGTCAGCAGTTTCAACGGAACGCTTTCTCTTATAAGAGTTGCCTTGGGCACGGCGTCTTTTCACAGGAATTGAATGACTAAGACGAACATGATCATATTTCATTGTATACATGCATGAAATTATCAGAGAACAAACTTAAAGATGACACTTGGAATTGAGGCATCTTTG
This sequence comes from Apodemus agrarius, assembly GCA_964023405.1. Classification (NCBI taxonomy): domain Eukaryota; kingdom Metazoa; phylum Chordata; class Mammalia; order Rodentia; family Muridae; genus Apodemus; species Apodemus agrarius. The sequence goes on from OZ030013.1 coordinate 20,625,909, forward strand.
GGAACAATAGAGGCAGGCAGAAGCTATCTGTGAGATTCCCTTACGTGCTCAAAGGTGGAGCCTTCAAAGAAACACAACTTCATCCTCCTACCGGAAGTCTCATCTGCTGGGGAAAATGAACTCGGGTCACAGAAGGCCCACCTCGTTTTGTGGTTATGCACCCAATCATAGAGTTGTTTTTGTTGCTACTTCCTAGTGGTAATTTTGCTAGTTATGAATCGTGTGAATAAATGATCTGCAGGAGTCTGATATGGGGCCCTGGGAAAGGATCCTTCAGCACTCCCCAGGGTGTCTCCACTCACAGGTTGAGAACCTGGATTAGACGTTGACCCCGCACATGCACATCTACTTCTTCTCCCAAAGGTTGAGGAAGAATTTTTTAGGACCTGAGTGACCTTTCACCTAACAAGACACCTTTTATTCTCCTAACTCTCCGTAATTTTTTTTTGTTCGTATTAACTTCTGCTGCCACAGCCTTGAGTAGTCCCAGAGCTCCATTTCTTTCTGTAATCCAGGATGCTGTGTAAGCTTTAATCATCTGATTCTACTGCAAGTGTGTTCTGTGGGCTGCCTGTTCATACACACATTGGTGCTGTTTTCCTGTTAATCCATATTATGTTAACTGAAGAGCTTTAGAAGGCGCAATGCACTTTATTTAATGTTTACCACATTCGATACTCAGTCACCACGTTCGAATGCTCAGTGGTCACACTCTGTGATAGTTATGATGACAGACCGGGCAACTTTCAAACTGAGTGGACAATGTCGCATTATAGCGGATTAGGCCAATATCCCAGGGCTATTGCTTTCTCTTCCTCAGGTTCTGAGCTTCAACATGCTGGCCTTGAATTTCAAAAGCCTGACTTTCGGTTCTGCATCATTACCCCTGCAGCAGACAGTTCTGTCCTGAGGCTAACGGAAACCACGAATAGACTGTGGAGGTGGCCTGACTTCAAAAGAATATTTAATTATTCCCCTCATTCAAGAACAGAAAGAGAGGACAGGGTAAAAGACATACTTGTTTGTTTATTATTTACTTATTTAGGCTGTTTTTGGCTTAGAGCATGGAGACTTTGCCCCGTAATTACTCACTGACAAAGAGGAAAGGAGGTGACGACTCCTGGACAACTGGACAGGGACTCGGGCCAGCCTGCCAATTGCTGCTTGTCATGGTATCCGAAGGGAGAAGCTGGTGTTTGGTTTTCATTTTTGGAATAAAGCTTTTTGTCTTTTTTGAAGAATTTTTTTTTAAATTTTTCTTTTTTCTAAAAACAGGCTATGTAGCTTGGAACTACTTTTACAATCAAGGCCTCCCCTGTGCTGGCGTTAGAGGCATGGCCACCCACCGTGCTGGGCTGAAATATTTAAGGCATACGGTGGGGGGCTGGAGAGGGGGCTCCATGGTGAAGAGTGCTCTCTGCTTTCCAGAGGGCCCGAGTTAGGTTCCCAGGACCCAAGCCGGGCAGCTCGCAGCTTCGAGGGGGCAATGGTCGTCTGCCTTCGATCCCAGTCCACATCAGCAGCACATGGTGAAGTGTTCTTCCGCGTTACCTTTGCTTGTCACAGGAAACAGTCTTTGTCTTTGCTAGTAGCCCTTAGTCTGGTTAAGAAAATATTTTTCTGTACACACACACACACACACACACACACACACACGAGTGCAACGGCAATTAGTAAAACAATCAGCCATAGATTTGAAGAAGGCAGGGTCGGGTATATGAGAGGTGTGGGGGGAAGGGCAATGTGTCGATTAAGTTATAATATCAAAAATAAAATGAGAAGAAGAAAAATATATTCTTTATTAATATACCTTTGATATTATACAAAAATCTGGTATTTTTAGAATGCCAAAGAACAGTTTGCCCGTTTTCTGGATTTATTTTGAAGTTCTCAAATGCAAGTGGTGAGCAGTAGGCCCAGGTTGTCTCGTGGCTGTAATATGCATTTCTGCAGTACTGAAACGCCTTCAAGAGTTTCTCACCATATCCTGGTCCAAGGAAAACTTTGGACTTTCCCACTTCCAACGCCTTTTTAAAGACCTTGCCTTTTGTTTGTATCAGGACCATTCTGCAAGCTATCCCAGAAGCCTGAAATGCTCTGCTCTGGATTTTGTTTCACATGGCTAGTTTTTGTAATGATTCACTTTTCCTAATCATCTAAAAAATTATGTCTTTAAAGAAGCTGCGCTTGAGCCTTCCCGCTGCAGTGCTGGCATGGTCTCCGTTCTCGCTTGAGCCTACCCCGCTGCAGTGCTGGCATGGTCTCCGTTCTCACTTGAGCCTACCCCGCTGCAGTGCTGGCATGGTCTCTGTTCTCGATCGAGCCTTCCCCGCTGCTTCCGATGTGCGTCCTAAGGCCTCAGGGCTAAAGATTTGGAGGGTCAAAGGTTCTCGTTTAGCCAGGTTTAATTTGAAAAAGCAGCATAGAGAAGAGGTATTACCACAACAGTAAATAAAGCAACATGGTGCTGGTGTCTCAAAGACAAACAGGCCCACTGAAACGGAGGTCATAACCCGTTAATGTATAAATGGGGATATAATGTATGGGAATACTATCTCACACCGTGGAACTGATAGGCTTCTGAGGGGCAGGGTGGAGAAAAACTCATGCGGCAGTAGGAGATAAAAGGAGGCCGATTGCTCTGAAACCGCTGCTGAGAGAGATAAGACTGTATCCATCAACTGAGAGAGAGAGAGAGGGAGAGGGAGAGATCGCGCTGAAAGAGCAAGAAGTTAAGCACACCAGGGAGAACGCTGTGTGTGTGTGTGTGTGTGTGTGTGTGTGTGTGTGTGCAGGGCAATGGAAAGACTGCTTAATGCAAGACAAGAAAGCACAGAAAGCTACAAGTCTGTGGAGAATGTATCATTATCCCGGCGGCTGAAACTGGTTCCCTTCCTCAAGCTTCTTTCCTACTGAGAGTGGAGCAAATGGCCTCTAACTTTTTTTGTTATTGTTTCAGATATTATGCTGTCAAGAATCATAAAAGGGAAGGAATTTAACCCAGCATATTTGAAGATGAGGAAGATTAGAAAACTAAAAGAAAAACGTAACTTCTATTCTACATTTAGAAACTGAAAGACTAGTGGAGCCATTGCCCAGGCCATCAGAGGAAATGGAGGGTGGGCGGGCAGTGGGGAATGCTGCTCTGTGCGAGAGGAGCAGCACTGACGTGAAAGACCAGCATATGCTGGAAAATGGGAAGGAGAAGCATGCCAGATACTTAAGTGTTCGCGCTGGCGGTAGCGAGCCTTCTCTGAGCAGTACTGATGACTGCAGTAGTCAGTTGTCTACCTTGGAAGGAAGGTTTAAGGAAAACGGAAGTAACGAAGGGGTACAGACTGAATAAGGACGGCTAAGGAAGAAAGCAGCTTGGGGCCAGTGACTGGCTGCTGACCGCTAACACCAAGCTAACACCAAGCACAGGGCGGTGGGAGGAGGGAGGGACGTAGGGAGGGAACATTTCCTGGACGGCTTCATTTTCAGAATACAGCTAGTCCTTACTACTTACGGATTCTATCTTCATGCTCTTTAGAACGTCTGTAACCCTCGATGTGGTTTTAGAGTCCGCTGTGGCCATACGCTGAACAGTTAAAGATTCAAGTCCAATGCGGTTTATGTTTTCAGCTGAATTCGAACAAGGGAATATATCTTCATTCTCTTTTTCAGTTCTCCCAATAGAAACAACCTGTTTTGTGGCCTATTTGGTGCCATGTTTTATTTTCTTCATTTATGACTTTTTTTTCTTGGTGATTTTACTGTTTAAAATGTCCCCATTCTCCATATGCAACAGTGCAGTGCTTTCTATGGTTTATATGAGAAGGCCATGATGTATTTTACAGAGAAAAATACATGAATATATGGGCTTTGTTCAAACATGTGTTACAGTGCCAATGAACAGGAGTTCAATGTTGATTAACAATGTCGGGTATGGTGCCTTTAAACAGAAACACATGATTCTCAGTAGTATACTATTTATACATTCTATATGTAACCTAAAGTTTACCATTTCAATAACTGTATATGAACAACGTGATGGCATTAGATGTATAGTCAAACTGTTCAGGACCAACACCATCCCTTTCAGAACTCCATCACTCCAAACTGAAACTCTATCACTGAGACATAATGCCCAAGATGCCCCTCTTTGTCTCCAGGCAACCACCACTCTGTATCCTGTCACTGTTGGGACTCTAGCAACCTCTATACATGGAATTCTAAATATTTGTCTTTTCATATCTGCCGTAAACCAGATCACCTTAATCAATACCCTGATTATTCATTAGCTTGAATCTAATTAACGTCTGACTCTTGAAATTGTATTTTAGAGCAAATGTCTAGCTTTGTATTTTTTAATCTTTTTAGTTAATGCTTAAAGGACACTCCACTCCAGTATATTGTAAATTCTGTCTCATCAAGACTTTCTTTATGGTTCACCCGACCGTGTCTTTAGACTTGTGGACTATTTTTAATGCCACTTGTGGTCAATTGCCTACTAGTCTTTGGTAGTCTCCGAATAATATTATATAATAGAATCAAACTTGCAGGACCACCCGTGATACGTAGGATGCTGGTTTGAATGCTCTGCTTTGGTACATTGTAGTTTCTTGGAGAAAGGTTGAATCTTTTCTAACTAAACAATTTAAAATGTAACAAAGCTGTTTTTTTTTGTTTCTTTTTTGTTGTTGTTTCTTTTTTTAAGCTGGGTTGGAAATCGTTTAGGTTACTCACTCTGGTTTGGAGGCATCCATGGGAGATTAGACCTTTGCCAAAAAGTCATGTACTTTGGGATAAGGACACTAATCCTCTGGAGGTCTCAGTGGGTTAGATCAGACCAGTATGGGTCTCAGTGGGTTAGATTAGACCTGTGTGGGTTAGATTAGATCAGTCTGTGTTTACCCATCGTGTGCGCACCGGGCAGCACACACACAATACTGTCCCGGAGGGTACTGAGTCAACTACGGCAAGTGACACAACGCGGGACACCTGCAAGAACAGCTGGCCGTCTTCTCAGGGAGCTCTTCCAACTTGGCAGGTTCACCCGCGCCGACAAGCACAATCCCCTTAGAGGACAAGGTCTGGGAGACGGCGGCCATTCCATCCTTGAGAAATAAGACGGCGCTTGTGCTTATTCACTACGAAGGCCGATGGAGAAAACGGGACTAAGGCCTCGACGCCTGCGAGCACAAAACACGCTACCGTTATCTGCCCCAGCGTACGCTCCGCCGAACTTGCGTTTCTTCCCGGCATGCTCTGGGACGCACCGCGAGACTTCAATCAATTCTCGCGAGATTTATCGGCAGCCATCTTCTTGGGGGTGCTGGAAGCCGGGAAGACCCCCGAACCGTTCCCATTGAGCTGCCCTTCGTTTTCGCTCGCTTCACTCCTGCTCTGCCGCGTGGCCAACAAGCACCTAATCCCAAAGCTGAGAGAAAAGCCCGGGTCTAGGCGCGTTCGGCTGGCCTTCGGGAGGATTCATTGGGGAGCGGGGCAGGGGGGAGGGCCCGGCAAACGGTTGCCGCCTCAGCCTGGGCCGGGGTCCGCGGACGGGAAGCTCCCGGTACCCGGTGGGCGCGTGGCCTGCGGCGGCCCCCCGCCCCGCCGAGGTGCTCGCCTTCCGCGGCTCGCGGGAGCCCGCCACCGGCACCTCCCACCGCTGCCCACGCGGACGGCGCGCGGAGGAGGGGGCGGCGGCGGCGGCGGCGGCGACCTGGGCGAGCGCAGGAGTGTGACCGGCCTCGGGGCCGCGGTGGATGGTTTCTAAGATGATCATTGAAAACTTCGAGGCACTCAAGTCCTGGCTCAGCAAGACCCTCGAGCCCATGTGAGTACCCCGGGGAGCTGGTGCTGCGGGGATGGCGGCGGCGGCGGCGGATAGACAGGCGCACGCACCGATCGGTGGGTGCAGTCTACGCGGAAAGCCTGTGCTGGAGGCCGGAGCGCAGAGCCGGGGTCCTAAGGCTCTGTTTTCCCTGTTCTCCCACCTCCCCGTCCAGGTTCGAGACAGCCAAAGCTGGAGCTGGGCTTTATTTTAATCGTTGAACTGATCTTTGAACCGGTGTGTCCTGCTTTTTTCCCCGTTACGTGTAGACTGCTCCTGAACTTCCCCATGCACCTGTGTCTGCCGAGGCCCTCCAGATCGGATCGGGGTCTTGGCTCTTCACGGATGCTAGCTTAGCCCTCCTGGCCGTGGATTATTTTACAGGGGTTCTTAAACGAAGTGCATGGCTTTTTATTAGGGGGTTAGGGAGGTTCGAGTTTATACCTAAGGTTTCACTTACAATCCCCCTGAAAGAAAGGCCACGTCTTCCATGTGGTGTCTGGCTCATACGCACCTCTCTTAACTGATTGAAGATGTAACAGGTGCTAGACCCAGTGAGCCCCAACCCCCTTTTCACGTTCACCCCACTAATCTGAAGAAGGGGGGGAAAAGCCCAAATCTCACTCCGTATGGAATATTTAGCAGTTTAAGGAGGGATTCATTAGTTTGTGCGACTGTTGAAATGTTTAAAAATTTTAGGAATATTTTATGTATTTAATGCAAAATACATCATAGGTAGCTTTCTGTATCGTTGATTTACAATAGCAACTTAAAATGCAGTGGCAGACAATTCACTTATTTAATGCATTCTTTTTAAGTTTTTACCGTATACTGTGGGGAGCTTTGGAACAGGATCTAAAAATTCACCCAGGTTAATAAGCTGCAATAAGATACACGTCCAGCTATGCCCAGTTATGACCGTCCTGATAGTCGGGGACCATGTAAATGTGTTTGGAAGAAGCTGCTGCTTCAGTGTTGTTGGTCAGCAAAGCTGTCTGAGCGGGTAATAGTTAATAAAGCTTAAAGAGGAGAAAAGGACCCTCTGTGCTTTCAGAATGAAGAATAGATGAAAGGCCTAGTAGAGGATGTGGTCATGGTTTGTTCAAAAAAGAGAGAGACTGGGGAAGAGAGACATGGAATTAGTAGACTGAGGCCACAGGGTTTTAGGCCGAGGTGAGGAATTAAGAGCTTATTTAACACACACTAGAAAAAGAGGTTATTAAAGCTGGCCAGGACTGATTTGACTTCAAATAAGGGTGTTTTGTGGAGACTTAGGTGGTGAGAGTTAAACGAAGGCACACTCCATTGAAGGCTGGGACTGTGATTGGGTGATGGTGGAGAGGAGCACATGCGCTTCACAAGTAGGTCTGATGGAACTTCCTGATAGAGTGAGGTGGACGACAGGACCGGAAAAGTCAAGTCGAAGCCTCAGCGTTAGCTTTGACAACTGGATGGATGCTGTGGAAGGCTGCAATCCAGGAGGGCAGCGATGGCTGCTCACAGGCTGTGATGATGTGATGATCTTAAGTAAAGTTGGATGCTGGAGTCTAGAACTTGGGCCAGGACTAGAGAGATAAAATGTCATGCTAATAGAATTTGAAGCCACGAAATTGTGGGAGGTTTTCTGGGAACAAAGTGTAGATAAGGGATAGACAGGATTGAGGTAGGAGGTATGGCAAAAGCAGGGCCTTATTAACCTGCTGAGATTCCACAGACTGATGCATGCATTAAGTTCACAGCTCCTAGATTTGCCAAAGGAGGTCTGTCTTAGCACAGTAGTTGACGAGAGTAGAGTATTCGCCTTCAGAGATCTGGAGGGTATGGCCTAGTGATGGTGGCATATGAGACATGCAAGGTCCAGATGACATCTTCAGTACCTTCCACTTCTAAGTAAACAAACAACCATTTTCTTTCTTTGGATTGGAAAGTCAGTGGTAACATTGTAACAGGTGAGATGGAGGGCCCCAGGGCCTAATGACTAGCTTCGAATTGTGCTATAGCAACTCATCTACAAGTTATATAATCCTGGAAAAGCCACTTAACTCAGTGCTTGTGTTTCCATCTGTAAAGTGGGGAAAATAATGAATATGTGTGTGTGTGTGTTTCCTAGAATACTACCCAGCGTGTAATTAGCACGTTTCAAATCAACAGTACTGCCATTTCATGTTCTTCTCAATAACCTAAAACATATATATGTTGTGTATATGTTTTTAGTTTTTCTTTAATTCAAACAAAGCACATTTATTGTAGCAACTACTTAGATGTCTGATACTTTCCATGATTACAATAAACAGTTATGGCTAGAGTCAACACAGTGGCACTTTCTAATGTACCTTGTAAAATTTAGCTCCTATTCTTGTTCTTTTAATTTGCATGTGTTCTTTATTATTATTCCAGGTGATAACTTAAAAAAGCTTAATTATTTACCATCTGTGGTTTTTAATTTTTTTTTACATAAAGTTTTTTGCACAGTTTTGACATGTAACTAATAAAATACATACGGTTTGAGGAAGGACTATAAGAAGGAACTATATAGTTAGTTTTTAGCAATTCATGAGAGTGAAGTAGTGCATGATTTTATTTTTATTTTTAGTTTTTTTGACTGTGAATGTATTAGCAAACTTTTGAGTACTTCACGTATGCTGTGTGGTAGATACTATTTGGCAAAGGATGAAATAACTTTTCATTTGGTAGGGAAGACAGATGCTGAACAAGTAATTGTAATACTGTGTGTGTTAAAGAATTCGAGTATGTTTTGGAAATACATTATGTGGAGTTACGAAAGGCTGCTTTGAAATGGCAACAGTAGATGTCAGCTTGGAAGGATGAAGAGGAGCTTTCTAGGTTTTGGAGAACATATTTTATGAATGTCCTAAAAATGAGATGGGGAACATTGGAGAAACTAAAAGAGATTGAAAGAGCAGAGGAAGACTAGCAATGGTTAGGGGTGCCAGAGGTGCTGGAGATCACACAGGACTTTGTTGAGTCAAGTTAATCATTTTGTGTGTTGTTGAAGCTATTTGTAGAAGCCAGCAGAGGGTTGGCTGAGCTCTGAGAGTGATAGAGAGTGAGGTAGGGTGGGAGACTGGTTGCATTGTCAGCCCCGAGGAGGACAAATATGTGCGTCTGTTTATTCAACTGTAAGTTCTGTAGTTGTAGCAGAATTCTGTTCATTGTTTTTCCACAAATCATTAAACATTTAGGTATTGAAATGTTCTCTCAATGCTTATAATTGATGTCTTTTGATTTGACCTGTTTGCTTAGTCAGTCTTTTACTATTCATACATTTTTGGTAATGTGAAATCCTAACCAAAAAAAAAAAAAAAAAAAAAAAAAAAAACCAAAAAACCCAGTATTTTTGACATGGTGATTCAACCTTAAATTTTGTTTGTTAGCTTATAAAGTCATGGGTTTTATTATAGCCTTCACATATATTTATGTCATTATACTTTGTTTTTATTCCCCCTCTCACTGATGGTGGCCTTGACCTCTTCCCATATTGCTTTCTCCTTTCCTCCTCTCAATAGTCTTCCTTTCTGTGTTCATGTCATGTGTTTCATTACTCTCTGCTTTCATCATTTCTCCTCCATAAGATCTCTCACACTATCAGTTTGTCTCTATCTCAAAGGCACAGAACACATTTGCACTTAGAGGTTCTACGACCACTGAGAGAAAATGAACAGTTTCATATTCTAAGTCTGGCCTAGTTCACTAAATACAGAAATCTCCAGTGCCATCTATTTTTGTGTACATGTCATGAGTTTATACTTTATGACTGAAAAGATTACTCTCTGTAAATGTACCACATCTTCTTTATTCATCCGTCTGTTGGATATCTTGCTGGTTCTGTTTCTTAGCTGTTTTTAATAGTGAAGCAGTAAGTGTACATGTACAAATGTTTCTGTATTATGTTGAGTAAAAGTCCTTTTCGGGTGCATACTTAAGCTTGGTACCATTAGGCTTTTGAGGAATGTCGCGCTGACCTTCATAGGGGCTGCACCAATTTATATCTGTACCGCCACTGTATAAGACGTAATACCTTACATCCTCGCCAGCTTTGGTTGTCATTTGTTTTCTTGATCCTGACCATTCTGCTTGGGGTGAGCCAGAACCTGGAAGCCAATAGTCCATATCAAGTACTTTTCTTACTGCTGTACACGGTATATTTTGAGAGAAAGTCTCTCATTGGACCTGAAGTTCCTTGATTTGGCTAAGGTAGCTGGCCAGTGAGCTTTAGGATCTACCTGTCCAATCCCATCCCTCTATCTCTTCCGTCTGCATGCTTTTGAGAGAGGCATTTTTTCTGATCTCTCCAGCTTCCTGAAAGAATTTAACTTGCATTTCTCTGATGGCTAAGGTTATTTATTGGCCATTTGTATTTCTTTCTTTCTTTCCTTTTTTTTTTTTTTTTTTTTTTTTTTTTTTTGAGAACCATCTATTTATTCATTGGCTATTTTGTGTGTGTGTTGGGAGTTGATTTTTGTAGTCCATAGAGTTCAGTTACTAATTCCTGTCTGAAGTACAGTTGGCAAATTATCAAATTATTTTCCTATTCTCTAGGTTTTCTCTTCACTCTGGTTATTGTTTTGTTGTTGTTGTCGTTGTTTTGGTTTTTTCTGTGCCTCTTAATTTCAGGTAACCTTATTTGACAATTCCTGAGATTATTTCTGGTACTGTTAGAATCCTTTTCAGAAAGTTTTAACCTGTGCATAAATCTTAAAGTGTTCTAACCTGTGCATAAATCTTAAAGTGTTCGACCTGCTTTCCCAAGATTTCTTTTTTTTTTTTTTTTTTTTTTTTTTTGGTTTTTCGAGACAGGGTTTCTCTGTGTAGTCCTAGCTGTCCTGGAGCTCACTCTGTAGATTAGGCTGGCCTCGAACTCAGAAATCTGCCTGCCTCTGCCTCCCAAGTGCTGGGATTACAGGCGTGTGCCACCACGCCTGGCCTTCATTTTTTTTTTTTTTTTAAATAGAAAAAGTTTTTCTTTATTTTTTGTGGGCTTTTTAACCACATGTGGTAATTTAATAAAATCATTTTTTGATATGAAGGAATTCTTCAAGATACAATCAAATCCTTTAATTTTGTAGGAATTAAAATTGACAGACTAATGTGGAGACTTTGGGGTTTAATTGTAAAGATGGGAATGTCTTAGTTTTTGCTTCTGCCGCTATGCATCTCTGTGAAGGTAGGTTACATAGAGGAATGAAAGCAAACTCTTTTCTCATAACTCAGTATTCAAATTTCAGTTCTGCATTCAGTTAGCTTAGTGATCTAGGCAAGCAGGCCTTTCTTTAGTAGTATAATTAGGGAGACTTAATTGTTTGCATGTGTAGTTAGAAGAGAATGAGACGTTCAGTAGTCTACAGGTGCCCCTCCTTCCTTAACTACCCTTGATCAGTAGCTTACTTGGCTACTCCTGCTGCCACTAGCGTTTGCTGGGTCGCTGGGGGTCCTGCTCCTTTGTACTTGATGAGTGTTACCTGGGCTTTGCTGGGGTTGATGGCAGTGAGGCACAGAAGTGAAGCTAAGATACGACCTCACAGTTATTTGGATTGAAGCCTTATTTATTATACACTAGAGCAGTAGTACTCAACTTGTGGGGTGAGACCTTTCACAGGGGTTGCTTAAGACCATTGGACAGCACACATATTTACAATTCATAATAGTAGGAAAATTAGAGTTAGGAAATACCAATGAAAATAATTTTATGGTTGGGGGTCACGACATGAACAATGTGAACTAAGTTCTGTTAAAGACAAAATAGACTCTTAGGGCCATTTACACCTTCCTGGCTATGAATATTCTTCCATTAGTTTATAACTTTTGATAAGTGGCTCTCAAGACCTATTCTGTTGCTGCAGTCTTACATGAATATGGCCAGTAAATGATGGTGACAGACTCCAAAGACATTTAATTCTGAGGCCTTGTGTGTATGGTGGTGCTTACTGACTTTTGTATACATCTTTTATGTATATGTGTTATGTCAGTACTAAAATCTAGATCTGACATGGTCCATTTCTCCCAGAAACTTACCCGTGATCTATCTAGTTGGGGTAGTGACACTTTCCAACGAATTATGTTAATTAGTCTTAACATAACTTATGACACAAATCACACGCAAAATACATGTGTTAGCTGTTACTTGTTTTAGCATCATTCATTGTTGGATTCTCTGGCAGTTGAAAGCAGGCTTTAAGTGTGTTCCTGTAGTACAATGTATGTGACATAGACTTCAGCGTTAAATGTATTGAAATGTCTACTTTGTTGACTGAAAAATCTAAGTAGAGTGGGAGCTCATTTGGATAAAGTAAAACCACACAGTTACCTTAATTTTCAGAGTAGTTGACATGACAGAACTAAAAGTAGATTTTTTTTGGGTTTCTCTTATTATTTCAATACTTACTGTTTATTTTGTTTTGATTTTGGTTTATTTTGAGGAAGGGTTTTTCTGTGTAGCCTTGGAACTCACTCTGTAGACAAAGCTGACCTTGAGCTCAGAAATTTGCCTGTCTTTGCCACCCAAGTGCTGCCATTAAAGGCATGTGCCACCACGGTTGAGCTTATTTCAATTTTTAAAAACATGTGCTTGTGCGCTTAGGCACTGGCACTTGGTGGTTAGAGGACCATGTGGTGTTAGTAGATTCTTTACCTCAGTGTGGATTCCGAGCTTTGAACTCAGGGTGATCAAACAGTGCTGCAAGCACTCTTAGCGACCGACCTAGCATCACACTAGAACCCTTTCATAGCACCTTCAGAATTAGAACTTTTTATCTTTGTTTTGAGACAAAGTTTCACTTTGTATCCTAGCAGGCTGGTAGATTTTTTGTTTTTTGTTTTGAAACAAAGTTTCACTTTGTAGCTTTGCAGGCTAGCCTCAGTCTTTCAAAGTGCTGGGATTTACATGTATTTGCTTCTGTGCCAGACCAAGATTAGAAATTTAAATCTTAAATTTAGTTAAAATAGTTTAGTAATCTTTTTTGAGGGTGAGCACTGAAGAGTTCATGTTTATTTAGGAAAATGGTATGTGTTTCTGTGTGCAAGTCAGCTCTGTTCATGTAGCTGGACAAAATAAATGATTCTAATTGGATTAATTTTAGTTGGTGAACGAATTAATATTGTGTAATTAATTAATGACACAATATGTATGTTGAATAGTTTCTTTATGCTCTTTACTTGATAAATGCCTTTCAAGACCATATTTATTGTTGCAATCTTTTTTGTTTGTTTGTTTGTTTGTTTGTTTGTTTTTTCGAGACAGGGTTTCTCTGTGTGGCTCTAGCTGTCCTGGAACTCACTCTGTAGATCAGGCTGACCTCGAACTCAGAAATCCGCCTGTCTCTGCTTACCAAGTGCTGAGATTATAGGTGTGCGCCACCACCACCCGGCTTATTGTTGCAATCTTGACATTTCCATTTGAATTTTGAGTTACTAAATTTAGCAAGGTTTTTTCTTTCTTTCTTTCTTTTTTTGCTTGTTATTATTATTTTTTAAATTTGTTTTAGCATTTTGGCTGGATTATGGTGCTTCTCCAGTGAAAGTATTTCACCCATAAACTACAAGATAGTGTTGAGTGAAATATTTAAGAAAGTAGACCCGGAACTGGCATGCTACTGCGCTCATGCCTCTGCCTTTCTGCCCTGGCGGTCTGGCCAGCCATACTCTGGAGATTCGTGGGGATTCACTGGCTCTGAGCTCCCGAAATGTCTCTACCCGGCTTGCTAGGTTCCCAGTGGCGGTCACTGCCACGCCAGCCCGGTGCTTAGACTCCTCCACAGCCTTTGTGGTGCACATCTGGCAACCCCACACTTTGGCGCTGTACTTTTCTTTCTGAATCCAGATGACTGGACACAAACTTAGTTCAGAAACAGTGGTAACTCAATTTCTGGGAGCAACAACTAAAACCTAATCTTGTAAATCATATTAAAATCTGATCCCTCCAGTGGCGGATCTGCAAGGATCCGCCATGATAATAGGAATCTCTATCGGCCAGATCCAGGCCCATTCACAACGAGATAGGAGTAGTATTGGGGGCAAAATAGATATATTATTACCTTGTCTGGTGTATGCATGTCGAAAATGGCTAAGTCAAGCTTTAAAAATTTTCCCTTTTTTTTTTTTTCTTCCAGAGAGAATCAATGAGATGAAGTGGGTAATGATAAGCCTTTCTTACCAGATTTATTATCCTCTCACTGCCTTCTTTCTGGGAGGAAGAAAAATTCTTTTTAGTGTATACCTCAGTTAGGGTTACTGTTGGCTGTGATGAAGTACCATGACCAAAACACAAGTTAGGAAGGAAGGAAAGGTCTATTTGGCTTAGTATCCTGAACCCATTGAGGGAGGCCAAGGTGGAAACTCAGACTGGGCAGGAGCCGGGGGGAGCGGGAGCGCTCAGCCCGGCCTGGAGGAGTGCTGCTCACTGGTTGATCTGCCTACTTTCTGGTAGAATCCAGTACCGCCAGCCCAGGGGGTGGGGGTTGTGTCCCAGCCTTCTATGGCCTGGGCCCTTCTCATCAATCATTAATAAGATGACACAGGTTTTCTTGTTTGCTTTCACCCAGATCTACTTGTGTCATGTTTACATTAGACAAGACACTGTACAAGTAAGTGATCATTTCTAGACCAAGAAAAAGCTTATTTAAAATCTGATTTCTGTCTGTAAGCAGTGGAATAAGTTTGAGGTTTCTTTCTTTTTTGTTTTTTGTTTTTGTTTTTTTTGTTTTTGTTTTTTTGTTTTTTGTTTTGAGACAGGGTTTCTCTGTGTAGCCCTGACTGTCCTGGAACTCACTCTGTAGACCAGGCTGGCCTCGTACTCAGAAATCCACCTGCCTCTGCCTCCCAAGTGCTGGGATTACAGGTGTGCGCCACCACCGCCCGGTTTGAGGTTTCTTATTTCACTTTTCTGAGATATTTTGCTTACATGCAAGCAGCTTTTTATAGTTTTCTTTGGTGAGGTCTTACAAAGTATAGATTTTTCCCCCATTATTTTCCCCATTATTTTCCCCACTTAAAAATTTTCAGTTTGTAACTGTTGTTATATATTTGGAAATATAACATATTTATATATTGATCTGTTTTCTGAAACATTTGACTTGGTTCAGATTGGTGAAAGCTGCATCTTAGCCGGAGGTCTTTAGGTCACTCTGGTGTGAACTCAAAGGAGAGAGAGGAACTCGGGCTCTTCTGCTCTCCTCCGCTTGCTTCTCAGCTGTGCAGGACGCCGCAGCAGCAGTTTGTTTAAACCTGTGGCCTTTACTTGATGTGCCACCCTGCAGTAGAACAAAGAGCCTCCTACTCCGGTCTGTGGGCCCCACCTTAATGTGCATCCCTAATCCGAATTACTTCTCAAAGGCCTACCTGGTTGCACCTCATAATACCTCACAGTGAGGATTACATTTCCACCTTCAATCGAGATGTCTAATTCATAGGTCTCTATGGTCAATAATTTTTAAGAAAAATTAGATTCTTTAATTTATTAAAGAATTTATTTATTTATTATTATTTATATAATTTATTAATTAAGTTAGTCACTGTGTAGTAAGAATTGGAACTTCCTTGTTGAATTCTTTAGAGTGAAAAGCAAAGTGCTTTTCTTCATCTTACATTTTCAGGATCGACATAACTTTTCCACCTTTTAAAATGGTCAAAATTCAGTTTGCTGTGTGGTCCGTCCCGTGCTCACATCACCATTTTGCTTTACCATTGGGTCGTTTTTATATGTTGGTTATATAAATCTGCAATGAACTATTTCTCCAATGTAGTTTCTATGTGGGTATATTTTTATTTATTAGGAATTGGTTGAGTAATGTTGGTGCTGGAAACTTTACTAAGACATAGATGCTTGAAAGCTGGGCCACGCCCATTCTTGGTTCTTGAAGTGCAACAGTTCACGTAAAGTTGTTTTGTGATGTTACTCATTTTATCATGGCTGGAAAGTTCTCCTATTTTCTCATATTTTTATAGGAAGTGTCAGGTGCCACTGTATCAGTATAAATTATAGCCTGTGCTCCAGTTTTCAAAAATTTCTGCATACTCCTATTCCTGTACTCTCCCTGCTGTTTTCCATTTATTTTCTTAAACAAATTGATATGAAGATTCCTAAATTTTAAGTGGAGTCGTTCATTACAAATGGGAAAATGGGTGATTAAAAATCTATCAAGTGTAAAGATGCAGTTCAGCAGATAATGTATTTGTTCTGTAAATGTAGTGACATGCGCTCCAGGCCTGCCAGCCTGAGTTTGGATGGTTGTGAGTGTGCTGCCCTTGGAGGCTCACATCTGCAACCTCAGCAGTCTGGGTCGGAGAAAGGGCACGACAGTACCGGTGCAGACTGACTAACAGTGAATTCCAAAGTTTGGGGTTCTGGGGAGTAAGGAGGAGAGAGGTGCAGACAGACACTGCCCCACTCACTCTGCTGGAGTTTGCATCTGGAATATCTCTGAAGGCTCATCTGTGGTTTTGGATCCTACAAAGTAAGATGCCGACCGACCCAGGAGTAGTGCATTACTTGTGAATGAAGTAGACAAGGCTCCTCAGACAAGGAGCCTTAAAACGTTGTTTTGGAGTTTTATTCTGCTGAGGCTGCTGGTGTTTCTCCTCTTCTTCCCTCCTTCAACTCTCCCTCCCCCAACTAGACTGTTTCAAGGAAAGGTTTATTTAGTACTAAATGGGCCTGAAAGGGCTCTAGTATTTAAAAGACAGCAAACAGATTTTTCTTTTTAGCTAAAGCATTGTCTTAGGGGTGAATATATTTTTACCATAGCGGTTTCACTCTTTAGTAATTCCTAAGTTTTTTTTTTTTTTTTACTGTGCTCAACAAGCTTATCAAATTCCTTCTTGTAATTTTGATTGCAATTCCAATTTGGCTGATCATCTGTTTTCTTAGAAGAAATTAAAGATTAATATCCTTAGTCTTGAGATTTTTCTGAGTTGAAAAATACCTATAATTTTTAAATTAAATTCAAACATTATTACTTTATGCATATAGCTGCTTTCCTGCATGTATGTCTTTGCACTATGTGTGTGCAGGGACATTGGACCAGAGAAGAGAACTCTAGAGCTATTGCTGGCTGTAACTGGTAATGTGGGCACTGTCAGTTGAATGCTAGTCTTCTGGGATCTGGGAGAAGAGCAAGCGCTCCTAACTGCTGAGCCATTTCTCTAGCCCGAGAAGACAAAGCAAAACCTTTTTTTTTTTTTTAATTACATTTGTGTGTGAGTTAGAGGACATCATGTTTTTCAGGAAATTAATCCATATTGTAGGCTTCAGTGAAAGTATCCTTACCTAGTATACATCTGGATGGTCCCAATTTAAGTGAAAATATTTTCAGAATAATTTTGGAGCAGTATTAGAAAACTTGGGTATCAGTGTTCTGGCCAGGGTCTCTTCCTTGCTCAGGCTGGTCAGGAGGAAGACCACCTTGAATTTCTCATCCTTCTCACCTTCCCTCCTTCCTCTGCTCCTCCCTCCTCTCTGTCTCTGCAGTTCTGTGATACTAGGGCTTATTGTGTGCGTGTGCATGCAGAACCTGTGGGCCTTTCAACTCCACTATTATTAAAAACAAAAACATTTGTTGTATTAAGGTATATTCAGAATTGATGAAGTTTTATTTTTAGGCTTTTAAGTAATTTTGTAAATGACTATATTAATCTGGATAATTTGTTAAAAGTCACTGAAGCTATTGATCTCATGGGAAATTCAGATTTTTTTCGTTTTCTTTTTTAAAAAGATTTATTTATTTTATTTATGTGAATAAACTGTAGCTCTGCTTAGACACACCAGAAGAGGGCATCGGATCCCATTATAGATGGTTTGTGAGCCACCATGTGTTTTCTGGGAATTGAATTCAGGACCTCTGGAAGAGCAGTCAGTGCTCTTAATCACTGAGCCATCTCTCCATCCCTGAAATTCAGATTTCTTATGTTCATTTGCTCCATTTCACTGGAATCTTTCTTTGGTATCAGCTATTTTCCCACCTTGGGCTCTTTCTGTTGGACTCGACTGGCTTGGGCTCTCTTTCCCATATAGTCATGAACTATGTTTGCACACGGTTCTGAGCCTTGCAAGAGCTCAGCCACTCTGTGAGTAATAGGAATCAGTCTGTGACCCTCTGGAAGAATGGCCAGTGCTCTTACCCACTGACCCATTTCTCTAGCCCAGAGCAAGTTTCGAAAGGAAGTTTTCATAGTTTCTCATGTACCATTAAAATGCCTCCCCCCATTTAGATTACAACTAACTTAAAGTCCTGGAGCACATGACCACGTTTTGTGAGAAATATTGATTTATTGTAATTGAGTAGCAAGTTATCCAGGAACTTAGCAACAAAGCAGGCATTTATGATCTCAGTTTTATAGGATTAGGATTTAGGATTAGGTTACTTAGATATTTCTGTCTTCTCGTTGGCTTGTGATCAGACCTTTGTTGGAGATAAAATACAGATTCTCTTGGGACTTCAGGTTTTGCTTGGAGGCTTATTACGTGTACTGTTTGCAAGTTTGAAAGATCAGTAGTTTCTTGCTAGCCACTCCCTTTCACCCTCGTTTAATTGTCCCGGTCCCCAAGATACTGCTTGAATGCCCTTGGCATTGCATATGATTTCTCTAAAAAAGTGACTGTCTTAGTCAGGGTTTCTATTCCTGCACAAACATCATGACCAAGAAGCAAGTTGGGGAGGAAAGGGTTTATTGAGCTTACACTTCCACACAGCTGTTCATCACCAAAGTAAGTCAGGACTGGAACTCAAGCAGGTCAGAAGCAGGAGCTGATGCAGAGGCCATGGAGGGATGTTACTTACTGGCTTGCTTCCCCTGGCTTGCTCAGCCTGCTCTCTTATAGAACCCAAGAATACCAGCCCAGAGATGGCACCACCCACAAGGGGCCCTCCTTCACTTGATCACTAATTGAGAAAATGCCCCACAGCTGGATCTCATAGAGGCACTTCCCCAAGTGAAGCTCCTTTTCCTATAATAACTCCAGCCTGTGTCAAGTTGACACACCAAACTAGCCAGTACAATTGACCCCTTGTCAACTTGACACACTAACATATCACTATTAAGCCTCAACCCTTACTTTCTTATTCATCCCCAAGATCTCAATAATGTAAAAAGTCCCACAGTCTTTACATATTAAAAGTTTAATCCCTTTAAAATGTCCAATATCTTAAAATTCAAAGTCTTTTAAAAATTCAAGTCTCTGAACTGTGGGCTCCACTAAAATACCTTCATTCAAGAGGGAAAAATATCAGGGCACAGTCACAATCAAAAGCAAAACTCAAACTCCAATGGTTCAATGTCTGGGATCCAACTCACGATCTTCTGGGCTCCTCCAAGGGCTTGAGTCACTTCTCCAGCTCTGCCCTTTGTAGCACACACCTTGTCTTCTAGGCTCCAGCTGCCTGTACTCCACTGCTGCTGCTGTCCTTGGTGGTCATCGCATAGTACTGGCATCTCCAAGCCTCAACTCTTTTGCATGACCCCTTCAGTCCTGGGCTGTCAATTACAACTGAGGGTACACTTTCACCAATGGCCTTCTATGGCCTCTCACTGTACCAAGCCTCAGCTGTTCTTCATGATGCCTTCATGCCTTCAAAAGCAGTACCACCTGGGTGACTCTTACATGGTACCAAGTCCTGCTACAGCACGAGGCACAACCTTGGCTATCTGGAACACACCCTTTGTGCTCTCAGAAAACACTTCCCAGAAGATTTCACCTCAGTGATGCTGGTTTCTTCTTAATCACCGCTAATTTCTTAGCTCCAGCTAACCAGCATCAATAGTCCCAGTAACACAAAAGTTGACTTTAATGGTTTTGGTATCTTGTTAATTACAGCTGATTCTTCAGCCCCAGCTAACCAAAACCACAGAATCTTCATGGCCCTGATAAGAGTCTTTAATCTTCCCTCTGAAATTTCATAAGCCAGGCCTCCATCTTCTGCCTTGTTCTCAACATAATCTTCCAAGCTCCTACACATCTCACAGAGGTCTCAACATTGAATGGACCATCTAGCCCAAAGTTCCAAAGTCCTTCCACAGTCCTCCCCAAAACATGGTCAGGTTGTCACAGGAATACCCCACTCCTGGTACCAATTTGCCTTAGTCAGGGTTTCTATTCCTGCACAAACATCATGACCAAGAAGCAAGTTGGGGAGGAAAGGGTTTATTGAGCTTACACTTCCACACAGCTGTTCATCACCAAAGTAAGTCAGGACTGGAACTCAAGCAGGTCAGAAGCAGGAGCTGATGCAGAGGCCATGGAGGGATGTTACTTACTGGCTTGCTTCCCCTGGCTTGCTCAGCCTGCTCTCTTATAGAACCCAAGAATACCAGCCCAGAGATGGCACCACCCACAAGGGGCCCTCCTTCACTTGATCACTAATTGAGAAAATGCCCCACAGCTGGATCTCATAGAGGCACTTCCCCAAGTGAAGCTCCTTTTCCTATGATAACTCCAGCCTGTGTCAAGTTGACACACCAAACTAGCCAGTACAGTGACTTAGAAGAGCAAGGGGTGCCACAATGCCCCTTTCATCCCAGATCTGTTCCGTTTTGTTTTCCCTTTCATTGTCTATTTATTGTCTGGGAAATAGATACCTGAAATCAGGTCTTGATGCTTGTGCAACAGGCACTTTGTATTTTTGGTTTGTTTGGAGATAGAGTTCTCTCTAGGTAGTTTTGACTTCCCTGGAACTATATATATAGCCTATGCTGACCTTGAATTCAGAGATCCATCTGCCTTTACCTCCTGAGTGCTGGGATTAAAGGGGTGCATCACCATGCCTAGCTAATCTCCTTGTTACCTTGATCCTTTATATTACATACATTTAAAAGTTACTGTTAAAATTTCGTGTTGTCGCCGGGCGTGGTGGCGCACGCCTGTAATCCTAGCACTTGGGAGGCAGAGGCAGGCGGATTTCTGAGTTCGAGGCCAGCCTGGTCTACAGAGTGAGTTCCAGGACAGCCAGGACCACACAGAGAAACCCTGTCTCAAAAAAAAAAAAAAAAAAAAAAAAAAAAAAAAAAAGAATTTTTTTTTTGTATTGTTAGAATCTTTAAAGAAGGTCTTTTTTTATGAATTAAGTAGTTGTTTTTGTACCAAGCCTTCACATTAAATTTAAGCTAAGTGTCTTGTCTGTTTCTCAGTATTTCATTGAGTGGATGTTAAAAGGATCTTGGAAGCAAAGGCATGGGAGTCTGAGGAGTTTAGGGGCTTTGTGAAATAATGGTCTTTGTGAAATAATGGTCTTTGAAAATAAACCAGGAAAGGGAGAGTGCAGGACGGGAGCTAAGGGAACTGCCTGCCTGGGGTTGCAACTAAGGCTATCCAGAGGTAAAGCTACAAAGGGCTTTTACAGAAAATAAGCTGGGAGGTAGAATTTGTGCTTGTAAAACTAGTCATTTAGGGAAATGAGTTATCTGGTTTCTGGGCATTTCATTGCAAAGGGCCCTCCTTCTGAGTTTCTGCCTCACCTCTGGGCTGTCTGAAAGCCACTGAGGTGACACTTGGGGGGCAAAACACAGTCTAGGATAGGGGTCCCAGCCCATGTTTCTCCTGTGTACCCAGAGGACCATGAGAAGTTGGGAAGAGAGTTTGGGGCGGGGGTCCAGCTTAGCTCTGAGTAAGTGTTAGGAGTACAGAGGGGCCTTCTATGGGAGACTTAGACAAAGGCCTCTTGCCACCTCTGTCCTTGATGAAGGTGACTGTACTCGCTTGTCCAAACTGTTGTATTCATGGTGAATGAAGATGTATTCATCTTCCTTAGGGTGAGCCAGAGATTTTAAACACCTTTTGCAGGAAGGAAGGGAAGGGAAGGGAAGCTTTTTGGCTAACACTTGTGACCTATCTAGATACCTCATTAGCATGGAGAAGTCTAGATTCTGTGCTACATGACTGGTTGTCACGGTCCTCTTAGTGGGGTGTTGTGGTCATGTGCTCCAGGACAGGAACCTGGTCAGGAGATAGTTCGAACTCCTGTGGGTCTCAATCACTGGGACCTTACTACTACTTTACCAGTTCTTCTGTCTGGTGGCATGGGCACTGCCCCACAAGTGGGGGATTACAATTAGCCAGAAGGTGAGCTTTAGAGTAGAATGTTTTAGTCTTAAATACTGGCTCATTTATTGTTTAACTGTCTTGGGAAACCTACTTAGCTTTTTTTGTTTTGTTTTGTCTTGTTTTTGCTCAGTTTCTTCAGTAAGAATAGCTTTCCAAATAATAGTATATAGAGCTAGCCTCATGGTACAGAATGAGTTCAGTAAAGTTAGCTATTGCTATTATTTTGTTGTGAAATTTGTAAAGTGATCCTTGGTTAAAGAGCATGTTTTCTTTAGTTTAAGAATTGGGCATGCTGCAGATATCACTTCCTGGCCTGCTCTCTCCTGTACTTGGCTCTGCTGTCATTCCCTCACTCAGGTTACCATAATTACTAGTTAATTTCTCCAGTTCTCTTTAAATGGACGTTCCCCCCAACCCCATGCCTCAGTTACAGAGTTGGTCTTAGTTATAGAAACTTAGTGCTGGGAGTTTTCAGCATGCGGATTGACCTCTCTGGGGGTTGAATGGCCCTTCCACAGGGTCACAGATCTGCATATCAGTTTTTTACATCAAGATTCATAACTAGCAAAATTACAGTTATAAGGTGGCAATGAAAATAGTTCTGTGGTCGGAGGTCACCATAGCATTAGGAACTGTATTAAAGGGGCGCAGCATTAGGAAGGCTGAGGGCCAGTGTTGGAGCTATTGAGCTTTTAGTCCTAGTTTTCTTGATTCTTTTCATTCTGAAGGTTGTGCTTTTATACAGTGGTATTTATCTTTCCTGACAAGACTTTGTTGTCTCTCATTTTTCTCTAATGCCAGTGATTTTCTGTAGTAGGTTCATGGTTTTAGTTTCATATTTAATGTGATGTTTATGAATCTGAATGTTCACTCAACATTGTTTTTTTCTTTAGCTGTGATGCCGATCCATCAGCCCTAGCAAAATATGTTTTGGCTCTGGTAAAGAAAGACAAAAGTGAAAAAGAATTAAAGGCGTTATGTATTGATCAGCTCGATGTGTTTCTTCAGAAAGGTAATACCTTTGGTTTTAAAATATTATTTGAGTAAGTTATGTTCAGACTATTAAAAAAATTAAAGCTCTAGTTGTAATAGAACTTTTAGCTGTGAGTTGAATACACATATTCCTAATTATATATAGGCTTGCTTCCTCAATTTGTTTTGTGCTTGTTGTGTTACATAGATTAATATACTAGGAAAGTGACCGGCTATTAACAGTGCTAAAGAGACTTCTTAGAATGTTGTATAGAACATGTTTTCAACTTTTGTTTGCTGTACTTTTCCCACATTGAGATAAGGGCTAGTATTTGTGTCTACACATGCATGTGCTATTCATCACAGAGTAGTCTCGGATGGGAGCAGCTGACTGCCAGGCTTTTGTCTACTCTTGAAGCTTGGATGAATGGTTGTCATGGAACTTGTACTGTTATATGCTGCTTAGCAAGCTTTTGGTCAGGGTGCTAAAAAGCTTGATGGGTAGAAATGGGGGATGAAGATCTTATAAAATATCTTTTGATCTGTGAAACTTTTGGTTTTATTTTTAGAGACACAGATATTTGTTGAAAAACTTTTTGATGCTGTGAATACAAAGAGTTATCTACCTCCTCCAGAGCAGCCATCGTCAGGAAGCCTGAAGGTAGACTTTCTTCAGCACCAAGAAAAAGATATAAAAAAAGAGGAGGTGAGAATTTGTTGTACTGTGTTTTGGTTCCTTAATTTCACAGAAGAAATAATCAGTTGAGTTTTCTTTTCTGAATTT
The DNA here is from genome assembly GCA_964023405.1 of Apodemus agrarius. Taxonomy (NCBI): domain Eukaryota; kingdom Metazoa; phylum Chordata; class Mammalia; order Rodentia; family Muridae; genus Apodemus; species Apodemus agrarius. The sequence goes on from OZ030013.1 coordinate 20,649,531, forward strand.
TTTCTATTAGGTGTCCTAAATACCTGTTCCTAAGTTCAGGGACTTTTCTAGGAGTACTTATTAAACTCAGAATTTAGTTATGATCATGGCTATGATTTATTAATGCAAAAGAATTAAAAGTTAACAAAGAAAAATGGCTTAAGAGAGGAAAAGTCTGGTGGAAAACAAGTGCAGATGTAGATGTCTAGATTCAGTGGGGTCACATGGGCTGTGCTTCAACCCCCTGGAATGAGTTGTAGCAGCACTGTGTACTTTAAGGAGGAAGTTAGAGGTGTGGGTGCTGGGGTCCAGCCCTGGCAGTTCTCTTCTGTTTGGTTCTTCTTGAGGCAGAGGAGGGGGAGGAGCATTGGCAGGAAGGAGCATTAGGGATATTTAGGGTTGCTGCATAGTAATAAGTTTACCTACATCCCTGAGCTGTCTCTGAGGCAAGAAACTGTTTAACATCGCATCATAAAACAGCATGGAATTAAGTAAAGGGGAATCAGGCTCGGCTAAGAAAAAAGTGGGTAAGGGCTTTCTCCTCTCTTTGTCTCAGCACTTAATACCTCTCAGAATACATGATCATATAGTGAAAAGTTCACCACAAGATTATACATAAATTCACACCAGAAATGGAGTAAGAAGTTTAGAACAGAGACTGTTTGCACGCATATCCATTAGGAGTACTCATCTGCTAAGCGTTCACTCATCACCTCCCCAGCTTCTACGGGTTCATGGAGAGTCAAAATCAGAACTTTTGCAATTAAGGTATTAGTCAAGTTTTGTGTAGATATACTCAGTCAATATTTTATCTTCTGTCCTTTACCTCCAGTAAATCATTACTCCCCTTTTTATGACCTTTGGTTTTACAACCTCTTGGGATATGCTCTAAGTTGTAGAATGTCTGTGTACTATCCTAGAAGCAATTAACTCATGACAGTTGGAGACTGGCAGAGTTCTCATCGCAGTTTTGATTATCAGTGAGAACTTAATAGCAGTCCCACTATAAAAGAGCTTAATAATTACTAAGTTAATTTTAGGAATTCTTATAGAATTATTAATTATTAAGAAGTCATTTATTTGTCTATATAGCATCACTACAAGAAAGTACATCTTCATTGTTCTGCAGAGATCTGCTCAAAAAAAATCACGAGGGTAATACCTAGTGATTGTTATATGTATTTAATAACAACAGGAAAAGCATATTAATAGCAGGAATCTTTCCTAAAATGAAATTCTCCTGGGCCTTGCCTACAGGAGCAAATCCATCATAGATTTTAATCCAAGGCAGACCCATCTCAAGAAGATCACCTGCTAGTTTTTAGCTTCTCCCTGATGGCCCCTGATGGTGGGTGCTCCCTTCTTTTGTAAGAGTATTTCATTCTGTTTATGGGTGTTTTGCCTGTGTGTTTATGCGCCATTGGTGCCTAGTGCACACAAGCTAAAAGACCTGGAACTGCAGGCACAGATGGTTGTGAGCCATCATTAGGTGCTGGGAATTGAACCCAAGCTCTCTGGAACAGCAGCAGTGCTCAGTTTTTATTTGGAGCAGACATCTTCTACCTAATATAAAACAGTTCTAGATTCCCAAAAAACAAGTGTTGGCATAAAACAAATGTTTTCACAAACAAGTTCAGTGAGCTATTCTTACTGGGAAATGGGGACACTGTAGATACCAAGGTTTTCAGACGGTAGCTGAGGACCAGTCTTGTAAGTAGGCCCCTCTAAGGCTTAGCATTTTTAACTGTTGTATGCTGCCTGTGGACAGTAAATTTATTTATATCTGTCTGTTATATGTTTAGTCAGATAATATTGTTAAGGTAGTCCAATACAGGGATGTTCACAGTGTAGTAGAAATGACCATACTTAAAAATGTTTGGAAGTTTTTAGTTGTATTTTATAATCTGTATTTACATTTGCTTAATAACCTTAATAATTTTGATTTTTCTCAGTTGGTTAAAATCAAGGTGACTGAGGACAGTTGTGCCAATGAAGACAATTGCTGGCCTTCATACTATCATATTCTCTTTTCAGATAGTTTTAGTTTAAACGAGTCTTGGTTTTGATTTTCTTTAGATAAAGACTATGTGTTCTAGCTTAACTGGAGCCTGAAGGGTGACCTCTGGCTTGCTGATAGATCATTCTTTTGGCTCTGCCTCCTTTTGCAGGTGTGTGTGTGTCACCAACACCTGACCCAGCCCATCTTTTTACAAATTTTATTATTTGTAATGCTATTGACGCTTGTGCATCTGTGCGAATGTGCCTGTGAGTGCCAGTGTTTAGGAACAGATCTCCTGAAGTTACAGGTGTGGCTGAGCTGCCAGACACGGTGCTGGAGCCAGGCTCAGGTCCGCTACGAGACCAGTGCATGCTCTTAACCACCAACCGCCTCCTTAGCCCTCCACACCAATCTCTACTAGATTTATTTTGCTCTTTGCATGACCACTCTATGATATTGAAAATATTAATTTAAAAGTTTTATGTAGCTGTGAAATGGAAATGTTACAGGGTTATAGTGAGGAACAAGTAAAATGTATATATAACAGTTGGTATACTGCTTGGCACATGGCACGTTAGTAAATGATAGTGCCATTACTTGGGAGATTCTTGTACTGTTGGAGAAGTGGATGTGACTCTTGATTTTCTCATTGTTTCTAGTTTGTTCTCAGAATATATAAGCAATATAGCTTATTGTATAATATGTAATACATAATAATGTGTAATTATCAAAATTATTTTTATCTCTATCTGAATGTGAGTATGTATTTTTACACACATGCACACACAGCATCTACTTCAGTTTTGTCTGCAGGAGAGGATCATAAATATACTTGTATAACTTGTAATACCTGAAAAGTATAGAAGATACAGTGTAAGGAGGACACCATTGTACTGATCATCTCTTTGCACATATGGAGGAGACATAAGATGATTAAAATTTTGCCTACGGAAGCTGGGCATGGTGGAGTACGTCTGTAATCCCAGCACTTGGGAGGCAGAGGCAGGTGGATCTCTGAGTTCGAGGCCAGCCTGGTCTACAGAGTGAGTTCCAGGACAGCCAGGGCTACACAGAGAAACCCTATTTCAAAAAACAAAAAACAAACAAACAAACAAACAAACAAAATTGCCTACAGGTAGAAGTTTGGGTTGCTTGTAGTTAATTTTATGTGTGTATATACTAAATTTAACATACATAAATGCATACATACATATGGAAAGAGAGTGCATATGTGAGGGTGTGCTCAACCAGCACCTGAGGTGATGTCCTGTGTCGGCTTCTGAAATATCTAAAAGTATTATATTTTAATCTTCAAAAACTCTTGGGTCAACTCTGGACCCTGTCCCAGTGCATGGTGTTGACCACAAAGGCTTAGTATCCTGACTCTTGCTAAAGTAATCCTTTATTATAGTTTTTTGACAAGTTGTGAAAGGTTTTTGTAATGAGCTTTTAGAATGATCAAAATGTCACACAGCATGGAAGTACTAACAGTTTCTATTTGGGCATGGACTCTGGACTGTTGCTCTGTGTGTGTGTGTGTGTGTTTGTGTGTGTGTGTGTGTGTGTGTGTGTCTAATATTTGCTGTGTATGCTTGTAGGATGGAATATTAATAACATGTATGCTTGAAAGAATACATTGTGGCAAATAGAAGGGGGGAAATGCACCAGGAGATCCAAGGCTTATGATGCCAGCTCTTGAGGCTGAGGGAGACGGGTTCAAGCTTCAGGCCAGCCCTGAAACATGTCCAAATCCTAAGTGAAACTGCATCAGATGCACTTTGTTAGTACTAGGTTTTTCTGTGGATGACAAGAGAATTTGAAGTGGGTATGAAGAGAAAAACAATTGATGGGGAGGAGGGATTGTACAAATTGTTGAAAGAAATATTTCTCCAAGTTAGGCTTTTCATGTTTTTATTTCATTAATTCATATGGTGTTTATGTCATATCTGTGGCTTTTTTTTTTTGGTAGATGCTGGGAAGGAAGGCTAACGTAACCGTAGATATATATATGTGTGTGTATGTATGTATGTATATATATATATATATATATATATATACATACATACATACACACACACACACACACACACACACACACACGTACTTACAGATTGTCTGCACCAGAACTTCTTGGTTCTTACTTAAAACACTCAATCTTCAAAGGCCTGGCATAGTTACAGAATCTGACAATATCTTGAATTTGTTTACCTTGTAGATTATTTCTAAAGACATTTTAATGTCCTATGGAATTAGTATTGTGGAACATATTTGGATAGTGTAACAATGACTTAAGGCCTATTCTTGGAGTTGTTTTCTAGTAACTATAAAACAGGAGTAGAGGCCTTGAGGAAATAGCACGTAGTTGACATGATCCTCTAAAAAGACAGAGAACTGTTTGATTTTGTATATTTTCTTTTGTGTAGTTTGTTTTTTAATCACTTGATTAGTACTAATATGTTTTCAGTTCTATGATGTGAGATCAAATCCTGAAAACAGAAAGCGTGAATATATATTAGACTTTCGAAACAAGGAATAAAATTATTTTTTTTATGTAAAAACAAAGACATTTACTTAAAATATCTACCTGTCACTATTATCTAAAGTAAGGACTTATGACTTTATTATTCAGTTTAAGTTACACCAGTTAAGTTCAGTTACAGCTACAGGGTGTATTTGGCAGAGACATTAGTTTTGCTTGAATAGTTGTGATAATTTTGTGTCTATTATAAATTAAGTGTAATATTAACTGAAATAGTACTGTAACAGAGAATTACTGTTGGTAAAGTTGTCTATTTTTTTTTTTAATTAGCTCACAAAGGAGGAAGAGCGAGAGAAGAAGTTTTCCAGAAGGTTGAATCACAGTCCTCCTCAGTCAAGCTCCCGCTACAGAGACAATAGGTAATTTGTTGAAGCATTCTTAAAGATTGTAGGTTTTATTATTTAGCCTGACTCTGTTTTCCAAAGGAACATGTCATATCTACATTTGCTTTGCCCTTTGGGTTTCGGGCTTGGGGTACGGGGGTGGGGGGAGAACAAGACCTTGCCAGTTAGCATACAACTTCCCGCAAACCTGGCCTTTGCCGCATTTGCAGGTCCACTGCATCGTCCCACCCAGCTTTGCTACGCTTTCATTAGTCTAGGGAAACAGAGCCAGGTCCTCGTGCCAAGAACAAAGTTGTGATGCATATGCTGGGAGTGATAGTTGTAGAACAGTGCTTGTTACATGAACTGCTGTTGTTACTGCTTTTCCTAACTTCAGATGCAGTGCCTCATGGTGAGAAGTTTTATTCTGGGCTTTTCGGGGTTTTTTTTTTTTTATAATTTATCAAGATAAATTTATTACATCATAGAGGATGTCGTGTATATATACAAAGTATTGGAGATATTTGAAGTGGTAACTCTAGGAGGAATGTCTGGGAAGGAGGGGAGGGAAGAATGTCCATATTCAAGTCAGAAGGGGGCAGCATAATTCCAGGAAGTTAGAGTAAAGAGATGTACATGCTTATAAGTAAACACAGTAGATAACAAGAAACATAATAAAAATAGGGCTGGGTATGGTGGCAACTCATAATCCCAGCACTCAGGAGGCAGAGGCAGTGGATCTCTGAGTTAAAGGCCAGCCTTGACTACAAAGCAAGATGCAGACCAGTCTGGGCTATCCAGTAAGACTGCCTCAAATAATAACAGTAAAATAATAAACATATATTAACAGCAAGGCACATGTTAAGCCTTTGTTTTTTGGAGTTTGTGTGTGTTATTGTGTGTGGGGATGTTTCAGGTTTCCCTTTAGTGTGAGTGAATTATTTTTCTTATTTGCTCTCAAAGTGTTCAGGTGATATATGCAAATGTGACTGAATATATGGACTGTTTTTTGTTTGTTTTGTTTTGTTTTTCCGAGACAGGGTTTCTCTGTAATAGCCCTGGCTGTCCTGGAACTCACTCTGTAGACCAGGCTATCCTCGAACTCAGAAATCCACCTGCCACTGCCTCCCAGAGTGCTTGGATTACAGGCGTGCGCCACCACTGCCTGGTTCTATTTGTAATATAAGATGTGTGTAGATGCCTGTATGTATAGATGTAGTTGTATAGATATTGTACATAAGAATTAAGAGATAAGTTTGATTTTCTTTTTAAAAGTTTTTAGAATAAATATAACTCAGGTTTTGGGTTTTGGAGTTGCCTTTGGTCTTACTATAATAGTAATACAACGTACATATTTGGGGGAGCTTTTACATTTACTTCAGCATTATTCACATAAATTTTATATGATATATTTTTTAGAAGCCGTGATGAAAGGAAAAAAGACGATCGTTCTCGAAAAAGAGATTATGATCGAAACCCTCCGCGAAGAGACTCATACAGAGAGCGGTATAACCGAAGGAGAGGGAGAAGCCGCAGCTACAGCCGGAGTCGGAGTAGGAGCTGGAGTAAAGAGAGGCTTCGGGACCGGGACAGAGACAGGAGCAGGACGCGCAGCAGGAGCAGGACGCGGAGCAGGGGTGGGTGGCCCACTCGCGTGGGATGTGGTTGTAGTTCTCACAGAGAAAACCTTTCTGTGCTGCTTAATGTATTGCCTTTTATGTTTTTTATTATTTTTGAGAATGCCTTTTTTTCTTTATTTTGGAGACAGCTTCTCAATGTGTAGCCTGGTTGTCCTAGAACTAGCTATATACACCAGGGTGTCTTCAGATATCCAGAGATTTGCCTCCTGAGTACTGGGATTAAAGACAAGGTCTTTAATCTGTGAATGCTTTCTTTCAAAGATATCATTTATTTATTTATTTATATATTTATTTAAAGATTTATTATTCACTCATTCATTCATTCACTTATTCATTCATTTTCCAGACATGGTCTCACTATGTCTTCATGATCCTGGAATTCACTACATAGATCAAGTTATATGTGCGTGAATCTACTCACCATCCACTGTAGCACAGCCAACATCACATAGGCCATGCTGTTGCAGCAATCAGCAGGAGTAGGTCCTCCTCCTGAGTCCTCTCTCTGTTGGAATGTTGTTTTATGAATGCAGTGTACTTATCCTGGCCAGAGGACAGTTTTCATCAGGCTTCCCTTATTTTTGCCTCTTAATGATCTCCTTGAACTTTGACTCCTACAATCTTTCTGCCTGCTCTTCCAATGTTCTTGAATCTTTTGGAGCAGGGCTGTGATATAACTGTCCCAGGGAGGACCATGCACTTCACAGTCACTTAGTTTCTGCACTTTGATCACTGAGCTATGAAGTAGCTTTTAAAAGTAGAATTTTTGTGCAAAGTTTGTACTGTTCTTTTGAGAAATAGTTTTACAAGTTATTTATATTTTATTGCAGAAAGGGACCTGGTGAAACCTAAATACGACCTGGATAGAACAGATCCGTTAGAAAATAATTACACTCCAGTCTCTTCAGTATCTAGCATTTCGTCTAGCCACTACCCTGTGCCCACCCTGAGCAGCACCATCACCGTGATTGCTCCTACTCACCATGGTAACAACACTACCGAAAGCTGGTCTGAGTTCCATGAAGACCAGGTAGATCACAACTCTTACGTGAGGCCGCCAATGCCGAAGAAACGGTGTAGAGATTATGATGGTAAGTCACTTAGCTGTTTTATGATGTATTTTCTTGTAATTTCACCTAATTTATTTTGTATGTATGTATTTTGTTAATATATACAAGTTTCATCCTAAAGTATTGGTTAGGTTGTATAATTATTGATAAGGAATTTATGATATTGGAAAGGAGAGATTACTTTGTGAATCCCATAATATCATCTTCCACTGCTATTAACAGTTGAGATTGTGTTTATAATATTTTTGGACCATCTGAGTTACTTTTCAAAGAATCTGCTCACTTAAATATTTTTGATTAAATCATTCTTTAGAAATCAGTGATTATTGAAATATATTTAGGACCCATGTAAGATTTTTTTCAAAGAGAATCAAAGACGTTTAAGGATTTACTATAAAAGATTATGTTTAATACTGAAAACATAGTTGCAGTATGGTTTTAGTGTTAAATGAGATAATTAAGTAATTGGTGTATTATATATGAAGCATATTTACTAAAAGCTTTATATATTTGTTATTTTACTTACTGAGTATACATATTTCAATATTCTTTTTTATTGTGTATGTTAAGAATATTAGTTGATAATAGCTTATTTAAGAATGAAGAGAGCTCTTGAAAAAAATGTAAATTCTAATTTTGCCCAATACTAAAAATAATCTTATTTTTGATATCATTTGTTAGCTCAGAGATAATTTATATCTCCAGAGCTTTTTGCATTTATTTCTGATGATATTTACTTACAGAAAAGGGGTTTTGTATGAGAGGAGACATGTGTCCTTTTGATCATGGAAGTGACCCAGTAGTTGTAGAAGATGTGAATTTGCCAGGCATGCTGCCTTTCCCAGCACAGCCACCTGTTGTTGAAGGACCGCCTCCTCCTGGGCTGCCGCCACCTCCTCCAATTCTTACACCGCCCCCTGTGAATCTTCGACCCCCTGTGCCGCCTCCAGGCCCGCTACCACCCAGTCTGCCGCCTGTCGCAGGTCAGGAGATAGGTTTGTTGCCTAGGATTCATTATTTATTTGTTCACCTATAATCTTTTTGTGAAATTAATAATTTCATACTCGTCTTTTTAAACAATTATGTAGGCCTGTGCATGCCTGGTAGAGACCAAGTGTGCTCCCATTTGCAGAGACTCAGCCTTTAGTAAACTAGTTACTGTGCTTTGTGAAAGCCCATGAATTATATACATTATGATAATAATCCCCCCTGCCTTTAGTCCTTCAGAGTTGACATCAAACCTGTTTCGTAATAGATTTAAAGGACTATGTACCATAAAAAACTAACTTACTTGTTAAGAGCTTGCTCTTTGTAGAAAACATTTTAGGTTGTTAAAAAATACCAGGTTTGAATGTATAATAATTTATTGTGTTTGTTTGCTTTCAGATGATGTTTCTTATTCTTTGGTTTTGACAGGACCACCACCTCCACTTCCTCCTTTGCAGCCATCTGGCATGGATGCACCCCCCAACTCTGCGACCAGCTCTGTCCCCACTGTAGTGACAACCGGCATCCATCACCAGCCTCCTCCTGCCCCACCCTCTCTTTTTACTGCAGGTGCAGTTCGACCGCCTCTAAATTTCATAATGCAGTTTTAGAGCAAAGCTTTAAAAATACCTAGTGAGTTAAAAATAAGGGACAAAATTTCTCACTAAAATTACACAGTGAAAGGTGGACTTGATGAATTAATCCTAAATCACCCAATTACGAGGATATTTTGGAAGACTTCTATTGTTTTTTTTTGTTGTTGTTGTTTTTGTTTTGTTTTTATAGAACTACTATATATTTAAAATAATTAGTTGTATGTTTATTAATATTACATTGCTTACATTTTCTATTATCAATGTTTAAAAGTCACCAAATGGTTTTTTATAATTGTTGTGTAATTACAGTTTTTGTGTTACCAGATACCTATGATACAGATGGCTACAATCCTGAAGCCCCAAGCATAACAAGCACTTCCAGACCCATGTACAGACACAGAGTCCACGCACAAAGGCCGAACTTGATAGGACTGACATCAGGGGACATGGATTTACCACCCAGAGGTATTAGGATCAATCTTTTCTTATTTTCACAAAAGCAGGATGGGGTATAGTTTAGAAGTAGAATGTTTGCTTATCACGCACAAAGCCCTGAGTTGATCTCGATCAAAATAACCAACCAAACAAAAAAACCAAACCAAAACAGAAAAAGGAGGAAAATATTAAGAAAGGATGATGGTCTTGCTCACTTGATTAGTCTGTCTTGACTACCATATTTATGAGATTCTCCGATATTATGTATTTCTTAGATAATGTTTCTAGTGTTTTATTTGTGATCTTACCAGTTCACCTAAAACTGTTAATCAACCCGTGGGCCATGAACATTTGGCAAACCCCTGTCTTTAAAAATATTTACAATTCATAACAGTGAAAAAAAAAAACCCTACAGTTAGGTGGTAACAACAAAATAATTTTAAATGGTTAGGGATTTGTATTAAAGGGAAGTATATTAAAGGAACACAGCATTAGGAGGATTGAGAACCGCTGATGAGAGTATTGATAATAACATTCTTTTTTTTTCTTTCTTTTGTTTTTTGTTTTGTTTTGTTTTTTTTTCTTTTGGTTTTTTTCGAGACAGGGTTTCTCTGTGTAGCCCTGGCTGTCCTGGAACTCACTCTGTAGACCAGACTGGCCTCGAACTCAGAAATAGAAATCCGATACCTTCCTCTGCCTCCCAAGTGCTGGAATTAAAGGCGTGCACCACCACCGCCCCACTGACAATAACGTTCTTAAAGCCTGTTCTAGCTTGACTAATGAACTCATCTAAAACTTAAGCTCTGTGTGCAACTTTTTGTACTCTCAAGATCTTAAACTTTGACATATATTTTTTACGTAAAGTGAAATAGGGCTAGTAATTGACTCATCTTTTAAATTCCAGGAGAGACAGACTACATTTATCTACATTGTTAAAAACTAAAGTTTAGATTTGAGCCAGGGCAGCAGAAATTCTTCACTAGCATCTAACTGTGGTTTGAGTCCTGTCAGTCTGAAGCAGTGCAACAGTTACAGGTATAGACTCTGATGAGAGGAGATGTAAGATTGCTAGGCAAAATATTGTCGAGACAGAATTATGTCTTTTTTTTCTCAGTCATGCCATTTGAAACTCTTGCATCCCAGTTTTCCTCCTGCTGTCTTTAGAGAGACTAGAAACATCAAGAATCTTCATTCCCATATAAATGTCCAATTTAAAGAGCAGTGCCCATTGTGGATTATTAAATTACTTATAATTTGAGGTTTTGTTATTGTTATCTATTGGAATCTGTCCGATCCTGAATGTCTTCTGTATATATTTGAAAAGCATGTTATAGCAGGGTGTGAGGAACATTCTGATTCAAATTTACACCCTCTTTGAGGTATCACAGAATCTCTTCATATGTGTTCTTGCCAGTAGACTTTTAAATTCTCCTTAAGGTTATTTAATAATTATTATCAGTAGTAGCAGAAGCAGCAGCTTTCTTTTGTACTTTCTTCTATATGTGAGACATACACATTGCCTATAATGGAAAAGTAGCCCCTTAAGATTATAGTTGTTTGTAATGTTTGTTCACTCTCTCAATTTCTCTCCCATACTGGTTTGTTTATAAACACCTTCTTTCTTTGGGTCACTTTAGCAGTTATAAAAAAATACTTACTTTTAATTATGTATTTCTGTGTGTGTGTGTGTGTGTGTGTGTGTGTGTGTGTGAGTGAGTGCTGGTGTCCAAGCAGTCAACCATAGGCTATTAGTTCTTCTGGTGCTAGAGTTAATGGAAGGTTGTGAACTGCCTGATGTAGGTACTGGGTTCCGAACTCTGGTAACAAGAGTAGTACCCCCTTTTAATAGCTGAGATACTTGTTCACCCGAATTTTTTTTTTTTAAAAGGGTCTTAGCATTTCCTGCTTTTACTGGTAACTTACTTCACTCAGGCTTTGCTTTCTTGGATTGGCATAAATGAATTCTGCTGCTGTGTAACACTATTTCTAAACCCAGTCCAGTGTCAGGCTGATTTCTAGTTATGATTGACTGAAGGAAGAGAGATCACTTCCTTTGTATGTAAATTTTACCACTTAATCATTTGCATTATGGTAATTTCAGCTCTTTGTGAATGTTGCAAGAAGTGCTTCCTATAGAGAGAGAAACATAGACAGGAATATGCACACTTAGAAATATGAATGCCTTTTTAATACTATTTGGATACATTGTGTATATTTTTGTGTGATACTTTAGGCATACATTTCAGCTAATAACTTTGCTTTTAATTTATTAGCTGATTTAGGAACCCACTTAAATGGTGAATGCCAGGTCTCTCTTCAGTCTTCTTTTCATCCCTATATCAGTGCCCTTTTTAGGTTACAAATTTCTTGTTCTAGATTATGATAGATGCATAAAAAGCTACGGTGTAATTTATCTAATTATACATTTCTGGTAGCCTGAACTAGACATTAGTTTATCATGGGATATTTTTTGGTAATTAGACTTTTAATGCTTCATATGTTAAATCTTAGTATGGGGCAGTCATTAAAATAAAGGCATCTTAGGTCCTTTTTATTTAGACTATGAAATTCTAATAAGTGACCTTTTTGCTCTCACAAGTCTTTTTTTTTTTTAACTTTAAATTTTTTTGTGAATTCACACCATGTGCCCCAATCCCACTCATCTCCCCATCTCTTCATATTTGCCCTTGCTGTTGCAACCTCCCCCCAAAATAAAAAATAAAAAATAAAAAAAAGAACAAGAGAAAAGCCTATTTCTTCATGGAAGTAGTAGTGAGTCACATTGTGTCCCACAGTATACCTTTTGTTCACATATCTTTACTTCTAAATGTTCATTGCAATGAGTCATTGGTCTGATTTGAGGCCTCTGGCTCCTGTTATACTATCAATACTGGATCCCCACCAGGACTCCTCTCTGATAGCCTGTTGTTAACCTATGTCATGGAGATCCTGCCATTTTGGTTATGCAGGATTGGCTCTTTATGCATTCCAGTAGTTCATAGATGAGGTCGGCCAACCTTAAAGAATGATAGAGTGAGCCACACTGCGTCCTGCATGCTTGGCTAACACAGGCACAGATGGCCTTCCTGGTTCCTTCTCAGTTCAACACACCCAGACCCATCCGCTCCAGACTCCTGAGAAGCACTGTGAAAGATGAGTGAGTAGAGAAAAGAAGGACATGAGGATTAGGAGTGAGATGAGGGAGCCACCTGAGCAGAGGAGGCACACGGGGTGACTGAAAACAAAGACAAAGACCTCAAAGGGAAGGGGTTCCTGAGAATCCAGAGGTGGTATTGTCTAAGAGGATAAGTAATAAATATCACCAAGTGTCTCTTGGAGGCCAGATAGAAACTGAGAAAGTAGGACTGGACAGGTGACTAAGATGTTAAAAGCACATAAGGCTCTTGCAGAAAACAGGTTGATTCCAAACCCAGCAGCCACATGGTAACTCACATCTGATACCTTCTGCAGGCACCAGGCGTATATGTGATACATAGCTATGCAGGCACGGTACACATGCACATAAGCAAAGATCCCTGAACATTCGGAGGTTAAATGGTTCCCTCAATTACTTATTTTCCCCCATGAGCCAGTAATGGGGGCAGCTGCCAGTTTTCAGAGAATGAATGGATGAATGGGTGTGGTAAATCAAAAGTAGGTATCTCTTAGGGACTAGTTGTGGGATATGTAGAGGGAAATGGAGTAGTGAAAGGAGGACGAAACATCTGAGGTTTCCTTTGTAAATACGGAGTAAGGTGAGCTCTAATATTAAGGGTTGCTGGGATGTTCCAGTGTCATAGGAGCCCAGGAAAATAGAAGACATAGCTGAGAGCCTTTCTTTATGTTTAAATAGGTAGCCCGAGAACTCTGGAAATAGAAGCCTGGTTAAGACAGCAGGCTACATAGGATGTGAGATGCGCCTGTCCTCGGACTGCTTTAGCAGAATAATGTAGAATACCAGGATGGAGATCTTCATAGTTCTTTGACACTACATTTCAATCTTGAATATTTCTTTTAAAATGTGTTTCAATTATGTTAATATTTTGCTGTTTAAGCAGTACTTTTACAATTTGCTAGTTTGCAGTGGTAGTTTAATAGTCTTAAGTTAACTTATTTATGCACTTTTGTTTGTGGTGAGAGTGATGGCAGATTGTAGGAATGGCATAAATTTTACCATTAAAGAAGTAGCTACATTATCACATATTAATTTGGCATAAGAAATTTATTGAGTCTTAGAATTAAGTATGAAATTAAAAAAAAATACATCTGAAAAAGACTAAAATCCCCTGGACTACTGTATTTGACTATATATTTAGTTCTTTTGCCTATAAGATATATTTATTTTGATAGAAAACCTAGATATTTTCGAAAACCTAGATATTTTTATAGGAATTTAAAGAAGCTGAGATAAACATAAAGCATTAATGTATACTTTCTTTTCTTTTGACACAGAAAAGCCTCCTAATAAAAGCAGTATGAGGATAGTAGTGGATTCAGAATCAAGGAAAAGAACTATTGGGTCTGGGGAACCTGGAGTTTCTACAAAGAAGACATGGTTTGATAAGTAAGTTGACAGGGACTATTGAAGAATTTTGTTGTACATTGATAATTGCTATAGTATTAGATTAGAGACTATGTAATCTCTTAAAAGTTATGCTGATCCATAGACTGTTCTTAGTTACAACTTGGTTGTTTTTTAGAAATTTATAAGTTTGTTTTGGCACTATAAAGCTGTTTTCTTTTTTTGTTTTTTTTAAAGATTTATTTATTTATTTATTTATTTATTTATTTATTTATTATATGTAAGTACACAGTAGCTGTCTTCAGACACCCCAGAAGAGGGCGTCAGATCTCATTACGGATGGTTGTGAGCCACCATGTGGATGCTGGGATTTGAACTCAGGATCTTCGGAAGAACAGTCAGTGCTCTTAACCGCTGAGCCATCTCTCCAGCCCTAAAGCTGTTTTCTTTAAAGTAGTGTGATGGAGGACACAATTTTCCTCTTTCTACTTGCACCTCTAAAGGAAACAACCCTTTATACATGTTAGATGTGCTGCTGACTGGGAGCTGCGCACAGGAGAGCCGCGAGCCCTGCAGCCTTAGGAGTAAGGGTGTAGGAGACCTGTATGGAGGCTTTTGTGTGCTTGTTCCATGTATGACGGGAAGCTGGGGCTACACTGAGTAAGTGGTTTAGAAAGAGTAGTTTCTGTAGCTGGCATTGTGATTAAATTCGTGATTTTAAGGAAAAGGAAAAGGGTTAACTCATTGGATCACAGATATTACTTTTTTCATGTAGCAAAAGTATTCTGTGTATTTCCAATAATTTTATTTCTCTGGCGGGTGGTGGTGGCGGCGGCGACTCCTCCTTACACCTTTAATCCCAACACTGGGGGGAGGCAGAGGCAGGAATCACTGAGTACAAGGCCAACCTGATATTCATAGTGAGTTCTAGATAGCTAGGGCTACACAGAGAACTCCTGTCTTGAAAAAACAGAAACAAAAAAAAGCAAACAAAAAAGAATCCCAAAACTGATAACAGGTTCAGGTGTTATCTTTATATTAATAAATAAAATTAACGAAAGTCTTAAAATGAAATACCTTTCAGTAAGCTGATTTCCAGAATAGAACAAGATTTGTATGTGTATTTTTGCTAAATGCAGAGAGTAGTACCATTTTTTTTTGATGAAAATAACAGAAAATAAAAAGTGGAGAAATAAAAAGGTATGTAATGAACCTTCTCAGGTGACTTCCATAAAAGATACTAGCACTACTAATTTGGAAATTGTTGTTTGAAGGAAAACTTTAAATTTTTTCATTGACTAGTACTTTCAGTTTTGGGGAGAAATCGATTAAATTAAGGGCATCCATTTTAAGGTAAAACGTTATTCCTTTGTAGTAGTTGGGATCTGTTTTATAAATATATTGATCAACTTGGTTTTTGCTTACAGACCAAATTTTAATAGGACAAACAGCCCAGGTTTCCAGAAGAAGGTTCAATTTGGAAATGAAAATACTAAACTTGAACTAAGGAAAGTTCCTCCAGAATTAAATAATATCAGCAAACTCAATGAACATTTTAGTCGATTTGGAACATTGGTTAACTTGCAGGTAAGAGCTTTGGAATAATATTGTCAGTAATTAAAGAACATTCATAGAAAATTTCTTCAAATTTTAAGATTGGGAAGTTGGACATTGTATTGGCATCGTATCTGTTACCATAATGAAATACCTGAAGAGGGCTAACTTATACAGGAACAGAGATACTAACAGTGAAGTGATGCTGTTTGTTTGGTGGGTCAGAGATGAATTCAGTGGTCAGACTGCCTCCTAAACAGTTTTCTCTCATGAGAGCTCAGGGATCCTTGAGAACTCGTCTTATTTAGGGTTGTTGTTGTTGTGGTTGTTGTTGTTGTTGTTGTGATAAAATACCGTGACCAAAACTACTTCATGAGGAAATGGTTTCATCATCAAAGGAAGCCAGGACAAGAACTCAAGCAGAGCAGGAGCTGATGCAGAGGCCATGGAGGGGTGCTGCTTATGGGCTTGCTCCTCATGGCTTGCTCACCCTGCTTTCTTATAGAACTCAGGGCCACCAGCCCAGGCATGGGACCTCCCTTGGTGGGCTGGGCCCTTTCCTGTCACCACTGCTTAAGAAAATGCCCTATAGGCTTGTGCACAGCCAGATCTTAATTGAGTTTCCTTTCTCTGAGATCATTTCTTTAAAAAGTCACACTACTTAACTAATACTGCTGGCACAGATAACGTGCTTTGACCTGTGTTTCTTTGTTCTATAAAAGTAAAAAAAAAAAAAAAAAAAAATCAAGAAACTGCTTTTACATTGAAACCTAAATAAGTGTTTTCAGGCCATGGTTACTCAGATCTGGCTTCAGAATAAACTTTTCCCTTATTTCATTAAACAAGGAAGCAAACAAGCAGTCAAAAAAACAAAGAACTTTCTTAGGCTCTTTGGAAATACTGTTAGAATGACAAGATTAGCATGTTGTACAAATAACAAACTTGATGATAAGATCTTAATTGAAGGACTAAAATCTTGAGATCTTAAGAAATCAAATGTTAAGCTATGCAGTAAAGTGTTCTCAATATGTTAAATCTTAGGTTGCCTATAATGGTGATCCTGAAGGTGCCCTTATCCAATTCGCAACTTATGAAGAAGCAAAGAAAGCAATCTCAAGTACAGAAGCAGTATTAAATAATCGCTTTATTAAGGTTTATTGGCACAGAGAAGGAACTACTCAACAGTTACAAACTACTTCACCAAAGGTAAGAGAAGTTTATGTGAAGTCTAATGTTTCTTAGGGTCCTTTACCAGAATTAAAACAGGCTTTTTGAGTCATGTGACACTTGCTTTACTTATAGTGAATCATAGAGACTAGAGAAAGTTACTTCTCTTAACTATTCTTTTATTAGCTTGTGAGGTTAATCTTAGCTTAGGGGATCATATGACGGTATGTGTGACATACCTAGAACAGTAGTTTCCGAGTAGTAACCGCTCATTCAGTGCTGGCTCCGTGCAGTCCCTCACTGCACAGTCCTCAGACATTCCCTCCCCTCCCCTCCCCTCCCCTCCCCTCCCCTCCCCTCCCCTCCCCTCCCCTCCCCTCCCCTCCCCTCCCCTCCCCTCCCCTCCCCTCCCCTCCCCTCCCCTCCCCTCCCCTCCCTAGAGCAAACACCAGCTGCTTTTGAAAGGTGTTATGGAGTAGTCTGGTTTGTGATTGTTAAACAATGATGCATTTAATTTTTTTAGGCTTTATAGTTCATTTCTTACAAAGATAATTAATACATTGAAAAACTGAAACACCTGAGTTTGATTATAAATTGCACTTTCTATAATTTTTAATTTTGTTTTGAGGTAATACAGCCGTTAGTCCAGCAGCCCATTTTACCTGTTGTGAAACAGTCAGTCAAAGAGCGGCTGGGTCCTGTACCTTCAGGTTCTGTTGAGCCTGCAGAAGCCCAGAGCGCTGCTTCAGACCTTCCCCAGGTAAGTAGCAGCAGCTCTGTCAGAAAATTAATTAATTTTTCTTGGTAACTAGAATTATAGTTAATGTTGAATGTTCTACACAGAAATATTGTATTTATATTTTTGACTCTACCTATAAGTTAGTTTTATTATAACACTGTCTTTTTAATCTTAAATTAATTTTCCTAGTTAATGCTCGTGAGAAAGACCTCTTTTTACTTTGTGGAGATGTATTTAAACAAATTTGCCTGAGAGTGCAGTTCAGTACACTTAATTTTACTTTTTTCTGTTATCTTTTTACTTAGAGTTCTATCTCCTGATAATTATGCAGTAGAGTGAGCAGAGACCTTTTGAGAAGGGAAGACTTAAGCCATCAGGTTACACATGCTTGATTGATGATCTATTGATTTAAGTACTCCCTTGCCCTGCGTAGGCCTGCGCTTTGTTCCTGTGGACTGGGTTCTTTCTCTCCACATGTCTCTTCCCACTCCCATACTTGATTGGTAGTTTCTTGTTTCTGTGCACTCAGTCTCAAAAATTTAGCTTTCGTTTTTCTAGACATTTCAAGGTATGCTCTGCAAAATTGGTTAGGGTGTAGTAACCTACTCAGATAATGGATGCCATGTTAGCTTTTCAGGTCATTAATTCCTACTGCGTAGAATAAGGGTGAGATTCTATATGAAGGCTCAGAATGCAAATCGATGGACCGTTATTTTTAAATTATATCTAAATAATCTCTAATTACAATGTATTTACTTACAAACATTTTAGCAATGAATAGTATTTATTTTTCATCTTATGAAATAGTCTTATATTTTAAATATTCAAGTCTATTTTAAAATTGCAGTTTTTACTTGTTTTATAAAGTCCCAGCAAGGGACTTTAAGAACCTACTTGAGGATGGATTTTATATTTTCATTTTTGTAGTTAGTATTAACGATTTTGTTTTTCCACACGTATTTCCTCCTCACCCCCTCTTTTCCTTTCCCCCTTTGTCTCCCTTCTCCCTGTTCCTCTCTCCCATGTTTTTAAAGGCCCAGGTTTCTATGGCTAGTATTGCTGTGCTCAAACTCAGTATACATTAGTAGAATCAGGATGTTCAAAATCCCAACAGACTTAATATATGTTTGGGGAAACACTGAATATGTCCATTTTAATTTTTTTAGAATGTAACTAAGTTATCTGTGAAGGACAGGTTGGGTTTTGTATCAAAGCCATCTGTTTCAGCAACTGAAAAGGTAAGAATAGCATGATGTGTTTGTCTTGGCTTTATACATGTTTGCCAGGTGGCATCTTCATTTTTTTTTTTTTAATTTTTCTCATAGCTCCAAACTCCTGCTTCTTAATAATATTGGTAGCTCTTTACTCCTACCTGTTTGCTGCAAAAGAAAAATCCTAGCCTAGCTCCCGTTTTTGCATCAACATTTTAATACTTGCTTCTCTATTTCTGTGTGCTCCATTCTTTTTTTTTAAATTACATTTATTTTCTTTATAGACATTGTGCGTTTTAGATTGAAAACTCTGCTAGTCTAATAGAAAGGATTATGCGCTAGGAATGTTATGTGACTACGATCTCCAGCTCTTTGTTACTAACTGCATGATAGTTGGGCAGTGCACGTAACCTTTCTGCGTCCTTTTACTTACCGGTAGATGGGTAGAGGGTAGTGTTGATTTGGCTTTATTACTTACGTAGTCTGTAAATGGGAAGAATGATATAAATTATTTTGTTATTGGCAGTTTAAATTTTTGCTGAGAGTTTTTCATATGAGGCTTTACAACACTTCTTTTTTTAAATAAGGTGAATAAAGATTGTTGAGGCTGTTTGTGGATCTTTCTTCTGAATAGATGTATGCTGTTTTCATGCCTAGGTGTTTGGGGCTACCCTGGTAACATGTTTTTTTTTTTTTTTTTTTTTTTTTTTCATTTTAATTATATGAAACTATAGAATATTAGCAAAACACAAAAGATTTGTGTGTCTCCAGTCTCTAGTCCCTGTTCTTTCTAGACTGGAGATGGCAGGACATTCCTGGTGAAAGCAAATCAAGCTTCAGGCTGCCCTGCTGCCGTTTGTCCTTTAGAGTACTGTTTGTATCATTTACTTTGTTAAACTTTGGCATTGATGGAAATTCAAAATTCAGTCCGTATCAGACTTTCCTCTTGGGCATATTAGTGCCAAAAGTGAGTTATTTTCCATATAGAAGTTGGTTTTAATTTCTAGACCCCACCACTAGGTGTGATTGTCTAAGTGGAGTAGTCTTGAAGCTGTAACAGTGTTGTACATGCACTCATAGTCTGCCACTTTTCTTCTACTGCCGTCAGTTCTCTGGCTTTTTGATGACTTATCTTAGCTGGTGTCTAGTCATTCTCTAAGTTTTATTCTGTTGCCATTCTGTAGGTGCTGTTTTAATGTTTGAATATTTGAGTTAATTGGTTACAATTACTTTGTTTAGTTCGCAGTCCGCATTCATTCCCCCCACTCCAGAAGGGCTTGCTCCTCTGCCGCCTCTGCTGAGCAGTGTGCTTCTTCTATCCCGAGGAGTCTACCTTTGCGTATTGTCTGATGTCTGTCTTGTTCTCCTCTTTGTTTTAGCTCGCTCTTTGGTCCTTAATCTGTGTTACCCTCTCTCTGTCTGGCTCTAGCTTCTTTTGGCGCTTCTCTTGGAGTGCGTTTGTTTACCTTACCAATCACATGTCGTGCTGTCTAACATACCACCTCTAGTTACTAAGTTTATCATAGGATGCTCATCTGTTAAAACATCTGTGCATTTTTAACACATATATAAACACACAGAACTCTTTTCATAATGATAATATTTGTATTTGAAATCTTTTTAAACAGGAGATTGTGTGGTAAAATTGAGCTACATTTCATTTACAGACTTGAGATTTTCATTTAGCCATTGGAGATAATGAACAAGTTCCCTTGACTGTAAAATAGATATGCCAATAGCCTTTTGATTTTAATTTTTGGTTTGATGTACAGTTTTGGCATTATAGATCCAGAGATTGAGAGAATAGGTGAAGCTTTTCTAACCCCATTTTAATGGTCGGTTATTTGTTTGTTTATTTATTTATTTATCTGTTTATTTTAGTACATACTCCTTTGAAGACCTTCTTGACATTTTTTTATTACAAGAAACATTGACTTATTTAAAATATCAGCTACACGTTCTGGTAACTAGGGTTTTTAGCAAAAATTAATTATAGATTATAAATACTTTTTCATTGATATTTGTTTAAAATGTTTCTCTGTAAGGTTGTTAAGTCCTTATATGTAGAAGATTACAAAGTTGAACTCGTAAAGCAGAGTAAATGATGGTTACCAGGAACCAGGGTGAGGAAGTTATGAAGACCACAGCTAATGGTGTAAAATAAGTTCAGAACAAAAGTACAGCATGGTAACCTCAATTAATAATCCTGATTTTAAGTGTCTCATAACCAGAATGAGAGGCAGTGCCAAGTATTGGGTCAATCTAGCCATTTTACAGACAGACAGATAGACACACACACAGGGACAAAGGTAACTTTTCCTATTGGTTAAGTGATATTTTTAAAAAGTACTTAATATTCTTGAGAAAAGTCTTTAAAACACTTCATAAATAAAGCTTCAAATCTTATTCTTCTCTCCAGAGCTCTCCATTTGGCCAGTGTTATAAAATGCATACCTATGTGCTCTTAGGCAATATTATAAATAAACATTCTGATTTACTGAATATATACTTCATCAACAAAAACGAGCATTTTAATTTTCTTATACATAACTTTAGATACTTAAAATGAGTTTCTCTTTTCTGTTTTAAATACCGGTTAGAGGTATTAACTTTTATTCTTTAATTATTAGTATTTAGAAAAATATTTAGATTATTAATAGATATATTATTATAATAGAGCTCATAATATTATTAAATCATATTAAACTTTGGTTTGAGCTAGTTATTTTAAAAATGAAACTTTAGATAACTTCATAGTAATCCTGTATAGAACTTTTTTTTACAGAATAGTCTTTTCTCATTTTTTTTTTTTAAGATTTATTTATTTATTATATCTAAGTACACTGTAGCTGTCTTCAGACACTCCAGAAGAGGGCGTCAGATCTCATTACGGATGGTTGTAAGCCACCATGTGGTTGCTGGGATTTGAACTCAGGACCTTCGGAAGAGCAATCGGTGCTCTTAACCACTGAGCCACCTCTCTCCAGCCCCTGTCTTTTCTCATTCTTAGTAAGACTTTTTTTTTTGCACATAGGTAGGTATGGTTATGGATGGTAATTTTTATATAAGAAATAAAGGTGTAGGAACTGGAGAGATGGTTCAGCAGTTGAGAGCACATGTTGGCTCTGGTAGAGGACCCAGGTTTGTTTCTCTGGACCCACATGGTAGTTCACAACCATCCTAAGTTCAAAAGATGTAGGGCATTCAGTCTTCCTTTTTGACCTCTTTGGGCACTAGGCATGTACATGGTATATATATACATACATACATACATACATATGTATGTATGTATATATATACCATGTATATATATATATATGTATGTGTGTGTGTATATATATATATGTATGTGTGTGTGTGTGTGTGTATATATATATATATATATATATATATATATATATAAAACATGCAGGCAAAACACCAATATAAAATAAATATAAATATGAAAATAGAAAAAAGTGTATTATTGAAGCATAACCTCTTACCAGTTTAGAGAATTGACTTTTGTCTTTGTCATAGAAGATAATAATAAAATCATAGCACATAATGGGCCCTTTAATTCATCTTCCGGGTTTATAATTGCTAGAAAAACCTGGCCAAAGATACTATCAAAAAGTAAAATTGCTGGCTAACATCTGTTATAAATGTAGGCATAAATACTTCAAAGGAAATATTAGCAGTTTCTAGGGATATGTAAAATACAGGAAAGACTTAGTCCAGAATTCAAGATTACTTAACATTAGGAATGTGTCTAACTGACCATGTAAGCATTGTAAGGGAAAAGGAAAACCTTGCATGACTATCTTGTTAGGAAAATATTTGGTGAAATACTTAGCACTTTGCAAAGCAGCAGCTTCCCTACGTTGTTGAAGAATGTTTCCACCTATCCTACCAGAACTAACATTAAACTTGATGGTGAGATACAATGACTATTCCCTACTGTCAATATCAGGAAGGAGACAAGATCTTCATTTAGTCATTTTCTTTCAGTTTTTCCCCATAGGATCTAGCCAATACAATAAAGTGATAAAATGAAACAAACCATTATAAAGATTAGAAAAAAGGAAAGAAATCTGTTTATATGTGGATGACATACATGATTATTACATTTGTAGAGAATTCAAAATAAACTTCCAAGCAGTTGAGACAATAGGTGAGTGGAGTCAGATCATCAGAAGTTAAGCTAATATGTTGCCACATGAAATTACAGCACATGAAGACAAGTGGAAAATAAACGTGCTGTGTTTACTTGTAACGGCCTCTGTCCGCACTTTGTGTTCTTATGATTTGTAACTTAATCTTGACTGTTGGATATTTTGGATTCCGCTGGTGTTTTCACTTTAAATATATTTGTTAATTTATTTGTTTATTGACAGTGCTAAAGGTCAAATCCAGGGCCTTGGTCGTGTACTTCAGTTCACTGTGCAGCCAAGGCTGGCTTTTAATGTCCTGGCCTGTTGCTTCCAGCTCCCCAGGGGCTGCACTTACAGGCACACAGCAGCAGGCCTGGGACATCTTAAATCTTGAAAAATGTGGGTATTCTTTATCATCCTAGTATGTAAATCCAGAACCAAGCAGATTCAAATACAAAGCAATGTTCGTAATCCTACAGTTATTATTTCCAAGTACATTTTACTTTTATATCTTGACACCTTTGAAATAGGGTTGCATTTCACCATTGTGGGAAGTACAGTTATAAGTACTGTTGTTTCACAGTTGTATATTTTTATGTAGGAGTCCTTGAGATTGAGGCTTTGTGGAATATTTTTATCATATATCCTGTTTTTCAGGAAATCACTGGATAGGGCTATGGTTATCGTTAGGAGACAGCTTGTAGAAACAGGGACGGGTTCTGTTCTTAGCAAATACTCCCTTCAGCCAGTACTCAGTAGTCTGAGAGGAAATGCTAAGATGGGTTGAAAGGTGTGTGTCTTTCCCACTTCAGTTAAGTTCAGCTAGGTTAAACAAATAATTCTATTATAATGTGTATTTGTTGCTGGAAAATAGAATTGTGATATTCAGATTTCCAAGTTATTTATTATGTAGATAGCTTTTAACTTGTTAGGGAATTCTCATGAAGAAACAGTATACTCAGACTAAAAAGTAGGCGGTCTTGTATTTCTCATATGTTACAACCTCTCTTCCCCCCCCCCCCCCCCCGAGACAGGGTTTCTCTGTGTAGCCCTGGCTGTCCTGGAACTCACTCTGTAGACCAGGTTGGTCTTGAACTCAGAGATCCACCTGCCTCTGCCTCCCAAGTGCTGGGATTAAAGGCGTGCGCCACCACTGCCCGGCACAACCTCTCATTTTTAATATAGGTTAGCAATTTGTGACATAGTATAGTAGCATTGAAGAAATTCTCCAGAATTAATCCAGAATAATCACTGAAGTCAGACAATAAACTAAAGAAATCTGTATTTTGATTTCTAATGAAGTCAAGTATTTTTTAGTATTTCATGTTTCTTAGTAATATTTGGCAGGTTTTATTTTGAAGAAAATTACCTATGAAATTTTGGTACATGTAGAATATTATTTTCCTTTACTTTTTTTTTATTTTTTTATTATTATTATTATTTTTTTTTTTTTTTGGTTTTTCGAGACTGGGTTTCTCTGTGTAGTCCTGGCTGTCCTGGAACTCACTCTGTAGACCAGGCTGGCCTCAAACTCAGAAATCCGCCTGCCTCTGCCTCTCAAGTGCTGGGATTATAGGCGTGCGCCACCATGCCCGGCTCCTTTCCTTTCCTTTTTGAACATAAGTTGTACTCTGTAAAGCTAGAATAATGATAGTTTCATGTTGTTTAGATTGGAGTAGTAAGTTGCCCATGGTTTTTGTTTTTCCTGATTTCATGGTGAAAGATCAGAAAGTAGTCTCCAGATTTCTTACATCAGATGTTAACATGTTAGTAGCTAAGAATTAGGCTAATATTTTTTATTTACAGTCTTTCATTTTTATGTATCATAGTTTTAGCTCAGTTACTCTTAGGATGCTGTAAGTAGTAATATTTTCTCTGGAAAATCATGGTGCAGGGTTACTTGCTTAGGTTTTATAGAATCTGTTGATACTATCTTTTCTAAGAACCAGTCATCTCATGGAACTTAGTGACAGAAATAAAAAGTAGCCTGTCAGCACTGTCTGTATTATTATTATTATTATTATTATTATTATTATTATTAAACCTTATGTTTTAAAGGGTTTTCACTTCAACCTATAATCTTTTGCTTACTTTAGTATAAAAATATTATCGATCATGTGTGATTGTACTGTTTTAGATATGAATAGTATAGTGATAAAACAAGTGAAAAGGAGAGAGCTTTGGGTTTGTGTTATAGACACTCTCAAGACAAACCCCCCAACTTTATAGATGAGCAAATTGAGGATACCCCACCTCTCAAGTTTACTTTCACCCAAATCTCATAATTCTGTATTAAAAAGACTTAGGTTCAAGAATCACAAAGAAGAGAAAGACTAGATCTTTGTTTCCAGGGCCTTGTAGTGTAGCTAGGAAGGAAGACATCAGGTTCTTCTTGGTTTTGTTCTATTTTTTATTAAGTAGTTCATATCACCTAACAAATTGATTGCCATTTTTATGTCATAGCTGAAGGAGTAAAATTCTGTAAGTATTGGAAAGGAAAGAAAAATAATTAGTGCTTTAGCTGGCACTACATCTGAGATTAAGATCCCTTCCAGGAGGAAGATGGCCTGTAGGGG